>CM076984.1:6636967-6664467 GCA_039105355.1 Benthosema pterotum
TCTTCCGTGGCTAAAAATGCAGAATAAATAGTGGTCCCTGGTATGGAAAAAGGTTGAACACCACAGATCTAACGGTTCTGAACCGAAGAAGGCTGTAAAAGACAGCGAAACAGGGGTGAAATAATGAGCCTCGTACTCTTTGAAGGCTGTGGCTCCAGCTCTCTTCATCTCCTCCCGTGGAGAACCTCCTCCTCGGCACACGGTAAACTGGGATGGAAGAGAGACAGAGGAAAGAGAACAGCTCAAAGACATTTCGGCTCATCCGTTTCATACTGTTATATGATATGAATTCGTCATCATTTTTACTGCACTGGTCATCTTAGATAAACAATCCTGCCCTTCCCTCAGATCTGGACAAGGCTGACATCATCAGAATGACGTCATCCACCGATCAGTGATTGATAGTACCCCGACTTTGGCAAGAGAAAATGGTATGGATGCGGCTTCATTCAATTCGCACCCATACCATTTCTCGGTTACAGGACTTTTATTAGTCAAGTAAAGCATCAATAATAACATCAGTTGTTGTTGAAGTTGCAACAGACACGCAGCATGCATAAAGCTAAAGGTCTGACTCAGAGAGTTTTCTGTTTTCAGTGATGAAATACTGTTGGTTTAGTGGTGTCAAAATTGTAGTTAGTAGCAGTAGTAGTAGTAGTGTTTCAAATCATTTTAAATATAAGCACTTTAATTTGAAATATCTTGGGTTGTTTTGCATGGCATCATCTTTGGGGGGCAGACTGGGTATTTAGGGGGGCATTGCCCCCCTCCCATGCCCATGCCTAGATCCACCCCTGCTGCAGGTTGTGTGTATTTGAGAAGGGTTGGGTCGTACTGTACCTTTGGGCGAACTGCAGTAGTAGTCGGTCTCTGACTGGGCGTAAGGCTCAGGAGAGTAGGTGGAAAACCTGGAAGATCTCAGGATGTCCTCACTGGTCCTGCTCTTCGTGGCTTGATGATCCATGTGATGACATGAGTCTGGTAGAGGAGGGAGGGAGGGAGGGAGGACACCAGGAGAAAACGGTCAAACATCGGCCTTCGCAGTGACGGACTGGGCGAAAAAAAAATCGGCCCTGACATTTTTAGCGTGATTTGGCCTAGATCGGCCAACCACCACAACCAGCGCGTGATGGACCTGTTCTACCTGTTATAGTTGGTTTAACAGATGTAACTCTTTGAGAGCGTAAACATGAAACCAAACGGACCCTTGCGGGTCCGTTTGGTTTCATGTTAACACTCTCAAGAGTTAAAATATTCATCTACATTGGCCCAAGTCTAATCACAAAATGTAGAAGATTAATGGTAATTTTGATCTGTATGTTTGACTGTTTTGTTTCCCAAATCCAGCCTGGAATTGTGGACCAAAAAGCAAAATAAATCTTTAGTTTTGGGGATCTCTTGGGGCTTGGGGCTTTTGGGGGTCTCTTGGGGCTAAATTGTCATCAAATGATGGTCCTCCGTGGCTCAAAATTCTGAATGAATAGTGGGCCCTGGGATTAAAACCAGTGCTTTTAATCATACCGTGATACCACCGGCCCCCTACGGGTCGTGGCCCACCGGGAGATCTCCCTGTATGCCCAATGATCAATCCGACCCTGGGCCTTCGGCTCGATCGACAGAACCATTCGGGACTGTCGTTTTTATGTGATCGGTGTGCGCGCAGTGAACTGTGTACTGTGTGGTGCCGAGGGAGATAATAAGGAAGGAGCGTTAATGGCCGTCGTAAAAAAAAAAGGCAATACGACCCCTCCCGGAAAAAAAGAACAACCACAATATATACGGTTATTTTCCTCGCTGGAGTCATCGGGAACAGAATCAATTGTTAAAGTAAGAGAGCGATAACTACTAAATGGACGCTAAAGAGCAGGTCAAACCGACTCAGTGTTGCCAACTGCCAAAATCCAAAATGCACTAGTGGCACTTCCAAAATGCACTAGAAGGCAGGGTTTTTCATCCATTTTCATACCAGGGCCCACTATTTATTCTGCATTTTAGCCACGGAGGACCACCATTTGATGTTGAGTTTAGTCTCTTGGACTATTTTAGGAGAAATAACTGGTAAAACGTTGGTCAAAATAGCAATTCTTTACATTTTCTAAATGTGTAGATTCTTGAAAATTAAATAATGCTTGAATATAATTTAACTCTTGAGAGCGTAAAATGAAACCAAATGGACCGGTAAGGGTCCATTTGGTTTCATTTTACGCTCTCAAGAGTTACAGATCTATAAGAGTACATTTGGTTACCAATGGTCCTTTCTAGGAAGGAAGGAGGAGGACCTATCATAGGAGGACAAATGGTGAAAAACGAGGGTTTTATCTCTGGTGCCTGTCAACCATTTTCGCCCCAACTCACCAGCCAAAAAGCACTAGATTTTCCGCCAGGAGCTTTTCACTAATTTTGGCGCTAGGTAGGGGGGTCTGGAAAAAAAGCTAAATATAGCAACAAATGCGCCAAGTTGGCAATACTGAACCGACTCGGTCGGTGGTTTTATGAGTGGCATGAAAGAGCCACTTTGAGCCGGAGCTCAGTCGATTGACAGCGACGTGCAGAGCGATGGGAGAGACAGATCGCTCCACACCCTGTTAGTCATTAGACACCCCCCAGACCCAATCCAAGGTCCATTGAATTCCTATAAACATGACGCATGATGATGACACTGATGAACGACGCCCGACATTTTGCTGACTGCACAACTGCACACGCGCATGGTGCACGGGTGCGCCGCGCTCACGCACGCAGGCGGCAGTACCCGCGCCAGGTGGAGGCGTCCGTACTTAACTTCCTGAAAGCGTTTTCGCAGACGTTAGATTGATTTACATTTTGAGAGACCGTCCGTCATCGAGATCATCTCGACCTATACGCCACAGCCGTTTTTAAAACGTCCGCAACCTTTTTATAGGTCGGGGGCCTAACTGTTGCGACCGTTTTACAAATGGGCCGAAATAAAGATCTATAAAACAAATGGGAATGAACTATAGGTGGAGAAAATATGTAGTTGTTTGATGTATTCCATTACTTCTACTGCGGAGCGATCTCCTGTGACGTCATCCCTATGACAGGCCATGTGACAGGCACAGTAAAATGGCGCCTCCCTTGGGATGAAAACATGAAATATTTTTAATCTAAAGAGCTAATTCTATGTGTTTTAAATGTTCAATTTCTAGTTACATAGTTGCGACCTTTTTAAAAAGGGGTTTTGCGACCTAGGTCGGGGGTCTTCTATACAATATGAATATGGATATACACCATGGATATACAAAATGTGGGCTGCACGCATGCATGTGCATACTGTACAGACACACTATGGGTATGGACAGACGGACACGTATAGCCAGGGTGACCAGATGTCCCTCTATGCGTGGGGACAGTCCCTCATGCAACACTTGTGTCAGTCCCTCAAAGGAACAGTTTGGATCTGGTCACCCTACGTCCAGCAGTGAGACATCGGCGGGTAGGGGATACTTACGGAGAGGTTAAGTTCACCAAGGGTTAGGTGTTGGAGGAGCAGAGGAGGTGCGGGGAATTGAATAAAAGTGATTGGATGCAATGTAAGGAAAAAAGAGGTGACAAGGGAAAAGGGAGGGAAACGTTATTGGAGGCATAACACAGAGGAGGAGAGGAGCGGGTTAGTGTATTCATTCGCCATGACATCCGACAACGCACATGAGGACATGGTTTCACTTTCATACCAGGGCGGGGCGGATGTATGTGACATTTCCCAATTGGGGGGGCAGGAGAAAATGGTATGGGGGTGGCTTCATGCCACAGGCGATGAAGCCACACGCATACCATTTTCAGTTAATATTTTCAGGACTTAGGTATTAGGCAAGTATAAGCATCAATAATAACATCAGTTGTTGTTGAAGTTGCAACAGACACGAAGCACGCATAAAGCTAAAGGTCTGACTCAGAGAGTTTTCTGTTTTCAATGATGAAATGCTGTTGGTTTAGTGGTGACACAGCTGTAGTTAGTTAGTAGTAGCAGTAGAAGTGTTTCAAATCATTTTAATTATAAGCACGGTAATTTGAAATATCTTGGGTTGTTTTGCATGGCATTGTGTTTGCCCATGCCCATGCCTAGATCCACCCCTGTTTCATACACACAATAGCTGAGACACGAAACACGCGTTTTATAATGTTCTCCTACTTTTATGTACAACGTGTTGAGCGTAGAGTACAGGTTACAGGTAGCAGAAGTGTCAACTGAGCCGTACATTACAGGACATTGGTATGCGGATCAGCACGCCTTATTAGGACTCTATTGTTTGTTCATTTTTTATATTAATCATCCTTAAACGCTGAGGCAAGAGAGTGTAATTCCTTAATAGGCGCGTAAAGTACCGTGCAGGAGGGATGGGCGTGATGAGCGGTGCGGGGCGCGTGCGGCTGCATGCCAATAAGCTCAGCGCGCAGATGTTTATAGACACCGCGTGTCTGACTGGGGGAGACCTTGTTATCTGTGGTCAGATAACCATTCAAATCACAATCCATTTCCCCACCTCAACGCATCAAGGACACTATGGTATGTGTGGACATGCAGCTGCATTGCGCTTTGACTCAGCTTACCACCATAGCACATGCGTGCCATAACTATACCATGCGAAATATTACATTAACAATGATATTAACAAAAGAACTTGCACACTAACACAAATATTTATTTGAGACACGCCAAAATCATTTTGCAACCCGCGACCACTGGTCCCGACCGCTACAAAACAGACGTGACCGTTGCCACGAACGCCATGAATCTGACGTTCTACACTAGTCGCTACTAAACCTAACTCCTAAACCCAAACAACCTCAGTAAAACCTGTACAATGACACACACCTAGAAACACCCCCCCAGGGATAAAAATATGAAACTATTTTTAAACTAAAGAACATAATACATTAACGTTTTAAATGTTCAATTCTAGTTATAGAGGACAAGTGTAATTCATCCATATGAGGCTTATCAGCCTGGGATCCTTTTAACCCTTAATGTCCAACGCGTTTTGGTGTTTTATCTGTTGAAAAATAGCTCATGTCGCGCCACCGAGTGCCGCGACATGAGCTTGTTGTTCTGCTATTTTTGAAAAATTGTGAAAATGTGCTGCAAATCTCTGAATACATTATTTTGGAAGCAAACATTTTATCTCAATTTTTCGCTTCTGGGGAACCCCGAGAACAACATGTTTTCAGATGGCGGTCTGCAGCCAAATATGGATAATTCTGGTGGTCCTTGGCTAGAAATATGTCAGCATCACTGACACAGGAGCACAGATTATTCAGAAAAACTAGAATCTAGTGTCAAAAACTCGATTCTAGCGTCAGAAAGTAGATTCTAGTGTCAAAAAGGAGATCCTAGTATCAGAAACTATCATTTAGTGTCAATAACTAGAATCTAGTGTCGGAAACTACTGTAGAATCTAGTGTCAAAAGCTAGAATGTTGCTGCAGCTATAATCTGGTGTCAGGAACTACTGTATAATCTGGTGTCAGAACCTCAAACCTCTCTGCCTCTCTGTCCACCCATTACAGAAATGAGCCATCCTCCTCGTATCTTCCCTTTGTGCAAGCTCAGGAGTATCTCCCCTGACTCTCCTGAAGTCTGTGATGTATTGTAGCGCACGTCCAACGACGGTGGCGCCTTGCCAAAAAACACTATAGTGTTAATTAAACGCAATCCTTCAAAGTGTCGCAAAGCCTTGCAGTGTATAGCACAATGTGCAGCGTCTTTCACAGACTGCATCGGAAAATCCTCAAGATAAAGTTTCTGACATAACATGCCGCATATACAGTAATGAGCAATGGGAACCACACACGCACGCACACACACACACGCACACACACACGCACACACCGCGCACACACACACACACACACACACACACACACACACACACACACACACACACACACACACACACACACACACATCCTATAGATTCTATATTATGTTCTATCGAAATGCACACACTTCTGCATTCACCCCCACACACTTACTGTATATATTATGTGTATACAGTTACATTTATGTTAATTTTACACTTTTTACCCGCCACCTGCTCACACTTGGGAGCCTGGTTCTAACTCTCTGCGGGTTTATACTGTATATATCTGTGTGTGATCGAGGGGTTCCATTGAAAAAGTGATGGATCTGGCCATTTTGTAAATTCTTCTTGTTTTGGACCCGTGAAGACCTCTACTCCAGAACCACCTGTTAATACCGATAACAGCCTGGTCCAGCATGCATTGTTCTGGTATTGGCCCCCACTTCTAGGGGAAATGTTGGCTCAGCCTGGTCCACAGCATACCGTCCCGACCCCCTACCGTCCCGACCCCCTGTCTGACCGACCTCCGTCCCTCTCATCTGGTAGAGGTGGAGGGACGGAGGCAGTGGAGACAGTGGAGAACAATGCCACATTGTCGTGGGGGTCACAAACATTTACTGAAACAGTACAGCACGACTACACTAACGAACATCAACAAGCAGGCTATAGGAACATCTATCACACATATGTCAAACTCAAGGGGCCTTCGGGCCAAATCAGGCCCACTGAAAGAATTATCTTCGGCCTGCACGGAATGATATTTTAATTACTATTAGAACTGTCCCTCTGATATACAGTATTTACACGATGAGAAACGGATGCAACTCATTGCGCTACTTATTCAACTCAATTGATTTACTTTCTCTTCTATACGATGAATGCACTGCTTGGTGAGGATCACAGAACTTTCGTTTTTTTTACAGGTAAAAGAGGCAACTTTAGTGTGTACAAATACTGTGTTTGTAAACAGATTTGTTAAAGAATCTACCTCACCTCTACTCTATTGGCTCTTTTATAATACTGCTGCAGACTGATCTGCTGTGACTGGCTGAAACGTTGCCTCACCCTACACACCAACCCCCCCTCACATTAGCACCGCCTTCCCTGAGCCCAACGATTCATGATTTGTTGCCTCTAGTACCTGTAATGAAGGCATTTTTGTCTTTGCATTTATTTTTTTGCGATTAAAGGACATTGATTGTTTTTGTTGTTGTTTGCCTGGGCCATCCTTGTGATCCTTGTGTTGTTGAAACACAGTCCAACCCCTCGACCCTAGTTTGGCCCGCTGTGTGTTTGAGTTTGACATCCCTGAAGTCTATGAGATACTCAAACAGGACAGTAATACGACTACACTGAGGATGGGGGAAACAGGCAGGCTAAAGGCGATGGGCTATGAGCCACTGTACCCGTTCTCTTATAGTTGGGAGGCCTCCTGTAGATGTTGGGATCTCCTGAGGCTGAAGAAACACAGAGGAGATGGAGAGGTGAATCATGGAGGAGGTGAGGTGTGTGTGGGGGGTGAGGGTAAGTATTATAAAGGGGAAAATCAAGAGAACATGTCGTGCCTGATTCATACTTGGTTGCGTCGGCTGTGTTAGTGTCTTATTTCGTTGACTACGATTTACAAGGCTTTTAGCAGATGCTCTTAATCTAGAGGGACGTATTAAGACTGAGGCAAAATATATTGACAGTTTTGTCAACAGATCAAACTAGAGTAAAATGTTAGGAAGGTACTGGTGGACAAGAGATCCAATAGAAGTCATTTTACGCTTGGCGGAATGCAGAAAATAGCTGATCTACAAGCTCAATACGCATCTTGCTGCAGCACACTGTGAGCTTGTAGATCGGATATTTCCACCAAGCGTAAAATCAGCCATGTACAGTATGCGCGTAGTATGGCATAAATGCCTGCAAACATTGCATTTTGTTGTAGCTTTGGTGGACAAAAATCACATGATATTCAGTCGATTAAAACTAGACTATACTATATCGCAGAAAATAACGATTCAAGGGAATAACTAATGAACTAAAAATCTAAATTTGCTGCCGAAATCAACACCGGTGTGCTGGTGGTCACACACCAAAAAGAAACAGCACGGTGTAGCTGTTTTTCGACTATTACGACAAATCCTGTGCAGCCCAAGTATCAATCCAAGCACCAGAATGTTAGAGAAATCATGCTTGCTAGTGAAATCAAGTGTTAACATTCCCCCCCCAAAAAATAAGAGTGATACCAAACAACTCTGACCGGTGCGGTTCATGACTGAAACTCTAGTGGGCTGGCAGTGAGTAGGTACTAGTCTATAGGCAGAGGATGATGAAGGGCTGAATTAAGGGGGTGATTCCTACCTGGTACATGAAAGTGTTTGGGGGGCTGGTATGTGGTCGGGGTGCTCGATCGCCCCTCCTGGCCGTAATACGGCGAGCTCCTGCCGCTCTCGGAGCCTGCAAAGCCCAGCCCCGTCCAATCACAGCAAGGGAAAGATGCATGAGCATGAGCAAAAAACGAAAAAAAGAAAGGGACTATTCCACTTGTGTAATGACACAAAACAATATCTTGCAACTAGTACATGTTACAGTGTCAATACACCTGTGTAAGAGTGGAGTGGAATGGTAGCAAAGAGTAATACGGTAGCATCAATGACAAGTCATTCAGGACAAACTGCGATGACAATCTTGCCTAGTGCGAGAAAATGTAAAGACCTCATGCGAAGGTCAAGCTTGGTAATGGTTACTATTAGGATACATCTGCAGTGATGGGCAAGTTACTGGGGAAATGTAGTAAGCTACACTACAAGCTATCCCCAGAAAATTGTAGCAGCTACACTACAAGCTACCCCCAGAAAATTGTAGCAAGTTACACTACAAGCTACATGACAAAAGTAGCTTGCTACATCAACACGACATATATATATATATATATATAAGTATATATCAACTTAATGTACAACTTTCTAAACATAATATTACGTTGTTTGTTTTGTTTTGTCTTGCTTGCTTTCCCTTCTTTTTAACCTCTGGTCTATAAAGCACTTGGGGCTGCATTTTGTCATGACAGGTGGTATACAAATAAATTCTACTCATCAGCGGAATTCTAAAATGTGGGTGGGAAAATGTAGTAAGCTACATTACTTGTTACTCTTAAAAATGTAGCTAAGCTTAAGCTACACTATAAGCTATCCCCAGAAAATTGTACTAAGCTACACTACAAGTTACAGGAAAATGTAGTTAAGCTATGTAGATTAGTTACTTGTAACAAGTTACTGCCCATCACTGTACATCTGTTACTGAATTGCAACTATGGTTGTAAATACATCAATGAGAGTTGGAGTAAAGGAGATCCACCATGAATTCGTGATTTGACATTTTTTTCAACATGTTTGGTGTTTTTAGCCTTTTAGCCTTTAGTATTTGTACACCCCAAACATTTTATTTTTTCTGATCTTCATTGAGAAGTCTGTGATTTTCTGATTGGGCGTGTCTGTCCCAGATTTCCTAATGTGATGTCATATTTGCAGACAAATATCTCCTCCTCCAACCAGCCTTTCAGTCATTGGTATGCATGGATCCGTTCCCCATTTTTTTTTTGTTTTTTTTTTTTTTTTTTAGAATATTTAGATTTTTTCTTTTGAATTGATTTTAAATTCACAGTGGAGCCCTTTTAATGTAACCCTTTATGACCCAGTGTGGGTATGATAAGAGACCAACACCGCTCTCCCAACATGAGAGCCCTGTTAAAATCCTAAAATCCTATTTGACATCAAGCACAGATACTTTGTGGACTGTCCAGAATTAGTTTGACTACATACAGTAGGTTTGCATGTGGTCAGGGTCAGAGATACAGATATGGGCAGGGTTAGGGTTAGTGTTGGTCATGAGCCGAGTCTGACCGAGCAGCACCACATCAAAAGACCCGTCAGAACAATGACACCCCCGAGTTTAATGCTGGTTAATTTTTATGGGTGTTAAAGGATAACTTTGTTTGTTTGTTTTTTTCAAACAAGGTTCATGTTTTAGGTTGTTATTAAAGAAACTTAAAGATAAGTTTTGATTTGTTTTAACCGTTTTCCTGCCGATCTCGCGGTCCTCGTTGATTTCCCGTTAGATTACGCACGCCGGTCACGACGACGGCTCGTATCACGACGAAATGTAGATTTCATTCTTTAATCCAACTATTAGTCCGAGCGCATCGTCTGATAATGATCCCGTTGCTGACTTTCATTTGGAACCCATTCAATCCAATGCATTCAAAAGCCTCTCCTCGGATTCCGGGGCAGGTTGTCGTTTGCACACGGGTAAATCAACTAGGGCTAGACGTCACTTCCTGACTTTTGACCCGGAACTTTTTGCTCAGATCGTCAGAGGACAGGTTAGTCAAGACACCAGAAATAAGCATGACGGCACCCCCCTCCTGTTTAGGCGATCTGGGGCTTCAAAATAAGTTTTTTTTTTTTACCGATTTCACTGGTTTGAGCCGATGCGCCCACAGTTGATGTGTTAATTTGCTGCTTTATTTTGTTTTTAGCTGGGATTTTAGTTGTTTTTGACAGGGGGTGGGAGCATTCAAAATATATATTTGTTTACCTGTGGCATTGAGCCTATTATTAGTTTGACCGCTAACGGTAGGCTTACCATAGTGCTTCCCTCGCCAACCATGCGGTAGAGCAAAACACAACGAAAATCCCTAAAACTAAAGAAAGCAGAACATGTTGAACAAGACAACCTAAAACATGAACCTTGGTTGGAGAAAAAACAAAGTGGTAATTTTGAGTAAGGGTGTAAGTGGTTAAACTGAAGTGACGAGTCACTGCTGGACTGAGAGAGAAAGTGAGAGAGAGAGAGAGAGAGAGAGAGAGAGAGAGAGAGAGAGAGAGAGAGACAGAGAGAGAGAGAGAGAGAGAGAGAGAGACAGAGAGAGAGAGACAGAGAGACAGAGACAGAGAGAGAGAGAGAGACAGAGAGAGAGAGAGAGACAGAGAGAGAGAGAGAGAGAGAGACAGAGAGAGAGAGAGAGAGAGAGAGAGAGAGAGAGAGAGAGAGAGAGAGAGAGACAGAGAGAGAGAGAGACAGAGAGAGAGAAGAAGGCGATGCAGAACTAAAGTGCTGTGCAGCTGCAGAGCTCACCGGGGTAACCAAAGTGCTGCGGGGAGCGCGGCATGATGGGAGACATGCCGTGGCGGCTGTATGTGGGCGAGTCGATGTAACCGGGGCTGGAGCAGCGTCTCTGCTTCATGTCCAGGCTGTCATATTCCTACAGGGACAAAGACATAAGGACAGGCACACATGGTACAAGTTATACTGCAGCTATACTCTATGTTGACAGCAAACAACTTGATGTTGGCTGGGATGAGCCGGTAGTGGAACGCATGCAACAAGCACAGGCACTCACCTGAGAGTAGCCAGAGAGTGTCCCCAGTGACTGTGGAAAACAACACAAAGAAAAGAGTTAAGGCCTGGCCAAGAAAGTCTCATATCTGGTACTGACTGGAGAACAAAACAGACATGGGTGAAAACACTACAGTAAAACAGTGAAATAGCTTATTGTAGAAAGGAAGAAAGGGTTCTGCCTCCCTATAGCAGAAGGCTAGTCTCTAAGAGTGTCAGTGGTATACTACTCCCCATAGCAGAAGGCTAGTCTCTAAGAGTATACTCCCCATAGCAGAAGGCTAGTCTCTAAGAGTATACCTCCCCATAGCAGAAGGCTAGTCTCTAAGAGTGTCAGTGGTATACCTCCCCATAGCAGAAGGCTAGTCTCTAAGAGTATACCTCCCCATAGCAGAAGGCTAGTCTCTAAGAGTATACCTCCCCATAGCAGAAGGCTAGTCTCTAAGAGTGTCAGTGGTATACCTCCCCATAGCAGAAGGCTAGTCTCTAAGAGTGTCAGTGGTATACCTCCCCATAGCAGAAGGCTAGTCTCTAAGAGTGTCAGTGGTATACCTCCCCATAGCAGAAGGCTAGTCTCTAAGAGTGTCAGTGGTATACCTCCCCATAGCAGAAGGCTAGTCTCTAAGAGTGTCAGTGGTATACCTCCCCATAGCAGAAGGCTAGTCTCTAAGAGTATACCTCCCCATAGCAGAAGGCTAGTCTCTAAGAGTATACCTCCCCATAGCAGAAGGCTAGTCTCTAAGAGTATACCTCCCCATAGCAGAAGGCTAGTCTCTAAGAGTATACCTCCCCATAGCAGAAGGCTAGTCTCTAAGAGTGTCAGTGGTATACTAGTCTCTAAGAGTGTCAGTGGTATACCTCCCCATAGCAGAAGGCTAGTCTCTAAGAGTGTCAGTGGTATACCTCCCCATAGCAGAAGGCTAGTCTCTAAGAGTGTCAGTGGTATACCTCCCCATAGCAGAAGGCTAGTCTCTAAGAGTGTCAGTGGTATACCTCCCCATAGCAGAAGGCTAGTCTCTAAGACTATACCTTCCCATAGCAGAAGGCTAGTCTCTAAGAGTGTCAGTGGTATATCTCCCCATAGCAGAAGGCTAGTCTCTAAGAGTGTCAGTGGTATACCTCCCCATAGCAGAAGGCTAGTCTCTAAGAGTGTCAGTGGTATACCTCCCCATAGCAGAAGGCTAGTCTCTAAGAGTGTCAATGGTATATCTCCCCATAGCAGAAGGCTAGTCTCTAAGAGTGTCAGTGGTATACCTCCCCATAGCAGAAGGCTAGTCTCTAAGAGTGTCAGTGGTATACCTCCCCATAGCAGAAGGCTAGTCTCTAAGAGTGTCAGTGGTATACCTCCCCATAGCAGAAGGCTAGTCTCTAAGAGTATACCTCCCCATAGCAGAAGGCTAGTCTCTAAGAGTATACCTCCCCATAGCAGAAGCTAGTCTCTAAGAGTGTCAGTGGTATACCTCCCCATAGCAGAAGGCTAGTCTCTAAGAGTATACCTCCCCATAGCAGAAGGCTAGTCTCTAAGAGTGTCAGTGGTATACCTCCCCATAGCAGAAGGCTAGTCTCTAAGAGTGTCAGTGGTATACCTCCCCATAGCAGAAGGCTAGTCTCTAAGAGTATACCTCCCCATAGCAGAAGGCTAGTCTCTAAGAGTATACCTCCCCATAGCAGAAGGCTAGTCTCTAAGAGTGTCAGTGGTATACCTCCCCATAGCAGAAGGCTAGTCTCTAAGAGTGTCAGTGGTATACCTCCCCATAGCAGAAGGCTAGTCTCTAAGAGTGTCAGTGACTCAGTGGTATACCTCCCCATAGCAGAAGGCTAGTCTCTAAGAGTGTCAGTGGTTACCTCCCCATAGCAGAAAGCTAGTCTCTAAGAGTGTCAGTGGTATACCTCCCCATAGCAGAAGGCTAGTCTCTAAGAGTATACCTCCCCATAGCAGAAGGCTAGTCTCTAAGAGTATACCTCCCCATAGCAGAAGGCTAGTCTCTAAGAGTATACCTCCCCATAGCAGAAGGCTAGTCTCTAAGAGTATACCTCCCCATAGCAGAAGGCTAGTGTCTAAGAGTGTCAGTGGTATACTAGTCTCTAAGAGTGTCAGTGGTATACCTCCCCATAGCAGAAGGCTAGTCTCTAAGAGTGTCAGTGGTATACCTCCCCATAGCAGAAGGCTAGTCTCTAAGAGTGTCAGTGGTATACCTCCCCATAGCAGAAGGCTAGTCTCTAAGAGTGTCAGTGGTATACCTCCCCATAGCAGAAGGCTAGTCTCTAAGACTATACCTTCCCATAGCAGAAGGCTAGTCTCTAAGAGTGTCAGTGGTATACCTCCCCATAGCAGAAGGCTAGTCTCTAAGAGTGTCAGTGGTATACCTCCCCATAGCAGAAGGCTAGTCTCTAAGAGTGTCAGTGGTATACCTCCCCATAGCAGAAGGCTAGTCTCTAAGAGTGTCAGTGGTATACCTCCCCATAGCAGAAAGCTAGTCTCTAAGAGTGTCAGTGGTATACCTCCCCATAGCAGAAGGCTAGTCTCTAAGAGTGTCAGTGGTATACCTCCCCATAGCAGAAGGCTAGTCTCTAAGAGTGTCAGTGGTATACCTCCCCATAGCAGAAGGCTAGTCTCTAAGAGTGTCAGTGGTATACCTCCTCAGCAGAAGGCTAGTCTCTAAGAGTGTCAGTGGTATACCTCCCCATAGCAGAAGGCTAGTCTCTATGAGTGTCAGTGGTATACCTCCCCATAGCAGAAGGCTAGTCTCTAAGAGTGTCAGTGGTATATCTCCCCATAGCAGAAGGCTAGTCTCTAAGAGTGTCAGTGGTATACTAGTCTCTAAGAGTGTCAGTGGTATACCTCCCCATAGCAGAAGGCTAGTCTCTAAGAGTGTCAGTGGTATACCTCCCCATAACAGAACGCTAGACTCTAAGAGTGTCAGTGGTATACTAGTCTCTAAGAGTGTCAGTGGTATATCTCCCCATAGCAGAAGGCTAGTGTCTCAGAGTGTCAGTGGTATACTAGTCTCTAAGAGTGTCAGTGGTATATCTCCCCATAGCAGAAGGCTAGTGTCTCAGAGTGTCAGTGGTATACTAGTCTCTAAGAGTGTCAGTGGTATACCTCCCCATAGCAGAAGGCTAGTCTCTAAGAGTGTCAGTGGTATACCTCCCCATAGCAGAAGGCTAGTCTCTATGAGTGTCAGTGGTATACCTCCCCATAGCAGAAGGCTAGTCTCTAAGAGTGTCAGTGGTATACCTCCCCATAGCAGAAGGCTAGTCTCTAAGAGTGTCAGTGGTATACCTCCCCATAGCAGAAGGCTAGTCTCTAAGAGTGTCAGTGGTATACCTCCCCATAGCAGAAGGAGTTTAGCCTGTCATCGGAGCTGTATCTGTGGTAGGGCTCGTATGAGGGGAGGAGGTCTGGCTGCTGGACCTCGTAAATGGCTTTAACCCTGGGAAGGGCCGCCAGGTCCTTATAACCTAGCACCTCATTCTCCACCCTGGCCTGGAGAGAGGACACGCACACACGCACACACACGCACACACACACACACACACGCACGAATACATCCACCCAACACAGAGACAACAAAACAGGAACAACACCACCCCGAATCAACAACAACAACACATATAACCGGTAGGGCTGTCACGATTACAGTTTTTTTCTTGTCAATCGAATTGTGTTTTTATTGCCAATGAGCATTGTCAACATAAAAATTGTGTTTGACTTTAATAGGCTTCCAAACCAAAAGGTGCAATGGACAGAGATGACAAATAGCTTAGCTCATCTAACCACTTCATAACTTATATACGCTCTAAATAGTGACAAAGGGCCGAGATCTACAAGCTCAGTTAGATCAGCTAAACCCACCGTTCTTGACAATCCAACATGGAAAACGATTACGGCGATTACGACGATTGTGCCAAACACAATTACAGCGATTATCTGGAACGATTGCGCTGAGACGACTATGTCGTAATTGTGACAGGCCTAAACCGCAGACAATGCACAGTAAGCCACTTAACAATGGAATCCACCCCCCCACCACGCCCACACACGCGCACAAACACACACACAACACACACACACACACACACACACACACACACACACACACACAACACACACACACACACACACACACACACACACACACACACACACACACACACACACACACACACACACACCATGAAACAACAGGTGGATCATGCAGCAGCGGCGAGGGAGGCAGGAGTGGAGGGACTGTGAAACAGCTGATCAAGCACACACAGAGAGGAGGTACACGCGCTCACGCATATACGCTACACACATGCGTGCAGGAGGGACGGTGCGCACACACGGATCACATACATGCTTGCCCCGAGTACACGTGTACGTACACTCTGCAGAATCTGACAGCGGCGTTAGTTGCTGACCTTCAGCGGGCGAGTGTGTGTGTGTGTGTGTGTGTGTGTGTGTGTGTGTGTGAGAGTGAGAGAGACTACAGACACCACGTGTGCTTACGCGGGGCTTTCCCCTCATCCATCACGATGAGACACCATCAACGGACATGCAGATTACGTGAGCGCGACGTCGCACAGACGAGCGAATACATGCCCGCTAGCACTGGCTGAAGTTGCACATGCTGTGCATACTAGTAGAAAGGAGAACGAGAGTAGACCGCAGTGCTGTGCGCTAGTGTGTGTCAGAGTTACGTGCTGGTGAGATAGCTACGAGTACATCAGCGTGTATACGAGCGATCAGTCACCTTGCATCCAGAACCACAGATAGCAGATTAGTGAGAAGAGGAGAAGATATAGCTCCGTCCGCCTGCTATAGTTGGACAGTTTAGTCAGACAGACGTGCTAACACCAGGGGGAATAGAAAAAAACAACAGAAAGAAACAAAACAGTTGGCTGGCGCTATTCTGTTCTGTTTCCGTTCCGGTGCGGTGCAGTGCGGAGTGGAGCCCAGTTCTTGTCAAACTGGGCTCCATGCAGCCCAGAACCAAACCTCTAGCAGAGCACACAGTGTCAGTGTTGCCAACTTGGCACATTTGTCGCTATATTTAACTTTTTTTCAGACACCCCCCCCCCCCACCCCCCAAGTCCAAAATTTTGTGTGAAAAATCTAGTGCTTTAACCGGGGGGGTGGGTGGGGGGGTTCTTTGGGGTTGTATACCTTGTGAAAATTCTATAAATAAAGTTTAAAAAAAAAAAAAAATCTAGTGCTTTTTTTGCTGGTAAGTTGGGGCGAATTGGTTGCCAAGCGCCAGTAATAAAACCATCATTTTTCACAATTTTTCCTCCTATGATAGAGTTCTCCTTCCTTCCTTCCAACAGACCATTGGTAACCAAATGGACCCATCTGAATGACCTAATTTTCAAGAATCTACATTTAGAAAATGTCGAAGAATTGCTATTTTGACCAGTATTTTTGGTCTATTTTGGTATTTCTCCTAAATTAGTCAAATGGTGGAATTAATTGTGGGCCCTGATATGAAAATGGTTGAAAACCACTGCTCTAGTGCATTTTGGAAGTGCCACTAGTCCATTTTGGATTTTGGCAGTTGGCAACACTGCTGCAGCAGAGCACACAGTGTGAGGCCTTCACAACAAAACACACAACACCCCATGAAGCTGCAGGCTGCTGTGTCCCAGCTGGACATCCTCTGTGTCTGTTGGTGTTCCTATAGCGGTTCGGAATGACCAGCAAGACTTTGAAATGTTTGTAAAGGTTTTTGTATGGCTCTGTTCCTGCTGCTGTTGTTTTTGTTATAGTTTAGCTTTACAGTGCAGCAAAGTGGAATTTGGACCATGGATGTATCGTTCACAATGAAACACTTAAAGGTAACAGAGGCAACTTCACTGTGTTTGTGAACAGGTTTGTTTAAAAACAGAATCTAACTCCACCTCACCTCCAACTCTATTGGCTCATTAAGAAACTGCTGGAGAGTGCTATGCTGTGATTGGCTAAAACGCTGTCCCTCACCATTCCATGATTCCATGACTTCCATGATTTGTTGTTGACAACAAAGTTCTGGACCGGCGAAGCGAGTGTCTGTCTGCAGGGAAACAGTTGCAGCATCAAAGTAGAAGCAACTGTGTGTAGCTATATATACGTATCTATTTTGATTTTTGGCTAAGAAGTTGCCTATATTACCTTTAAACAACCAGATTGTGCAAATGTTCCTCTTCAAGGGGAATTCCAGTCCCATTCTCAACATTCACATGCCATTAATACATCTGTGTGGGACTAATCATTTGGTCAGTTATTGTGGGGTTCCATTAGCTCTGACCTGTGTCTTCAAACATTGGAGCCGGTCACGTATTGTAATGAGAGCAGCCTGGGGCACAGCGACAGACATATAGGCAGACAGACAGAGAGACATGTGGGCAGACAGACAGACAGATAGACATACAGCAGAGGTTTTCAACCTTTTTCATCCCAGGGCCCACCGTTTATTCAGCATTGGAGCCACGGACCACCAATTGAGGATATTTTTAGACCCACAGACCCCAAAACTACCGTAAAGATTTCTTTTGCTTCTGTCCATGACCATTATGTTCTAGTTGTGTAGACTGGGATTCATTTGCATGATGGATATTCTAACGTTCTCAAGAGTTACATTTGTTAACCAACTTAGCTGGGGCCACTGGAACCCTCTCAGGGACCACTGGTGGTCCCCGGACCACCTGTTGAAAACCCCTGACATACAGTATAGGCGCACACACACACACACACACACACACACACACACACACACACACACACACCACACACACACACACACACACACACACACACACACACAGAGCCAGCAGCCTGTGTTTGTTGTTGTGCTCTATCTAATGGGGTATCGCTACTGCCACGCTAAAGCTCCAGTGCTTGTAGGTAGAGGGGGGTGCAGGGGTTGCAAAAAAGCTTTTCCGTGATTGGTTCTCTACTCACACATATAACCCTGCTGGGAGAGCCAATGGAGGAGCCCGGAGGAGAGATGGAGGCTTCTGATAGGCGTCTGTGCTGTGAGACAGAGATACAGAGACAGAGAGAGACAGAGAGATGACTTTGACACTTGAAGCCAAAAGGCCATGGTTTCCAATGCGTTTAGTTTATCATTTGATCGTCTCCCTTACCCTCAGTCTTCTCTCTGCCCTGGCTGCCTGTTTACAGAGTGGATGCCACACCTCGTTCCCTGAGAGAGAGAGAGAGAGAGAGAGAGAAGAGAGAGAGAGAGAGAGAGAGGAGAGAGAAGAGAGAGAGAGAGAGAGAGAGAGAGAGAGAGATCACAACCTCCAAATCATAAGGAAACACAGGGGCGGATCTAGGCATGGGCATGGGGGGGCAATGCCCCCCGAAATACCCAGTCTGCCCCACCAAACACGATGGCATGCAAAACAACCGAAGATATTTCAAAATAAAGTGCTTATATTTAAAATGATTTTAAACACTACTACCGTTACTAACTAACTACAGCCGTGGCACCACTAAACCAACAGCATTTCATCAATGAAAACAGAAAAACTCTGACCTTTAGCTTTATGAAAGCATGTTCATGGTGTGTGTGTGTGTGTGTGGTGTGTGTGTGTGTGTGTGTGTGTGTGTGTTGTGGTGTGTGTGTGTGTGTGTGGTGTGTGTGTGTGTGTGTTGTGTGTGTGTGTGTGTGTGTGTGCGTGCGTGCACGTCCTCACCTGTCAGATACATCTCCTCTCCTTCTTTGAACATCAGATTGCAGCGTGCACATCGTGCACAGGTTGGATGGTAGTGCTTTCCCCCGGCCTGTGGTAACAGGAGAGGAGGTGTGTGCATGTGAACGTACAGGGATAATAAAAACAGCTCCACCGTGCAGCGCGTTGCGACCTACGAGTCATCGACACCTCGAGCAGGCTGCACCGACTCCATATGGTGACACATGGGTTATAACTACCACCTTGAGGAAGCCACCATCTCCATATGGTGACCCATGGCTTCTAGTACCTGCTACAACACCTTCAGGAGGCCGTACCGCTACATATGTCGATACGTGGCTTCTACAAAACCTTGACCAGGCCATACCGCCTACATATGTTGACACATGGCTTCTACAGCACCTTGAGGAGGCCATACCGCCTACATATGTTGACACATGGCTTCTACAATACCTTGAGGAGGCCATACCGCCTACATATGTTGACACATGGGTTCTACGATCCATTGAGGAGGCCATACCACCTACATATGTTGACGCATGGGTTCTACAATCCATTGAGGAGGCCATACCGCCTACATATGTTGACACATGGGTTCTACGATCCATTGAGGAGGCCATACCGCCTACATATGTTGACACATGGGTTCTACGATCCATTGAGGAGGCCATACCGCCTACATATGTTGACACATGGGTTCTACAATCCATTGAGGAGGCCATACCGCCTACAGGTACATATGTTGACACATGGGTTCTACGATCCATTGAGGAGGCTACACACCACCTCCATGCAGTAGCTCTCATTCAGAGGACCTGAATGGGATTGCTGGATGTTCTCGTTTGATACAGCCCATAGGCTTACTATTAGTGTGATGAGTGTTGTGAAGACTCAACTCACCCCAGCGTTATGAACTGTGAACCATGCCACTTCGTGGCGCAATGCTGCCGTACGATACGGTGGACTGCGACATTGTTTAGTGGTCATGTGACTTGCCTTCATCTGCGGTGACTCGTGTATGCAGTGAACATTGACGACGTTTGGGTTATGTGGAGCGTTAGTGATTCATGCACCACGTTCGCAACAAAATCCCCGACATGTCCAAAACGCGATATCGTGGATGGTTTTAGAAAACATGATTGATGTTCATAGAAATGTTAACTTTTTTACTTTCCCTGGGGCAATTATGTTGACACATGGGCTGTAACTACTGTATGGCTGTAATGATACATTTTAACAGCGATACAATACGTATCACGATACATGATTGACAGTACGATACATGTATGACACAATACGCATACACGCACACACACACACACACACACACACACCTACACACACACACACACACACACACACACACACACACACACACACACACACACACACACACACCCCGTCACTGCAAACCAGAACTAGAGCAACCATTCCTGTAGGTTATTACGTAGCTCAAAGAAACAACTGCATGTGTGAGTGCGCGCGCACGTGTGTGCGGTGGTATGTTGTGCACACATGACACTGTACATGTGTGAAAGACAAAGAGAGAGAGAGAGAGAGAGAGAGAGAGAGAGAGAGAGAGAGAGAGAGAGAGAGAGAGAGAGAGAGAGAGAGAGAGAGAGAGAGAGAGAGAGAGAGAGAGAGGGGGGGATAGAGAGAGATTAGCGTGTGTGAGAAAGATAGAAATCACACAGAGGAAAACATCGTGTGTCAGGGAAAGAAGGAAGGACATGAGAGTGAGTTCCATGTCCTTGTCGCTGCGCACGACGAATAACCCTGGGCAGGGGCGGATTGGCCATCTGGAGTACAGGGAGTTTTCCCGGTGGCCTGCGCCACCTAGTGGCCTGGACAAGATCCAAAATGCACGACTAGTGGCACTTCCAAAATGCACTAGAATGTGCTAGATGCTCGCCTGGAACATACAGATCAAAATGACCATTAATCTTCTACATTCTCTAGTTGTGTAGACTAAGTTGGGCTAATTCACATGATGAATACTTTAACTCTTGAAAAATGGACCCCGCAAGGGTCCATTTGGTTTCATTTTTACGCTCTCAAAGAGTTACATCTGGTTAACCAGCTGCCCCCCCCCCCCCCCCCCCCCCCCCCCTCCCCCCAGGGTGGCCTGGCAAAGGCAAAATTGTCCCGGTGGGAAAATATGTGCCAATCCGCCCCTGACCCTGGGAATCCATACTAACACTCACATCAACAGTGTTGGGCGATATGACTTAGGAGAGTAATATATTACTTATTACTATGGATGTAACGATACATTTTAACAGCGATTCAATACGTATCACGAGACATTGATGGCGACACAATACATGGATGATGTTGGTTAACTATTTCGCAAATACATTAAAAATATGTGTCAAACATGTGGATATTGCAGTTTTCTGAAGTGAAAATGTATAATAATGGATCTACAGTAAATAAGTAAAAACAGTGATCTGACATTTAGGTGGACATTGTATTTGAATACAAGATGTGTTTTCTTCTTAAAATTGCTAATTACAATGCAAAAAGTATTTGGTAGTAATTGGTAGCGATACTAATACCGATTTGTTACTGATTCTTTACATTTTGATATTTTCTGTTTGCATAAAGATATACTTTGATTGTTTTAATTAAAATGATATCATGGTAGTTACTATATTGTTACACCCCTACTTATTACTTATTACCCCTTTAGGAAAGTAATAACATTACATTACTTTAGCCTGACTTCAGTCTGAATTGTCATTTCGTTTCACTTCATTATTCAGATTGAACATGGGCGTTATCAAAGCAGCAGTCTTGCAACGGTGATATGTTCATATGAACCCCTAAGAATATTGGGAAAGCAGACAACGTTGTGGTCGAAGTGATTGACAGGGCTGTTGGCCAATCAGGTGCAGAAAATGGTATAACATGTTCAGCATGCATAAAGCTAAAGAGAGTTTTCTGTTTTCAATGATGAAATGCTGTTGGTTTAGTGGTGACACAGCTGTAGTTAGTTAGTAGCAGTAGTAGTGTTTCACATCATTCTAAATTGAAGCACCCCCCCCCCCCCCCCCCCCCCCCCCCCCCCCCATAGCCCATGCCTAGATCTGCCCCTGGCGTCCTGTGGAACAGGCGTAGCGATAATGCGTGGCCGCCATGCTGTCTGGGGCTGGGCTGGCAGCGTGGTTGTGAAGGAGTCCAGTGAACCGGATAGCATGCTGTCCAGTTTTGATCCGCGCAATCACGGTATCAACCCCCCCTCCCCCTCGCCGCGCCCACGGCTTAATGTCCTTGAGCATGACAAGAGGAGGTTGCAGGTGCCGTGCGTGGCATCGCCCGGCGTCAGTGTGTGTGCAGCATGTACTCTTGTAAGTATGGTCGAAGGGTTTCACTGTGTTTAATGGCCGGGAATCGAACCCGGTTCTTCCCTATGGAAACACAGCATGCATAACCTTCAGGCCTGACCTAAGGTTTTTGAAATACCTGAAATATTTATATTTCAGCAACAAATAAAGTTAATTATGGAATACTGTACATACTGTACAGAATCCAAATATGGATTCCCGGCCTGAAAGGGTTATGCGATAGGGAATTACCCCATAGTCTGAAGCAGATATTAGGACTTTTGAGGCCATCAGGGTCAGGTTGTGAGCAGTGTTGGGCAGTAACAAATTAGATCATCACATGTAATATTAGTATTTATTACCTTTTACAGCAAAAGTTGTGTATAGACATTACTCTGCCAAAATGGATATGTAATATGTTACTCTTACTTTACTTACTTTACTTATTACAAATGAGCTTGTTCTTGCATGATGTGAAAATAGAACAGATTTACAAGCTATCAACAAACAACAACAGAGATGTGCAGTAGTTTGTAGATCTAATCCACCGCAGCATTCTGCACACATGATCTACGCTACAAGTTGTTCTCTAAGCAGATTGTGTTGTACATCTCTATTCTTTTGCGGGTGAGATGGGAGGACTTGGGAAAGTAATAAAGTCATTTGTAACAAATTACTCTTTGATTCAAGTAATAAGTGATATAATATTGTTACTTTTTCTAATGGGTCATAAGTAAAGTAAAGATATTACTTTCCTTAGTAATATTGCCCAACACCGGTTGTGAGCCACTCGTACCCGAGTTATCGCATGTGACTTTTTCTCTTTGTGCGTGTGTGTGTGGAGTGCGTGCGAATGGCAGTTCAGACCAGGGTTATTATAGTTATGGATTTTTCACTTTAGTTTAGTTTTAGTTAGTTTTAGAGCAGGTTTGCTAGTTTTTATTTCGTTTTTATTTTGGTGAAAATGTTTAGTTTTAGTTAGTTTTAGTTTTAGTTATTTATTATTATTATTTTTTTTTGCTTTGGTTGTCAGAAATAGGATTAAAAATGTGCCAAAGTAGCAAACGGTTGGTATTCAACCTTTGCTTTGAGTTTCTTAGTAGACTGGATGATTGCACTCACTAGTGGATAAGAGATATAGCTATAAAACTATAACTAAGGGTATTTTGGGTATCATTTCAGTTAGTTTTAGTTAGTTTTCTGAACCCACATTACAGTTTTAGTTTAGTTATCATTTTTTGCATTCATTTTTAGTTTTTATTAGTTTCAGTTAACTCAAATGTTTTTTGAATTTTAGTTTTCGTTTCTTTAGTTAGTTTTAGTTAACTATTATAACCCTGGTTTAGGGATGGCCAAATGGAAAGCTTTTCTTAACCGATCGTCGTCAGACCTCTGCCGGTTAATCACCGTTAACCGATAAGGGAAAAATGCGCTATTTTAATCCATTAAAAAAAGGCCAATTATACGCGGCTACAACCGCCTTTTTCCGAGTCCCTTTTCCACTCAAGCACTAAGCAATAACAATGGCTGCATTAGTTCTATGTACATCGCATCTGAGTTGTCCCCCAATCCCCAATTGTGAAATGTTAGATCCGGGCAAAAAAAAAAACATCTTCGAGTTTGAACGCTCCGCTCCAAAGACTCTTACTTTCGCATTACTTTCACATTAGAACGGTCAGTCCCAGTCACTGGCGTAGCTACGGGTGGGCTGAGGTGGGCCGCGGCCCACCTAAATAGAGAGCTGGCCCACTCGATCATTGAAAACATGACTAAGAACTTGAGAAAACAAAGGAAAAAGACCAGAGAGCCTCTAGAGAGCTTGAGAGGTCTGGACTCACTATAGTTATAATGGGTGATTTACATGTGCCCACCCTGAAATGCTCATACCCACCCTGAATTGAGTTTCTGGCTACGCCACTTTTCATCCGACACACGACGTTCTCCAAACATATAACACAGACGCGGGGCCGTCTTGCTGCGGAACAAATCCATAGTCAGAGACAGGAATCTTTGTGCCTTTTTAGCCATGTTTATAATGTTCTCTCACACGGAGCTAAGACTAAACCACAGCAACAACGCACTCGGCATCCTGCGTATACTGTATGATGCAATGTTAAGAGCTGTGCGCTGCGCGATAAATGTACAATCTACAAGCTCACAGATCATTATAAGTGAGCTGCAGCACCTAGTTCTAAAACTAGATGAATTATACCGCGCGAATACTGCAGTGTAGTATTTATTTTACAACGTACACATCTAAACATCACACATCTGTGGTGAGTCATTATTGAACGAGCCACGTGCGTAATCTCCATATAGCCATGCGTATGCGCAGCGTGTGCCGTGATGCAGAAGGACAGATAGAGCAATGGCCTTACTGACATCCATAAAATAAAACTATAGGCTTAAATACATACAAAGATAGTTATTACCAAAGTTTAGTGAAAGCTCAGTGGCTGCTGGCTGCAGCGCACACACTCTGCTCCCTGGCTATTGGTAATAACGTGGATGAAATTGGAATAGTCCAGCGTGCCCCGACAGCCACGTGCGCTTTTATTTTTATTTATCAGTTAATCATTAGCCGTTAATGTTGTCGATAACCGAAATTCTTAACGATTAACGGTCAACGGTTTAACTGTTGGACATCCCTACCCTGGTTCAGACAGACAAAAGCGGTTCCAATGTGGGACACATTGTAGCAGACAGCCTATGCGATGATGATGAACGTGGCGTGCACATTATTCCGGACTTTCATCGTTAGACCTGCATTAATGTCCGACAGACAGAGCCCAGTCAGTCAGGCATAATGGTAGTGGAGTGGATAAGTCGACCCTCCTTCACTCTGAATAAGTTCAGACTGATTTTTAGACTGATTTGGTCAACATTGTTCCTGGCTGATACCGACAATAAGACACTCCCGACCTACTTTTTAAAAATTCCATTTTGAGACCGCATTAGGCCAGGGGTTTTCAACAGGTGATCCGGGGACCGCCAGTGGTCCTTGAGAGGGTTCCAGGTGGTCCCCAGCTAAGTTGTTTAACCAAATGTAACTCTTGAGAACGTAAAAATGAAACCAAATGGACCCTGTCGGGTCCATTTGGTTTCATTTTTACACTCTCAAGAGTTAAAATATCCATCATGCGAATTAGTCCAAATCTGCACAACTAGAAGATTAATGGTCATGGACAGAAGCAAAATAAATTTTTAGTTTTAGGGTCTGTGGGTCTAAAAATATCCTCAAATGGTGGCCCGTGGCTCAAATGCTGAATAAATGGTGGGCCCTGGCATCAAAAAGGTTGAAAACCTCTGCATTAGGCCTCAAAGCAACATGATCTCTGAGGATTAGTCAGAATAGAATCAGTTGGGCCCATTTACAGTCCTGCTATGTATTGTCCCTCCACCATGTCAATAGTGTGTTGACACTTACAATTTTAATTTTGGTTAAGCTGTGGTTGAGCTGAACCAAAATGGTGAAAGTGTGTGTGTGTCAACATGCTACTGACATGGTGGAGAGACAATATATAGCAAAACATTGCACTTTGGAGCGATGGATGGAAATATGTGAACAAAATCCCATGGTTAGCCCCATTCTAAGCTTATGCATGGTGGAGTAGGAGAAACAGCCAATAAGAGAGTTTTTCACTAAATAACAACTCGACCACTTTGTGCGTGTGTGTGTGTGTGTGTGCGCATGTGTGTGTGTGTGTGTGCGCGCGTGTGTCTGTGCGTGTGTCTGTGTGTAACTGATAAGTGCTCTTAGGCAGAGGCAATCATGCAAGGAGCAAGGAAGTAAGGAAGTAAGGAACCAACATGCTCGTCGGAAGCAGTTAAGCCAAATTCCAATACCCCAAATCTCGGTCACTCCTTCAGACTCACGCACGCACGCACACGCACACACACACACACACACACACACACACACACACACACACACACACACACACACACACAGCGATTCACCCAACTTACATGGACGGCTTTAAATACGTGGCCTAAATACTGCTATGCTGTAGGTTGGACTCTGCTAATGAGCAAACTGCAACAATTTACAGTGCAACAGGACCGTAACATATTGCAATTGTCTACACGACTGCCCCATATTTCGGCAGGCCACAAATGTCACCCAAACGTCACCACGGTTTAGTGGCAAAGGGGAAAGGAGCTGAGCAGTCCTAACCATTTCATGACGCCTTGTGATCCAGAAATGAATTCCCCATTCATTTTCCCCTCATAGACTTTTCGAAAATGATTTAAACCTTCATGAAATCATGAAATGTTTTGGCATAATCAAATATATATATTTTTTTTATTTTAAGAAAATGAAACAAAAAGTGTTGCATCCTGCCGTTTTCTTCTTCTTGCTAATTAGATATTGTATGATCATATTGCGTGTGCTGTCACGATTTGTCATGACCCCGTGTTGTCTTTGTCCGCGGCATAATCATCTTGATATAGGTCACTTTCAATGAGGAAAATGAACGGCAACATTTGTTTCTGGACCGCGGGCGACGTCACGAAAGGGACGGGACCGCTCAGCTCCAGTGGAAATCGGCTTCAGGGTGTTATACGGTGCTTCTTCGCTCAAAGGGCACTTTGACTTTGAAGCCAGGAGTAACGAGGAGAACCGGCGATCGCTTGACATCCCGGAGCCACTGCACACATGCACATGTGAGTGTGTCGGTGTCAGGGGCGGATCCAGCCATGGGCATGGGGGCAATGGCCCCCTAAATGCTCGGGGTGTGTATCCCTCCCTTGCAAGACGATTCGATACGTATCGATTTGCATGGGCTCGAAACGATTTATCTTATATACAGAACGATACGATTCGATTCAGTGGAATTTCGATACGATTTCGATTTGTTGGAATTCTGTGGAATTTGGTACGATACGATTCGATTCGATACGATACAGAGCGATCTGACGCCACGTGCTTTGACAGGTCTGCCTGCTGTGACACGAGCAGATTGCAACCACACTAGTGTAGCCTACATTCATTATTAAGGGAAGCCAAATGACTATAGACCAGAGGTTTTCAACCTTTTTCATACCAGGGCCCACTATTTATTCACATTCGTTCAGGTTTAAATCGATTATCGATTCATATCGATATTTTTTGACACCACTACTAAATGCCCAGTCAGCCCCACCAAAATTGCCTAATAAAAGTCCTGTAACAAAAAATTGTATGGTAAAAATGCCATTTTCTCCTGCAACCCCAAATGGAAAATGTTACATCCGCCCCTGGCCAGTGTGTATATATATATATATATCTGTATGAGTTCCATGTATGTTACTGAACGCCACATGCATCGACA
>CM076984.1:6666967-6681967 GCA_039105355.1 Benthosema pterotum
GGATGGATGGATGGATGGATGGATGGATGGATGGATGGATGGATGGATGGATGGATGGATGGATGGATGGATGGATGGATGGATGGATGGATGGATGGATGGATGGATGGATGGATGGATGGATGGATGGATGGATGGATAGATAGATAGATAGATAGATAGATAGATAGATAGATAGATAGATAGATAGATAGATAGATAGATAGATAGATAGATAGATAGATAGATAGGCACACACGTTTGCAGGTACACTTGCAGGTACATGGGCATCACACACACACACACACACGCACACACGTGCACACGTGTACACGCACGAAGGCTGACATGTCCCACTGTCTATAAATAGAACATGGGAACAGAGGAACAAAGCACTTCACACCAACCACTGTGACAAGCAGAGCAGCACGGGGACAACACACATGCTGTGTGTGTAAATGTACGCTGTGCACGCCGACGCATGCGTGTGTGTGCATGTGGATGTATGATGTATGTGTGTGTGTATGTGGGGGGGGGAGGTTGTCCGTGCAGGTCGGAGGAAACCCTCATTGGATGCCCAGAGATGCGCCCTCCACACCCCCCCCCCCAGCGAGACTCCCCGGCCCGCGCATCAAACATTTAATTAGTATTCACTGTTTATCAGTGCCATTAGTGTCTTGTCCCGCCCCTTCATTTTGCTCCCGCCTGCTTCCTCCCTCTTGTTGTCACTCAGTACGGACTCACCTCTCCTCACCCTACGTTTTAACGGCGGGGATGGATAAAAAAAAAAGTTGCCCGATATGAGCGACGGCGCCGGTCATTACCGTAAATTCTCGCTTAGAATGGCAGGCAAAATGAGTACCGTAAACGACGGTGCTTTGGTGCACTGAAAAAAATAGTATGGTGGAGGAGGAAGTGGGACGGAACTAGGAACCAAACTGCGCCAAATGGTTTTTTGGGGCGAGGGCAAAAAAACAGCACTTGGCTCTGATTGGTTATGCCCGGCCAAACGTCGGCCGATTCGGGCATGTCACTGTATCATCCCCGCCGTTAAAACGTAGGGTCAGGGTAACAGGAAGGCTCGGCACTGAGTATACAGAGTCACGCTGATGCAAACTCCGCTCGCTTCGTGGGATCAGTCCAATGTCTAGTTGTGTTTCACCATGTTAACGATTTTTCTTTTAGGACCTTTTTTTCTGAGAGTGCACAAACAGAACCAAATGGACCCGCTAGGGACGGGTCCATTTGGTTCACGTTTGTAACTTCACCCCTCCTGCCTTCCGAGTGCTTTGAAACGCCATAGAGCAACTTCTATTGGAATGAACAGCAAGGCTATCGCTCAGGTCCTTTCTCTAGCTATTTTATTCCTCTATGGTGCAGGCTGACGATTTAGTCCAGGCATTATCGCAGATGAAAATGAAAGCCCGGGTGTCGAGGCTATACTCTCCTTCTAGCATCCCTCATCCTATCCTCCATGTTACACTCCTTTCCTCATCTCTTTTTAAAATACTTCTTAAGCACGAGAGAACACCTCGTTCCACAATAGATCTTCAATTCTCTGTCATCTCTTTCTCCCTCTCTCTCTCTCTCTCTCTCTCTCCCTCTCTCCCTCCTCCCTCCCTCTCTCCCTCTCTCTCTCTCTCTCTCTCTCTCTCTCTGATACCCCATTCACAGCTGCAGTTCATTGGAGTGACATCCATATTGGAGTTCAATTTGGTGGAGGCACATGGCACGCTTTCACTCAAAGTGACTACCGGCGGCCCGATCATAGCGTGCCTAATGTGCAACGCCGTTCCGCCATTGCGTGTTACAGTAATGTGCCTTGAATCCCCCCATAGGAGGAAGTCACTGATGTTGCACGGGAGGGGAAAATCCGGAGCAGTTGTCCCTGTGATGCAACTATGGATAAGTGATCGAAGACAAATGGATGGATAGATCCATAGTCGCTGATGACTTGTGCGAGCACCGAGCAGAGCGAGCACAAGTTACGCGATTGGTTTACGGTCGTAGGCCGTCCCTCAAAGTACTCCAATTGGCTGGTTTCTAGATGATGACGTAACGGGACATAATTATTAGATCTCCACAAGTACAGTATTGTCGCTAGAAGAGAATATTAATTCCACCCATTTTCAACATTTTCCTGAGAGTGTACAAATGGAACCAAATGGACCCGTTCCATTTGTACACTATCAGAAAAAAAAAGAAAATTCATTAGGTGAAACACAACTTGATGATGTCATCAACTTGTGTTTTACCTCCATTTCTAGGAAACACAGAATGGGGGGACTTTTTATCATGTCCACACAACATCTCTAAGGTATATTAATGACATAGTAAAATGTTGAAACTGGGTGGAATTCTCCTTTGAGTGATTTTGGATTATTCGCTCTGCCCACGCAAAAGCAGGCCATGGCGTAAGTGTGTGCAACACGCAAGTTGGCACTCTACCGAATCCAGGTCTAGTTTGGGGGAAAAAAAGGTGCCAAGAAAATTAAGCCCAATTATTTACCAAAAACGGCCTTTTTAGGTATGAGAAAAGTTCGAACTATAGTCTGACAAGCCTCACTGACTCTACAATGTGTATAATTCTGTGCTCTAATGAAATCTAGCAGGGCCATCCCTCAGGTATAGGCACAGACGGCAGTATTTGACAGACAACCGCCTTTTGCTCTGCCAAAATATAAATTGAAACACAAAAAGCTATGCTGCATGAGCCGCAGTCAGCCCAGGCGAAGGCAGATTGAAATATGTTTACTTCAGAATTACAAGGAAGCAGCACTTTTCCACGCACCACGGTATCTGGGACAAACTCCCAGGAAACTGCAAAACTCTCTTGTTGTTTCAAATCAATGTGCTGAGTACTTTTGGTGTTTGCTGTTGTGTTTTCTGTTTTCTCCTTCAAGTTTATTACTGCTTTGTTTTGGTGCAGGGAGAGGTGCCTTTTATTTTGCTAGAGAGAGTAAACACATTGAGATTGCGTAGGTGAGGCACATAACACAAATAGTCTCCTATATTTACCCCATTCATAACCGAAAAATAAAGATTTGCACCACATTTTCACCATTTTCAAAAATATCAGACCTATAAGCTCATAGCGCACCACTCCGTGGTGCGCTATGAGCTTGTAGGTCTGATATTTTTCGATAACTATAGTAATGTTTAAGCATTCTATGTAATGCTAAGTAATGCTAATTATGATAACTAATGCTAATAATGCTAAGTAATGCTAAGTAAAGGTCTCAACGGGCCTGAAAATTAAGGCCTGGCCCTAACTGGGCCCTAACAGTTCAGGCCCTATAGACCCGGGCTGACTAAATGGAATAGATTTTAGGTCAGAGTTGGACGTGGGCATTTTGAAAAAAAAAGAAAAAGCTGCACCCGCACCCATTCCATCCCATGCATTCGAATGGCATTATATCAGAGTCAACCCCTGAATGTCGCGGTTCTGGGTAAATACAACGGGGACTGAACGGCACCTCTGGGAACCCGGATGTTCTTGCACAGAGGGTTATAGAGGGCAGAATGGTCAAGACACCAGAAACACCATGACGTCATCATACTGTACATTTGGTTTCGGAGATCCGGCGCTTCAAAATAAGAGTTTCGGCCGAAAGCCGTGGCCAGAGCCGTGGAATAGAGACAGGTGCGCTTTGGGTTTAAAGCGAAAGCAAATCAGCTTGAATTGCATTGGAATCCGTTACAAAAATAAACTTGCCTTGGCCCCATGTACAGTATTGGAGTCATTAGCTCAACGTTTCTGCACCTTAACTGTATTTTTGTTGCAGGCTTTGAAAGCTTCAAACCTAAATAACCACAATGATGGATAGCGTAGTGCTCTAACTAGGCTAGCACAAGTAGCGTGGAGGCGAAGCCCAGATGAGCTTGTATTTGGGCACAGTTTAAGTAGGATTAAAAGTTTAAACTCACTTCCAGCACGTTATTGGAACAGCTCAGTGGGGTTTAAGAAAACACTGAGGACGACGTGGAGGGATTATATACGCCACTATTTGGAGTGTGATAACGGCTCTCAATCAGCGCTGGGAACCCCCGGGTGACTGTGTCTTCATCGCTGCTGCATCAGTGTGTTGGTGAACCACTTTAACGCTGCGACGAGTAGCTTTGATGCTCTACCCGAGATTCAACTAGTACACAACAGGCTAAATGGTGTTTTGAGCACATAAAACTCACACCATTTGGTGTTGTGTGTGTCGTCTGTATTGTTGTCGGTGCTCAGTGCTGTCAGCATAGAGAGAGGTGTACAGTGGTACAAGTGTACATAGGGACAAAGCCAGGCCTTTTTGAGCAGTTGCACCACTCAAAAATGCTAAATATAAGAGCTAGTTACCGGAAGGCTGATTGTCAGACTCTGAGCCATGGCTCAAGAGTCTGACATTGGCCCCATTGTAACCGATTTACGAGGAGGCGGGCCCTTGATTTTCCCTCAACCAATCACTGGAGATCAGCGAATCTGTTTTCCTGTGACGTTGCTTGCAGTCGTCAACAACAGTTAACACTTAGTCAGCACAGTGACCTAACTCACTAGCAGTGCAGTTGGCGTCGGACATTTGCACTATTTATAACTAAATGCAGTATTAAAGAATGAAACTCTTGTTACAATGAAACTGAATGGATGTGTGCTGTTTTTATGGGCAACTGTTCCGTTGTGGCAGTTAGATAATCCTCAACGTCTGTGTCGAAACGGCCCTCGGTGTTGATTGGCTATTTTTTTTAGACCCGCCTCCAACTCCTTCGCTCATTGGACAAGATTATCGATATTATCATTGTCAAAATTATCGATATTCGTGGCGACCTCGTTCAAAATAATGTATTCCAAACGTCATTTCAGACACACATGCTTCTCGACGAGGTCACGTGACCGGGCCACTTCCTGTTTAGAGCTTGTACCACCCCCATAATGACGCGACTCTTCCTACTATAAGGCTCTGGCGAGAGCCTTTGTTTTTTTCGCCGTCCGTCCTTACCTCCAGAACTCGTCCGCTGATGTATTTGATGCAGGTCTCACATTTCACGCCGTACTGGGCGTGGTAATCCGCCTCGCAGTACGGCACGCCGTCCCTGCCAGGGAGAAAAGCATGCATGTTTACGTGGTGAAATTGGATCTACGCGCGCACACACGCGCGCACACACACACACACACACACACACACACACACACACACACACACACACACACACATGCACACGCACGCGCACGCACACACACACACTGTGCAATTTCAGAAGGAGTCAGATGAGGCGCGCGCACTTGTGTGTGTGTGTGTGTGTGTGTGTGTGTGTGTGTGTGTGTGTGTGTGTGTGTGTGGCACAGTATGAAAATGTGTAATGTGCTCTCGAAAATGTGCAAATTGTTCCTGCCCCTGGGAGGATTCTCGTAAAAAAGTAGGCTAAATGTGCGACCGTGTGTGTGTGTGTGTGTGTGTGTGTGTGTGTGTGTGTGCGCGTGTGCGTGTGCGTGCGCGTGTGCGTGTGCGTGTGTGCGTGTGTGTGTGTGTGTGTGCACACTCACTTGCTGATGTACTCTCCGGTCAGCACCAGGTTGCAGGTCTGACATCTAAAGCAGCTGACATGCCACTGTTTCTCCAACGCCAGCAGAGACTGACCCTGCTTGATCTCCTCCCCGCAACCAGCACAGTCTGGACGGACAGACGGACAGACGGACAGACGGACAGACAGACAGACAGACAGACAGACAGACAGACAGACAGACAGACAGACAGACAGACAGACAGACAGACAGACAGACAGACAGACAGACAGACAGACAGAGGAGAGAGACTAATTAGTGACGCCTTCATTGTGTCCAGATTAGGGATGTCACGGTATCCGGTGTTACCGGTATTACCGGTATGGGGCCACAAAACCGGTACTTTGCTTTGACCACCGAATGTACCGGAAAAACAAACAAACAAAAAAAAACTTTTTTTTTTGCGCCCATTCATTTAATATTGCATATTCTAACTAGATGTAACTCTTTGAGAGCGTAAACATGAAACCAAATGGACCCTAGCGGGTCCATTTGGTTTCATGTTTACGCTCTCAAGAGTTAAAATATTCATCATGTGAATTAGGCCAAGTCTACACAACTAGAACATGTAGAAGATTCATGGTCATTTTGATCTGTGTGTTTGACTGTTTTGTTTCCCAAATCCCAAAGAAATATTTGTTTTTGGTCTGAGGGGATAAAATTTTATCGTATATATTACTAATGTTGACTGAGGATTTGGCCTGCATGTGCCAGGACTCTGAGGACATCTAGTGGTCAAACTATAAAACCGATAATACCGGTATGAAAACAAACTATAAAAACGGTGTTGAGATTCTTACACCGTGACATGCCTAGTCCAGATCAAGGCTATCCAAGACTAGCCAAGTCTGGCACCAGAATATCACCTGATTTCAACCAGCACAAATCCTGTCAACTAAAGACGGAACGCCCCTGGATGAATCAGAGAGAGTCAGATTGAGGCCAGAATAACTTAAACCAATCATAACTAGTCAGATCTGGCACAGAATATGCTCAGCTATAGCTTTATTATTTCAACTGGGATGTGATATGCCCTCTTTTTTTATTTATTTGTTTGTGTCAAAATGGCGGACTGACGTTATCTGGCTGCCTTGAAGTGTAGGGCTTTATTGTTTGAATTCGCTTTAAAATGTTCTTGTTGACTGAACATCTCATGGTTCATATATACCGGTATTTTAGAATAGTTGTTAAAATGTTCTAGTACAATAAAAGCAGAATAATTTGAGGGAAAATGCAATATATCGATATATATCGAATCGCAGAATAATTACGAATCCTAATATAAATCGATTCGGAACCCTAAATATCGTATCGTGAATCGTCCCACCCCTAATGTATGAAGTATGTATTGCCGCGTTTCTTTCTTTTACCGTATTCTTTCCTCAAGTCGCTCTGGGAGTGCCTGCTAAATGCCTAAATGCTAAATTGGATAAATCATCTAAGAATCTAAAACTGCGCGAGGAAACGGCCATGACCCCGCAAAAACTCCAGTCAGAGACGAATACTCGGTGGAGAGAGAGAGATGGAGCATGTACTTATATGTGCATCCTTAAGCACCTTCTGCATTCCCCACGTGTGGTTTCCTCACATTGACACAAACCCCATCAGCTTAATCGATAGTGTTACTAATGCAAATCAGTGCAGCTTGATCCCTGAAACCTGAGCACCGCTAAACATGATTTAATGCAGACAGAATGCAAATATCAGTCGAGACTAGGCCTCAGGGCTGCAGCGTTCAGCATCGATACACGCGTCCACTTACACAACCGACATAAAACACGCACACGTGGACGCACACACATACCCACACACACACGTAGGCACGCAGTCAGGCACAAAGGCACACACACACACACACACACCCAAGTAAAGAGCCCCTTGCGGACATTAGTGCTTAACAGAGTGGTGATTCACAGGAAACAATTAGAACAGTTGTTTCCATTCTAAACACATTTGGCGTCGGTTTAACCTTCTGTGGTCCCTGGAGGGTACTGGGAACACGAGGGACCACTCCACTAGCCTGTCCTTAACAGAACATGCACAGTGCACACACAGACACAAACACACACACACAGACACAGTCGCACACGTGGACTTTGACTGGAAAATGAGGCTATGTTAATAGGGACATATGGAAGGATATGGCACTAAAGACAGGTGTTTTATGTGCATGGTCCAAAGTGTGTACTTCCTCAAGCATGTAAATATGCTCTGTGTTATTGCGGATCCCACCAGAGTTCTAGGAAATCCCCCGCTTTGTTGGGTGATGGGTGATGGGTGATGGGTGATGGGTGTTGGGTGTTGGGTGATGGGTGATGGGTGATCGGTGCTGTGAGTGACATTTCTAATCTTTGTAACTATGCCTGGCCTTGGGCCAACCGTCGCGACTGTTCCCTACTTAAAGATGGAGTGCCATGAAGTTTTTCTACCCTAAAACATGATTATCAGGTATTAATGTTATATGAAAAGTAAGATTTTTTCCCCAAAAGTGTACAGTGTTTGTTAAACTTTCCATTTTTATGATTCCACCCTACCAGTTCATTAAGTATGCCTGGTTTGCCTGGTGGGTGGTGATGGGTGGAGATCCACCTGAACTGAAGCCACGCCCACAGCTTTAGTTGCATGATAAAGGGGGAGGAGTTAGGGGAGGAGCTGAGCACGTGATGTCACTATATTGAAGTTTTTTTCATTGGCACGTTTAACTGGAAAGGTTCAGCCCCCAGGAAGAAACCCTAAATACAAAGGGAAGACATCATTGCACATAGAAAACACACAAAGGGGTCTATTACCTCTTAAACATGTACAAAATTGAAAAAAATACAGAAATCACGACACCCCCTCTTTAAACCTAACCCTAACCCTTAGCAACCGCTAAACTGCAGTAAAACCTACGCCTAAACCTGACATTAACCTCAACCCTTAAAGCCCCGAACGTTATGCCAACGATCGCAGCATATGCCACGGTCGCAAAAACATTCCCAGAAGTTGAAAGATAAAATTAATGAGTTTGCGATCGTCAAGCGTATGCCGTGGTCACAAATTGATTTGGTCCTTCCTGAAGAGAGTGGATTTCTGGCAGATGGAGCCTAAACCTAACCTTGGTAAAAAATGATGCCTGAATCCAAACCCTGTACAATAAAACTAGAGCCAATCGTCAGACACATGTTCACAACGCAAAACACTCAACCTGGTTATGGGCTGAAACCTTCCCCCCCGCCGGGGGTGGGTGGGGGGTTAGTATTAGATTGTTTAAAACAGGGGTTTTCAACAGGTGGTCCGGGGACCACCAGTGCGAGGGTTCCAGGTGGTCCCCAGCTAAGTTGGTTAACCAGATGTAACTCTTGAGAACGTAAAAATGAAACCAAATGGACCCTTGCGGGTCCATTTGGTTTCATTTTTACGCCCTCAAGAGTTAAAATATTCATCATGTGAATTAGCCCCAAGTCTACACAACTAGAGAATGTAGAAGATTAATGGTCATTTTGATCTGTATGTTTGACTGTTTGGTTTCCCAAATCCAGACTGGAATTGTTGACAAAAGCAAAATAAATCTTTAGTTTTGGAGTCTGTGGGGCTAAAATGTCATCAAATGGTGGTACTCTGTGGCACAAATACTGAATAAATAGAGGTCCCTGGTGTCAAAATGGTTGGTCTTACGCTTACTTTTTATCATGAAATTAAATTAATATCGTGCAGACTTTAGTTCAGCCTTTAGTCCTGGCCCTCCACAATATTTTACGTATCTCATTTGGCCCCTCGGGGAAAATAATTGCCCACCCCTGGTTTAAAAGATCATCAGTCTCTAGTGGATGTCCGTCACTGCCCAGGGTCAGTTCATCAGCCTCCGTCTCTGTCCCGGAGCCTCCCCAGGCAGCCAGCGTCCGTGCGTGGACCCCCAGCGTCCGTGCGTGGACCCCCGCCGACACACAGTGATGTATGTCCACCCTCCAGGGAGCCGTTGTGATTTTAAACTCCGCCGCTGAACGGATCCGGTCCAGAGAGGACGGCGGTTAGTCACCACCTCCCCCTCCCTCCCAGCATCTGTTCAGTTGAACGCCAGCTCTCCCTGAAGCCTGATTTATCACCTTGTAGCAGAGTATAGCAGGGGTTTTCAACCTTTTTTTAGGCCAGGGCCCCATTATTTATTGTGAATTTGAGCCACGGACCACCACTTGAGGGTACATTAGCTCCACAGACCCCAAACACTAAAGATTTATTTTGATTTTTTGTCCACAATAAACAGGCCATGCTTTCATGACAATTCTTTCACATTCCCTGGTTGTGTAGACTTGGGACTAATTCAGATGATGGATATTTTAACTCTTGAGAGCGTAAACGTGAAACCAAATGGACCCGCAAGGGTCCATTTGGTTTCATGTTTACGCTCTCAAGAGTTACATCTGGTTAAACAACTTAGCTGGGGACCACCTGGAACATGGGGGGCAAGTGACCATGACCTGAGGGCAAGTAGAACCTGACTTGCACTTGGCCGATGGGCAAGTGCCTCTGAGACCTTGGTGTCTCAAGGACTCTCCCCAGACCTCCTGTTGAAAACCACTGATCTAAAGGCTCCAAACATGTCAGTCAGAAGCTATGGTTTTAGTTTGGAGATCAGGTACTTTTTTGGGGGCTGGGAATCTGTGAGGATTATTTATTTATTTAACGGACGTGCTCTTCATGCAAGAGCGCGTCGGCGCATCTTGCACACGCCCACCCTTATGCACGCGCGTGCGCTGACACACACACACACACGCACACACACGCACACACACACACACACGCACCGTGCACATGCTTGAATATTCATGTGAACACGGTATTCGCCTAGGTAAGCAAAATGTACGATATACGGCCTAAAAGTGCAGGTGTGTGTGTGTACTTGAAAGGTGTAAATACGATCACTCCCATGCGTGGGCTGGGCGTACAAACAGATGTTCACAGCACGCACTCGCACGTGCACGCGCACGCACACACACACACACACACACACACACACACACACACACACACACACACACACACACACACACACACACACACACACAATGTACTTCAGGAGGCAGAGGGTAAATCCATACTAAAATTAAGGAGTTGTCTGTCCGAATGAATGTCTGAAACACAAATATCTCCGCGATGGCTCCAGCCATCGCTGTAAGTTTTCACACAGCCGTTCACCATAATGTCATGAAGAGACTGACGGAGCCCTTTTGCCAAATTAACACACCATTGATTTATAATGAATTTATTTGTGCGTCCCATTAGCTTTATATGCGGGAAGCGACACGCCCCCTATCACACACGTCACACCGACCCAACATGGAATTATCATTGCGCATGGAGATGAGTGAGACGCTAGCGCAATGGAGACGAGTGAGACGCAAGCACAATGACTACAACGAATCGCCGACCCTCCCTCAACGCATTGCATTGCCTGCTCTGCTGCTCCGTCAATGAAGAAAATAAAACATAACCTCGAGGACACGCGGCGTGTCGGCTGCTTTAGCCTACTCGCCACGGTGTTTGAGGAGCAGTAGGACGCGCCCATGCTACGGGAAGGGAGCGACAGCTACGAACGGTCCGATCGACAGAAGAACTTAGCGTTCCATCACCATTGAAGACAGCATTGCCTAACGGACGTATTTACAAACTGGGACGGAGATCCACCTTTGCAGAACGACATGGGTTCTGAGCTACCATCATCCACTTAGCCACATCCAGCCTCTGCCGCTGCTGCCCAATGTCCATGTTACACCCTGCTAGCAGTCAAAGCTACCATCATCCACTTAGAAACATCCAGCCTCTGCCGCTGCTGCCCAATGTCCATATTCCAACACTACCCACTGCAAAGTGCAAACACGATCGTATTTCACTCTTTTTCGAACAATGCCTATCACACACGTGTTGTGTTGTCTACTAATAAACTGTATGTTCGACTACGCGTCTGTCCCTATTCAGGGCAGGCTGCACGAACAGCGCTCGAGCGCTCAGTTTCTGACCCCCCAATGTCGCACGTATGACTCTACATGCCATTGATGTCGCAACGTTGACTCTGCATGCCCTTGAACGGCCAGAGTGTTACAGACAGCAGACAGAGTTGCGACAACTCCATAGACATGTACAGGCAGTTCGCCATCATGGCGCACACAAAAAAGAAACATCGTTTCTTTTTTTTCTATGCGTGTGTGTGTGTGTGTGTGTGTGTGTGTGTGTGTGTGTGTGTGTGCACGTGTCGACTCTACACTAACACCGTGGTTTTCAACCAGTGATCTAGGGACCACCAGTGGTCCCTGAGAGCATTCCAAGTGGTCCCCATGCTAAATGATGGAAAGTTGGTTAACTAGATATCGCACATCATGCCACAAAGAAGTTAAGAACACAGCATACCTTCGGCTGGCACGCAACACCAAAGATTAACATTCAGTCATGAAACACAACCAGGTAATCATAACAGGTTCTGACAACTTATGTTTGTGGAAGATTCAAATAAATAGAGATGAACACTTGGAACAATACTTCATGATGTCCACAGAAACAACCATTTTTATGCAACAACATTATTTATCACCATTTTTCTGTACGCCTTGCTTTGCCACAACTGATTTATCATTTCCCATGTTACAATATACATTAAAACAATTGTTCCTCAGCCCACTTACATTATTGGAATGATTAGTACATCACATTACCCACCCTTTGCATGATTTGGACTTCACATATTAAACGGGTAAGGTCCTAGTATACTTAAAGAGCTACTGACACACTGTTCAGCAGCAGACACGCCCCCAGAGCATCGTTTTTACGACCCGCTCCCAATTCCACATCAAACGCTTTGCTACGACCCGAGCCATAAAGTACAGCCAAGAAAGGGCACAGGGGAGAGAGAGAGAGAGTATAATATATACTACGATTCAGGGGCGGATTGGCCATCTGGAGTACAGGGAGTTTTCCCCGGTGGCCTGCGCCACCTAGTGGCCTGCTGGACAAGATCCAAAATGCACTAGTGGCACTTCCAAAATGCACTAGAATGTGCTAGATGCTCGCCTGGAACATACAGATCAAAATGACCATTAATCTTCTACATTCTCTAGTTGTGTAGACTAAGTTGGGCTAATTCACATGATGAATATTTTAACTCTTGAGGGTGTAAAAATGAAACCAAATGACCAGCTGCCCCCCCCCCCCCAGGGTGGCCTGGCAAAGGCAAAATTGCCCGGTTGGAAAATATGTGCCAATCCGCCCCTGCTACGATTCTCTCCGTGTTTACAAGGTAGACACTTTTTAGCTTCTCTTTAAACGTAGCCTATAGTGTACAATGTGGAGTGACTTGAGACCACATTCCTTCTAAAGCAGGGGTTTTTCAACAGGCGGTCTGGGGACAACCAGTGGTCCCTGAGAGGATTCCAGGTGGTCCCCAGGCTAAATGATGGAAAGGTTGGTTAATCAGGTGTCACTCTTTGAGAGTGTAAATGGACACTTGCGGGTCCATTTGGTTTCCTGTTTTACACTCAAGAGTTAAAATGTTCATCATCTGAATTAGCCTCAAGTCTAGCCTGACCTCAGTCTGAATTGTAATATCGTTTCACTTCATCATTCAGACTGAAGTTCCTCTACACCACAGCAATCTCAGTTAACGGTGATTGGTTCATATGAACTCCTAAGAATATTGGGAAAGCAGATGACGTTGTGAACGAAGTGAGTGACAGGGCTGTTGACCATGGGTGCTGGGATTGCATTTCCAACCGGCACAAACAGCCCCAAAGGCAGGGAAGCCAGTCCTTGAATCACAGGGAAAAAATAAGCTAGTATTTTTTTAAGGTGCTGATTCAGGGCTGAGCCAGGCCACGTCTACACAACAGAGAATGTAGAAGATGAATGGTCATTTTGATCTGTTTTGTTTTCCCCCCATGAAATCCAGTCTGATATTGCGGGCAAAATCAAATTGGTGGTCCTTGGTTGAAATTCTGAAATAAATAGTGGGCCTTGGTATGAAAAAGGTTGAAAACCCCTGTTCTAAAGGCAAAGTCGTATGATCACTCCCTCAGGATTACTGCAGTGGAATTTGTTCTCCACGTTCGACCCATCTCTTGGAGCGGTAAACCGCAGCGCGCACCACGCTTGGGAATCATTATCGATTAGACCCACCCAACTCAACCCACGAGTGCCAAGCAGGGAGGCATTGGGTCCAACTTTTACAGTCTTTGATCCGACCTGGCCGGGAATCTAACCCCTAACCTCCCGGTTTCCACAAGGCCATTGACTGATCCGCAACTTTTTCCATGTGACGGACCCCCAGTTCCAGGGAAATATTTCAGTTAAAGCCATTCGGCTGTGCAAGATGCAATATTCAAAGATTTGCACATGTTTTCTTCCAACAGGTGTGTATAATAATGGTTCAATGCACAGTTTTCAACTAACTGTATAGGTCTCAGTCAGTCAGTTTAAATTAATCCTCAGACTTTTACTGTGCAGTTCGTGCTTGGCTTGTATTACTGTATACATATTTAATACATATTTAATATCTGCTGCTAAGAGATGTCTCATATACTGGCACGAGAAACTGAGGTCCTCTGCCCTATGTTTATTTAATGGTTTTCCCTTTCTTCTCTTTTTTTAGGGTACACACACACCCAGACACCAAATGTATATTTGATGTTGTTGATTTGGCCTTTGTCCTTTTCTCTTTATTGCGATTATTGTTGCTCTTGTGGGAGCGGTACTGTAGCTTCTGATGCCTCAGACATGCTGTACGTTCGTACACACAGAAATACAGCACACACACTTGGACACTCATGAACGGAGAAATTAGTTTAAAGGGATATTTCACTTTCAAAAAATCATTTTATCATCTACTCAGGCTCATGTGAACACTCCAGACAGTTTTTACATTGCTTGATGTAGTATTTAGTTACTTGATGTTCATTTTAGCTGCTGCTTTACCGGTATATACTGTACATACATTATACGTTGTACATTATATGCAGTGTTAGGAAAGTTCTCTTTTTTTCTGAAAGACTGATTATATCTTAAAACTCCATTTTAATCATGACAGGTTAATCAAAAAACACAATCTTTTTTCTGATTGTACTGTGTATGTGTATGTGTTATGGTCATTTACTGTAATACAACTGTATTTATTTTTCAAATATTGTTTTATTCGTTTGGTCGCAACCAGGGTGGGTATGCCCAAATACGAAGGTTGCTACATTTAGCAAAAAAAAGTATTTTAGAAATAAATGAAAACAGTAAATTAGATTCTACAGCCCCCTCATGTATTAGGAGGACAATATCAGTTACAAGAAAAAAAGACGGGTTGTTGTTTTTGTTTAATCTAAGCTAAAATTTAACGTCAAATATCTAAACACTGAATGGAGAAACTGTCCTAGGGTGACTGGGTATTCACATGAGACTGAGTAGACCAGGGGTTTTCAACAGGTGGTCCGGTGACCACCAGTGGTCCTTGAGAGGGTTCCAGGTGG
>CM076984.1:6684467-6756967 GCA_039105355.1 Benthosema pterotum
AAAACATGTACCCCCCAAAAATAGGTTCAAGAATGTCAAGAATGTCACTGAATAAAGTTTGTATTCGGCGAGGCGAACAGGTGAGATCCCCTTCGTGTCCTCGTGAGCGGCGCGCCGTGTGTTAAATTGTAAACATGGAATTAATGAGGAGGGGAACAGAGTGGGGAACATGGCCGCCCGCGTGGCAGACAGGCACCTAATCCCACAGACGGACACACACCAGTGGAGACAGATGACAGCAGCGTCTGTGGAAGCTGACCGCTCCCACAGCACAGCACCGCGGCTTCAGCACCTGGCTCAGGGGTCGGCAACCCAAGATGTTGAAAGAGCCAGTTTTGACCAAAAATTCAATTCAAAATATGTTTGGAGCCGCAAAAAATGTAAGCCTAATAATAAGCCCTTAAACGGGAATTAATATATTTTCTTTAGTTCTGTGACACACAAGATTTATATAGTATCTTGTATAGGTCTTATATTAGGCAAGTAAAGCATCAATAATAACATCAGCGGTAGGTGTTGTTGAAGTTGAAGTTTTGAATGACGAAATGTTGTTGGTTTAGTCGTGCGACTCCAATTAGAGATAATTAATAGCATAGTGTTTCAAATCATTTTAAATATACTGTAGGCAATTTAATGTGAGACCTCTTTGAACTTTGGATTGTTTACATGGCATCATGTTTGGTGGGGCAGTCAAGGCATTTAGGGGGGCATCGCCCCCTCCTCCATACGTAGATCCGTCCCTGCTCCACCGCAAAAAAACAAACAAACAAAACAAAACCATCCCTGGTTCGCCTCTGGTTATATATCCCTAAACTTTCTCTCTCTCTCACTCTCTCTCACTTGTCATCTCTGATCCTGTCAATCCTTGTCACTCCTTAAAAGTAATCCTCAGTTCCACCACCTTCGGTTCCAACCCTCACTAGTCAGAGCCATAGAGCTCTGACTATCCAAGCCGTACAGCATCACTGCTCTTGCCGTTCTCTTATAAATCCATCCATCTCACTCTCGCCGTCGCCTCCTGTCACAAATCACTCCCGAGTCCTGACACTTCCGTTTCACCTCTCCTCAAAACTCTCTTCTTCACCTCTGGTACCACACGCCGCATTATTGTAGATAGTTGCCTCACCTTCTCCACTCATGGCCGGATCTATGCTTGTGCACCCTGACTGTCCCACCAAACATGATGGCATGCAAAACAACCCAAATTTCAAAGATATTTCAAATGAAGTGCTCATATTTAAAATGAGTTGAAACACTACTACTGCTACTAACTAACTACAATTGTGGCACCACTAAATCAACAGCATTTCATCATTCAAAACAGAAAACTCTCTGAGTCAGACCTTTAGCTTTATGCATGCTGCATACCTGTTGCAACAACAACAACTAATGTTATTAGCTATGCTTACATGCCTAATAAAAGTCTTGTAACTGAAAATGGTATGGCCTGTGTCGCTTCGTGCCACAGGCGATGAAGCCGCCCCCCATACCATTTTCTCTTGCCCCCCCAATTGGGAAATGTTACATCCGGCCCTGTCTCCACTCCTTGCATACTTACTGTTGCAATGTCTTCTCTTTTTTCCTTCAGACACACACATTCTGTCTTATTACTCACCCCTCGCTATCTTTCCTTTGACAATTGCAATGCACCTTTCAACTGCCCGACAACATATTGCGAAAGTAGTGAGAGAGATTACCATGTAAACCAGGCAGAAATGTCTGTGTGGGCGTGTGTCTGTCTGTGCGTGCACAGTAATTTGGGCATGTCTGACCCAAACATAGACAACAACTCTATATATGGTAGCGAACAGTGCCAGTATTTAATCAATGAGAAATGTGAGCAATGGGTTAGTGAAGGTGTGGAGTGGAGTGATTAAAGTACATTGAATCCAATGAATGAAACGCATATTTTTTCCCGGACAAATCTCGGACATACAAGGTTTTGGCCATTCATCTTCCTGCATTTTCTCCCTCCTCTCTGTCTCTCTCTCTCTCTCTCTCTTTGCACACACACACGGCTGCAAGCATGCGCTCACATGCATTCATAACCAGATAAGTGTCATGATCGCAGCACCCATGACATGATGTAAGTCGTGCCGTGATACGCTATTCTCTCTTTTTTTTTTAGGTGATGCATCTGATTGATTTTTTTGTGAGCCGAGAGGCCGAGGGAATGAATTGGAAGCTAAAAGGTTTATGGAAAGCGTGTTTAAAGAGACACAGCAGCAATAATCCTTTTAGTCCCCTGTTGTAGTTCAGGACCACGGGCCCATAGGGAGGGTTGGGTCTCTGCCAGTGCACAGTCAGCATTCGCCTGAGCAACAAGGTTAGTATAGTTTCATTTTGTTTGTTTTTTTGTCTCCACCAGGCCGAAAGGCATGGCGAAGAGTATGTTTTGCACTCCCTCTGTCTGTGTGTGTCCGCTAATCTCCGGCATCGTTAATCCGATCGACGCCAAACTTTGCACACACACTCCCGGGATGCCAACGATGAACCTCTGCCCCAGATTTTCTAGAACGGCCTGCTATAGAGCTGCACAGTCCCGCCCCCTTGTGACATCTCCCCTGTTCCAGAAACAGATTCCCCATTCATTTTTCTCATAGACTTTTTCAAAAATGATTCATATAAAGACGACTACGCTGCGGACAAAGCCAACTCGGGTCGTGACAAATCATGACGACACACACAATCTTTTTGGACAATAATTTCTAAAGTGAAAAACGAAACAAAAAGAGTTGTGTCCTGCCGTTTTCTTTTTCTTGCTAATTAGATATTGCATGCTAACATTGTGTTTAGCCTTGTTGAGTTGGCCTTGTCCGCGGCGCAATCGTGTTTTTATTAACCATTTTCGAAAAGTCAATGAGGTGAATGAACAAGGATTCTATTTCTGGAACAAGGGCGACGTCATGAAAGGGACGGGACTGCGCAGCTCTATAGCGCCACCATGAGGCAGCTTTAAACATTTTTACCTACTGTATAAAAGCACTGATCTGCATGAAACATTGCACACACCCTCCCTAGAGGACAAGGATGGACCTTTGACCTTTATTTTTTCACTTCCGGCTTTTTATATTGCCACCAGGAAGCTGTTTTTTTGTAAAATACATTTTTTATTCATATTACTTCTTCAGATTCTGTCCCAAAACAGGCAAATCATTACAAAGTATATCTAGAGTCATGTGTTCAAGACAGTGTTAAGATTGTCAAATAAAACCAAATGGTTTAATTTTACGTTTCATTTTACGACTCATAAGGGTCGTACTTCATTTACAGGAATCTACACAATTAGAAAATGTAGAATAATAGTTATTTTGACCAACATTTTGCCAGTTAACTCTCCTAAATTGTAGTCAAAAAACGTTCTTGCCATTGGGTCCGAGAGTAGACTCAACATCAAAGGTGGTCCGTGGCTAAAATGCTGAATACATAGCGGACCCTGGTATGAAAAAGGTTGAAAACCCCTGCCCTGGTGCATGTGCGTGCGCACAATGTTTTACATGCAGTACAGTGGGTGCCCGCAGCCGACTGCTGCAGACACAGTACATGCTGTGACAGAGTACAAGAATCTGTTAGCCTGAGTTGACATGACTGTGTGTGTGTGTGTGTGTGTGTGTGTGTGTGTGTGTGTGTGTGTGTGTGTGTGTGTGTGTGTGTGTGTGTGTGTGTGTGTGTGTGTGTGTGTGTGTGTGTGCATGCGTATGTGAGTGCATGCATGTGTGTGTGTATACATATTTAATGCTCTGGGCACAGAAGTGAAGCTATTTCCGTCCTCAGCAGATGAGCCCGCTGGCTTCCATTGAACTCTGCTCTATGGAGGGGGGAAAAAAAGAATGTCTGAAAAAACTGAAAACTGAGGATGGATGTGGTATAGAGAATGACTAGAAAAAGTGCCCTTCCGGGCGCAGGTCTCCACCAGGTCAGGCTGTGGCGTTCTGGTGGCGCTATAGGCCGATATGGAACAGGGTGGCATTCTTATTCGTATGCCTTTGATAGCGGTTGGATGATTTGAGGCTTGTTTCCTCCCCCCCCCAAAAATGTGTTTTGCAAAAATCCAACTGATGGTGGTGTCTGCATTCATGATTTGATGCTTTTAATTCAAAACGAGTCAATCCTGCAAACATTTAAAGCCAATGATGGGATGCAATATGAAATATCAGAGAGATGCCGTCTTGAGCACATGAATCAAGAGATTCTTTGTATCACTTTGCATGATCTTGGGACAGAATCTAGAGGAGTAATATGAAATAATTTATTTTTACACCGACCGGCCTCTTGGTGGCGCTATAACAGGTCAAAATAGGGCATAGGGCATAGGTTCATCGCTGGCATCCAGGGTGTGTATACATCAGGGCCGGATCTAGGCATGGGCATGGAGGGGCAATGCCCCCCTAAAAGCCCAGACTGCCCCACCAAACAGGATGGCACGTAAACGACCCACATTTCAAAGATATTTCAAATTAAAGTGCTTCTATTAAAAATGACGAATGATTGTGGCACCACTAAAACCAACAGCAATTCATCATGGAAAACAGAAAACTCTGAGTCAGACCTTTAGCTTTATGCATGCTGCGTGTCTGTTACAACTTCAACAACAACTGATGTTATTCAACAACAATTGATGCCTGTAACCAAAAACTCCTGTAACCGAAAATGGTATGGGGGAGGCTTCATCACCCCCCAATTGGGAAACGTTACATCCGCCCCTGCAGCCATGAGACGCATACTGTAAGTTAAGAAGAAGAGGAAACAGGTGACGATGCCGAATCCGACGAGATGGACGGGAACGGAGGAGGAGTTGTGGACAGAAGGATGAAAAAGAGCATAGCATAACGTGAGCCATGGCGACAGCGGCCAGATGGAGCTGAAAACGGCCTTCGGGACACACGGACACACACACACACACACACACACACACACACACACACACACACACACACACACACACACACACACACACACACACACACACACACACACACACACACACACACACACAGTGGGCCACGAGGACCATCGGCCCTGACATTATTGCGTGCGTGTGGTCAGTTTTTTTGCCGGAGGCCACATGACCACATCAAAAGTCAGAACACAACCGCGGCAGCAGCACAGACAGACAGACAGACAGACAGGCAGACAGGCAGGCAGGCAGGCGGACGGGCAGACAGGCAGGCAGGCAGGCAGGCAGGCAGGCAGGCAGGCAGGCAGGCAGGCAGACAGGCAGACAGACAGAGATGGAGGAAATCAAGGGGGGGAAAGCCGAGAAAGTACACAGGAAGATATGACATGATTCTTCTTTCCTCTCTTTTCCCCTAATCCAGTGGTTTTCAACCATTGTCATACCAGGACCCACTATTTATTCTGCATTTTTAGCCACAGAGGACCACCCCTCTGACGTTGAGTTTAGTTACTGTATTTACAACGGCTTTGCGAGCACAAAGGGAGAAATAAAATATTTCCGTGGGGTATACATTTTTGGGAGCACCGCGCCGTGATTGGCTGAAAAATGACAACACCTGGCAGAAGTTAACTAACCGGAAGTCCCGTCTTTTCAGTCGTTTTGGGGTACCCTGAGTCCAGGCTCTCATCTCGCAGTGCGGATGGAAGCCTAGAGATCGAGGCTACCTCCTTTCTGCACATCCAGTGTCAAAGTTGCGACATTGAAGGGCAGAAACTGAGCACTTGAGAACTGTTTGTGCAGCATGTTGTCACTATGTATTGTACCGATTTTGTCTATGTAATTCAGCCATTCTAAAAGAAGCGGACAGATTGTGACTTCCCTTTGTTTGCGGATGGCGGTGCAGAAGTAATACAAAAAAGTAAGTAGTCATGTAATATTATTATGTGTAATTAGGTGTAATCACCAGTAATATATTACGTTGTACTCTCCTAAGTAATACTACCCAACACTGGTCCCAGACTGCACTATAACACACATCCCCTCCTCTCTCCGCTTGCAGGGTCTGTGATCTTGGAAACCTTCCTTTTCCTTGGCTCAACCCAGCCTTCACACTGCACTGCACACACGTTGCTCCTACAGGGAGAACATGCACTCGTACATAAGTTAGTAGGTTTTAGACTTTTTGTTTCGTCTTTGTTGCACTCTAGTATTCTACCTTGTGGTTTGCTGCGTTTGATGTTGTCAAAACTGCATTGGGCATGGGTCATGCCATTTTCAATTGCTTGGACTGTGTCTTCTGCCTGGAGCTGTCTTACGCAGTCAAAATGTGTTAACAAAAAGGTGCGCCGTGGGACCCTAGGCCTATAGGAGAAGTCGGATTAGTTTTTTTTTTTTTTGAAGGTTTGAAGCTTAGTTTTTTTTGTGCTGTTAAGATAACAGAAAACCAAGAGGTGCAAGCATAGGAACAAGGGCTGAATAAGAGCTCCAGCTCATGTCCTGAGAGATACCCTCCTAGTATTAACAGAGGAGGAGATTCTTCCCAAGAATCTTGTTCTTTGATTTGCTCCTTTGTTCGGTAGAGCCGACTCAGCCGTGTCCGAGTTACAGAATAGGAAATATAATAAAACCAACTCATAACAACTTCCGCGTTATTGACATTTTTGAAAGCCACACATATAATATACCTATAATATATTAATCAACTTAGGGTACCAATTCCAATGTTGGGGACTATTGTATGATATGATATGAACGGCCCGTACGTATCATACGGAGTATAGGTACCCGGAGGTACCTACTCCTACTATATGAATGGAACGGCTGTGTGTCAGCAGGGGAGGATTATTCAACAGGCATGTTGGGCCCAGGCCGAGGGGCCCCTGAGCTAGGGGGGCCAGTGGCCCATCATTTCTAGATCCACCTATGTGGGTATGTCTGTACTATTTCAACAAGTTGGGATGATACTGGGCTGGCCTTCTTCCAGTCCGTTCCCAAGAAGAAGTCCCAATATGCATTTTTTGGGGAGGGGAGGAGAGAGAACGAGACTGCGTCTGTAGAGACAGTTGTAACGTACAGAGGCGTAGCTAGCAATTCTGGGCCCCCTGCAAAAGCTTTTCCACATGGGCCCCCCTTTCCCAGCGGCGCTGGGGGAAGGTGATTTTTGTAGTAGTTAAAGGGGAATTTCACCCATTTTCAACATTTTTTTCTGAGAGCGTACAAATGCAACCAAATGAACCCTATCGGGTTCATTTGGTTCCATTTGTACGCTCTCAGAAAAAAAGAAGCATCTAAAGAAATCCATTAGCATGATGAAATACATCCTGATGATGCCATCAAGATGTGTTTCACCATGTTAGTGGTTTTCTTCAGACCTCCATTTCTAGGAAACACAGAATGGCGGGGAAACGTTTTCATCATGTCCACCCAGCACCTCTAGGGTATACTAATGACATATTAGAATGTTGAAAATGGGTTTATAATAATCAATACAAATAAAACCTTATTAATGCAAGCTTTTAGTGCCCCCCCCTGGCTTTGGGCCCCCCTAAAATTGTCTAACTTTTCCCCACCTATTGACGCCACTGTGTGCCGTACCTGCACAGGCTGCAGACGAAGCAGCTGGGGTGGTACGTGCGTCCGAGGGCGGAGACCACCTCCCCCGTGATGAAGCCGTCGCAGCGGTCGCAGCGCGTGCCGTACAGCCGCTGGTAGTCCGACGTGCAGATGTACTCGCCCTTCTTCTGGAAGAACCCCGAGCGGGCCAGGTCACAGCCGCACACTGCAAGAGACGGACCGACAGACAGAGTCAATGCGGGTTGGAAAGAGAGAGAGCAAGATTTTTGAATATTTTATCAAATATTGAACAAAAAAGTTCATAATATACTGCACTGCAATAGCAAGTATTCCAATGGATGGCTTGCCGTTGCCTCCACTGTGTGACCATTATGTTGGAACATTAGCTCTCTGATGCCATCTCCTGGTGACAGCACGGAACTTTGCGGTACCACCTTTTCTGGTGCTACCAGATACCTGCCACAGTGGTACCACGCGTGACGATCTCAAGTGCTCACCACTGTAGATAAATATTGTCATTCTAACGTATGATGCGGTTACAGACGTCAACAGATGTCAACGCGATAAGCAATACTGAAGTTGGATGATAAACATGCACAATGTGCACCACAATGTGCTACAACCTCCACTAGCGACCAGGCCACAAGTCCACTAGCGACCAGGCCACAAGTCCACTAGTGACCAGGCCACAAGTCCACTAGCGACCAGGCCACAAGTCCACTAGCGACCAGGTCACAAGTCCACTAGCGACCAGGCCACAAGTCCACTAGCGACCAGGTCACAAGTCCACTAGCGACCAGGCCACAAGTCCACTAGCGACCAGGTCACAAGTCCACTAGCAACCAGGTCACAAGTCCACTAGCGACCAGGCCACAAGTCCACTAGCGACCAGGTCGCTATCAGGTGGCTAATGGGCTAGCGTGCTGGCTAACTAAACAAACACGGCCAACGAGCGCTACTAGCCTGTGAACAAAAACAGAAAAATATGTTGGACAATGATTATTTTTTTTATATAAACCCGACGGTTCTTTAAAGAAACTATTTACCATAGGTCGGTTTAATAGACAGAAACATTCGGCCGCGATTCAGCGTCGCAGTGGTGGCTGCCATAATTGTTTGTTGATACTGTTGAGTGACGGGGCTGCTGGCCAATCAGCTGCGCCTGTACGGCTTTTACATTAGAACCCAACTCCAACTCTCATTGGACAATAAATTTTGGTACCGAAATAAAGGATAGGTTGACAAATACAACACCAGACCAAGAGACGGCAGCGCACTCAGAGAGTGGGCTGCGTTGATGGGTTTGGACCCAGGCTAGGAGAGTGAGGGGAAGGTTTACCATGGAGGGGGAGTTCATTCCAGAGATCATAGCGTGGAATAGGGTCAGTCACAAAACACACTACCCCCCTGTAAGAACAAGCCTGGACAAGAGGGACCACCAGCAGTATCTCAATGTCAGCTCTGACATTTGTGTACATACCCACGATGTGTGTGTGTGTGAGTGCGCGCACGTGTGTGCTTTCAGTGTTATGCTCTTTGCGGTGGTCTGTCAGTTGATTTAATGATGGTAAGAACAGAATTTCTCTTGGAGCAGTGTTGCATGTGTGCGCGGCACAGAGCAACCTACATCATCATGCTGTGGTGATTCCTGTTAGGAACAGTGTGACAGCATGCTGTATAGGTGAAGGTCAAGCAAGCTACGTGCACACACAAACACACGCACGCACACATGCACATGCACACACACAAACACACGTGTGCATACTGCTGGCCCCAGGCAGGTGCGAGGGAGGGAGAAGGATTAGTCTGATGGTGCAGATTGAACATATTGGTGGACGATGGTGGGGAGGGTTCAGACGGAGTGAAGCCGTGGTAGTCCAGCTAACTGATTTATAGACACTCTTATTGATCACCCAGCAAGTTAGCCAGCCAGCCAGCCAGGCATCCAGCCAGGCATCCAGCCAGGCATCCAGCCAGCCAGCCAGCCAGCCAGCCAGCCAGCCAGCCAGCCAGCCAGCCAGCCAGCCAGGCATCCAGCCAGCCAGCCAGCCAGGCAGCCAGCCAGCCAGCCAGCCATCCATCCATCCAGCCAGCCAGCCAGCCAGCCAGGCATCCAGCCAGCCAGCCAGCCAGCCAGCCAGCCATCCAGCCAGGCATCCAGCCATCCAGGCATCCAGCCAGCCAGCCAGCCAGGCATCCAGCCATCCAGCCAGCCAGCCAGCCAGGCATCCAGCCAGCCAGCCAGCCAGGCATCCAGCCATCCAGCCATCCAGCCAGCCAGCCAGCCAGCCAGCCAGGCATCCAGCCATCCATCCAGCCAGCCAGCCAGGCATCCAGCCATCCAGCCAGCCAGCCAGCCAGGCATCCAGCCAGCCAGCCAGCCAGGCATCCAGCCAGCCAGCCGGCCAGCCAGGCATCCAGCCAACCAGCCAGCCAGCCAGGCATCGAGCCAGCCAGCCAGCCAGGCAGGCATCCAGCCAGCCAGCCAGCCAGCCAGGCAGGCAGGCAGGCAGCCAGCCAGGCATCCAGCCAGCCAGTCAGGCACCCAGTCAGCCAGCCAGCCCAGTGGCGTTTTTGCCTTTAGGCAGACTAGGCAGTTGCCTAGGGCGCCATGAGGGGAGGGGAGGGGGATGGGTGGCAGAGTGACCACCAGACATGCTTTAAAAGATCCCAGCCGAATAAGCCCCATATGGATGAATACATTATACTTGTCCTCTAGAATTGAACATTTAAAACACATAATATGTTCTTTAGTTTAAAAAAATAGTTCCCTTGGGGGGTGCCATTTTGCTGTGCCTGTCATATGACGTCACAGGAGATTTTCCCTGGAGCCCGAAAATCTTGCCTGGAGCTTCAAATTGCTTAGAACCGCCACTGAGCCAGCCATCCAGCACCGTGCTGAGTCCCAACTACACAAACACACGCACACACCTACACACACACACAGTCTCACACCCTGACTGACACATCACTGTGTCAGCATGCGTGCATGGCCTGGGGGGGTGTGTGGAGGAGAGTGCATTCACTGAGAATCACACTATATAATAGACTTACAATTTGGAGCTACCTCTACTCGGGTTTGGGAAGTGATGCATTATGTAAAGCAGGGGTTTTCAACCTTTTTCATCCCAGGGCCAACCATTCATTCAGCATTTGAGCCACGGACCACCAATTGAGGACATTTTTAGACCCACAGACCCCAAAACTAAAGATTTCTTTTGCTTCCATCCATGACCATATAGTTGTGTAGATTTGGACTAATTTGCATGATGAATATTCTAACTCTTGAGAGTGGCGGGTCCATTTGGTTTCATTTTTACGTTCTCAAAGAGTTACATCTGGTTAAACAACTTAGCTGGGGACCACCTGGAACCGTCTCAAGGACCACTGGTGGTGGTCCCCGGACCACCTGTTGAAAACCCCTGATGTAAAGGATTACAAGTGACTATAATGAGTACATTTTAAAAAGTGCAATCTACAACGTAGATCAGTGGTTTTCAACCTTTTTCATACCAGGGCCCACTATTTATTCTGCATTATTGCCACGAAAGACCAACATTTGAAATTGAGTTTATAGTCTAGTCTTTAGTCTCAAAACTAAGGTTTTTCAAGTTTGTCTCCACAATTTAGGAGACATAACTGGAAAAACGTTCTACATTTTCTAAATGTGTATATTCTTAATAATTAAGTAATTAGGATGTTTAAATACAATTTAACTCTTGAGAGCTTAAAATGATACCAAATTTGGTTTCATTTTATGATCTCATCATTTAGCTGGGGACCACCTGGAATCGCCTCAGGGGCCAGTGGTGGTCCCCAGACCACTGGTTAAAAAACACTGATTTAGATCATTATTGCATTGTAACAGCTAGGGTTTACACAGTAGATTTAGATTGCATTCTCCCCATCCCCACGTCAACTTTATAGAGTTAAAAAAAACAGTTAAATTAACGTGACTATTGACATGGCTGTGATGCGGTCAGGAACAAGATGTAGTACTGTGCAAGCATCGCTGAAATGATGATTTCAAATTGTACCATTGAATTTAGTGACTTGAGTTATACTTTCCACTACTGGACTGACTGGTGAACACACACTGATCAGCAGGGGGAGCCCAAGCACACGCCCTGATTTTTTAAATGACCCTAAATCCAAATATGCCAGTCATAATGGATATCAAATTTAATTATATGGGAATAAGTTACCTTTAAGTTCACGTGTCGTTGCTGTCTGTCTGGAGGAAACCCCATAACTCCATTTCCAGAAATTGGGAGTTAGGTGGGCTCTTCCCGATAGCAATGATATTAATTAATAATACACCAGGGGTTGACACTAAGGTCTCCGAGGCACTTGCCCATCGGGCAAGTGCAAGTCAGGTTCTACTTGCCCTCAGGTCATGGTTACTTGCCCCCCATGTTCCAGGTGGTCCCCAGCTAAGTTGGTTAACCAGATGTAACTCTTGAGAACGTAAAAATGAAACCAAATGGACCCTTGCGGGTCCATTTGGTTTCATTTTTACACTCTCAAGAGTTAAAATTCATCATCTTAATTAGTCATTTTGATGTGTATGTTAATTTGCCCGTTTTGTTTCCCAAATCCAGCCTGGAATTGTGGATAGCTAGAAAGCAGTGTTTTGCCCCACAATGTGTGGGTCTTCTGTAATTGTTGTGTCAAGCAGCGCCCCCTCTGGTACTTTAGGATTATTTCTTTTCCTTGCTTTGTGATTAGTGACAGCATGTATTTCAGCTGTGTTGCCTGCAGTCAGTTCTATGCCTCCAGCTCTTGTCTGCTGCTGTGTGTCCTCTACCTGGCTAAAAGCATTCTCTGTAAGTCATGATTGGATAATTTGTTTTGTGATTTCATGCTGTTCCTATGTTGATTTGTGTCAATTAGATGAATAATACTGTGACCATTTGAGTGAAAGTTATTTTACACTTATACTAGCTGTTTGACATGCTCCTGTACTGTACTGCAATATTTGAACATGTGTTGTTTTTTTTGTTCCAGTTTCACAAATTTCCCAGTAAACTGCATAAAGACAACTAAGCCTTCTCTGTGGAGTTTTTGGGGAGTGTTTAGCTGGTGGGATAACTAGCATACTGCTAGCGAGGCCTACACAGTGAAAAGAGAGCACCACAGCCTGCAGTGGACTACCAGACAGCCTTCAGTGGAGCTACACAATTCCTAGAGCTAAGTGGCTAATACAAGACTTTGACGACCTACCCTTTCACATAAAATCATCATGGAGGAATCAAGCCATACAAACATGAGCAAAGACGATGCTCGCTCGGTAGGCTCTAAATCAGGCCGCACTACATCCAGTTCAAGGGCTAACTTAGCAGTAGCAATGGCAAATGCACGAGCCGAAGCCGCACAAGCCAGAGCAGCACACTCCGAAAGGGCGGTGGCATTAAAGGTCGAGTCAGCCCGCATTCAGGCCATGCTTGAAGCATTGGATATCGAGAAAGAAAGGGATGCTGCCATAGCAGAGGCAAAGTCATTGCAGTCTGACTTACTTGAACCTGATCTTGATGTACGTAGTAAGGGATCCAAGTCTCTAAAAGATAACCAATACCAACGCACTGCTGCTTATGTGGAAGAGCAGGCCAGCAGGATGAGTTCAGGTGAATTATCTGGCACCGAATATGTTGACGTAGTCGGCATGTCTGACACCGAACAAAATATCCCTAGGGCCCCCCCTCCAAGCGAGGGGTCAATTCAAGCTAAGGAGGATGTTGTGACGCAAGCATCACAATCACACAACGCCAGCCAGATCCAAGGTGCTGCGTCTGCCTACCCTACACCTAGCCACATCCAACATGTTCCTCAGCCCAGCCAGATGCAAGGTGCTGCCTCTGTCTACACTTCACCTGCCCACGTCCAACATGTTCCTCAGCCCAGCCAGATGCAAGGTGCCGCCTCTGTCTACACTTCACCTGCCCACGTCCAACATGTTCCTCAGCCCAGTCAGATGCAAGGTGCCGCCTCTGTCTACACTTCACCTGCCCACGTCCAACATGTTCCTCAGCCCAGTCAGATGCAAGGTGCTGCCTCTGTCTACACTTCACCTGCCCACGTCCAACATGTTCCTCAGCCCAGTCAGATGCAAGGTGCTGCCTCTGTCTACACTTCACCTGGCTACGTCCAACATGTTCCCCAGCACAGCCAGACACAAGTCTCTGCATCCACTACACATGGCCACATACAACATGCGTCTCAACATAGATATGTACAAGCGCCTTCACCTGTTACTACTACTCTGCATCATCCTTCTTCGGTCCCTCAGCAAAGTTGGGTGCCATTAAAACAGAGCTACAATAGACAGTCACCAGCCCCTACGTATCAGGCCACTTACGACCAGTCTTACACCAGTGACCTTGCAAGATACCTCGCCCGCAGCAACATAGTGACCTCAGGGCTGACTTCCTACGACGACCAGCCGATGAACTACTGGGCGTGGAAAACATCATTCCATAGTGCTATCGCTGGCTTAGGCCTATCTGCTGCAGAGGAACTTGACTTGTTAGTCAAGTATCTGGGGGTTGAGTCGAGAGAACAGGTCAAGAGAATCAAAGCAGTTAACATCAGACATCTGCATGTTGGACTGGGGATGGCATGGGATCGTCTTGATGAAACCTATGGTGCACCAGAAGCGATAGAGCAGGCTCTCTTCAGCAAACTCGAAAGCTTCCCTAAAGTTACCATGAAGGATCCACAGAAACTCAGAGATTTGGCAGACCTGCTGTCAGAGCTGGAAGCTGCCAAACTGGATGGTTATCTACCGGGCCTGACTTACCTTGACACCTCCAGAGGGGTCAATCCTATCATTGAGAAACTCCCGCAGAACATTCAAGAGAAGTGGGTCAGTTTTGGGTCCAGGTTCAAGCGGGAACATTGTGTTAGCTACCCTCCGTTTTCTGTGTTTGTAGATTTTATTCGCACAGAAGCTACTGCTCGCACAGATCCCAGCTTCAACTTTATTCAGGCTTCGACAGAAAGAAGGAACACATGGGAGAGACCTGTAAAGACACCTGTGCATGTTCACAAAACTCAAGTGTCATCGACAGAAAAACCTGAGTTGGATGGAGCTGAAAAACCTGCAGACCCCAACAAACACTGCCCCATACATGAAAAACCTCATCCCCTGAAGAAATGCAGAGGCTTTCGGGAAAAGAGTTTAGAAGAGCGCAAGCAGCTTTTGAAAGAACACTCCATCTGCTTCAGATGCTGCTCCTCTACCGAACATCTGGCCAGAAACTGCTCAGCTGAGGTGAAATGTGTCGAATGTGGAAGTACCAGCCACGTAGCAGCGCTGCACCCAGGACCAGCCACCTGGGAGTCTAAATCATCCCCTCCCGCTTCAGAGCACGGCGGGGAGGAGGACAAAGCAGATTCCGAGGAGGTCACTTCAAGGTGCACAGAAGTGTGTGGTGAAGGACTAAGCACAAGAGCATATTCCAAAATATGCCTTGTTAATGTATATCCAACCGGACGCAAAGAGGAGTCCAGGAGAATGTACGCTATATTGGACGATCAGAGCAACCGCTCTCTTGCACGTTCAGATTTCTTCGAAGTCTTCAAGATATCAGGGTGTGCCTACCCATATACGCTGAAGACATGTGCCGGGGTAAAGGAGACGGCCGGGAGAAGAGCTTGTGGTTACACCGTGGAGTCAGCAGACCAAAAGCTAAGCTTTTCTCTACCTACACTTCTCGAGTGCAACCAAGTCCCCAACAACCGCACCGAGATACCTACACCGAATGCAGCCCGCAATCACAGTCACCTGAAGCACATCGCCACAGAAATACCACCGCTCGATCCAGACGCTGACATTCTCCTCCTACTGGGCCGAGATATCTTGAGGGTACACAAAGTCCGCGAGCAGATAAGTGGTCCGGACGATGCACCATTCGCCCAAAGGCTTGACCTCGGATGGGTCGTCATCGGGGATGTGTGCCTTGGAGGTGCCCACAGACCGCTACAGGTGAACAGCTATAAGACAAACATCCTAGAGAACGGTCGTCCAAGCCATCTACAACCATGCAGCAGCCAAATAGAAACGTTCAGTCAAGCACCTAAGCATCAACCCCAGCCAGCATTAACCTCCACATGCAGCTCAATGACCCAGGTAGGAGAAAACTTGGGGCAGACGATCTTCACTCGCACTGCTGATGACCACAAACTTGCGCCATCAATGAATGACTTAAGGTTTCTTCAGACCATGGATGCTAGACCTAGCCAGTGGAAGTACATCCTCCCAGACCTGAATCTGGCCGATGGGGGATCAAGGTCCGTGCCCTCGCGCCTCCTAAGCAGCACAACATGCCTCACAGGAGTCGCACACCCGATCCATGTAGCACACACTTTCTCCCACTCTGGTCAAAACAAGTGGCAAGGAAGAAAGCCACGTCTGAAAGAAGGGGACGTCATTCTCCTGAAGGACAAGCAAGAGAAGAGAATCAAATGGCCCATGGGCATCATCACAAAGATCTTCCCAGGAAGAGATGGACTGGTACGGAAGACATATTCTGTTAATTAGTGTGGGATCTTAAAGACCCCAAGCGGGGAGTGTTTTGCCCCACAATGTGTGGGTCTTCTGTAATTGTTGTGTCAAGCAGCGCCCCCTCTGGTACTTTAGGATTATTTCTTTTCCTTGCTTTGTGATTAGTGACAGCATGTATTTCAGCTGTGTTGCCTGCAGTCAGTTCTATGCCTCCAGCTCTTGTCTGCTGCTGTGTGTCCTCTACCTGGCTAAAAGCATTCTCTGTAAGTCATGATTGGATAATTTGTTTTGTGATTTCATGCTGTTCCTATGTTGATTTGTGTCAATTAGATGAATAATACTGTGACCATTTGAGTGAAAGTTATTTTACACTTATACTAGCTGTTTGACATGCTCCTGTACTGTACTGCAATATTTGAACATGTGTTGTTTTTTTGTTCCAGTTTCACAAATTTCCCAGTAAACTGCATAAAGACAACTAAGCCTTCTCTGTGGAGTTTTTGGGGAGTGTTTAGCTGGTGGGATAACTAGCATACTGCTAGCGAGGCCTACACAAGCAGGGAAAGACAAATTCAAGACAAATTTATCTTGTGTTGTGTTATAGTGCACTAAGTTGCACACTTGCCCGATTGGGCAACCATGTAGCAGTCTTCACTTGCCCCACCTTTTTTTTTACTTGCCCCAGGCAAGTGGGCAAGTGTTAGTGTCAAGCCTTGTACACTGCATAAAATGTAAGATAGTAGCGTGTGGTTGTGTGCTCTGTGGACATGTATCGAACATGGCGAACGCATGCACATTATGTACTGTACCACACACACACGCACACACGCACGCACGCACACACGCACACACGCACACACACACGCACGCACGCACGCACGCACACACGCACACACGCACACACGCACACACGCACACACAGGCTATATTCATATCACATTGCTGAATGCTTTTCACTATGTGAGACTCTCCAATTTCTGTTTTAACTTTAAACTTTCTCTATGCTGTGGTCGACTCAAATGTCTCTCTTTTTTTAAAAGGCCTGGAGTAGGACAAGTATTGACAAAGAGCAGAATGCATACAGTATATGACATTTCTCTTTAGTATTCCAGAAAACAGGCATGGCGTTTTTTGCCATTAGGCAGACTAGCAGGGGTTGACAATAAGGTCTCCGAGGCACTTGCCCATCGGGCAAGTGCAAGTCAGGTTCTACTTGCCCTCAGGTCATGGTCACTTGCCCCCCAGGTTCCAGGTGTCCCCAGTTAAGTTGGTTAACCAGATGTAACTCTTGAGAACGTAAAAATGAAACCAAATGGACCCTTGCGGGTCCATTTGGTTTCATTTTTACACTCTCAAGAGTTAAAATTCATCATCTTAATTAGCCCAGGTCTACACTGTAGATTAATGGTCATTTTGATGTGTATGTTAATTTGCCTGTTTTGTTTCCCAAATCCAGCCTGGAATTGTGGATAGCTAGAAAGCAGGGAAAGACACAGAGGCAGAGTGCAATGACTGCCTTCAAGACAAATTTATCTTGTGTTGTGTTATAGTGCACTAAGTTGCACACTTGCCCGATCGGGCAACCAGGTAGCAGTCTTCACTTGCCCCACCATTTTTTTTTACTTGCCCCGGGCAAGCGGGCAAGTGTTAGTGTCAAGCCCTGACTAGGCAGTTGCCTGGGGCGCCATGAGGGGAGAGGGGGGCACCGGGGCGACCACCAGACATGCTTTAAAAGGATCCCAGGCTAATAAGCCTCATATGGATAAATACATTATACTCGCCTTCTATAACTAGAATTGAACATTTAAAACACATATAATATGTTCTTTAGTTTAAAAATAGTTCATATTTTTATGACCTATTATGCAATTTTACTGTGCCTGTCATAGGTATGACATCACAAATGGACCGTAACGGTCCATTTGGAAGGGGGGGCGCTCAAGGGAAAATCTTGCCTGGGGCTCAAAATTGCTTAGAAACGCCACTGAAAACAGTGCATAGTAGTGAATCTCAGGACAAATACACAAAAAAACAAAACAAAACTGGCGCAACACAAGCCAGACAGAGATGTTAATCGCGAGGTTCGCGATATCAAGTTTGACTGACAGTGCACTGTGGTGAATGCTGTGCATTGATTGAGCGACTCGGTGACAGCCGCGCGCGGATCGTGTCACACTGAATAAAATAGTACGAACTACAGTCCAAAGTGTGCACGCACCAGGGTCGGATCTAGACATGGGCATGGGGGGGGGGGGGGGGGGGGGGGGGGGGGGGCAATGCCTCCCTACATGCCCTGACTTCCCCATGATGGCAACAACCAAAATTTCAAAGACATCTCAAATTAAAGTGCTTATAATATAAGCACTTTAATTTGAGATGTCTTTGAAATTTTGGTTGTTGGTTGTTGGTTGTTTCAAATGAAACACTATACTGCTACTAACTAACTACAGCTGTGTCACCACTAAACCAACAGCATTTCATCATTGAAAACAGAAAACTCTCTGAGTCAGACCTTTAGCTATATGCTTGCTGCATGTCTGTTGCAATTTCAACAACAACTCATGTTACCATGATGTTTTACTTGCTTGATAAAAAAAGTCATGTAAACTGAAAAATGGTATGGGTGCGGCTTGAAGCCACCCCAATACTATTTTTGCCCCCCCCCCGACCCCAATTGGGAAATTTTACATCCGGGCCTGGCTCACACACACACACACACACACACACACACACACACACACACACACACACACACACACACACACACACACACACACACACACACACACACGCCCCCAATATTCTGATCCCAGTTAGCATCCCAGCAGCATTTATACTAGCAGATAACAAGGATGTAATAAAAAAAAAAGAAAAAAAAAAACAAGCTTCGCTGGAGACTTAGAAAATTGCTGCCACCGGCAAAGTTTGGCGTCCAAACATTTTAAAAGCCAGACATGCTTAGTTTTGGTGTTCTCTCACACACAAACCCACAGACACACACGCACACACACAAACGTGTGCACGCGCACGCACACTTCAAAGGGTCCTCATTTAATCCGGGAGCTGTTTATGAGTGCAGCGTATTGACTTAATGGCGTAATAAAAGATCAATGGGCCTTTCACTTAACCCTTTGTGTAGTGAACGCGTGTTGGTGTTTTAGCAGTTGAAAAATAGCAGATCTACAAGCTCATATCGCGCCACCGAGTGGCGCGATATGAGCTTGTAGTTCTGCTATTTTTGAAAAATTGTGAAAATGTCCTGCAAATGTTTAAATTAGGGCTGTTGAATGATTAAAATTTTTAATCAAATTAATCACAGCTTCAAAATTAATTTAATCATGATTAATCACCAATCGAACTATGTCCAAAATATGCATGTTTTCCTGTACAGGATTCCAACATTTAAAAAAGAAACAGAATCTGTGGAAAAAAATAACCATTTATCTTTAAAATATTTATCAAAATAGGTGATCTACAAGCCCTCAATGCTTGTAGATCCTCCAGCTATACTCTATGGCTCTGGTTACAGGGAGACACACAGCTATATGTCTCTGTAAAACCGTGCTCTACCCATTTCTTTCAATGAGAAAATGCTCAGTGAGTTGAGTCAGTGTGCACATGAGTTAATCTGATTAAAATTTTTAATCAGATTAATCAACAAAATTAATTTAATCCCATTAATTAACTATTTTCAACAGCCTTACTTTAAATACATTATTTCGGAAAGCAAACTCAAATCCTTGCTTCTGGGGGATCCCTAGAACAACATGTTTTTAGATGAGGTTCTGCAGCTAAATAATAGATATTTCTGGGGGTCCTTCCTATGAAATATGTTAAGCATCACTGACACAGAAAGAGATTTTTCCAGAAAAACTAGAATCTCGCGCCAGGGACTAGAATTTAGTATCACAAACTAGAATTTAGTGTCATGGACTAGAATCTATTGTCAGAAACTGGAATCTAACTTCAGAAACTACAGTCTACTGAGAGGAACTATAGAATCTACCGTGGGGGACTGGAATCTGGCATGAGGAACTAGAATCTGATCAGGACACGATTAGTGTACTGAACGCGTTTTGGTGTTCTAAGCATTATGTTTTAACTATTGAAAAATAGCAGATCTACAAGCTCATAGCGCGCCACCGAGTGGCGCGCTATGAGCTTGTATCTCTGCTATTTTTGAAAAATCGTGAAAACGGGGTGCAAATCTTTGAATATTATGTTATTCAGAAACTAGAAATCTAGACAGGACACAATGGGTTCTAAGCATTATGTTTTAACTATTGAAAAACAGCAGATCTACAAGCTCATAGCGCGCCACCGAGTGGCGCGCTATGAGCTTGTATCTCTGCTATTTTTGAAAAATCGTGAAAACGTGGTGCAAATCTTTGAATATTATGTTATTCAGGAACTAGAAATCTGATCAGGACACAATGCGTTAAAAACAAAACAATCTGCGCTCCCACAGGAGGACGGAGAGGCATGAATCCATCCCCCTGTAACCCCCCACCCTACCCCCCACCACCGTGGAAGGCCGTGGATGTGGAGCGATAAGAAGATGAAATGTGACTCTCTGTGTGTGTGTGCGTGTGTGTGTGCGCTCGACGTATAACGGTGATGGATTTTCATCAGCATGAGACGGACGGGGAGGTAGGCTACACGCACGCACACGCACACACACACACATACATGACGTACTCGTGAATGTGCACATGCACATTCAGGCGCACACGCAGGCTGCACAGGGATGGAGGGAGAGGTGGAGGAGACACATGAGCGAAAAACCAGTGTGTGTGTGTGTGTGTGTGTGTGTGTGTGTGTGTGTGTGTGTGTGTGCGCGTGCGTGCGTGTGTGTGAAACCACATTTCCAGAACCACTGAACAATGGCACGAGTATTTCAAACGCATCGTATTCGCTACTGCGACTCTAAAGCAACTCACCAGAAAAACCCAAATCACATGCTATCTGACTCCTGCATGGAAACTACACGCACATGTACACGCACACACGCACGCACGCACGCACGCACACACGCACACACGCACACACACACACACACACACACACACACACACACACACACACACACACCCCCCCCGACGTGGAACATTTCCCCATCAGAACATCAGTCTACCTTCCACGGGCAGAAATATTGTTTCTCGAAAGCTGAACAACATGCAATCACTGCATGCAATCGTTTTAACATGCTGACGCGCCTAGTGTCCTAAAATTGCTTAGAGGGGAACTCCACCCATTTTCAATTTTTTTTTCTGAGAGCGTACAAATGCAACCAAATGAACCCTAACGGGTTCACTTGGTTCCATTTGTACGCTCTCAGAAAAAAGAAGCGTCTAAAGAAATCCATTAACATGGTGATGATGTCATCAAGATGTTTCACCATGTTAGTGGTTTTCTTCAGACCTCCATTTCTTGGGAACACAGAATGGGGGAACGTTTTTATCATGTCCACCCAGCACCTCTAGGTTATACAAATGGCATATTAGAATGTTGAAAATGGGTGGAGTTCCCCTTTAACATTCTCTTTTTGTCTGTCTCTCTCTCTCTCTCTCTGAGTTCATACTGCCCCCCCCCCATCTCTCTCTCTCTGTGTCTGTGTGTCTCTCTCTCTCTCTCTCTCTGTGTGTCTCTCTCTCTCGATTACTTGCTTTTCAATCTGAACTCCGATTGATTTTCAAACGACTGCCGTCGGCTCAATTAGCCTAATGCACTTCATTAGCATACGGCCGCCTGGCCAAATTGCAGCCGTCCAACCAGATGTTGTGTGTGTGTGTGTGTGTGTGTGTGTGTGTGTGGGGGGGGGGGGGGGGGTGTCTGGATTGGACGGGGGGGGCTGCCGGCTCCATGGTTCACCTGTTCCGGCTAATCACGTCGTTTTTTCCTGGCGGCCGGGCCTGACTGATTGGCTGGTAGGCATGGCGAGGGACGGCCCCCTTCCCCCCTCGGTTGCCATAGGAGATGTAAACCTTCCACGGTTGCCCCAGAGACAGCTAAGGGGTCCCAGAGACACCAGGGCCGGTTCTAGGCATAAGCAACATTACAGTAAACGGTCGCTTAGGGTCACAACCGGTAAGGGGGCCATATGACAGGGAGGAGATTTATTTCATTTTTTATGTATCCCCCTATACCAGGGGTTTTCAACCTTTTTGACACCAAGGACCGCCATTTATTCAGCATGTGAGCCACGGACCACCGTAGTTTTATCCCCACAGACCCCAAAATTAAAGATTTATTTTTGCTTTTGCCCACAATACCAAACTGGATTTGGGAAACAAAAAAGGCAAATTAACATACAGATCAAAATGACCATTAATCTTCTAGTTGTGTAGACTTTGGCTAATGAAGATGAATATTTTAACTCTTGAGAGTGTAAAAATGAAACCAAATGCCGCCATTTGATGCAAATTTTGGTCCCACAGTCGCCAAAACTAAAAGATTTTGGTTTTCTCCACAATTCCAGGCTGGATTTCAGAGACAGAACTCTCAAACATACAACTGAAAATGACCATGAATCTTCTACATTCTCTAGTGTAGAGAGTTTATTTTAACTCTTGAGAGTGTACAATGAAACCAAATGGACCCGCAAGGGTCCACAAAATGTCTTCTCAACCTGGACAGTTTTCTGAATGAAACCTCGGCTTTCTCAGCGTTCCTCCCCCCTCCCAAAAAAAAAACAATCTCTACTGACCCTGATCTGAAAATATGTAGTTCCAAAAAATATCAGACCAACGTTTTGATAGCTCCCTCTGCAATGAGTGTCTGAATATAGTGGCAGCAGGGGAATACTCGAGTTAATTTAACAGACTTACAAAACATCTCTAGCAGCCAAAGAGACAGAAAGCCACATATTAGGGTATTCAAACACTGAACTCTGTCAGTCACAATGTGGGACAGACAGACAGACAGACAAGGGGCTCAATTTGTGGGACGCCTGAAAAAGGTAGGGAAATGAAGGACTGTCCCACCCTACATTTCAGTGACATGTGTCGAAGGAGGGCGGTTTAAAGGAGGTTTAAAGGGGTAACAGATTTACATGTAAGTACACCGCAAGTGTGAAATGTGATGTTATGTCACGCTGCCACTCAAGTGATAACTGGCCAATCACTGCCCATCTTTTCTGGTGACTTTTCAGACCCAAATATTCGCTGCAGCATGCTCATGCGTCCACGGTACTTCACAACCAATCTAGTTTTGTCCTCCCCTGAGCACAAACTTTACAATGCTTAAAAGAATCCCTGGCTAATAAGACAAATATGCCTTAAGACAAATATGCCTTAAAACACTACACTTGCCTTCTATAACTAAAACATGCAGATAAAAACAATACTTTCAATACTTTCTTTCTTTCATAAATAGAGAATCTTTCACTCAACAGGAGGTGGTCCGGTCGCAGGATGATGATGTCACATGAGCATGTTCATCCATATATTCTAGAGAGCTAGATCACACGTGACATCATCATCATCCTGCGCCAGGAGCAGTTCCTGTTGAGTGAAATATTGTCTATTTATGAAAGAAATAAGATGCCATTGGTGTTTTTATTTGTTTATTTTAGTTACTGTATATAGGTAAATTATAATGTTTTAAGCGATGTTTATCTTATTAGACATCCTTTTAAGCTCCGCGTAAGCCCTTCCCCTCTCTGCCAGGAGTGGGGGAAGTGTACCAAAGCATTATGGGCATTGTAAGAATTCAAAGCAAATATCCAGTAGTGTCACAGTTGCACAGACTACCGTCACATGGGCCACATTATCTTTCCGTACAGGGTGCAAACTGCAGCCGCTGTTATCTAGCGCAAACGCTATTATCAGCGAGTGACTGCCGTCGCCTCCGGCGGTGAAATGTCCCTTTAAGTGCCCTATTTCCATGTTTACAGCCCCGTTCGGCGAGGGAGCGTCGCGGGACCGTGCGCGACGGGGGACTTGTTCAGCCGACAGATATCGGATCAAACGACAGAGGGTCGTCACAGAATCGTTTTTTCTTCCCTGTCCAACGTCTGATGCCGAAATGGAAAGCCTACGGTATATCCTCTTGCCTATTTCCAAGTTTACAGCTGCGACGCAGCTCTGTTTTAAACCTTTGTGTACTGAAACACGTTTTGGTGTTTTAGCTGTTGAAAAATAGCAGATCTACAAGCTCATATCGCGCCACCGAGTGGCGCGATATGAGCTTGTAGCTCTGCTATTTTTGAAAAATTACATAAAAAAAAAGCATCAGAAACTAGAAACGGATCAGGACACAATGGGTTTAACTCTACATACGGTATTTTTTTTTGTATCATGAAAGCTATTGGTTAATATTGGGTGTGTGGTGCTGTTAACGGCAGGCCTGCAGAGTGCAGACGCCTCGGCGAAGGGGAATTATTCAAGGCTGAACAGAAACACAAGAAACGTGTCACAACCAGTCCGGCAGTTCTCACTTCAGGAGGACGCCTTCCCGTTTCAACAAGTGAAGCCATTCATTCAGAGACAAGGCAGACAGACAGACAGACAGACACAGACAGACAGACAGACAGACAGACAGACAGACAGACAGACAGACAGACAGACAGACAGACAGACAGACAGACAGACAGACAGACAGACAGACAGGCACATACTATCAGACAGACAAACAGTAATTGAACAGGTGGGAGTGGTTTTGCCGTGAATATAAATACAAACTTAAATGAAAAACGACACCCCCGTTGGAAGTGTTCTGTGGCAAAGATACCCGCTGTACTCTCACTGACTTTCTTTGAAATTAAACCGTTACCTGAAACCCCCCTTGTTCTTTAATTATAGACTATTCACAGACACATGCACACGTGCACCCATGCATGTAAGTACGTACGTACGTACGCGTGTCCAAGCCAAACCCTCAAGCAGGTTCAACTTAATCTCTCTGGAGAGAGTAAAACTACCATAGCATGTCAACAGTTCTGACACAAACACGGTGAAATGACGTCTACTGCGCAGCCTACTCCATGCATGAAGTGTACACTACTAGAAAACCTCCAAAACTGTACACATTACGCACGGAAATCCTCCACATACACAATGATGGAGGGACGCCGTCTCCATACGGAAGCTGAGCAAGGAGGGAGTGAGTTGTCCCGTCGAACGTTGCAAGGTTTGACTGACCCGATTCAGAGCCATTCAAGTTCTTTAAAAATGTTAAATTCGATCTCGCTCAAACACAGCAAAATAACACGGATTGGCAATTCCGTACTAAGCAGAAAGCCATGCTTATAGCAGTAACAGTAATGAGCCACTCACTACTGTATGTAAGCCACTAATACTCCATGTCTTGGCATGCGAACTGCGTTTAATTGCATGCGCTCGTAGGAGGGGCAAAATCATCCATTTGGTTTCATTTTCACACTTTCAGGAGTTAAAATATTCATCTGAATTAGGACTATTTAATTAAGAAGTCTACACTGTTTTGTTTGCAAAATCCAGCATGGAATTGAGAACAAAACCAAAAGAATTCTTTCGTTTTAGGTCTTTCTTTGGGGCTAAAGTGTCATCAAATGGTGGTCCGTGGCTTAAATGCTGAATAAATGGTGGTCACTGGTGTAAAAAAGGTTGAAAACCCCTGGGTTTGGCCATGACCGTTGAAGAACGGTTGGTAGTAAAGCGACCAACCGTTTTACTCCCAGTGGTCGTGGCCAAAAAAATGTGATTCCGCTGCCTCTCCGCGTCGTAGTTGTGTAATTCAGTACTGCATGTACAATTTAGTTCTTGACTTTTTCCAAGTTCATTAAAAAATCTTTCGGAATCATGACTGGTGGTGCACAAAATGGCGCTCCTCCTCCTTGTCTGTTGCTCCGCTAATGTATTTTGGGAGGGTGGGTTGGTGGATTTTGTGCACGCGCGTTGTGCCGCGTTTGTGTGCGTATGTCGCTCACATCTGCGGATCATAAGCCCGGTGATTACAGGCTAGCGGTGGAGGCTGACTTCTGCAGCTGTGGTCATTACAGAAGCCGGCGCTGATTAGGCGTCCGCAGGGGGGCCGCGTGATTGGCTGTTTATCTCCAGCCCAACAGACGCAATTAAAATCCCCTTCTCCAGGTCAGGGCACCCGCTACACACACACGCACGCACGCACGCACACACACACACACACACACACGTCTTCCAAGCAGTCGCTAAATCTGTGTCACTTTCTCTCTATTTTCTCCTTTATTGTCCCTGTTACGTCCTTCATCGCTCAGCCACTCTCTCCCAAAACTAGCTCCTTCCCCTCATAAATGGTAGACGGTGCGTTTATATAGCCCTGTTATCCACAACTTACATTTTTACAATGTAGCCACTTATAGCAGACACTCTTAATCCAGCGCGACTTACATTAAGCCAAAAAGGGGAAAAAATACGTCATACAGATACATACAGATTAGTTGAATTTACAATTTACTTTAAGCAGAACTGACTATACTGTACACTTTATAATTCACAATTTAACCACTAAAAACTTGGTGATACATTTGACATTCTATATAGGTAACTGCTATCTCAGTCTTAAATATGCTATCTAAAATACCTAGGTTGGTACTGCAAGTGGTATGGGCTGAGATGGAGTCTGTGGTTCTGAGTGCAATGGGAAATGCATTCCATAGTTTTGGGACCAGGGAGAGAAAAGAGTTTGGGGCATGCGGAGCGTCGGCCAGGCGTTTTTTTTTTTTTTCTTTCTTTTTTTTTGCGGGGGTACGGCCAGCTTCCCTGGGTCGGTTGATTTGAGGTAGCGGGGAGAATATGTGTGTACCTACCCTAGGGGACACGGGGAGAACATGTGAGGGTACCTACCCTAGGGGACATGGGGAGAACATGTGAGGGTACCTACCCTAGGGGACATGGGGAGAACATGTGAGGGTACCTACCCTAGGGGACATGGGGAGAACATGTGAGGGTACCTACCCTAGGGGACACGGGGAGAACATGTGAGGGTACCTACCCTAGGGGACACAGGGAGAACATGTGAGGGTATCTACCCTAGGGGACACGGGTAGAACATGTGAGGGTACCTACCCTAGGGGACATGGGGAGAACATGTGAAGTTACCTACCCTAGGGGACATGGGGAGAACATGTGAGGGTACCTACCCTAGGGGACACGGGGAGAGCATGTGAGGGTACCTAGGGGTAGTGGGGAGAACATGTAAGATTACCTACCCTAGGGGACACAGGGAGAACATGTGAGGGTAAATACCCTAGGGGACACAAGGAGAACATGTGAGGGTAACTACCCTAGGGGACATGGGGAGAACATGCAAATTCAACACAGAAAAGACCCTTTCACCAACCCCGCCTCGGGTATGGGCACTGATGACGCGGAGGAGCAGGCATGACACCAGCACTCGCAGCGTCCCCGGCGGGAGTCGAACCCAGGATCTTCTAGCTGTGAGGCGACAGCACTAACCACTGTGCCACCGTGCCCCGACCCATCCAGCCGTCCTACCAGGCCACTCTACCCCTCAGCCTCTCCTCTCATCTCATTACGTCGCTGTTAGTGGTGTCATTAGATAAATGCACACATGCTCCCTTCATCGCTGCAACGCTTGCAGGCCAACACTGGCCTCTAATTGTCTCTCTGTTGTCAACACTGCACTGACACCCAAGGCTACGGGGGCAGCCACACCAATGAACACATGCATGCATGTGCACGTGCACACGCATGCACGCACGCAGAGATGCATGTACACACACAGACGCGCAACACACACACACACATCTGTGTTTTGTCCAACACTGCAGTGGCTCCCGGAGCTCTGGTCCGTTCACCAAGTGTAAATAATGTGTTTTCTCGAGTTGTGCCAAAACATAGGGTGGGAGAGAGACAAAGAGAGAGACAGAGAGAGAGAGGGAGGGAGGGAGGGGTGCTCATGGCAATGGAGGCAAAGAGACACAGGAAGACAGAGAAACAGAGGAAGTATAAGAGACAGAGAGACCTGTATAAAACATACTGGACAACATTTTTAGACCTAACAATGAGCGCATATACCGCCAAAGACTGTTTCTCTTGATAATCACACAAGGTGAGCACTATAGGCTCTTTAGTCTGAACCGTGCATACAGGGTGACCAGATCTAAATTGTTACAGTAATTTGTGGGACATAAGTATTACACGTGTGGGACAATTGTTGCCAACACGGTTAGCAAATTATTAAGATATTGATGTAATTTTCAAAAAACTAATTCAATATTCAAATGAGCTTAGTTTTGAGCCTGTAGATCGGCTATTTTTGATACGATGGTACAGTACATGTCGTGTGACCCTCTGGAGTGAGTGCAGAAATATATAGTGGCACCAGGGGTTGTTTTAACAGACTTTAAAAACACATCTACAGGATGAAAAGAGACCAAGGGCTCCAATTTCGTCGGTGACGGAAATACCAATAAGGGAATTCGTTGTGGATTTCGGGTAACGTTAGGGACAGCGTATGGAGCGAAAATTGAGCCCCAAATATTAGGGCATTTGAACACTGAACTCTATCAGTCACAATGTGGGACAGACAGACAGACAGGGCCTCAATTTGTGGGACATCTGAAAAGTCTTGGAAATTAAGGACTTTCCCACGCACAAAGAGGGACATCTGGTCACCCTGACTGTGCAGAATGCAGCTGATACAGATTAAGATACAGCAAATGTCACAGACAATACAAAACATACAATATCGTGGGTACAATATTTGATGCATTTGACCTCAATCATGACAGTGAAGCCATTCTTCCAGCCCAGCCTAGTGGGGCTGGATAAATGTGGCAGTGTGGATGGAGAGAGACAGAGAGATGGGGAGATAGAGAGACAGAGAGATGGGGAGATAGAGAGACAGAGAGATGGGGAGATAGAGAGACAGAGAGATGGGGAGATAGAGAGACAGAGAGATGGGGAGATAGAGAGACAGAGAGATGGGGAGATAGAGAGACAGAGAGAAAGAAATGGGGAGATAGAGACAGGGATGCTTAAGCCTAATTGATGCTCCATCTGCGATGGCATCGCACGCCCAACAAATGGCAGACCTTCAAGGCCATAGAGATGAGTTATTTTAAAGCAAACATTTGTTTTTTTTAAACTCAAATGTTTGTCTGGATTTTTGATTTCAAAAAAGACATTATTCAAATCAGCATCATGAGTCATCATCCAAAGTGTCTGATTCTCACAGTCGATCGAACTGATAACGTTTTTGCCTAAGGTTTTGAACCAAAAATGTTGTTTTTTCTTTTCCACAAAAGACACAAGTTGCGAAAAACTACTATGGTCTGTGGGCACACACACACACACACATACACACACACACACACACACACACAAAGTTGAGATGAGACATTGCGCATAAAAAAGTATACTTTTTACTTCATGATGTGATGTGAATACTATTCTGCTTTCACTCAAGTGTGTTATCAAAGTTATGAAAAGGTATTTATTCAGTGATGTGTTTCTAACGGTGTCAAATAACATGTACTAAAATGTTGAAATTCAACTCCTGTGGGAAACCTCATGAAAACAGGGTACTAGACACTAACATATAGAAGGCAAAAGAAGCAACATTTCAGTGATAAGTCTTAACCAGATGTAACTCTTTGAGGGCGTAAACATGAAACCAAATGGACCCTTGCGGGTCCATTTGGTTTCATGTTTACGCCTCAAGAGTTAAAATGTTCACCATCTGAGTTAGCCCAATTCTACGCAACTAGAGAATGTAGAAGATTAATGGTCATTTTGATCTGTATATTTGACTGTGACTTTGTTTCTAAAATCCACGTTGGTGAAGCCTTGTCTTGGTAACCATTTAGTTCCCAGATTGGTCAAATATCTGATAAAATACTTACTATATATTGAATTCCGCACTATTACCTTGTAACAGTATTTCTAGCCTATACCTACCGCAAGTATATTGATATTAGTAATAGCAGTATTGACAGTATTAGCATTGATAGTATTACTCGTAGCACATGTACAAAATGTGAGTACCTTTTTCCATCACACACACACACACACACACACACACACACACACACACACACACACACACACACACACACACACACACAACACACACACACACACACACACACACACACACACACACACACACACACACACACACACACACACGCCGCTGCCTCCCTCCTCATCTCTGGCGGAATGTCTCCCTAGCAACCAGCGTGTTGGCGTGCTGATTGGACCAGTGTGCCAGCGGTTGCTATAGTTACAGGAAGCTCCCCTTCCGCGCACAGTGCACACGCATGCCCCTGTACGCACACGCACACGCACACGCACACGCACACGCACACACACACACACACACACACACACACTCCCCCACCCTCCTTCCACTCTCTCTCTCTCTCTCTCTCTCTTTCTCCTCTTCTCATCTACCTCTTCTCTCTCTCTTTGTTTCTATTCTCTCCATTGTCGTCTAATAATAAGCGTTGGTGGTCCCCGCATTGCAAGTACGAAGAACACGAGTTGCGTGAAGTGAAGGGGGCTGTCTCATCACAAGTCAACAAACAGCCATGTTTTTCCATCCCCCGGTTGGTAGCGTGAACCCGTTGACACCTGTTTTCAACCTTTTTTCATACCAGGGCCCATTATTTATTCTGCATTTCAGCCACAGACCACCATTTGATGTTGAGTTTAGTCTCTCGGACCAAAAATCTAACGATTGTCCTCTTTACCGCTCTTTTAAGCCAATCACAAACCAGTATTTGAACATGTGACTCGAAAAAAGTGGCAGAACTAAGGATTTTCAAGTTTGTGTCCACAGTTTAGGAGAGATAAACTGGATAAAACATTGTTCAAAATAAGAATTCTTCTACATTATTCTAATTGTGTAGATTCTTGAAAATGTAGTATTTCAGTTGTTTAACCCCTGCCTTAAACGACCACTTGTCCACCTATCTTCATAGAAGTGGTAAATGGCGCATTTGTATAGCGCCTCCAAGGCGCTTTACATAGATTGTGGATTGTGGATTTCTCAGGGACAAATCGACCCTAACTCTAGGGGAGCCTGGGTTCGAACCGGCAACATTGCGGTTACGATCCGGTGCCTCCACCCCTGAGCCACTGTCGCCCATGGCCATGGTCCTCACTAAATGTTTGGAAGAGATTTGGTCTGGTTCCAAAAATGAACCAGTATTTATTGTGTAGAGTCCATGATATTCACATTGGAATGAATGAGCCCGGCTGGAAAGTGTCCTAGGGTGGACAAGAGGGCGGGGCTTACCTAAACGTCTATTGCACCGGGTTGCCGGGTGTCCGAACTGCCCCACATTCCTCCTTTTTATCAACATGAACATGAGGAGGACCAATTATTGGAAGGCAGGGCGAAAATTGATGAAGTGGTCCTTTAACTAATATTGGAAACATCATCATCATCATCATCATCATCCTCGCCACCAACATAACAGACAGCGCCGGCTGCGTGTTAAGTGGTCCGATGGGTGGGCAGCAGCGGATGCTTTCAAGACCTTCAAGTGGGCCTTGATCTCTCTCTCTCTCTCTCTCTCTCTGGTACAGTAGAGTGGTGTTATGCTCCAGCTGATGGGGGCTAATGGCAACCAGGCCATCAGAGAATGAGAGAGAGAGAGAGAAAGGCTGGCGTTTTGAAGGAGTGAGCATAGTGAGAGGACAGGAGATGCACGGGGGGGGGGGGGGGGGGGGGGACAGACGCTCGGCGGCGCTTTCACAACAACATGCAAAGCACTTAACCCATTGAGTTTCTGACAGTTATACAGTAGTTCCTGACACAGATTATAGCTGCAGCAACATTCTAGCTTTTGACGCTAGATTCTACAGTAGTTTTCCGACAGTAGATTCTAGTCATTGACACTAAATGAGTTTCTGATGAGGATCTCCTTTTTGACACTAGATCTACTTTCTGACGCTAGAATCGAGTTTCTGACACTAGATTCTATAGTTTCTGACACTAGATTCTAGTTTTTTCTGAAAAATCTGTGCTCCTGTGTCAGTGATGCTAACATATTTCTAGCCAGAATTATCCTATTTGCTGCAGACCCACATCTGAAAACATGTTGTTCTCGGGGTTCCTCAGAAGCGAAAAATTGAGATAAAATGTTTGCTTCCGAAATAATGATTCAGAGATTTGCAGCACATGTTCACAATTTTTCAAAAATAGCAGAACAAAAAGCTCATGCCGCGCCACTCGGTGGCGCGACATGAGCTTGTTGATCTGCTATTTTTCAACAGATAAAACACCAAAACGCGTTCAGGACACTAAGGGTTAATATGCATTTGACCTTAGAAACGTTGGATTTGCTCTCTCTCTCTTTCTCTTTCTCTGTGCTACAGTTTCAAATGACCCTGTAAAATCTGCTTCTTCTCAGAAGATAATAAATAGCTGCTGAGAGCTATACTCTGTGGCTCTGTGGTCTGCATACGAGCATCTGGTCTCTCTATCTGTGCACGGGCATGTGTGTGCATGTGTACACGCGCATGTGCATGTGTGTGTGTGTGTGTGTGTCTCTCTCTCTCTCTCTCTCTCTCTCTGCCATCCACGCTGTTGTCTTTGGCACGGGGAGAGTGCCACTAACGATTGGGAGCAGATGATGTGGTCAGTATGTCATTAGGACAGTATGCACGCTTCAGCCCTACTGTCTGCAAACACGGCACCGCAGCGCGGCCCTGACCGAGCCATCCCACGATCCGATCCTAGATCTACCGTCTGGAAACAGTCGTAGTCATATCTGCGATCCTACGCTGCGTCTGGAAATCAAGCCGGAGACGAAGTGGCGTCCGCTCGGCCCGTTTGGGCGGCGCGGCTGTGGCACGGCGCTATTTTCGTTTCGATGCAAAGGGGTTTTGTTGATTGGCACGAGAAAGCATGTTTACATTGCCAAAGCAAGGCGCACAATACGACAGTACAATGATACAATCGGTACGACAATGATACCCATTTCAAAGTTCACCAATTCAATTTCTATGTACCAAGTTCACTCGATGCAAGAATACACTCAGTAATGGTTCTTTAGAGTGGTTGTGTTCCATCATGCTATCCTTCTCCTGGCAGAGCTGTGTGTGCATATTGTTGTACTTCACCTAGGTATGGGAAATTTTTGTCATCAGTCAAGTTTTCAAACTCTCCTTGGGTCTTTGTAATCTGTGGCAACTATGTCTCTGATGTCTTGGTACAGTGGGCAGTTTGTCTCTGATGGTCTTGGTACAGTGGACGGTATGTGTCTCTGATGTCTTGGTACAGTGGACAGTTTGTCTCTCTGATGTTTTGGTACAGTGGATAGTATACTGTATGTCTCTGATGTCTTGGTACAGTGGACAGTATGTGTCTCTGATGTCTTGGTACAGTGGACAGTATGTGTCTCTGATGTCTTGGTACAGTGGACAGTATGTGTCTCTGATGTCTTGGTACAGTGGACAGTATGTGTCTCTGACGTCTTGGTACAGTGGACTGGACAGTATGTGTCTCTGGTGGATTGTAGCTCAGGCTCTACCTCATTCTGTGTGCAGTGGGTACATAGTCTATCTTCTCTTGGGAGCCAAGTCTGCCTATGGCGGCCTCTCTTAATCGCGAGACTGTGTTCATTGAGTTAAAGGTAGGGAAGTGATTTCACTTTTGTCAGATATCACCCAAAAATATTTTTTTTCTGTTAAAATGCCCTATTATAAGGTGTGGAAACCACATATGGAGTTTCCCCCTCCCCCACGTTAGCAGAGGAGCTAATAAAAGTTCCCCAGGTCACCACCAATTCTCCTCCAATCAGGAGCGAGCAGCAGGTTCACATAGTGTAGCTACTGTTGGGGGCCCTAGTGCACCAGGCTGGTACTACACCATGAATTTCAAATCACTTCCCCCACCTTTAATGTTTTTCTTAGTTTTGGGTCAGTTACAGAGCTCAATTATTCTGCTACTTTGTATTCTCTGTTTAGAGCTAAATAGCATTTCGTTTTGCCCTGGTTTTGAGTTGATCGCCTCCAGTGTGTAAGATAGCTTTCTTTTTTGTTTCTGTATGATTTGGTGTAGTGCCATTTGTCTTCTGTCTGGTGGTTGTGATGTCCTAGAACTTGCTGGCTCAAGGGACACCTTCCCAGGGATTCACAGTGTGTGAGGGCCCTTTTTGTGGAGCGTGTCCGGTTCATTTTCTTTTAGGTTGTCATACAGCTTTTTACCCGAGAAAAGTACTACTGATGCCCAGGATGAACCTTTTATTTGGTTGACCCAGCGGCGGCCCTCAGGGCTCTGTACTGTGCGTAGTGAGTGACGTTTCTGTTTTTCGCTCTGCCCTAAACGTGCAGAAAATAACGAACTGAATCACAACAACGCTGCTGCAGCTTTTCCCCCAGAATGTTGAATTGGATTATGGAAAATCATGACAGATCTGTCATCATGAAGGTAATGTCAGTGCCGGCCCTGGTGTTTTTTTGGGCTACAGGCTCAAAATCAAAATCCTACAAGCCTCCATTGGATTGGCAGCATGAAGTGAACGGAGATCGCATAACCCCTAGGCGCTAATACAGTACAACCATTGCAACATTGAGGGTTCAGAACGAATTTCACCCCAACTCACCAGCCAAAAAGCACTAGATTTTCCGCCAGGAGTTTTTCCACTAATTTTGGCGCTAGGGGGGTCTGGAAAAGAGCTAAATATAGTGACAAATGTGCCAAGTTGGCAACACTGGGCAGACAGACACATAGGGCTCCGTCAATACAGCACAACACGTGATTGAATGAAAGAAGGAATAAACGAATGAAGGGGGAAAAACTCAGAGAACTACAACAGAAATGGGAAGTTAAGCTTCAGGTGTTTCCTTTGACTAATGCATGAGAGAGAGAGGAGTTATCATAATAATGAGGCTTTCGGGAAGATAATGTGGATTGATGAAGTGTGTGCGCGTGTGTGTGTGTGCGCAGGAGCGCGTACGTGTGTACAAGCATGAACACACCAGACTCTTGTGTCGGGTGTAATGTTAACAGATCCCAGACTGTGGAAGTAACAAGAAACGAGAGAAACGTGTAAATTGCAGAAAGAGGGAGGAGAGAGAGAGCTGTACTTCATTGCAGACCCAGTCACACTATTAGATCTGATGAATCAGCCATGATTCATCAAACCAGCCATAATAAGAGCAGCTCCAGTCATTTCCAATGGGAGTCACGTGGTTTGACGTGGAATAACTCGACTTGTCAAGTTGGAGAAAGGTAGAAAACAGCACAGGACAAGTTTGACGCGTCAAACCATGTGACTGCCCCTGAAAATTAATCTTGATCATGACTGATTTGATGAATCATGGCTGATTTTATCAGTTTGACTGGTGTGAACGGCGCCATAGCGTTATGACAGGGAAGGGACAGAAAACTGCCTGGTAATGTGGTTCATGTACTTGTGTGATACGATCAGTGACAAATAACCATATTAAACATGCTCATGCAGGTCACTAAACATATAGGTGGCTGAATTGTGAGCTTATCGGTCTGGCAGTGGTTCTGCTACAATAAGTTACATAATTTCTGTCTGTGGGCTAGTGAGTGTCATTTTCAGGGGTCCTTGACATGAAAAGGTTTGGGACCTGCTGTCGTAATGTATCATACACCAGTCCGGGGACCATCAATGGTCCCTGAGGATTTCAGATGGTCCCCAAGCTGAATGATGGACAGTTGGTTAACCAGATGTAACTTTTTGAGAGCGTAAAAATGAAACAAAATGGACCCTTGCAGGTCCATTTGGGTTTCATATTTACATTCTCAAGAGTTAACATATTCATCATCTGAATTAGCCCAAGTATACACAACTAGAGAATGTAGAAGATTAATGGTCACTTTGATCTGTATGTTTGACTGTTGTTTCCCAAAATCCAGCCTGGAATTGTGGACAAAAGCAAAAGAAATCTTTAGTTTTGTGGTCTGGGGGGGCTAAAATGTTCTCAAATGGTGGTTCGTGGCTCACATTCTGAATAAATAGTGGGGCCTGGTGTGAAAAAGGTTGAAAACCACTGACCTATAGCGAACAAAATAACGAGGGAATCAAAACAATGCAGCGAGTGAAGCATTGTGGGGGTCAACAAAGCGAACGACGAAGAAGAGAACGGAGCTTAAAGGGGAATTCCACCCATTTTCATTTTTTTTTCTGAGAGCGTACAAATGGAACCAAATGAAGCCGTTAGGGTTCATTTGGTTGCATTTGTACGCTCTCAGAAAAAAATAAGCATCTAAAGAAATCCATTGACATGGTGAAAATACATCTTGATGATGTCATCAAGATGTTTCACCATGTTTGTGGCTTTCTTCAGACCTCCATTTCTTGGGAACACAGAATGGGGGAACGTTTTTTATCATGTCCACCCAGCACCTCTAGGGTATACTAATGACATTATTAGAATGTTGAAAATGAGTGGACTTCCCCTTTAAGTATGAAACACTGAAAGCGTTCCCCTGCCGTCGTCATCATCATCATCACAGATGTCACAAACACATCTGACAAGTCAGACCATCATCCACCCGCTGACAAGCCAATTACTACGACGGTGGCACACGGCCGCACCGCTTAGCCCCGTCGGCCTCCACATCACACGCCAATGTCACGCCGTCCCCAGATGAAACATTGATTTCATGCCCGAGTGACATATCAGGAGTGTGTGTATGAGAGAGAGAGAGAGAATTTGTGTGATCAGGGGCGGATGTGACATTTCCCAATTGGGGGGGGGGGGGGGGGGGGGGGGGGGGGGGCGGAGGGGCAGGAGAAAATTGGTATACCATACCATTTTTGGTTACATGACTTTTATTAGACGAGTAAAGCATCAATAATAACATCAGATGTTGCAACAGACACGCAGCATGCATAAAGCTAAAGGTCTGACTCAGAGAGTTTTCTGTTTTCAATGATGAAATGCTGTTTAGTGGTGAGACAACTGTAGTTCGTAGCAATAGTGTTTCTTCAAATCATTTTAAATATAAGCACTTTAATTTGAAATATCTTGGTTTGTTGTGCATGCCATCATGTTGTTAGTTGCGGCAGACTGGGCATTTAGGGGGGGGGGGGGGGGGGGGGGGGTGGTATTGGGCAAGTTAGGTGGATTCTCCCAGACATCAAGATATGAGGGAGGGTTTGGAGAGAAGCTCTCCAGAACATGGAAGTGGACTGGAGGGCTCTGGATAAGTGTTTTATCCTCCAGGAGGCTATTGAACAACACTCAAAGTTAATCACTTAATCCGTATCTGTCAGGAAGGAATAGTGAGGAATAGTGAAAGGTAAACAAATAGACCACTACACCATGCATTACAAGGCAGCATAAGCTTAGTTAGTTGTAATCTGCAAAGCTATTTAATGTTAATGAATGTACAGTATATTCTTATGTGTTTTTCAATGTGAAACAAAGGAACCACAATGGAAAAAGCTCCAATGGCTTTTTGTGTGATCCTTGTTCTTTCTTTGTTAAATCCCCACATATTTATCGCCCAGTGCCCATTACGTAATGCGATCCTGGGCTCGACACAGCGGACTGGCCTCATGCTTCCTTCAATGCATGAGGAGTCCAAGCTGCCTTCATTTCGCACCTGACGGGGGGAGGGGGGAGCAGTTTCCCTGGTTGGCAGTTTAGAGACAAATGGTTACACGTGTGTGTAAGGATATCTACCCTAGGGGAGAACATGCAAACTCCACACAGAAAGGCCCTTTCACCAACCCCCGCCTCGGGTAAATGGGCAATGATGACGCGGAGGAGGAGACACGCCGCAAGCACCCACACACGGCACCCCTAGCGGGAATCGAACCCAGGACGTTCTACTAGCTGTGGTGCGGCAGCACTACCACGGTGCCCATTCGGAACTGCAAAAATAATTCAAAGATGTGCGCCATATTTTCAAAAATGTCAGACCTCCAGTTAAGTAGTGTTAATGCTAAGTATTGACAATAATGCTAATTATGCTAAATAATGCTAAGTAATGCTAATTATGCTAATGAAGATCCGAACTACGTACGATCTGGAAAATCCTAATAGTAAGACCTATTCAATTAATCAATCAATCAATCAATAATGAACACTGCAAAGACGCATTCCCTCACCAAACCAGTTCACCATTTGCGTCTCCACATCTGTTCAGCGAAGGAAGAAGGAATTTAATAGATACATGTTTTGTGAGGTCACAGCAGTAACCTTGACCTGTCGTGACCACATATTCCTAATTGTGTGTGTGTGTGTGTGCGCGTGTGCGTGTGTGTGTGCGCGCGCGCGTGTGTGTGCGTGTGCCACACAAGAACTCCCTCAAGGCATGTGCAGAATCCCTGAGATATCGTGTTTCACTGTCTGACCTTGACCTTTTAACCTTTGGTCACCCACTTCCAATTAGTGCATTGCAGAGGGATATACTGTAGTGTACATGATACACATGGTGGGATGGATGGATGGATGGATGGATGGATGGATGGATGGATGGATGGATGGATGGATGGATGGATGGATGGATGGATGGATGGATGGATGGATGGATGGATAAATTTGGTATCATGTAGATGTAATTTAATGCCTTTCTCTATACTCTTTTTTTCAACCTTTTTCATGCCAGGGCCCACTATTTATTCAAATTGGAGCCACGGACCACTATTTGAGGACATTTTCAGCCCCACAGACCCTCAAAACTAAAGATTTATTTTGCTTTTGTCCACAATTCCAGGCTGGATTTCAGAAACAAAACAGTCAAACATACAGATCAATCATGACCATTCATTTTCTACATTCTCTAGTTGTGTAGACTTGGGGCTAATTCAGATGATGAATATTTTAAACATGAAACCAGGTGTAACTCTTTGTTTACGCTCTAAAAGAGTTACACCTGGTTAACCAACTTTCCATCATTTAGCCTGAGGACCACCTCGAATCCTCTCAGGGACCACCTGTTGAAAACCCCTGGCCTAAACAACCACGCAGATGATTAATTTTCATATTTTCTCAGTGATATTTGAGTGCAATGCAAGAAATGTCCACGAAAACAGCCACCCCCCCCCCTCCCTGCCTGGTTTCAATCGCTCTCAACGGGCTCCTTTGAGAGGGGGTGCAGATTTTTTTTTGTGACATCACTAAATAGGAATAATGTGAGAGTGCCCATTCATGCGCCTCCAATCAGACACAGAAGATCACAGATATCTCAATATAGTAGGGATGTCACGGTATCCTGTAATACCGGTATTACCGGTATGTGGCCACAAAACCGGTACTTTGCTTGCCCACCGAATGTACCGAAAAACAAAACATTTTTTGCGCCCATTCATTCAATATTGCACGTTCTAACTAGATGTAACTCTTTGAGAGTGTAAACATGAAACCAAATGGACCCTTGCGGATCTACAGTATTTGGTTTCATGTTTACGGTCTCAATGCATGTCTTATGGGACGCCCCATAAGACATGCATTGCATACAATGCACGTACAATCCACGCACACACACGCACACTATTAAAACGTACAGACATGACGCAGCCTATTTAGAAGCAGGTTTTGCAATGCTTAATTGTATCCATAAAAGTAAATAATTAAAAAATTATTTGCCCCTAAAAATATTTTTAGATAGAGAGAGAGAGAGAGAGAGAGAGAGAGAGAGAGAGAAATGGGAAGACACCCTGCCCTTATGTCAATGTCCCCCGAAATTATCCTGTATGTATGGTATTTGATTAAAAACCACTGGAATAATCTATTCCAGTGGTTTTTAATCAGTTGTCCCGGGACCACCGCTGGTCCTTGAGAGGGTTGACAAGATGTAACTCTTCAAGAGTTTTAAAATATTCATCATCTGAATTAGCCCAAGTCTACACAACTAGAGAAGGTATATTAACCGTCATTTTGATCTAGGTTTGACTGTGTTGTTTCCCAAATCCAGCCTGGAATTGTGGAATCGGCCTGGAATCCAGCCTGGAATCACCAAATCAAAAAGAAATCTTTAGTTTTGCGGTCTGTGGGGGTTAAAATGTCATCAGATGTTGGTCCGTGGCTCAAATATTGAATAAACAGTGTGCCCTGGAATCAAAAAGGGTTGAAAACCACTGATCTATTCCCGATCAGATGTGCACACGTCTTCAAGATGTGATCCAAAATATCAGACTTTACAAAAAATACAATTGGATTAGACCAGGGGTTTTCAACCAGTGGTCCGGGGACGGATGTTGTAACTCTGAGAGTGTGAAAATGAAACCAAATGGACCCGCAAGGGTCCATTTGGTTTCATTTTCACACTCTCAAGAGTTAAAATATTCATCATCTGAATTAGCACCATCTAATTAAGTAGTCTACATTGTTTTGTTTGCAAAATCCAGCCCTGAATTGTGGACAAAACCAAAATAATTCTTTAGTTTTAGGTCTTTGGGGCTAAAATGTCATCAAATGGTGGTCTGTGGCTCAAATGCTGAATAAATAGTGGTCCCTGGTGTCAAAAAGGTTGAAAACCCCTGGATTAGACGGAAGAAAAGGGTGTTGCACGCTGTCCAAACCGATGATGTAATGCTCAGACGAGACAAAAACGCTCCCCTCCCTCCCTCCCCCCTCTCTCTCTCTCTTCCTGTACCCCCCACCCAGCCCCTCCCCCCTCCACCCATTTTTTCCCCTCCTCTCTGTGATACGGAACGGTGATCCGTGATTGGCTGACGGCGCCGCGGTGATGCTTAGAATAACCACCAACCAACCAGGGAGCCTGGGTGTGCACCCCCCATCACACGGTTACCAAGGCAACCCCCCCTCACAACCGCGGTGGTGCACGTTGCACACACGCGCATGTGTGTGTGTGTGTGTGTCTGTTTTGCGTGCACGTGTGAGTGTACAGTAAGTGTCTGTTGTGTACAGTATGTGTGCGTGTGTTGTGTGCGTGCGTGCGTTGTACAGTAGTACTATGCACATGTGCGCTCAGGGAGCACACGGTATCATAGCAGCTCATCTCCAGTGAATATAAACCTGCTGTGAGTTTCTCTCTCTCTCTCTCTCTCTCTCTCTCTCTCTCTCTCCAGTGGAACAGCTGTGAGCGATGCAGCGGCGAAGCGCTCTTGTAGTTCCTTTAGGGTAGGCATATCACGGTTTGTAAGAATCTCAACACCGGTTTTATAGTTCACTTTAATACCGGTATTAGCCTATCGGTTTTATAGTTTGCTTTTATACCGGTATTATCGGTTTATAGTTTGACCACTAGATGTCCTCAGAGTCCTGGCACATGCAGGCCAAATCCTCAATCAACATTAGTAATATATATACGATAGCATTTCATCCCCCAAAACTAAAAGCTAAATATTTCTTTTGCTTTTGTCCACAATACCAGGATGGATTTGGGAAACAAAACAGTCAAACATACAGATCAAAATGACCATTAATCTTCTACATTCTCTAGTTGTGTAGACTTGGGCTAATTCACGTGATGAATATTTTAACTCTTGAGAGCGTAAACATGAAACCAAATGGACCCGCAAGGGTCCATTCGTGGCCCACCGGGAGACCTCCCTGTACGCCCAATGGTCAATCCGACCCTGGACAGAGGTTATTTATCTATACTCCCAGCAGGTGAAGTTCAATAACGGACTACCTTCACAGGAGGGTCTTGGTCCCCCACTAGGTTGCTCTGATCCTCTCTCTGTACCGACACAGAGCCGCTATAGTAGCGCTGCTCACTGAGAGCATGATGACATGAATGCTGCCTGGGCATCGGCCTGTGTGTGTGTGTGTGTGTGTGTGTGTGTGTGTGTGTGTGTGTGTGTGTGTGTGTGTGTGTGTGTGTGTGTGTGTGTGTGTGTGTGTGTGTGTGTGCAGGGGCGGATTGGCCATCTGGAGTACAGGAAGTTTTCCTGGTGGCCTGCGCCACCTAGTGGCCTGGACAAGATCCAAAATGCACGACTAGTGGCACTTCCAAAATGCACTAGAATGTGCTAGATGCTCGCCTGGAACATACAGATCAAAATGACCATTAATCTTCTACATTCTCTAGTTGTGTAGACTAAGTTGGGCTAATTCACATGATGAATATTTTAACTCTTGAGGGTGTAAAAATGAAACCAAATAGAGCCGCAAGGGTCCATTTGGTTTCATTTTTACGCTCTCAAAGAGTTACATCTGGTTAACCAGCTGCCCCCACCAGGGTGGCCTGGCAAAGGCAAAATTGTCCCGGTGGGAAAACATGTGCCAATCCGCCCCTGTGTGTGTGTGTGTGTGTGTGTGTGTGTGTGTGTGTGTGTGTGTGTTGTGTGTGTGTGTGTGTGTGTGTGTGTGTGTGTGTGTGTGTGTGTGTGTGTGTGTGTGTGTGTGTGTGTGTGTGTGCGTGCATGTGATTAGTGTAATGTAGGGAGAAAGTATAGCGACAAGCTTGGATCTTGCGTCTTGTGCTGGCTGGAGCTCTGAAAGTTCCAAACATAGGCCTACATACTGTAGCTAACCACTGCATCACAGCACAGCTTATTTTCAGATAATATACATTAACTAAAGCCAGTTATATAACAAATTATAATTCACTAGAGTGATGAGAGGTCTGTTAAAGCATTAAACTGTCCTAAAATGGCATAATTTCGCCAATTTAAGTGCGAATGTGCGATCTGCTGTCAACAGAGCTGAATGGCCAGAGTGGTTTGTTTGGAACTTGAATCCCTCCGGTCATGCGTGTTTTTCAGCCAAAGTGTCTCTATTCAGCTGTAGCATTGGGAGTCAACGGGAGTGTCGCTACGGATGTCATACATATTTGTTAACACCCTTTTTTTCTTTTCACCTACAGTCCTAATCCACCCCAGAAAATCACATTTGGCCACAAATTATTACAGGATCTACTGAATGTGAGAAACTGCCATATTGAGCCTATTATACATTGTAGAGTGCAGTGCGGTGTGCTGAATCCTTCATATTCTGTAGAGTATGTACAAGATGTAGAGACTGTAGTAGATGATAAAAAAAAATAAATTGCTTTAAAATGTTGTCAACAAATACGTATTTTGGACCATGTTCAAATGCCCCCGCCCCTTGTGAAAAACAGCTAAAATTCCTCAAACTAAAGAAAGCAAGGAATGCAAAACAATGAACACCCTTCATGAGATTTAGCTAATCCCAAAACTATTATATGTTGTTATCAATGGATAACATTTGGTCCACAATTGAAGGATGATGATGATGATCAACAAGATCAACGACTCTGCATTCTTATACAAGTAGCGCAGATGGTTAACAGCAGCGAAAAGCGTAAAAGTGAAATAAAATGGTTAAGGATTTATTTAACAAGGGTCCATTTGGTTCATCAGCAGCAGACATCCAGGCTTCTGGGGTCATCTGGGGACAGGTCTGCGTTCTGTCCCCCCAGAGTCTAAAACTAAACACGTGGAGAAACGGCACTCATCGGTTTTCCACGCGCCGCAACACTCACTGTATCTGGAACGAATGCAAAGAAAACCACAGGCCTGCTACCACGATCAGGTTGTTAAATCAAAGCTGAAGACATTTCTATGTCGCTGCCTTTCATCGGAGCTTCTTGATTTTTTTCCCCTTGCTTTCCTTCCAATGTAACTTTATCCTCGTATTTTTGAGGGGCGCTTGCTAGCCCCCCCCCCTTAAAAAATATCCAGCTTCTGGAACGTCTGGCATCCAGCTTTGCCCTGCACAAACAATAAATTCCCATATACTGTATTTATCTATAAAATTACCAAGTCCCTGTCCCCCCAAAAGCCGTCCCAAAACTCCATATTTGTATGCATTGAGATCATATATGTTCGGGGGCCATGCATTTCCAACTTGCATCATTCCAAGTAGACCAGTGCTGTAGTAGAGGCTCCGCGGGCACTTCGGCAGTTGGTAGTAAAGGGGGATGTTTATGCCATAAGACTGACGTCATAAATTATCTCATCCAAGTCCCAGCAGTCAATAAATACAAAGTGAAAACAATTGCAGCCATTAAATCAGGACATCAACCGCCAAGATGGACGTAAGCAGCAACATCGTTATACCCTCCAACATGGATGTGCCCAGCAGCATCGATGCACCCTCCAACACAGATGCGCCCAGCAGCATCGATGCACCCTCCAACATGAATGCGCCCAGCAGTGTCGATGCACCAACAAACATGGATGCACCCAGCAGTGTCGATGCACCTCCAACATGGATGCACCCAGCAGTGTCGATGCACCCTCCAACATGGATGCACCCAGCAGTGTCGATGCACCCTCCAACATGGATGCACCCAGCAGTGTCGATGCACCCTCCAACATGGATGCACCCAGCAGTGTCGATGCACCCTCCAACATGGATGCGCCCAGCAGCGTCGATGCACCCTCCAACATGGATGTGCCCAGCAGTGTGGATGCACCCAGCAGCATCGATGCACCCTCCAACATGGACATACCCAGCAGTGTGGATGCACCCAGCAGCGTCGATGCGCCGTCCAACATGGACGCACCCAGCATCGATGCACCATCCAACATGGACGCACCCAGCATCGATGCACCGTCCAACATGGACGCACCCAGCATCGATGCACCATCCAACATGGATGCACCCAGCATCGATGCACCATCCAACATGGACGCACCCAGCAGCATCGATGCACCGTCCAACATGGACGCACCCCCCAAAGAGGATGTAACCAGCAACGTGGAGGTACCCACCAACGTGGACGTACCCTCCAATGTGGACTTACCCACCAACATGAGTGAACCTGAGGGCCAGAGAATAATCGTGCTGCCTGACGACGTGGAGCTCAACAGGTCTGAGAACGCCTGGAAGCCGTACATCAAGGATCGGCCACAGGAAGAGGACGAGGTCGTCGAGGAATGCGACCCCGAGGAGGCCAAAACCCGCGTTCTGTTCAAGCAGGTGCGCGGCGTCCTGAACAAACTGGCCCCGCAGAGGTACTCCGCGCTGATGGACCAGCTGACGGAGCTTCTACAGAGCTCCGTCGACACGGAGGAGCGCCTGGTGGGAGTCATCGACCTCATCTTCGAGAAAGCCATCACCGAGTCCAAGTATTCCGAGCTCTACGCCGACATGTGCCTCAGCCACTCCAGGTTCCGAGTCCCCGCCGCTGCCACGGAGAAGCCTGCCGGAGACGCCGTCGTGGCTTTCCAACATCTTCTGCTCAACCGCTGCCAAAAGGAGTTTGAGCGGGACAGGGACGACCAGGAGACGTTGGAGAAGAAACGGAAGGAGCTTGACGCCGCCCCGAGAGAGGAGAGACAGCGCCTCGAAGAGGAACTCAAGGAGTTCAAGTACAAGGCCAGGAGGCGATCCCTCGGCAACGTCAAATTCATCGGCGAGCTGTTCAAGCGCAAGATGCTCACGGAAGGGATTGTGCACGACTGCATCATCAAGCTGCTCAACAGCCACGACGAGAAGTCCCTGGAGTGCCTGTGCAGGCTTTTCGAGACGACCGGAGAAGGCCTGGACTCCGCGAAGGCGAAGGAGCGCATGGACAGGTACTTCAAGAAGATGGAGGACATCCGTAAGGTGGCGAAGGGCATGATCCGCTGCAAGCTCCAGGATGTATTTGACCTCCGGGGGAACCGCTGGGTGCCCAGGCGGACGGTTCAGGGTCCCAAGACCGTGGACGAGATCCGCGAGGACGCCAGGATGGAAGAGGCCAAGCTGGAAGAGGACTTGGAGAAAATGAAGGCGGAGCAGGCCCTCATCTCCAACAGGGAGCGGCTCGAAGGCTTGGGGGCCAGGACGGGCTCACAGGCACGGAATCGCCTCAGCGTGCCGCAGGATAAGGTATGGAACCCTTCGATCCCCATCTCCGCCAAGAACGAGCCCATCGACAATGTGCGCCTCCTCAGAATCATCAAGACTCCGCCGCCGGACGTGGATAACCTGTGGCTGGGCCCGGGAGGTAAGAGCGCATCGGCCTGTGCCTCCCGTTGGGCCAAAGGATGCAGTGGTTGGCATACTCCCGTTGGGCCAAAGGACGCAATGGCTGGCGCCACCGAGTGGCGGGCTGTGAACTTGTAGGTCATGGAATCTCACAAGATCCCATGTTTCTATGTCTGTCCCGTGTCGCTTAACAACGATAACGCCCAGAACCATTAGCACCCATTAAATCAATGTGTCCATCTGGTCTTTTACATCTGGACCAAAGGTTAATCTTAGATGTGTCTAAGATTGTCCAAAAGAAGAACCAATCTTTTTTTTCTACCACCTCTTTTTTTGAGGGGCGATATGTGGTGTGAACCAACATTTTGTCCAAACATTACAGTAGAAGCCTTTGATAATGGATGGATAATTTTGAGTGTTTGTGTAAACACTTCCCTCACATGGGTCAAATTGTGATTGGTGTCGCGACAAGGTGACATACGTTTGTACGATGATGTATGATAAGAGCAAGTCTCTCTCATTTGAGGGGCGTCAGCCCCTCCCATATACACCTTTTGTCCATGTGTGTCTCATTTGCCATTGACAATGAAAGGAGAAATCAGGTAAAATGTCAAATGTACATTTGTGGAAACACAGACACTAATTGCCGCTCATGTTGTAGTATGTGAATGAGCAAACCGGCTAACCAATCACATACTGTATCTAGATATTCTAATAAATGCAAATCAAAATAAAAAGAGGCCACAAATTCTAATTACTCATGGTTATAAGGAAATAAGATGGAAATAAGACCGAAAGGTCTTTTTGGACCAAAGTGCCTAAATTTTTTTATAATCTCTAATTTGTCCAATTTTAAATAAATCAACCAAACAACCAAAAGGGGTTCTTATACAGAGATGAAGACGTGGCAACCTTGAAAGTGGAACAATACTACAGATTTTCGGGTTGACAAATGGCTTACTCTCTCCTGATGGGATGGAATTGGCAACCCACACAAAAATGTACTTTCTGTTCATTAAAGATCTGCCTGAAGGGATGCCTAGAGACACTATCAGAACATGGAGCTTTAAAAACAAACTTTTTTTTTTTCACCAAACGTCGCCTTGAATCCTACCTTTAATACAAGCTCTCAATATTTTTCATATGCTGGAAGGGGAACACTCCCCATTTGTATCATTTTTTCTGAGAATGCACAAATGTGACCAGATGGACCCTATAGTGCACTCAGAAAAATAGGTGCTAAAAGAAAAGGCATGGTGAAACACAGCTTAATGACGCCATCAAGTTGTGTTTCCCATGTTAATGATTTATTTCAAACCTCCATTTTTAGCAAACTCATAATGGGGGGAGACCCTTTATCATTAATTACATCATTAATACACCTTAGAGATGGCTCTAAGGTGTATTAACCATGTAAAATGTTGACAATGGGTGGAATTCCACTTTAATGTTCTGTATTTAAAGAATACACACGCACACTCACCCACACACGATTGTGTGCTTTGTACTGTATACATACACTGTAGTGTATGCACTGTTCCAATTTGTGCGTGTGTGTGTGTGTGTGCGCACGAGGGGCGATGATGCAATCGTCCCTGCCTACCCGCCTCTCTTCACAGGGCCGTTTTTTTCTTGACAGAACCTTCCCCTGCCTGAGGGCAGGGCCGTCCTGCAAAACAACCGCACCTAAACTCTCCACACAGTACATAACACTACTGCAGTGTCTCCGTCGCCACGGTTACATTACTGTTTTCTGTACCTGTGCAGGTGAAACACTTGACGTGGAAGTGCGTGTCCTGGACGCGCACCACCTCCCCGCGGCACACCTCCCTGCAGCGCTGGCACTGGATGGCGCCGGGCCGCGGGGCCTCGCCGCCCGTGGAACCTCGCCGGTGCGTCGCTGTCAACGGAAGGAGACAAGAGGATACGGTGGTTATTATGGGTTGACGTACGGCAGTGGTTTTCAATCTTTTTGATACCAGGGCCCACTATTTATTCAGCATTTTGAGCCACGGACAACCATTTGATGACATTTTAGCCCCACAAACCCCCAAAACTTGCTTTTGTCCCACAATTCCTGGCTGGATTTGGGAGCCAAAACAAGCGAACACACCGATCAAAATGACCATTGATATTCTAGTTGGGCTAATTCAGATGGTGAATATTTTGAATCTTGAGAGCGTAAAACATGAAACCAAATGGACCCGCAAGGGTCCATTTGGTTTCATGTTTTACGCCCTCAAACAGTTACATCTGGTTAACTTTTTTCATACCAGGGCCCACTATTTATTCGGCATTCAGCATTTGAGCCACGGACCACCATTTGATGACATTTTAGTCTGGATTTCGTGGGAAAACAACAGTCAAACACACAGATCAAAAATGACCATAAATTAATATTTTACATTCTCTAGTTGTGTAGACTTGGGCCTAATTCAGATGATGAATATTTTAACTCTTGAGAGTGTAAACATGAAACCAAATGGACCCGCAAGGGTCCATTTGGTTTCATGTTTACGCCCTCGAAGAGTTACATCTGGTTAACCAATCATCAAGTGGTGTTTCACCATGTTAATGATTTTCTTTTAGGACCTATTCTCTTAGAGAATGCACAAACGGAACCAAATGGACCCATTAGGGTTCATGTTCACGATCTATGACTGTGAGGTTGTAGTAGCAACATTTCGCGGCTCACAATTCAATTCAATAGACCTTTCAGTAAGCCCCGCCCTCTCCCCAGTGTCCACCCAAGGCTAGGACACTTTCCAGCCAGACTCATTCATGTCAATGTACAGTAAATATCATGGACATTACACCTTAAATACTGGTTCATTTTTGGAACCAGACCTTCAAAATCTCGTCGAAATCCATCAGCAAGGCATGCCCTATGCAGTGGAAAAACGTGTGTGTGACATTTATTGTTTAAAACAATGTTTTATCATATAGGAAAGCAATTGGTGGAGAGGTTTGTCTGTCACATGTCATGCTTAGCTGTGATTGGACCGTAGCGGTTTGGGGAGGGGCTTACTGAACGGTCTGTTAGATTGAGCTTCATTGACATGAGGAAATAATAATAATAATAATGCACTTCTGATATTGTTAGGGTAGGGGGGGTCTAATGCGGAGGCGGGCCGTGTCCGCCCCCACCCACATGCCCGTAGTTTGGGGACCACTGCCATGAGTACACACTGTGATGACTCTTCTGTAGAGATTTACTGCTGAATATGAGGTTCATCTGATGTCAATCGTTAGTGGAACAGTGTGCCAAAAGAAACACACCTGGCTGCCAGGGTGAACAACACAACACACACGCACGCACACGCATGCACGCAGTGTCGCACACACACACACACACACACACACACACACAGAGTGCACCGTATACATTAGGCTACAAAGGGAAACTCTATTTTTCCCTTATTTTGTATGTATTTATATTTTTCGATTTATGGATATAAAAACATTTTATTCAGCACTTGCATAAATTGTACACACTCATTTGGTGATGCATTTTTGGCCAATTTGCATTCAGTGCATCACACCGATCGGTGCATCACACACGCAGGCACACACAGACTAGATTATTTTTCTTTTTTGTTTAAAAGTTCAAATCCTGTACAGGAACACAAAAGACATATTTTCGACATAGTTTTAAAGGTGATTGATTCATTTTGAAGCTCTGATTATGATTAATCTGGTTAAATTTTTTAATCATTCAACAGGCCTAACCCTGGCCATTACAGTAAACCAATACAGGCTTCCAGACAGTACGTACACTTATACCAATATCACATGTACTGTCTGACACCTCTGGAGGCTGGCTAGATTCTGCATAATGGCGCTGTGTGTGTCTCTCACACACACACACACACACACACACACACACACACACACACACACACACACACACACACACAACACACACACACACACACACACACACACACACACACACACACGCACACACACACGCACACGCACACACACACACTGCTGTATCAGGTTAGAAAATGCAGGCTTCTGGCTTCTTGTTTCATTTCCATGCGTTAGCTTAAATGTCAGACTTCCACAGGCCTGAGAGCTGTTTCCCACAGTCAGAACAACGTGGGCTGCATAGAAAGTCAACAATAATGGGATAAAAGGCAGCAGAAGTAGCCTGGCTGGCTTGCTTGTACAGTAAAAGAAGAAGACGAGGAAGAAAAAGTTACAAGGCTTGCACCTCGTAAGTCAGTCCTAGTAGTGAGAGTAATGAGGACGGGGCTGACGGGACTTTCTAAGAAAGAACCCCCCTCCTCATCCTCAGTGCTAATGATGGCTCTAGTTCAGGGGTTTTCAACCTTTTTGATGCCAGAGCCCACCATTTATTCAGAATTTGAGCCACGGACCACCACTTGAGGACATAGCCCCACAGATCCCAAAACTAAAGATTTCTTTTGATTTTGTCCGTCATCTAGTTGTGTAGACTTTCAACAGGTGGTCCCCGGACCACCTGTTGAAAACCCCTGGCCTACAGGATTTGAACCATTTTTTAAAAAAACTGGGAAAAATATACAGACACACAGCTATATGTCCCATAAAACCGTGCTCTATCGTTTGTTTTGAATGAGAAAATGATCATTGGTTTGAGTCAGTGTGCACACGAGTTAATTCAATCAAGTTTAAAAATGTTAAAAATCAACAAAATAATTGATCATCAAACAGCCATAGTTAGAACTGTTGAGGTCCACAGCATGTAGAAACTGCTGGATTAGCAATTGTGATTGGCATAATGTGACCATACCATTAACAACCTACATGAGGCAAAAAAATTATAAAGTATTTCATCATGCTGATGTGATAGGTCTAAATATGGGGTTTTCATGATGCTGAATCCATTCCAAAGATTAGTTTTGCCCAACACCTTCGGCTAAAAAGTCAGAAGTCAAAGTCGCATGATTTGTCACTACGTTACCGCAGCGAAATTGGTTCTCCGCTTTTGACCCATCACTTGGAGTGGTGAGCTCCAAGGAGTGCTGAGCTGCGGCTTGCCGCGCTCGGGAATCATTAGCTGATTTTGACCCCTAATCCATCCCTTTGATGCTGAGTGCTAAGCAGGGAGGCATTGGGTCCCATTTTTGTCTTTGGTATGACCCGACCGGGAATCGAACCCCGGCCTCCCAGTACCAGGGCGGACACTCTAACCACAAGGCCACTGTTCTGGCCATACCCATCATCACAAATGTGCTTAGTCAGCTCATTTGGGCAAGTGCTCTGGCACGCGTACTCTCTTTCTCTCTTTCCGTCTCTCTCAAACACACACACACACACACACACACACGCACACACACGCACACACAAGCACACACACACACACAAGCACACACACAAGCACACACACACACACACACACACACACACACACACACACACACACACACACACACACACACACACACACACACACACACCACACACACACACACACACACACACACACACAGTCACTATTATAGGACCATAAAACATTTATTCAGCAATTTTGAATGCATAAATTGCACAGATTAATTTGGTGATGCATTTTCTGACAATTTAGGATGAAACCGAATAGGCAGAAAATTCGATTCGTTGTCCTGTTCACAGCCGTTTCATAGCGGTCACGGCCAACGGTCGCAAAAAGAATATTTTGCCGTATCCCTTTCTGTTTGATATGGTGCTGTCTAGGACAGAATTTTTTTTGTTTCTCCTCTCAGTAGGTGTTCTCGCATAACTTCTAGGGTATGATGGTGGTGCCATGTGCATAGGCATTGCACTATTGTTGCAATGACAGATAGTGAAAGGAACGGGTCGGAATAATGTGTTCCTTCCACGCATTATGCCCAACCATCACAGCTTTCATAAGTAAAATAAGCAAGTATGGTATGTGCAATATACCAGAGGAGCACTTCTAATAGTAATTAAGTGTCATTTGAGCTTGGAGGCAAGGTGAGCTGGGAGTGATATACAATTTGTTCCCCGCACAAACACTTTAATTGGTGAACTTTGATTCATCGTATTTGATATTTGATTGCTGTCTTCTTTGCACTGTTTGATAGTGGGCTTCTTTGGAAAATTGTGTTTGTAATATTTGGTGCCCTGACTGAACTAGTAAACATTGTTACAGTTTGTTTTAGCTCCCAGGTTTAGCCTGCCTGTTGAGTAATTTAATGGGAATTATTATCAGCCGCTACCGCGTTCATTCGCCCGTGGGCCGTGCACTATTGTTGCAATGACAGATAGTGAAAGGAACTGGTTGGAATAATGTGTTCCTTCCACGCATTATGCCCAACTCGGGGGAAACTCCCCCTTGTCAGGTGAGAAGAAGTGGCTTGGATTCATGCATAGAAGGAAACATGAGGTCAGTACGTTGCTCAAGTTGGCAGAGGAAGTGTAGAGTGGTGAAGAATACATTAGATAATTAACACTGGGGTGAAAATAAGTGGGTTAAAAAAGCCGTGGGATAAAGAAAAGAATTATCAACGTTTGCGTTTCTGAGGAGCAGAGGCGGATCTAGGCATGGGCGTGGGGGGGGGGGCAATGCCCCCCTAAATACCCAGTCTCTCCTCCCCCAAACACGATGCCATGCAAAACAACCCAAGACATTTCAAATTAAAGTGCTTATATTTAAAATGATTTGAAACACTACTACTGCTACTAACTAAAATTGTGGCACCACTAAACCAACAGCATTTCATCATTGAAAACAGAAAACTCCCTGAGTCAGACCTTTAGCTTTATGCATGCTGCGTGTCTGTTGCAACTTCAACAACAACTGATGTTATTTTTGATGCTTTACTTGACTAATAAAAGTCCTGTAACCGAAAATGGTATGGGTGCGACTTCATCACCCGTGGCGCGAAGCGACACGGGCGATGAAGCCGCTCCCATACCATTTTCTCTTGCCCCTCCAATATATTCTCTTGACCCCCCCCCAAATGGGAGATGTTACATCCGCCCCTGCTGAGGAGTCACATTTTCGTTAAGTAAAGAGACCTATAGCTAAGTGCCACAAATGTGCTGACATGCTGATATAACTGAAGTGACTCGCCACCTAAATTTTGTTTGATGAATGCGGTGGCACTTGCTAACTCACACAGTTTTGTAGTGAACTTTAATCATAGTATGGACTGTATGGGACTATCGATGGTGATGGATGAGACCGAATGCATTTTTTTTTTTTGCAGTGTTTCAAACTAACAGCCTCTCACAGTGCACAAACACTATGCCAGGATTGATAGGGCATTAAAAACTTTTACACTATGCATCGTACAGTACGTCTTTCTGGTAGGACCTTTGAGTGGTTTGGGCGTATATTGGCCTCTCTCTCTCTCTCTCTTTCTCTCTCTCTCTCTCTCTCTCTCTCTCTCTCTCTCTCTCTCTCTCTCTGTGTCTGTCTCTCTCTCTCTCTCTCTCTCTCTCTCTCTCTCTCTCTCTCTCTCTCTCTCTCGAAAAACTTTACAAAAATCCAAATGCAGTATGGATTTTTCACAACCCTTGTGTAAACAATTCCTAGTGCAATTCCCAAAGTTTTTTTGTCCCTAACTCGACCCATCTTTTCTGTGATGTCCTATTTCCAAGTATTAGGCACAAGACTTATGGGATTCACTTTGACTACAGGTATATTCCAATGCCACTTTAATGTGCACTTTCTTCTCGAAATTCTTAATTTGCACATGGAGGGTTTAGTCTCATCCAAGTAAGACATTACATTACGAGGGCTGGAGCCGCAGGACTGTATCAATACACGCACACCGGTTAACGAGGACGTCCCCGGGAAAACAGCAAAAAAAGTAAATTTCCTTCAAAAACCAATGTCCTTTAATAGCAAGATAAATGCAAAGATGAAACTGCATGCATAAAAAACTGTAAAGGTATTGCTAAAGCTACGTTTCATCCATCACAGCTTTCATAAGTAAAATAAGCAAGTATGGTATGTGCAATATACCAGAGGAGCACTTCTAATAGTAATTAAGTGTCATTTGAGCTTGGAGTCAAGGTGAGCTGGGAGTGATATACAATTTGTTCCCCGCACAAACACTTTAATTGGTGAACTTTGATTCATCGTATTTGGTATTTGATTGTTGTCTTCTTTGCACTGTTTGATAGTGGGCTTCTTTGGGAAATTGTGTTTGTAATATTTGGTGCCCTGACTGAACTAGTAAACATTGTTACAGTTTGTTTTCGCTCCCAGGTTTAGCCTGCCTGTTGAGTAATTTAATGGGAATCATTATCAGCCGCTACCGCGTTCATTCGCCCGTGGGCCAACAAGATATGCAGGAGCATTGTTGTTTATGTTCCTGCAGGGCAGGGCAGTGGTGGTGGGCAGTGGAAAATATGTGCACATGGTTCATTCCCACTTCCTAATCTCCCACAGCCATGACTCCACCGCTTCACTCTCTCGCTCTCTCTCTCTCTCTCTCCTCTCTCTCTCTCTCTCTCTCTCTCTCTCTCTCCTGAAGGAAAAGGGACAAAATTACCCTTTTGTTTAACTCATACTGAACCGAAAAATAATTCAAAGATTTGTGCCAAGTTTTTCACCATTTTCAAAAACATCAGACCTACAAGCTACAATGGATGATTGGATGTGGGCTGGAATGGTGAAATGCTGATTTTGTTGGGGGTACAAACTCCAGTTTGTCCCTATTCAATGCTGCATGAACGAGCGCTCAGTTTCTGACCCGTCAATGTTGCAACTATTCTACTAGATGCCCACGCCTGCCCCCACCTTTTTTCTTTCTTAATATAATTATTTTTAATACCTGATACATTAATGACTAGTTGACTAGTAAACTAGGCAACTAGTCGAAAGGCAAAAATCACTAAAAGAGAATGCCCTAGCTTTAACCTGCAACAGGTTATCTGTAACCTGCCACAGGTCAGTTGGATCCTGCCTGCTTAGTGCCCTGCCACAAGTGTCAAAACATTGCACACTGCGCCCATCACCAATGTGTGTATGTAATGTTGCTTGGTTTGAGTGTTTGTGCCTGTGCGGTTGCACTATATACATGAGCGACATGTGCTGCTCTGCGATAGCACAGAAGGGAAAGAAATCCACTAATTGCCAAACTAATAATGAACACGAAACAATGGCAGCAGCAGGGAGGAGCTACAACCTACCGTCTCGCTGTGCCAACAACCAACCGGAAACATGCACAACTTTCCGCTGCAAAACTGACAGCCAACCACAACAAAAGCTCTCTCACAGTCCGCTGGCGCTGTAAAAAATAATCTCTCTCTTTTTCCTGCGTGCAAACATTATCCTTGTTTTGTGTTTTACACCTCGTAGCTATAGTTATGAGCCTGGCATGGATCAGACTACTATCACTGCTTAGATATTGCTTTATTGCAGTTGCTGTACCTACCGTACTGCGGCCCTACTCTCACTTATGGTCATGAACTTTCGGTCATGATTCCCCAAAGTCACGAATACAAGCACCCAAAAAGAGTTTCCTCCCATCAGGGAGTGGCAGGCATCTCCCTTAGAGTCGCTAGCTTAGGTTGTTCAGGCATCTGGTCAGGATGCCTCTCGAGCATCTCTTTATAGGGAGGACCTCGATGCACGTCCCACTGGGAGGAGACCCTGCAGGGGCAGACCAAGGACCAGATGGAGGGATTACGTCGACTCTCTGGCCTTGTACTGTCCCGGGATCCCCCAGGAGGAGGATGTCGTCGATGTTGCTCCAAAACAGGGAAGCCCGGAGTACTCTGGCGACCCGACGACAGATAAGCGGTCGAAGATGAGAGGGACGGAGTTCCAAAGAGCACAAAAAAGTGGCCTCTGACTCATCCATCGCAATTTTGGGACTGAGACATAACGGAAACATAATTCAAACTGACTGAGAGCTATACCCGATCTTCACCGGGATTATTATTATTATTTCCTGTGGCAGCTTATAGGCTGGTTTCCAGGCGATATATAGTGATTGTCCCTGTGTGACCCAGAGCTGGACATCCATCATGTATAAACCACTTAACAACGCCAGGCCTCATCATCAGCAGGTTTCCTGGGCTAACCTGGGCTTTGGCTTGCAGTCAGGTGACAGCCATGCTAGGGGACACCGCCAGTCCAGGTAATTAGAGGAGATAGCTTGCAGGTGTGAATGGGAGAACTGAACAAGTTGCCAAACAGGGTTGCATCCATGCAGGGCTGTTGTTGTTGTTGTTGTTGTTGCAGGCAGAATTCAGGCAAGCATGAAGAAAGAGACGAAGGGTGAAACCAGACTAGACAGACAGACAATCTGACAGGTCGAACTTATGATCTTCACAGCATGTTTATTGTGTAAAATCCTGCCACATAAAATCCTGCCCGGGTTTTCAACCGGTGTTCCCGGGCACCACCAGTGGTCCCTGAGAGGATTCCAGGTGGTCCTCCCCAGCTAAATGATGGACAGTTGGTTAACCGGATGTAACTCTTTGAGAGTGTAAATATAAAATATATGGTTTCATGGTCACACTCATGGAAGATGTAGAAGATTAATGGTCATTTTGTATCTATTGTTTGCCTGTTTTGTTTCCCAAATCCAGCCTGGTATTCTGGACAAAAGCAAATTTAGATCTTTAGTTTTGGGGCCTGTGGGGCTAAAATGTCTTCAAATGGTGGTCTGTGGCTCAAATGCTGACGAAATAGTGGGCCCTGGAATGAAAAAGGTTGAAAACCACTGTAATAGTGTATTGTTTTGTCTAACGGTTGGGGCACACCGAGGATGTGTGCCTTTGATGCGAGTGCAAATAATACGCATGCATTTTAGCCCTGTTTCACCAATGCAGATAGAGAAAGGCGGGATGACTGCATGCCGGCTGGAATTGAAGAGAATTGCCAATTCATATAATCTCTATTGTTGGCAGCTTTAAAATAATTAAAAGCATCAGGTGGGCTGCATTTCATCTTGTGCAACAAAGGAAGATGTAAATAGCCTAATGGTTACAATAAGGTAATTATAGAAAGTGATTGAAAGTCCTCGTCTGGAGACACGTGTTTAGAGAGTGTAAATCCAAAAAGATTAGTGTTGAATTGAGATCTCCTCCTTGTCTGTATTGAACAGGTTACAAGATGCCCACACATTCCCCAATTGAAAACAGACTCTGTGGCTCCATTTTCGTTACACGCTAAACCCCTTATCCCAAACCCCTTATCCCTTTTTTACTATTTTTCAAAAACTTTTAGGGAATAGTTCAATGTGCCAATCTATTGACACGTTGTGAGCATGTAGACGGTCATTTGAACTATTGAAAAATGTTTTTTTTTAATAGTTTAAAAAGTCAAAGAGGTTAAGGGATAAGGGGTTTAGCGGTGACGAAAATCTAGGCTTGTGTGTCTAGTGTAGCGGTTTTCAATCAGCCAGACCACCATTTGAGGACATTTTATCCCCACAGTAAAGATTTCTTTTGCTTTTGTCCACAATTCCAGGCTGGATTTGGGAAACAAAACAGTCAAACATACAGACCAAAATGACCATTAATCGTCTACATTCTCTAGTTATGTAGATTTGGAGCCAATTCAGATGGTGAATACTCTTGAGCGTAAACATGAAACCAAATGGACCCACAAAGGTCCATTTGGTTTCATGTTTACGCTATCAAAGAGTTACACTGGTTAACTCCATCATTTAGCCTGAGGACCACCTGGAACCCCCTCAAGGACCACTGGTGGTCCCCAGACCACAGGTTAAAAATCACTGGTCTAGTGTAGCTGGCTGGCATCATTAACATAGGCTATACATTTGCTCTATCCAGTTTGTGAGTGCAGTATGTGTGCAGTAAACCTGTGCGCGCATACCGGTATGTGTGTGTACTCGTTTGACGTACACAAAAAACTCTTGGTGGAGTCTTTCGGGTGTTTGCACGTTCTAGCCATGTCCTCTAGGGTATAGGAAACCTGACAAAAAACATGTCACGGCATGAAAATACTACAATCTCTTGAACCATGCAACTACTACCAAACCTGCCTTTCCGTCGATGTGTCATGTTTCAATGGAACCCAGAGTGTGTGTGTGACTGCTGCCTTCTTTTTCTAGAGAAAAACATTTTGATCGATAAAAAAATGCCACAAACTAAGACAGGCCTGGACTGGGGAAAAAATGCCTGGGCGATTTATGCGTGAAAGTGGCCCAGACTGTGGCCCATTTTTGCGGGAATTCGGCTCAGGCCGGCCCACCACAAACAGCGTGCAGATAGCCCCGCTCTGTCAGCAATGAAAATAATGATACAAACCAACCGACACCTACACACCCCTTTGCTGCTCTCACAAGAATGAAAAGGATCCAAGATACAACAGGGTTTATTTGTCACTCACTGATACAGGTACAATACAGACTGTATTATTGTTATAGCGCCCCCTAGTGGCCGTGGCCCACCGGGAGAGCTCCCGGTACTCCCTATGGCCAGTCCGACCCTGAACTAAAACCTTTACCCAACACACAATACCCGCACCCACCCATGTCAAAGACAGCCAAAGATGATAAGGCCCATGACACAGCAGTGGCCTTCCATGGATAACCACATGTAAACCTAGCGTATAATGTCCCTTGTGCGAAAAAAAACAAACAAAAAAAAAATTACGGGGGGAAAAAGGAGTGGAATCCTGGTCAACTATAGGTTTCAACGTTTTGAAACCAGGGCCCACCATGTATTCAGCATTTGAGCCACGGACCACCATTTGAGGACAGTTTAGCCCCACAGACCCCAAAACTAAACTAACTTCTTTTGCTTTTGTCCACAATACCGGGCTGGATTTGGGAAACAAAACAGTCAAACATACAGACCACTACTGTACATTCTCATATAGACTTGGGCTAATTCAGATGATGAATATATTAACTCTTGAGAGCGTACAAATGAAACCAAATAGACCCTTGTGGGTCCATTTGGCCACCGTGGAACCCTCTCAAGGACCACTGGTGGTCCCCCGGACCACAGGTTGAAAACCAGTGAAACTACAGGTTGGTAAAACCGCCATTGGAACGCACACAGTGCACGCACACACGCACACATACAGTCAAAACAGACTGCTCCGACAACAACAGCCAATACTTTCCTATTTTCATGTGTTTTCCCTTCAAGCTGATGAAATGCACAGTCATAACACGCACACACACTCCACTTGTTGATAGTGCTGTGTCTGTGTGAGGTGTCACAGAGCAGTGGAGCGATCCTCTCGGCAGTGGAAGGAGGAATATTACGCAACAGCATCCTCCAGTCAGTCAGTGTGTTCATATAGCAGCCAGCCAGTGCAGCTGCTGCCCCTGTCTGAACCCAGAATAAATCCTCCACTCTATAGCAGCCAGCAGTGTGCTGCTGGGGAGTAGCATACTGTAGAAAAACGGACATTTACATAAGTACTGCACACTGCTCAGTGTTTCCCCCAGAAAATTGTTTAGTCAAGGTGGTGAGGCTTCGAGTCTGTGCTCGTGCACGTGCACGTCCGTGCATGTGCGCGTGCATGTGATGTAATTACAATACCGTAGGCCAGGGGTAGGCAACCTTTTTGACATGAAGTGCCATGATTTTTTTCCTTGACACTCAGTGTGCCACAGTAAAAAATGACTATAAATTCCCTTATAGTCAATAAGGGATCACATATTCAATGGCCATTTACTGCAGTTATGTCATTATTAGGCCATATTTCATTTCTTATCAGAACAGGCAGACTGGTAGATATTTTTCTTTCACAATAGATTGATCAATCAGACTTAAGTGGACCAAAACTGTTCATTTGAGGGACAGAAGTATTACTTGAGAGGGACATTTAATTGCAGGGTAGCAACACATTACAGTTGGCATTAAAAATGCCTCATGCATCATTTGTCCATAAAGGAAAGTAGTCCTTAGGAAAGTAGTCCCTAGCCATGAATTTGTTATTTATTCATGTTAGTATGTATTTCACCTGTTATTTCAACAGGCTTAAAACACATCTAGCATTAACAGAGACAGTGAGAAAACTTTACAACAGAAAACAGAAGGGGGACTTTTAGGACAATTGACCACTGTAGTCTGTCAGTCACAATGTGGGACAGGGTCTTTGAAATGAGACACTGTCCCACGCAAAGAAGGACATCTGGTCACCCTGTGACTGTCCCACAGAAACGGGGATATCTGGTCACCCTCAAAATACTCGCAAAATACGCTTCAAGACACACACACACACACACACACACACACACACACACACACACACACACACACACACACACACACACACACACACACACACACACACACACACACACACACACACACACACAGAAGCAGCACACACGAGCTACAAGCTAGCCTATATGCTAATTATTCAACAGACAGGGAGAGGGAGACTAACGTTAAGCATATGAAGCTGCACACCAGTCGAAACGCAATAATTTCAGCGTGGATGTCGTTTGGTTAGGCTGACATGACGGGGGTCCGCGGGAGTCGGGCGGGACACAGACGGCATGCGTTGACCAGACAGCCACCAATGCGTCTTTTTACTGCTTCGGGAGCTAAACAACTCTGTGTGCTCCGTGTGCGTGCACAGAAGCACTGCATACGCACTGATTGGGCAGCGCGCAGCACAGAAGTGTCAACACTGGATCAGACTCGCTCCGGTTGATACTGATACTACTGAATAATACTGAATGATCGCGGCCGTTGCGATTTGCTAATGACATGGTTTCAAATCGCACTTTCGGTTTGAAGCCTTAGTGCAGATAACTTTATTTTATAACATGCACATTGTATGAACGACACATTTTTACTTTTTTTTTTTTTTTGGGAACGTAGCCAAGGCGGGGCCGGGCTTCACTCAGGGCGGCCGCCCTGATAATAAAGCGCTGGGGGAAACCCTGCTGCTATAATTTTGAGGCATTTGTACTGCATGTATTTTCGTTTGTCAGTGCACTGTTCATTCCCCCCCCCCCCCCCCACCACACACACACACACACACATGCAACTGGTCACCCCATCCCAAATGATACTCAAGTCTACAGGCCCACATGGAAAGAGAATATATGTACATATAAGTCAATATATGCATCATGCATTGATCAGGTAGGTACACATATACCACCACATATATGCCATAGAGCAATTAGGGGCTCAGTGTTTTTGCTCAAGGACATTTCGACTCTGGGGTAGCCCTGGTTCAGACCGGCAACCTTGTGGCTATACCATCTGGTGACTCTACCCATGAGCCACATAGATTTTCTTTACATGTGGGGGTGTTGCAGTATATGCTGACTCCAGATCAGCTCCGTAAGCCCCCTATAGGACTCTAGGCTCCAGGTAGTGAGTAAATATTACAATTTACTAAATACATTGCCATCTAAGTCTACTTATAAATGCTATCTAAGGTTGCCTTAAGTTGAGACCTCATATGCTTGTAGGAGGTCAAGTCTAGGGGCAAGTGATGCTGTAAATTCTATGGGTTAAGATAAGGGTGTGTTTTCAGACTGTGGCGGAAGATTGGGAGTGAGTCTGCTGTTCTGATGGCAGAGGGAAATGCATTCCATAGTTTTGGGGCCAGAAGGGAGAAGAGTTTGGAGTTCGTGAAGCACACTAGACAGGCGTTTTTAGTGAGGGTATGCCCAGCGAATACATGAACGCTCGACCCAAATAATACTCGTCTCGGACCAGACAAAAAGTTGCGACATTGAGTGGTCAGAAAACTGAGCTATACCGTGAGGGCTGTTGCACCCTGAAAGAGGGTCATTTCCTTTTGTTTTCCTGAGAGTGTACAAATGTGAACATGACAATTGTTGGAGTAGGGCCCATTTTCTGCAATACCGTTTAAGTGATTATTAAAACTGTAATGTCATCTTGTAAATGTATCATTGCAGTTTTGAGATGATCGTTTTAGGACCCCTGCCTGCCTCTATGTGAGACTGAAGGACTGCTTTTTCTATTTCCTTCAGCAGGCCTCATCAGCAGAGTGTACTGGAGAGTCCAGTCACATACTGTCGTGTTGGACGGATGCTGGCTGGGGGATTGACGGCGACAGAACCCCCACACCCTCCCCTCTCTAAGACAGATAAACAACAGAGATAGATGGGTGGAGAGAGGAATAACAGGCCAGGCCAGGACAACGAGTCCTAGCTCTGGGCTTAAACACCCCCAGAGTCACTGTCACCCGTGTTTGGATTATTGTGGGGGGAAAAAACACTAACCACTGTTAGAAGTATAGTAAAAGCAAAAGCAGTTTAATCTGGTGTGTTGGATCATTAACTTTAGGATAATCAACAGCATGGGTTTTCAACAGGTGGTCCAGGGACCACGAGTGGTCCCTGAGAGGGTTCCAGGTGGTCCCCAGGCTAAATGATGGAAAGTTGGTTAACCAGATGTAACTCTTTGAGAGTGCAAACATGAAACCAAATGGACCCTTGCGGGTCCATTTGGTTTCATGTTTGCGCTCTCAAGAGTTAAAATATTCATCATGTGAATTAGCCCAAAGTCTACACAACTAGAGAATGTAGAAGAATAATGGTCAATCATTTTGATCTGTATGTTTGACTGTTTTGTTTCCCAAATCCAGCCTGGTAGTGTGGACAAAAGCAAGAAAGAAAAAAAATATTTAGTTTTGGGTCCGTGGAGCTAAAATGTCATCAAATGGTGGTCCGTGGCTCAAATTCTGAATAAATGGTGGTCCCTGAGATGAAAAAGGTTGAAAACCCCTGAATTATGTCATAATTGTGAATTTGTGACAGGCACAGAACAGAAGGGTTTCCAGTGCCTGCCGGGTGTCCAGGTGGCACTAGACCACCCGACCGGTTCTGTTCAAGCCCATGCAGCTGCGTCGCCTCCGGCTTGGCTGACCACCAGGGGCAGATCTAGGCATGGGGGGGCAATGCCCCCCTAAATGCCCAGTCTGCCCCACCAAACACGATGGCATGCAAAATAACCCAAGATATTTCAAATTAAAGTGCTTATATTTAAAATGATTTGAAACACTACTACTGCTACTAACTAACTACAGCTGTGGCACCACTAAACCAACAGCATTTCATCATTGAAAACAGACCTTTAGCTTTATGCATGCTGCGTGTCTGTTGCAACTTCAACAACAACTGATGTTATTATTGATGCTTTACTTGACTAATAAAAGTCCTGTAACTGAAAATGGTATGGGTGCGGCTTCATCGCCCGTGGCGCGAAGCGCCACGGGCGATGAAGCCGCCCCCCATACCATTTTCCCTTGCCCCTCCAACATGTTCTCTTGCCCCCCCCCCCCCCCCCCCCCCCAAAATGGGACATGTTACATCCGCCCCTGGACCACTCCGTGTTGGATGAACACAACTGGCTGCGTTGGCGGGGGAGAAGTCGACAGGGGACTGTGTCACTGTCACTGGAATGGTCCAGGCCAGTTTGGGGAAAGAAAGGAAAGGAACTATAGGGAGATATGGGGACTATCTTGGACACGTCTTTCTCTTCATCCCTAAAACTTCCTTGCCCAAGGCCGGATCTATAGGCATGGGCATTTAACATGATTTGAAACACTACTACTGCTATTAACTAACTGCAATTGTCACACCACTAAACCAACAGCATTTCATCATTCAAAACAGAAAGCTCTCTCAGACAGACCTTTAGCTTTATGCATACTGCGTGTCTGTTGCAACTTCAACAACAACTGATGTTATTATTGATGCTTAGCCCAGTCCATAAGATCTAAATCTCTTGGGTCACAGAGCCCCCGTTTGGGAAATGTTACATCCGGGCCTGTCCTTGCCATAACTAAAGACCAGTTATATTAACTGTTTAATTGCCAAGGACGTTAAGACAAGTATTTGTTTACATAAACAAGCCAGGTAACAGTTGCGGAAGACATTAAGACGAGATTTCAAATATCCGTGCAGTTTAAAATCCCCCCGGATGCACGCAGGGGGGACTTAGCCCATTAGTTACGACTTTAGTTGAGCGACTATTGCATGTTGCGAGTAGTTTAGCTCATAGAGTTATAAAATACAGAGACCACATCTGGAGGAAACAGTGAAGCAAAAAAGACATAGTGGCCAAAGTTGAGAATGCAGTTTAGAGCAAACTATGGGCCGCGAGAATGCGCATTAGGCTCCGCCCCCTCCAGGAAGCTTTCCCATAACTCAATGGCCCACACGCACGGTCGCGTTCATGTGCTGCGCGTTCTAGCGGCCCACCGCAATGCATCAACGCTGCTGCTCCAACCCGGAAGTTTGCTTCATGCGCTAGGTGAGCAAGTTAATGCAAGTGGGTGGAAGGGAAAATCAGAATACGTCTCTATCCAACTCTATGGTTTAGCTCAGCGTAGAGCCTTCCCTCGCTCTTTGCCGTCCCATCGCCTGAAGGGATGCATGCACTGATTGGTTCAGAAGCTCTCATGTGCCAGATAATCGTGTGGCGACCATAATAAGGATCCCAAGGATTCATTCCACATTCAAAATGCTTTATCAAAATAGTAAAATATATATATATATATATATATATATATATATATATATATATATATATATATATATATATATATATATATATATATATATATATATATATATATATAAAAAAAAATATGGCTAAGAGGTTTAGGGATACAGGGTAAGGAAGGAGCGGTGCAAGATATAGCACATTTGTAGCATAAAACCTCCGTTGTCAGCTGAAAATAAGTGTCCACTGTACTTGAAAGGCATGGTGGTTTTTCTCCACCTCCCCAGAGTATCCAGCTCAGCTGAAGATACAGTATAGAAGTGGAGAATGGCAACGACAGGGAGTACAGTCATTATAGGGCCAGAGACATTTAATGGTAGGGCTGATGGCTATTACTGTACATATCATATCGTATTACTGTGCATATACAGTATCAACTATTATTTAACTTTTTTAAAGACTTCTTTATTGAACTCTACCCCCCTTGCCCCTAAAATTACATTATGTACACTTTCCCCTTTTTTGCTTTCTTTAATTTGATTGCCCTGTTTTTATAGCAGTGTACACAGTGCAGTATACTTCTTAAAGGGGAACTCCACCCATTTTCAACATTCTAATGTCATTAGTATACCCTAGAGGTGCTGGGTGGACATGATAAAAAAAAGTTCCCCCATTCTGTGTTCCCAAGAAATGGAGGTCTGAAGAAAACCACTAACATGGTGAAACATCTTGATGACATCATCAAGATGTATTTTCACCATGTTAATGGATTTCTTTAGACGCTCCTTTTTTCTGAGAGCGTACAAATGGAACCAAATGAACCCGTTGGGGTTCACTTGGTTGCATTTGTATGCTCTCAGAAAAAATGTTGAAAATCGGTGGAATTCCCCTTTAAAGAGGCCCTGATGTAAACAATGCTTAGTGCTTTTTTTCTTGTTGTGTACTTGTAGCAGCTTTTGTATTGACTTGTACTCTTGTTGTCTCCACCAGGCTGAAGCCATGTCTGTCTGTGTAGAACTAATCACCGGCAATATCAATCAGGTCGATGCCAGAATTTACACACACAACGATGAACCTCTGCCCCCATTTTCTAGAATGGATCGTTACAAAATCCCACAAATCGTTACACAGTATCTCTACAGCCGTGTGCTCAAGACGTATCTGTCCCATATTTCATCCTATTTGCCCATAATTGGCTTTCAAAGTTTGCAGGATTGGCCTGTTTTCAACAACAACCATCGAATCATGAGCGCAGCGTGTCCACAAGTCAATGCCATGCTGTAGCCTATTGATGTGGCACTGTGAGGAGAGACTTTGTGTGAATTTACGCGAAGCAGATGTGAGCGAAAAATGAAACCAAATATGGTTTCATTTTACGCTCTCGAGAGTCACTCCCCTTGGTTACCAACTCTCCATCATTTAGCTGGGGACCACCCGGAACCCCCTTCAGGGACCGCTGGTTGAAAACCACCGATATAATGCATGCATTGATCAGATACGCCTCTCTTTTTCCCCCCCATCTCTCTGTCTCTCTCTCTCTCTCTCCATGTCAAGGCCTTGGAGAGGATCGTTTATCAGCGGGGTGATGGAGTGTCCGGTGACATCACTGACATACTGTCATGCTACTGGAAGGGAGAGAGAGGTCAGAGCAAGCGCTCCTGACGGCCCCAAGGATCACTCAATCTCAGCAGACGCCAAGGTCACCATGGAGAGAGCAGGCTGCAGGGGCAGGTGACGCACACACCACGATGCTCACGCGTGTCCGCGATTGGCACGCACACACACAAACACACACACACACACACACACACACACACACACACACACACACACACACACACACACACACACACACACACACACACACCACACACACACACACACACACACACACACACACACACACAGGGGCGCCATGGGGAGGGGGCGACCATGAGGTGAGGGGGTGAGAGGGTGACCACCAGACATGCTTTAAAAGGATACCAGTTTAATAAGCCTCATATGGATAAATGCATTATACTTGTCCTCTATAACTAGAATTGAACATTTAAAACACATATAATATGTTCTTTAGTTTAACAATAGTTCATTTTATCCCTTGGGGGCGCCATTTTACAGGGAATTTTTCCTGGAGCCCCCCCTTACCAAATGGACCCGTAAGGGTCCATTTGGTAAGGGGGGGCTCCAGGGAAAACCTTGCCTAGGGCTCCAAATTGCTTAGAAACGCCACTGCACACGCACGTGCATGCACACAGTGCGTCAGCATGCCTTTGATCTGAAAGCCAGGAAGTTGGAGTCACTGTAATTCAATTGTAGTTGAAGGAGGATGTGGTTCGTATATATAGGTGACGTGACGTGGTGCAGAATGTCACACTACTTTATTTGATCTTCCTCTTCAAGAACTGGCCCTTCATGGTGTAAATGGCTATAGCCTGCTTTGACCTTGTGCACAGTAGACCCTGAGCCCACACTGGGGTAGAATAGCTGGTAAAATGAAGCAATAACCCAGGAGTGGGAGCAGGTTACCGGTGAGGTGTAGGTATAACTTCACCACGGTAACCTGCCACCTCCAGTGGCTTATTGTTTTTCTAAAACTCTTACAATTATGGCAAACATGAAAAGTACCAATTAAAATAATTCACAGTAGCACCATTTCGTTTGTAAGTTACCCAGCTAAAGAAAGTAGTTACCAGTTAAAGAAAGTAGTTCCCAGCTAAAAGAAAGTAGTTCCCAGCTAAAAGAAAGTAGTTCCCAGTTAAATAAAGTAGTTCCCAGTTAAATAAAGTAGTTCCCAGTTAAATAAAGTAGTTCCCAGCTAAAAGACAGTAGTTCCCAGTTAAATAAAGTAGTTCCCAGTTAAATAAAGTAGTTCCCAGCTAAAAGACAGTAGTTCCCAGTTAAATAAAGTAGTTCCTAGTTAAAGAAAGTAGTTCCCAGTTAAAGAAAGTAGTTCCCAGTTATATAAAGTAGTTCCCAGTTATATAAAGTGGTTCCCAGTTATATAAAGTAGTTCCCAGTTAAAGAAAGTAGTTCTGTTAAATAAAGTAGTTCCCAGTTAAAGAAAGTAGTTCCCAGCTACAAGAAAGTAGTTCCCAGTTAAAGAAAGTAGTTCTCAGCTACAAGAAAGTAGTTCCCAGCCAACCATGTAAAAAAAACACACCTGCGACAACATTCCATAACAGCAACATAGCCAATTCCGGGGGGCGGAGTGATACTACTAAAGGCCTATTCATAGTTTGATTTTCGGTGACCACCACAACCACTGCGACCACCGCGACCACCGTTGCCTACAATATTACGCCATGCGACCGCAACCACCTCTCTTTCTAGCCCTCCTCTCTGATTTTACTAACCACCACACCGCAGCAGTGCTCACTGAGAACGCCCACCCAACAGAACTAAACCAATCACATTGGCCGGGATCCGCCGGGCATTGTTGATTGGGTCAGAAGTTTGGATCAACGGCTGCTTGTTCTTAACAGCCGGTAAAAAAAAAACGCAACATACATACTTAAAGGAGAGATGTCTGGGAACTGTACCACACACCATGCACCTGCACCATACATTTTACTATGGTCGACTCAGGACAGGATTCAACGCATTGCATGAGAGAAGGGTATATTTAGATGTGAACTGGTCCATCCATGAATAAAAGCAGCAAAACAAAATAAACAGACAGCACAAACTACATCCGAACTGCATCCTACTACCATATAAAAAAGCATGAATTAATCAGAACGCCTGAAAGACATTGAGTCTTTTGAGTAAGTGTAGGCTTAAGATCGGACTGAAGGATCATTAGGCGTTTTTTACTTGTTGAACATGCGTAGCATTGGCATTGTATACTGAAAACAGACACTATAGTGATACGTCAATGTCAGTGTTATAGCTCACTCAGCTGGAATGGCATTGGGATCACTACTGAACAAAGTGAACCAATTATATTAGGTCATTTTGGATTCAATTACTTCCACCACTCTATAATGCATGGGTGTGCCCCTAGGGTCACGTCATGCCTAAGTACGTCTATGGTGTTTCTGTGAACATGCTAGTTGTAACTAGCCTGGCTGCAGCCCTGAATTGTCACCTCAAAGAAATACGACCTTAAATTGTTTTCCCCTGGGAATTCAGGTCTGGTGACGCTGCCTATGTGGGCCGCCAGTATTGATCCGATCCGGGGCAGCTGATTGGCCATCATCCCAGTCACTCAACAGCAGGGGCGGATGTAACATGTCCCATTTGGGGGGCAAGAGAACATGTTGGAGGGGCAAGAGAAAATGGTATGGGGGCGGCTTCATCGCCCGTGGCGCGAAGCGACACGGGCCGCACCCACCCATTTTAACCACCCATTTTAAATATAAGCACTTTAATTTGAAATATCTTGGGTTGTTTTGCATGGCATCGTGCTTGGGGGGGCAGACTGGGTATCTAGGGGGGCACTGCCCCCCCATGCCCATGCCTAGATCCGCCCCTGCTCAACAGCGACTCACAACGGACATGGCGTGGTGAATCGCAACTGTATCAATCAGGCTATTGACCATAGCCGTAGCCACATGATTGACAACAATGGCGTGTGCTATCCTAGTATTGTGATTGGTTAGTATGAACCAATGTGTGTGTGTGTGTGTGTGGGGGGGGGGGGGTTCAGACTGTGTCAGGCTAAGTTGTAACATAAATGTCAAATCACGCGTCAGCTTCGGAAAACACCTGCACCGTGTCAGATCGGAAACTCACTTTCCACATATTTAAATGAGACATTCTGTGCACGGTCATCCCCGCGGGGTATTGAGGTGAATTTGAATCGTCTCCCATTCATTTAGCTGAATAGGTAATTTTGGAGATATTATTATTCAGCAGATTATAGGAGCAAAATGTTCCCCAGGCTATACAGAGAAGAATGGTCTGTTGACATAATAATGCCCCGTAAGTCACCCTGGATGTTCTAATCTACACTGTGGCGAATATGTAGTTATGTAGAATAAGTGTTATGGACAAAATTATAATAAAACCACATGAACACGATCCTGGGATGCACATTTACATTAAAAAAAAGGAATCTGCAAGCTCATCGCAGGTGACACCACCCACCCTACGCACGGCTTCTTCAACCTCCTCCCATCGGGGAAGAGACTGAGGAGCCTCCGGGCAAGGACTTGCAGACTGAACGACAGTTTCGTTCAAAAAGCCGTCAGGAGGCTGAACTCCCTGCCGCTGCTACCACCCACTCTGCCGCTCCCCCCTCCCCCTCCCACGGCGCACGCACACGCACGCACTCGCTGAAGCTAGAACAAGAACACTTGACTTGTACACTCACTTGTACACACACGCTGGACTTAACTAGCTCATACACACACACGCACATGCATACACTCATATGCACAACTCACACACAACCAGAAGGACTGTACCGAACTGCTGCTATCCTCTTTGCACATGTACGCAATACACCTACAGTAATACCCCTACACTGTCATAGTTGTCGTATCTTAGTTGTTAGTATAGTAGTGCTTAGTTGTAGTATGTTTAGTATGTTAGATGTATAGTTTTAGTTGTACTATTCCATAGTTGTAGTATATTATGTGTCCTTTAGCTGCTTAGTTGTAGTATGTTTAATCTTAGCCGTATAGTTCAGATGTCCTGTCTAGTTCCTGTCTAGCTGTCTGTTTAACTTTCACTACTTGCCACTTTATAATCATAATTATACCTGGTTGTAGCTTAGCACCTTCACCCACTTTATACTGTTACAGCTGCACTTTAATACTCTAGTCTGTTGCACTACGTCACTTACTGTTTCTTGTATTGTTTGTATTTGTCTTTTTTTCTTATTGCACTGTCTATTGTCTTATTGCACTGGGAACAATGGAAACGTTATTTCATCCCTGTATATGTCCTGACATACACTGGAGTGACAAATAAAGAACCTTGAACCTTGAACCTTGAACCATTGCCCTAAACATAACCTGAAACGCAGTGAGACTGTAGATCACCTTTTGTTTTGGCATGCATATACTGTATATAGACTTGGTGTAGATCAGTGGTTTTCAACCTTTTTCATCTCAGGGACCACCATTTATTCAGGATTTGAGCCACGGACCACCATTTGAGGATATTTTACCCCCACACAGAGCCCAAATCTAAGGATTTATTTTTGCTTTTGTCCACAATTCCAGGCTGGCTTTGGGGAAACAAAACAAGCAAAAGATACATTCCAAAATGGCTAATTCAGATGAATATTTTAACTCTTGAGAGTGTAAAAATGAAACCAAATGGACCCGCAAGGGTCCATTTGGTTTCATTTTTGCGTTCTCAAGAGTTACATCTGGTTAACCAACTTAGCTGAGGACCACCTGGAACCCTCTCAAGGACCAATGGTGGTCCCCGGACCACTGGTTGAAAACCCTTGGTGTAGATGAGAGAGCCTGGTGTTTTTTATTGTGCGGGGGAAAAAAGAACATGGTGTATACCCCTGGGTGATTCTGCTCAACAAGATTACTATGCTCAGTTACATTACGTTAACATTGCAATTAGATCTGGAGACTTGGCAGCTTTAATGCCACTCCAGAGGCGGAAATGCACACTTTGTTGTGTGGTTATGGCTCATCAAACTGAGATTTACAACCAGGTCATGAGGTGTGCAGTCTTTGTTCTAATTTACACAATTAATTCATTTTTTTCTGGATCATCATTATCAAGGGAAATTCCACCCATTTTTCAAATTTTCTTGAGAGGATACAAATGTGAACCAAATGGACCTATAGCGGGTCCATTTGGTTCCATTTGTACCCTCTCAGGAAAAAGGGGTCTGAAAGAAAAATCATTGACATGGGGAAATACATCTTGATGATGTCATCAGATGTATTTCACCAATGTTAATGATTTTTTTTAGACCTCCATTTTTAGGAAATACAGAAATGGGGGAACTTTTTTTTTTATGTCCACACAACACCTCACAACACCATAAATGAGCGCTTTGACTAGAACTGTATAGCATTTGATTTAGGTCTGGAGTTAATTGCGTTCAAACTTTTCCTCCACATGGGCTAGAACGGGGCTGGACGACTTTGGATGACGGACCTACCGATTTATGGCAGGTCTGTCGCATCCGGAGCTCCGTTTTCGATTAGGACGTAAATCTCTGTTGTTGCAGTTGATAGTGTTAACAAGTTGAATTATATTCCCTGGCTGGAAGGGAAGCTTCTTTGGAGACGATATGAAACACAAGTGAGTTTGCATTTTGTAGCCCCCAAACTCCTTGATGAGTTGTCGCTACGTGTTAGGCTGGCCCCTGCACTTTTTTTTGAAAACCTGTCTCGAAACTCATCTTTATTTGATGGTTGGATTTGAGCCAGAGCTGCAAACTCTCACGCAACGAATGTGAGACACACACGCAACCGCTCTTTGACCTGCAAATCCTCTTTGCATGCACTACTGATGCTACACAGTGTATTTTTCACACCATCAAATCATCCTAAGTGGTGCATCTCAAACTCCACCACTGAGAAATCCACTCATGTCCGTATTGAAGCGACAAAGGGGATTAAATTATTGTATTTGGACTCCAACTCCAACCATTAACATCTTAAAGATGGAGTCCCATGATTTTTTTCACCCTAAAACATGATCATCCGGTATTATTGTTATATGAACATACAGTATATACATGATGATGATTTTACCTCCATGATTTGCTGCTTTTGACTTTACAGAAGTAATTATTTTGTGCATATTTGAATGTCTCAATGAAATGAACAACTTACAAGTGTATTCTTAACTACAGTAGTTTGTTCAATCAGTTTTTCAGATTTGCTGTAGTTGTACTTGAATCGTACTGTAATTCTCCAAGCTGCTATCAGTTTTGTAGCAGTGTATACTTGACTTGTACTGAAACCCTCATTTCAAACAATCACTTATTCATTCATTCAATCATGAGAGAAAAAAAGTGTACAGAATTTGTTAAAATTCTGTTAAAATGTGTTTTTAGTGGGCTACCATTAGTTGCGGGCTACCATAAGTTCCCTAGCCCCTCCCCCTTTATCATGCAACTAAAGCTGTGGGTGTGTCTTCAGTTCAGGTGGATCTCCACCCATCACCACCCACCAGGCAAACCAGGCATACTTAATGAACTGGTGGGGTGGAATCATAAAAATGACAGTTTAACAAACATTGTACACTTTTTGGGAAAAGAAATCTTACTTTTCATATAACATTAATACCTGAAGATGATGTTTTAGGGTAGAGAAAAATCTTGGAAATCTATTGTTAAGCATGAATAAAATTGGCTACGAAAATACAAATACAGCAGCAGCATCTTTAACTGCTCCGCACCAGTTGTACTAGCCCTTGTCCCTAGGAATAGTTGATGTTTTTTTTGCTGGCAAGTTTA
>CM076984.1:6764467-6884467 GCA_039105355.1 Benthosema pterotum
GAAGGGCCCATGTTCCTATACTGTAGTTCCCTCCAGGAACAGGGTGAATACGTCTGTCTGGAACTCACTCCCACACCTCACATCAAAGTCACCCCCTCCCCCCACCGCTGCTGTGTTCAAAGTCTCCCTCAAGACCCCCCCCCCCCCACCCCCCCTGGCCTAATATTACTCCAATCATCCAATCAGCTCATCTCCAACGATTTTTTTTACTTGTTACTAGGGCTGGGACTTTAAAAAATATCTCATTTTAATCGCACATAGATTTTGCAGCACAGAACCTTTTTTCACTGGACAAATTTCAGGCGTACCAATCATAACGGGGCACACAATGGGAGAAGCTGAGGATCTGGGTAACCAATAAGGGCTGCCATTGATCCAAACTCCCACTGTTTTATCCTACTACTAACGCTATCCTATTATCCTATTACTAACGCTATCTTTAACCCTCACCCTCAACATAACTTGTTACAGTATGGACACAGTTTTGATTTAGAAAAACTCACTTACACACTATCAAGCTGTTTTAACTTCCACAAAAAAATGCTTCTCGGATCAAATATTAGCATGTGAATAACTGAGATTAATTAATTACGAAGCTTCAAATTAATTAGATCAAAAATTTTAAATCGAGTCCCGCCCCTACTTGTTACTCGAAACAGTTATAATATCACTATTTCTACTCATTACAAATTACATTTGTCATGCTGCTGCTTTCGACAGTAGAAGGGAGATGAGCTGATGCCACTTTTTTGCTTGATGAACAGGCTGCAAGCTTTTTACAGTCAGACGTACAAAGCCATCTAGTGTCAAGGTTGCGACATTGAGAGGTCAGAAACTGACCTTCACCCCTCGAAGTACTCCGATTGGCCAGTTTATGTGATGCCGTAATGGTGAGAGGTTATTAAGAGATCTCTATAAGTATCTCTTCAAGAGATATCTATATAAGTAGCCTATGTCTGGTCGCTCACTCTGCTCGTGCACAAGTCGGCCATGGCCTACTTCATGTGCTCAATGCACAAGTTGGCGCTCTACTGAGTGCAGACGAATTCTGTATTATGATAACAAAACAAGCACGAGCTCAGACAGTATACACATTTACATCACTCTCTCTGTCACTCACACACACACACACACACACACACACACACACACACACACACACACACACACACACACACACACACACACACACACACACACACACACACACACACACACACACACACACACACACACACACACACACACACACACACACACACACACAGCTTGACCTATAGGCTGGTGAAAGCCCTGATTCAGCTGACAGCGGATCAGGGTCACAGCCAGTCAGTCAGCTGACGTGGGGTCAGTGTTAGAATCCCTAACCGGCCTCCTCCTCTGGGGCTTTAGGCGGCGCAGGGCAGCCCAGCAGCTGATCTGGGACAAGGCATGCAGGCAGACACCAGTGAGTGTAAGCCTGAGGGGATGTCGTGTTCACCAGGTGGGCTTTTATTAAGAGGCACGGGCGTAGACACGTGGGGAAAAGGGGGACAATTGTAGGGGGGCCCAAAGTCAGGGGGGCCACTAAAAGCTTGCATTAATAAGGTTTTGTTTGTATTGATTATATTATGAAAAATATTTGATCTCAAAGTGCACCAGATTGAAGCATTCCACCCATTTTCAACATTCTAATATGTCATTAGTATACCCTAGAGGTGCTGGGTGGACATGATGAAAACGTTTCCCCCCCATTCTGTGTTTCCTGGAAATGGAGGTCTGAAGAAAAAGCACAAAAACATGATGAAGCACATCTTGATGGCATCATCAAGATGTATGTCATCGTGTTTCTATAGACACTCCTTTTTTTCTGAGAGCGTACAAATGGAACCAAATGAACCCGTTAGAGTTCATTTGGTTGCATTTGTACGCTCTCAGAAAAAATGTTGAAAACGGGTGAAATTCCCCTTTGACGCCCCCGGGAAAGGGGGGGCCCATGTGGAAAAGCTTTGCAGGGGGCCCAGAATTGCTAGCTACGCCCCTGTTAAGAAGAGGCAACAGCTGAAGGAAAGGAGGAGGAGGCTCACTTGGTGGTGGTTGTCCATTTGGAGGTCATGGCTATAGACCTGCGCAGTGACGTCAACGCTCCTGTTCCAGAAATGGATCCCCCATTCATTTTTCCCATAGACTTTTCGAAAATAATTCATATAAAGACGATTACGCCGCGGACAAAGCCAATTCGAGTCGTGACGAATCATGATGACACACACAAACTTTTGGGACAATCAAATCATTTCTAAGATGAAAAACGAAACAAAAAGTCTTGTATAATGTCGTTTTCTACTTCTTCCTAATTCTATATTATATGATATTGTGTTTGTTGTCATGATTTGTCACGACCCAGGTTGTGGAGACTATGAAGTGACCCCCCCCCCCCACACACACACACCTGTGGTGAATGCAGTAGCCTATATCAATATCGCAATATATCAATCGAACACCTTGGACGATAGGTATATCGATCAAGAAGCTGCTATATATCGATACGGCAATAAACATCAAGACTTATCGGGTTAGCAGTGTCAGACACGCGTACCCCTGTTTTAACATCATCAAAGCCCCCGTATACAAGGTTCAATACACTCCCTTTCCAGACCCTTTTCCCGAATGCTTCAGACAATTTTAGTTTAATTTAGACTAGAGATCTCTGGGGGCCAGACAGTGTCTGTATTGTATTTGTGCAACATTACTTTTGAATGAACAAATATGTTCGATAAATATCGATAAATGGAGACATCGCTGTATATCGTATCGTGGCCTCTGTATCGTAACCGATATCTATCGCGACTCGCAAGCAATATCCACCACTAACGCACACGCACTAGTGTCCCTGTGCAACCCCGACCATCTCACCCGAACACCTGGGAACTCACCAGGGGCGGATTGGCACATATTTTCCCACCGGGACAATTTTGCCTTTGCCAGGCCACCCTGGGGGGTGGGGGGGGGGGGGCAGCTGGTTAACCAGATGTAACTCTTTGAGAGCGTAAAAATGGATTTTTGAACTTTTCATTTTTACACCCTCAAGAGTTAAAATATTCACCATGTGAATTAGCCCAACTTAGTCTACACAACTAGAGAATTTAGAAGATTAATGGTCATTTTGATCTGTATGTTCCAGGCGAGCATCTAGCGCATTCTAGTGCATTTTGGAAGTGCCACTAGTGCATTTTGGATCTTGTCCAGGCCACGAGGTGGCACAGGCCACCGGGAAAACTCCCTGTACTCCAGATGGCCAATCCGCCCCTGCCACTTTTTGTTGTCAGCAGGTGTTCTTTAGAGCAGTGGTGTTCAACCCTTTTCATTTCATACCAAGGTCCATCATTTATTATGCGTTTTCGAGCCAGGTCTAGCCCTCAATGATTTTGGCCTTGGGGGGCGGGGGTGTCGTGGGATCCACACGGCGGAAGTGCTGTGCTCTGATTTGATCTCACTAACGTGTCGTCATCTCCGGTACCTCCCATGCCCGTCCACTGCTGTTCTACGTCACATCATTTAGAGCGACGCCCACCCCGGAAGGTTGACACGCCCCTCAAGGCCACTTTCCAACGCGCGTTAGTCCAGGCTTTCCGTTTTCGCGCAAGGCGGACGAAAATGAAAGCCTGGGTGTCGAGGCTATGCGTTTTCGAGCCACGAAGGACCACCACCGTTGGATATGAGAATTAGCCTGGCTCAGTCAAACTCCAAACTTAGAATAGAGTGTTGTCGTTGGAGGATAAGAGTTTGTCCACTAATCCTGCCTGCATGCTATAGGAGAGATAACAGGCAGAAATGGCAAATGTTGATCAAAACAACAATTATTTGAAATTCAAATGAAATTTCAAAATAATGATGTTGGTCTAGATGTCTTGTAAATGGACTATATCAACAAATGTTTTACAATAACTGTAGGAGTGCAAAATGAAACCAAATAGACCTGTAATATAGTGTCCTTTTGGTTTCATTTTGCAATAGTTAAAGATCTCTAAGGGTCCATGCGTGCTGTGGTTTGATCACCAACTCGCCATCATTATTTGGTTGGGGACCACTGTTGGATCTAATATTTCATTATGTTTTATTATTTTATGCTTTTGTGATCATCTCTTATAACAATGTTAAAAATGTCTGTATGTGTGAGGCCGCCTCACCATACTTATCTTGATTTTTGCAATGTACATGTGTGCAGGACTGCCCTGTCACATTATGACCTATTTTTCTGTAATGTTCCGCTCGTGTATTGATTCTACTATCAGCTGTCGTCCACTCCAGATACCAACTTATACCATTGGAAAATGATGTTCCTTGAAGAGGAGATTGTCCCGGAGAAAAACATATCATGTCTAAGATAAAAACCAAGATGAGAACGACATTGACGACAACCCTTAATTGGGTCACTGTGATAATGAGGCAAACTGGTCTGAACAAGATACCTCACGTATCCAGCAAGAAATCCCGGCCTCAGACCAAATGTCGCCAGATGATGCCATCATGACAATGCCTGGTGTCATGACAAACCAACCTATGGAAATGCGACAGCTACTGACTGAAATCAAAAACATTGTCTCTCTATAAAAATGCTTGTAACTGATGTGATATTGCTTTTTATGCCGAAGAGGATTATTTTTGTGGACATTATACCCTACCCTATCCTTTGCAACTGTAACGCTCTAATTTGAACTTAAGTAAATTGTTTTAAATTTACTTTTACAGTGTCAGTCTCCGAATTATTTCAGGTTTTACTTAGAACTCTACTGATCATAGAGTTCCATTTTTTATACCTGGATAAAGTTTTTATGGTGTTACATCTTTTAAAGTGGATTTACAAGGGGTTGTTCCTACTTGGCTATTATTCTATAGTCATCATTTTTAACTGAAAATATCATATTTATCAACCACCTAGCCGAAACCCCCTGAAGGACCACTGTGGTTGAGAACCACTGCTTCCAAAACAGGATCAAACTTTAGCCTGATTGGCGTGGCATTTATATAAGACAGGACTCCATCCATTCAAGAACAGTTGTTCATTTTGGCACAGCCATTCATTCCCCAGTTTAGTTGAGAGAGCATATTACAAGTTGTCCATTTGTATACACACACTGTGAGTCGGCCAAACACACGAGGATTAGACAGCGTAAGTGCTTGAGCTACACAGCAAAAACATTTGCCAATTCGAGGATTGTGTTATGTATTATAAATGAGGCTTTTTGTAGCGTTGTGACAGCTGTATTGTCCCCATGCGTCCCCGGTGGCCAGCATAATGTCCCAATTTGTAAAGCTCCAAAGAGGAGTGGACTAGAGCGCGCCAAGCAAAAGAAACCAACTGGACTGACTTACCACTGTTAGAAGAACTCATGATGGAATGGATGATGAAGTCGGACCGGGCGGTCCCCCCTTTTTTTATTTATTTATTACTATTACTATCCAAAACAAATCCGCTTTTTTTCCTTGGAAATAATAATCCCATAAAAGCTTAAGAGGAGGAGAAGATGTGAAGTGTTTTCAGTTCACTTTTTTCTTTTCTTTCTTCTTTCTTTGCTGGCTGTCAGTCAGTCAGTCAGTCCGCGCGATAATCAGGTAATCAGCGCAGGTATACACACTGAAAATACAGCTAATTGTCCCAACGGTAACTGATGCTTATCAGGGGCGAACAGTCAGTGCATCTCGACAAGGCAGACACAGATATTTCTTTCCTTACAATCCCCAGTCAGGTGGATGGTGCCGCTGCTGCTGGTTGGTGGTGGTGGTTGTGGGCACGGAAGGCAGAGCCACACCGTCAGTAGACACTCAATACAACGGGAATAAAGAACGAAGGGACGAGGAGGAGGTGGAGGAGGTTGCATGCATGGATCCCCAGTAGTGCTGTGCGTGGCTGATGATCCTCACGTGTGTGGATCTCTCTCTTTCTCTCCCTCTCTCTCTCTGCATGGGCGTCTGTTGTTGTTGTTGTTGTTGGTGGTGGTGGTGGTGGTGGTGGTTGTGCGCGTGCGGAAGCCGATCCGATAGAACGAACCTGACGCCGACTACTACTGAGTCGAACTGGAGGTGGTGATCAGTGACAATACAATGTTGCTCAGTCGCATTCCACCTCCGTGTCAGCAGCAGCAGCAGCAAGCAGCAAAGCGAGGCGAGATCCACTACATCCACCACCGCCGCCACCACCACCACCGGCGGGGCTGATTCCTTCCTAGTAGCCTATTACTATAGCTGCTGCGCGTGTGCTGTGCCCATCGCGGATCGGAGACGACGGCGCGCGTGTGTGTTTACGCACGGGATTACGCACGGGAGCGATCGGCGCGCGTGAGTGAGTGTGTGGCGTGCGTGTCGTCTGTCGAGACGCACGGGTTTCCATCCATCCATGGGGCTGGGGCTCCTCAGCTCTGATCGGTCCACACACACTCATACACACACACACACACACACACACACACACACACTCACACAGCACACCACCGCCCCCTCCTGGAAAATGGCCGTATAAGCACATTAGCTAATTGGATTATATTGACTGTCGACACTGTACCATAGGCGGATTATGGACTGAAGGGCCCCTGCCCCCCCCCCCCCCCCCCCCCTCCCGATTGCTTAGAAAACACCAAATAAATGTAGGCCTACCTGTATTTCCACTATACAGGATTTTTACACTATTAAAGGCAACACACATTGTTTTAACAAAATAAACAGCCATTATAACGAAAATGTAGCCGTATCTCCACTATACAGGATTTACATGCAATTAAAGCCAATACACATTGAATGATGTAACGAAATAAACAGCCATTACAATAACTAAATGTACCTGTATCTCCACTATACAGGATTTACACACTATTGAAGCCAACACAAATCAAATTGACGAAATAAACAGCCAATGCCACACCTAGCCAGATAAATGCACCTGTATTTCCACTGTACAGGATTTACACATAAGCAAACTAACACAAATTTAACAAAATATGCCATACACTGCCCACTTCACATCTTACCGAAATAATTCCTAAACAACAAAATGTGGGAAAACCTAAATGAATCATAGTCTTACCTTAAATGTGTTTTTTCCTGGTTTTGGTCCGTGCAAAGTCATCCACGATATCATCAAAGTTAATTCCACGGGTCAGCTCACTCTCTATGGCCACCAGTGAAAAGTGCCTTTAAGCGTCTCTGGGTCATTTTAGTTCTCAGTTCATTTTTGATTGTGGACATGAGAGAAAATAGGACCGCTCCCCTTCACAGTTACAAACGGGCAGAGTCAGAAACATCCGCAGCGCCACATACAAGTTGGAGAATGATGTTTCCATGCCAGTAGACTTCAGATTCATGAAGACTTTGAGCTGTTCTTTCTTTGGGGCTTGGGATTTGGTGGTTTTGGTCAAACTTAAGAAAAAAGCTCTGAACTGAATTAGCTCATTAGCTCATTTCATGTACCCCAGGGGTTTTCAACAGGTGGTTCCAGGAGGATTCCAGGTGGATTCCAGGTGGTCCCCAGGATAAATGATGGAAAGTTGGTTTAACAGATACAACTCTTGAGAATGTAAAAATGAAACCAAATGGAAGAGTTAAAATATTCATCATCTGAATTAGCAGCACTTAATTAAGAAGTTTACACTGTTTTTTTTTTTTTTTTTTTTTTTTTTGCAAAATTGTGGCTGAAATAATGGAATTGTGGACAAAACCAAAATAATTCTTTAGTTTTAGGTCTTTGGGGCTAAAATGTCATCAAATGGTGGTCCCTGTTGTCAAAAAGGTTGAAAACCCCTGATGTACCCCCATATAGCGCTGGATCAGTCCCAGTTTCACACCAATCCTCGCCCTCGTGTTCTGCTGATGGTTCACTCTGAGCATCTGGCTGCATGAGGCTCCACCTCCGGTATAAATCCAGAAGGTGGCGGAGGAGGTGAAGCAAGTTGCCGCTGGCCTTCTTGATCATCCGTTTCTGACTGCGATGCCACTTTCTCTTCATCCTCCGAGTCCGACTGCGGTATCACCAGTTGCAGAAAATAACTGCTGTAGTTGTTCTGCAGCTGCAATAGTAACATCCATATTTTCACCACCACGTCCACGATGGTGGACTGGTGATGAGCAGCAGCCCCATGGCTGCCTTGGGCTTGGCCTGACGCTGCTGCTAGCCCCTCACCCTCGGCTTCTTGTTCGACTTCAGTGTCATTACTGGCACTGCTTTTGAAAAAAAAACTGGTAATTGCAGGAACTCTAGACAGTAGTTCTGCTTGCCTCGTTTGTTTTTCTTTTTTCTTAGTTCTTTTAGCTGCTCCACTTGGCCCCTTGCCGTACTCCATTTTTGTCAAAATGCTAAATTAGCAGTAGCACTGTTTGATTGTTGTCAGTGATCGCTGTTTGCTACTATGACCTGTGACCTGGTTGCACCTGTGTGATTGGTCCCCTGTTACTGTTACTGCAGCAGCCAGCAAGCCTAACCATTTGTAGCCCAGGCCACAAGCTTCAATTTCTTGAAAAATAGAAAAAAATAAACCACTCACCATTCATATATATATATATATATATATATATATATATATATATATATATATATATATATATATATATATATATATATATATATGTGTGTGTGTGTGTGTGTGTGTGTGTGTGTGTGTGTGTGTGTGTGTGTGTGTGTGTGTGTGTGTACATTGTGTAACCCCTTAGCAGTCACTGTTTAAGGCCCCTGGCTTAACCTTTTTTGCAGGGTCCCCCGGGCCCTTAGACTTGATCCTCCGCGGGCCAACCTTGTACTTGAGTCTCTGCCACGGTGCCACTGTGGCAGAGACTCAAGTACAAGGGCCCCAGGCATGGTCTACTGGTCTCGTCGTGGGCCATGAGACCAGTAGACCACGCCTGGCAGGGGCCCTTTTACTTGAGCCTCTGCCGCAAGACCGCCGCAAGACTCCACCTGGGGCCCTTTTACTTGAGCCTCTGCCGCAAGACTGCCTCAAGACTCCACCTGGGGCCCTTTTACTTGAGCCTCTGCCGCAAGACCGCCGCAAGACTCCACCTGGGGCCCTTTTACTTGAGCCTCTGCCGCAAGACTGCCTCAAGACTCCACCTGGGGCCCTTTTACTTGAGCCTCTGCCGCAAGACCGCCGCAAGACTCCACCTGGGGCCCTTTTACTTGAGCCTCTGCCGCAAGACCGCCGCAAGACTCCACCTGGGGCCCTTTTGCTTGAGCCTCTGCCGCAAGACTGCCTCAAGACTCCACCTGGGGCCCTTTTGCTTGAGCCTCTGCCGCAAGACTGCCTCAAGACTCCACCTGGGGCCCTTTTACTTGAGCCTCTGCCGCAAGACTGTGGCTTGTATTTGCGCTTCCGCCGCAAGACAACGCCTTCGCAGTGGCGCGGAGGCTCAAGCTCAGGGGCCCCCCTAGCTCAGGGGCCCCTGGGCCTGGGCCCAACGTGCCCGTTGGATAAGCCTCCCTTGTGTAGAGCAGTGGGTTTTCAACCTTTTTGATACCAGGGCCCACTATTTATTCAGCATTTTAGCCACGGACCACCATTTGAGGACATTTTTAGCCCCACAGACCCCAAAATTAAAGATTTATTTTGCTTTGCTTGTCCATAATTCCAGGCTGGATTTGGAAAACAGTCAAAACATAGGCTACAGATCAAGATGGCCATTTATCTTCTACATGCTCTAGTTGTGTAGCATTGGGGTTAATTCAGAGGATGAATATTTTAACTCTTGAGAGTGTCAGTTTTTACACTCTCAAAGAGTTACATCTGGTTAGCCAACCTTCCATCATATAGCTGGGCCCACCTGGAACCACTTATACAATTCCCTTTCAATGCGAAGGGCTTTACTGGCATGACAAAAGCATGCTTTACTTTTGACAAAGCAAAAAAGCACACAGCAGCATTACATTACAATCAAGGGGAAAAGTATGCACATTTAAAACACTTGATGCAATATTACACACAATGATTTGTAGGAGTGGGACCGTGGGACGATTCATCATGTGACGAATCGATATAGGGTTCAGAATCGATTTATGTTGCAATTCTTAATTGTGCTGCAATTCGATATATTGCATTTTCTCCGCAAATCACTGCTTTTATTATAGCCTATATTAGAACATTAAAAAATCGAAGGTATATCTGGACCATGACAAGTTCAGTCAACTAGGTTCTAGAACATTTTAAAGCAATTCTACACAATATAGACCATTTAAAGTTCAATCTTACACTTCAAAGCAACTTGATAACGTCAGTCAGTCTTTCTGACATGACCAAATTAATATATAAATATAAAAGAAAACAATTCTGAACTTGGCGATTCGATATTGATATCATGGCATAAGAATTAGGCCTATATATAGCCGTATCGATTTTGACTAATCATTCAATAATGATTAGTCTTTAGGGTGGTTGTGTTCCCTTTGATATCCAGCTATCACAGCAGCTCGCAAATCCTGCTGCTGCGTTTGGCACATTGTTGTGCTTCGCCCAGCCGATGAGCTTTTCGTCATTACTCATGTCTTGAAAATCACTGTGGGTGATCTGTGGGGAGTATGTGTCTTTGATGTCTGTTACGAAGTGTATCTCATTATTCCACTTCATTTTGTGTGCAATGTGTGCAACAAGCCAATCAGCCAACAGCATGTGCACCAAGGCCACCACCAGAACTTTGAAATTGATGCCCACCACGATTCAAACCTCTGGGATTGTCCCCAGATGTTATAGGCTACTTAAAGGGGAAGTCCACCCATTTTCAAAATTTTGAAAATGGGTGGACAAATGGGTACAAATGTGAACCAAATGGACCCGTAAAAAGGGGTCTGAAAGGAAAATCATTAACATGGTGAAATACATCTTGGTGATGTCATCAGATGTATTTCACCATGTTAATGATTTTTCAGACCTCCATTTTAAGGAAATACAGAATTGGGGGAACTTTTTTTTTTATCATGTCCACACAACATCTCTAAGCTATATTAAAAATGTTGAAAATGGGTGGAGTTCCCCTTTAAAATGAGCCAGTGCTCTGCTGGACCCACTGTGAGAGAGGATTGCCATCTAGTGGTCAAAGTAACACATTGCCTTAACGCTGGTATTCCCTCAGTAGTGGCCTAGCAGAGGCCTATTTTCCACCACCTGGGAAGTGGGAACCGGTTCAGTTTTGTGTGTGTGTGTGTGTGTGTGTGTGTGTGTGTGTGTGTGTGTGTGTGTGTGTGTGTGTGTGTGTGTGTGTGTGTGTGTGTGTGTGTGTGTGTGTGTGTGTGTGTGTGGCCGTGGCCGTGGCCCCAAACCCACAGGCTACCTATATTAAATTGTTATCATCATTAAACTTTTTTAAACATTTATTACTTACACAAAGGCGATGGAACACATGGCATGGGCACCGCTGCTCAAGAAAGATGCTGGAGCGCAGAACACCAGCGAGTTGGCCGGATGTACGGAGAACCAGGATGACTGGAAACGACGATGGAAGCCTCGTCTGAGGACGACCTAGAGAGAGAGAGATTGTAGTCTGTTACAATTTAGAAATTACCTTTACCTTTAGATTTAGCCTGTAAATATGCAAATTTGGATTATGTGGTTAAATATGCAAACCAGGGGCGTAATGTCTGCGAGGCTGTGTGTGCTTGTGTTTGTGTGATGGAGATCCAGTCTCTATACCTACACATACCACACACACACACACACACACACACACACACACACACACACACACACACACACACACACACACACACACACACACACACACACACACACACACACACACACACACACACACAGAGCCAGCGCCATCCAATCTCTACTACATCAAGCAAAGTCATTGCACAAGGGCGCATTCGTGCTCATTTGGGGGCGGGGGGGGGGGGGGGTTTTCACAGCCTACATGAGGACGGACGCAAGATTACGCCCCTGATGTAAACAATGTAAAATATGAAAACGCTACTACTGTGGAAAGGTTATCATTATTCATTCACTACAGACTATATACAGTATTGTCCCTATATGAACATTCTAATATGGTTTTGCGCACTCCATTTAAATTCCAATTTTCAAATCAATCAATCAATCAATCAATCAATCAATTAAATGGTGGTCTCAAATGATGAATAAATAGTGGGACCTGGTATGAAAAAGGTTGAAAACCCCTGGCTTACGGGACTCAAGGTCTGTTTGACGTAAACTGACTGCAGGACTGACTGAATAACTGAATGATTGATTGACATTTGTATAAACAGTTCAGTTTGCAGAATGGACACAGTTCAAAGAAAGTGCAGGTCAATACCAAATCCTGCTAAGAGGATAAAACCAGAATAAGCACTTATAATACTAAAGGCCCCATGGCACCCTGACAAAGACTTGACAGCCCAACCGCATTGGTCATTTTGTAAAAATGCTCTTTGCCCAGCTGATGGCAACTTAAAGGCCTTTTATTATGAAGAACCTCATGACTGCAACAGAGTGCCTTGGATCTGCTGCTGTGCCAAAAAGCACCAAGATCTGTTTACATTACAGCAGTGGTTTTCAACCTTTTTGACACCAGGGACCACCATTTATTCAGCATTTGAGCCACGGACCACCATTTGATGACATGTTTAGCCCCAAAGACCTAAAACTCAAGAATTCTTCTGGTTTTGTTCACAATTCCAGGTTGGATTTTGCAAACAAAACAGTGTAGACATGTTAATATAATAGTGCTAATTCAGATGATGAATATTTTAACTCTTGAGAGTGTGAAAATGAAACGGGTCCATTTGGTTTCATTTTTACCTTCTCAGGAGTTACATCTGGTTAATCAACTTTCCATCATTTAGCCTGGGGACCACCTGGAACCCCGGTTGAAAACGGCCTGCAATACAGTGTCAATATAAGGGTCCTCCCCAGATAGCAAAATCCATTGATTCAACGTTGATTCAACGTTGAATCAATGGATTCAACATTGATTCAACATTGATTCAACGTGGAATCAATGGATTTTGCTATCTGGGTCCAGACCATTTTCAATTATCAAAGTATTAGTAGGCAATAGACATTGCAATAGACAAACAAACAAACAACTGAATAATCCTTGATTTGTGTGTGTGTGTGTGTGTGTGTGTGTGTGTGTGTGTGTGTGTGTGTGTGTGTGTGTGTGTGTGTGTGTGTGTGGTGTGTGTGTGTGTGTGTGTGTGTGTGTGTGTGTGTGTTGTGTGTGTGTGTGTGTGTGTGTGTGCGCATCACTTGTACACAGCATGTGTTCTGTGCCACACAGTGAAAGAGAGAGAGAGGAAGTTATTTTTCTGTGGCCTGGGGGAAGCAAGACAATGGAGGGATGTGAGTTAAGGCCCCCCTCCATTCTCTCTCTCTCTCTATCTCTCTCTCTCTCTCTCTCTCTCTCTCTCTCTCTCTCTCTCTCTCTCTCTCTCTCTGGGACTACCAGACGTCTAACTGTCTGCATCTTTAAAGTGCGTCCCTGTGCAGGGGCGGATCTAGGCAGGGGCATGAGGGGATAAATACCCAGTCTGCCCCCCCAAACACGATGGCATGCAAAACAACCCAAGATATTTCAAATTAAAGTGCTTATATTTAAAATGATGTGAAACACTACTACTGCTACTAACTAACTACAGCTGTGTCACCACTAAACCAACAGCATTTCATCATTGAAAACAGAAAGTCAGACCTTTAGCTTTATGCATGCTGCGTGTCTGATGTAACTTCAACAACAACTGATGTTATTATTGATGCTTTACTTGACTAATAAAAGTCCTGTAACCGAAAATGGTATGGGTGCGGCTTCACCGCCCGTGGCGCGAAGCGACACGGGCGATGAAGCCGCACCCATTCCATTTTCTCTTGCCAACATGTTCTCTTGCCCCCTCAAATGGGACATGTTACATCCGCCCCTGTCCCTGTGTCTGTCCGTGTCATTGTCTCGTGGCTTTCAGAGGATGCCCACCATGGAACAAACCAAGGTGTGGAGGACGTTGTGTCGTAACACACGTAGACCGCTGATTCCCAACATGTGGGCCGAGGCCCACCGCTGGGCCGTGAGGCAGGGGCGGATCTAGGCATGGGTATGGGAGGGGGGGGGGGCAATGCCCCCCTAAAGGCCCAGTCTGCGCCACCAAACACGATGGCATGCAAAACAACCCAAGATATTTCAAATTAAAGTGCCTATATTTAAAATGATTTGAAACACTACTATACTGCTACTAACTACAGTTGTGTCACCACTAAACCAACAGCATTTCAGCATTGAAAACAGAAAACTCTCTGAGTCAGACCTTTCATGTTGGGAACAGTTAAAGTGGCCGCAGGTTGTCTTTATTCTAATGTGGGTATTTCTGTAACTCCAAAGTTTTTTTTTTTTCACGCATCTCCGTCAGCTTAAAGATTCACAGTTAAGTGGTGGGTGACCACTTAACTCCAGTGGTCAGACAGGTGGGTAGCCTGGCTCAGCCCTGAATCAGCACCTTAAAAAATACTAGCTTTTTTCCCTGTGACTCAAGGACTGGCTTCCCTGCCTTTTGGGCCATTTGTTTGGATTGGAAATCCAATCCCAGTACCTGATTGGCCGACAGCCCTGTCACTCACTTCGTTCACAACGTCGAACCAATCACCGTTAAGACTGCTGCCCATCCTAGACACCGCTGTGGTAGAGAGGGACTTCAGTCTGAATAATGAAGTGAAACAAAATGACAATTCAGACTAAAAGGTCAGACTAACAGGTGGGCCCAGGGGTCGAGACAAGGTCAACTGGGAGCCACTGATCGAGTCCCGTCAACATCATCCATCCTGCATGCCTGCTGCTGCCTTCAGATCGCTATGAATGAATGAAGCTCTCTTTAAGCAGGCGACACGGTCAATGAAACGGAACAGGTCATGTTAGACGTGTCCTGGATTCCACACAGATCCATTGCTCGTGTTTACTGAGCTCGCTCTGCAGAGGAACATTAACTTTTCTTTTATCACAGTCCCACTTAATTCAGTCCTATATATAACTTAATAAGCGGGTTTGATATGACCCAGGGAAATCGGATTTACATTGTGTGTGTGTGTGTGTGTGTGTGTGTGTGTGTGTGTGTGGTGTGTGTGTGTGTGTGTGTGTGTGTGTGTGTGTGTGTGTGTGTGTGTGTGTGTGTGTGCACGCACAAGTGTGTGTGTGTGTGTGTGTGCTTGAGTGTGTGTGAGAGCATAGGACTCATAAAACGTTTATCAAGCGAACAACCCTGCATTCAGTAATCACTTGCGGGAGCAGAGCAAGCACAAGTATAGCGATCGCTTCGCAACGGTCGACAGTCCTCCTTCAAACTGGAATACTTTGAGGCTCAGTATTCCAATTGGCCGGTTTTAGGTGATGGCGTATTGGTGACATAATTAAGAGACCTTTACAAGTAATCAGTGTTGCCAACTTGGCGCATTTGTCGCTATATTTAGCTTTTTTTCAGATCCCCTGGCTGGTGATTTGGGGCAAAATTGATTGACAGGCACCAGAGATAAAAGCCTCATTTTTCCTCCCATGACAGTGGTGACATGGTCCCCATGCTAAATGATGGACAGTTGGTTAACCAGATGTACAACATAACTCTTTGAGAGCGTAAAAATGATTTTTACACTCTCAAGAATTAAAATATTCACCATCTCAATTAGCCCAAGTCTACACAACTAGAGAATGTAGAAGATTAATTTTCATTTTGATTTTATATATATAATATATATATATATATATATATATATATATATATATATATATATATATATATATATATATATATATAATATATATATATATATTTTTTATATATTTGATTTTACGCTCTCAAGAGACAAAGATGTCTGAAGGTCCGGCCTATTTGATTACCAAGCAACTCTCCATCATTTAGCCAAGGAGGACCAGCTGGAATCCCCCTGAAGGACTGTCTGACCCCCAGCCACTGGTTGGACCTCCACTGATACGAGGGAGGCCAGTGAAGGCTCTATGGTGTCAGTTCCGCGTTGTGCCTTTTGTCTCGCAAACTGACAGGGCAGAAAAACAGGAAGCGTTCCTTCCTGAGCGGCGGAGGCCGAAGGGGGTGCGGGTGGATGGGTGGAGGGGTAGAACGGTGGGCCAGGGGGTCACAGGGATGTTCTGGTGGCCCCCCAACTGGACTTCACGTAACGGTAAACATCCCATGCTTTGTGTTTGTTCTGCACCAGGCCACGCAGCGCACCGAAGCCTTCCATCTGACACTAAACTGGTCATGTACGTACAGGAGACATTTTTCCTTCACTAATATAACGGGGATAGGACAATCACTTGACCGTTGGCACAAACTGACCTTTGCCATAAGCACTAATGAGGACCAAAATGTCCATACGCCTTTCATACCAGCTTCTAACCGAGGGGACGGCTTGCCAGCAGAGGCATTCAGGCGGTCAGGTTACAACTCGCTGCTCACTAGTTGCAACCACAAGCACCAATGGCCTTGCCCACGACCAGTGAAGTAGTCGCGACCTGAAAGAAACTGGTTACACGCCCACGTCGTTGGTCGCTAGTGGATCACGCCGTCTCTCCACTCCCTAATCGCTGCAAGTGCCTTGCATGGTTTCCTCTGCTGATGGTGAATGAAGGTTTTAATCATGGCTTGTAGAGCGGATACTGTTGCTAAAAGAAAATGGTATCAGGTTACATCTGCAATAGTATGTTATAAGGGTGGAAGTATTTAGCTTCTGCTCACGCACAAGTAGGCTACTTAGACGCAACGCACAAGCTATCAAGTGCTGATAGTTTGACTTGTCATTTATCTTTCTGGCAACAATCAAGCATGGTAAATCCCCTTTCTAGATTATACAGTACATGTCTGCATGTTTTATATACGTGCTTACTCGCATTGCAAACATGCACACCAATGCACATACAGTATATATGTTATGGAACATCCCACTTCTGAATCATTGCTCAGTGAATCAAGATATTGATATCTTCCCCAGTCTTTCCTGAACCTGCTGACAGGTCAGACAGACAGACAGGTCATGGACTCGATCCCAGCCCTGTCTGGTGCTGCTGTGTCCAGTCATTGTGTCTCTTCGTCCATGCTTTGAATGTTTTTCTAATGGAGGGAGCGTGTCTGGTATTGTGTGTGTGACAATAATGACACACTAGTTTCCCTATCAGCAGCACTATGCTGCATTCTTCACTAAAGCTGCCCTTTGTCCATGGCTAATGACAACATGCACCGCATGCGGTGCGCCACACACACACACACACACACACACACGCGCACACGCACACGCACACGCACACACACACACACACACACGGACTTGGGTTTTGCATGATTATACTCGGGTACCGATGGATGTACTGTACCATGATGTAATGGGACCACCTGTGTTTCTTACAGCGTGGGAAAATGAAGCATCTACTGCTGCTCATCCAATTGAGGAATCCCCTTCACATCACCACACCCACACTGCCCAGGGGAGATGTTATGCTTCTTTACGCATGTGAGTGTACAGACGCGCACACACACACACACACACACACACACACACACACACACACACACACACACACACACACACACACACACACACACACACACACACACACACACACACACACACACACACACACACACACACCTTCAAAGGACCTTCATACTGTATACACACATGGCCTGCCCTGCATTTTCAGGGTCGATTTGAACACTCCAGGGGTGAATCTAGGCATGGGTGGGGCAATGGCCCCTAAATGCCCTGACTGACCCACCAAACATGATGGCATGATGCAAAACAACCCAAAATATTTAAAATCAAAGTGCTTATAAATGATTTGAAACACTACTGCTACTACTAACTACAGCTGTGTCACCACTAAACCAACAGCATTTCATCATTGAAAACAGGAAACTATGAGTCAGACCTTTAGCTTTATGCATGCTGCGTGTCTGCTGCAACTTCAGCAACAACTGATGTTATTATCGATGCTTTACTTGACGAATAAAAGTCCTGTAAATGAAAATGGTATGGGTGCGGCTTCATCGCCTGTGGCGCAAAGCGACACGGGCAATGAAGCTGCACACATACCATTTTCTCATGCAACCCCTCCCCCATTGGGAAATGTTACATCCGCCTCTGGTACACTCCCAGAATAATAATAATAATAATAATAAAAAAAACAGCCAGGATTTTACAGCGTATATACAGTACCTCCAACACCAGCTGCACGTATGACGATCACATGTGCTGCTCAGGGTGACTTTGTCCCCCCCTCCCAGGTGTGTGTGTGTGTGTGTGTGTGTGGGGGGGGGGGGGGGTCTACAAGGAGAGAAAAAAACACAATCACTTCCACGGTTTATTTTTAACCAAGCAGGGCAAAAGAAAAGAGAGAGAGAGAAAGAGAGAGAAAAAAAAACACTCCACCGTCCATTACACGCTGGGGAATATTATCTCCTCACACACACACACACACACACACACACACACACACACACACACACACACACACACACACACACACACACACACACACACACACACACACACACACACACACACACACAGATAGGCATGGACGTGACCCAGAAAAGAGCTAGAGGTCACCACTGGTACACGGAAGAGATAAACTGAAGAAGGGGGAGGGGGGGGGGGGCATAATAATAATATTATCACATTTTTAAGCACGCTCAACACGCAGTGTGCCTTCCTGAGTGCAGCGCGTTCGCGGCACTATGTTCTGGACGTTATCGTTCCGTTGGAATGCTGACACGGCGAGTGGGAACTGAGGAAAGTGGTGTTTTTATTCATTTAGACTATTGGTTTTAAACCTTTTTCATACCAGGGCCCATTATTTATTCAGAATTTGAGCCACTCACCAGGATTTGAGGACATTTTAGCCCCAGTCACCAAAACTAAAGATTTTTTTTGGTCTACTGAGCTGGCTTTCGGAAAAATCGAAACAGTTAAACGTACAGATCAAAATGGCTGTTAATCTTCTACATTCTCTAGTCGTGTAGACTTGAGATAATTCAGATGGTGAATACTTTAAAGGTAGGGGAAGTGATTTCACTTTTGTCAGATATCACCCAAAAAATATTTTTTTTCTGTTAAAATGGTCTATTATAAGGTGTGGAAACCACATATGGAGTTTCCCCCTCCCCCACGTTAGCAGAGGAGCTAATAAAAGTTCCCCAGGTCACCACAATTCTCCTCCAATCAGGAGCGAGCAGCAGGTTCACATAGTGTAGCTACTGTTGGGGGCCCCTAGTGCACCAGGCTGGTACTACACCATGAATTTCAAATCACTTCCCCTACCTTTAACTCTTGAGAGTGTAAATCCATTTGGTTTTGGTTTCTCTCTTGAACGCGGGTCATTTTTTTTACTTTTGTGCTCAAAAAACGCCGGCCCCATTGAGAATGAATCAGAATGGTCGATTTATTCCTCGCCATCTGTAAGCCCCTTCAGAGCGACGCCCACCCCGGAAGGTTGACTCCCCCCTCAAGGCCACTTCGTGTAACAAGTTAGTCCAGGCTTTCCGTTTTCGCGCAACGCGAACGAAAATGAAAGCCTGGGTGTCGAGGCTAGGCCTGGGCCTACCAAATAATTATCCATAATAATTAAACCAGTCATCAAAGAGCTTCAACTCATGATGAACAAAGGGTCTGGTGATTTCTGGACCTTTTGAATTGCATGTTGTAATTATTCTGGGTAATTATTTGGTAAGCCCAGGCCCAGGGCTGGTGGTATAGGCTTTCGGCCTAGACACGGCCCCAATCTGATTTTCTGCCATGCAGCCAATGAGGCTTAAACCATAAAATGACCAAAAGTTTTTTTTTTTTTTTTTTTTAAAGTGGAATACCCCTTTAAGAAAGTTTTCTTTTATCAAGAGAGGTAATAATACATTTTATATTGTAAGACTTTTCCCAAATGGGCCATTATTATTATTGTTACCCTTATTATTGTTACCCTTATTAGTATTATTATCTTATTAATATTATACATGTATTGCAGAATCAGAATATTACAATATGAGTTTTTTTTTTTTTTTTTTTTTACATTTTATTCTATTTTGTTTTATTTTAAATCAAGGGTGGTCCAGCTCTCTATATGCGTGGACCCCCCTCGCCCCACCTTTTGGCCCACACCCGTCACCTGGTCTATTATTAGCATTTGTGGCCAAGCAACAACAACAAAAAAACCTCGAAGACATCTTCTCCATAACACGGAGAGGCGAGGCATGCATTGCAGGCACCTCTGGAATGCGGTGGAGTGATTCGTTTTGGCTCGTCGGGCGTTTTACCGATCGCACAACAAGCCAGCTGATTGTTCTGTCAGCTCGGCCCGGCCGTGTTGCCAACTTGGCGCATTTGTCGCTATATTTAGCGCTTTTCCAGACCCCCCTAGCGCCAAAATTAGTGAAAAACTCCTGGCGGAAAATCTAGTGCTTTTTGGCTGGTGAGTTGGGGGAAAATTGATTGACAGGCGTCAGAGATAAAACCCTCATTTTTCACCATTTCTCCTCCTATGACAGTGGTTTTCAACCAGTGGTCCCCAGGCTAAATGATGGATAGTTGGTTAACCAGGTGTAACTCTTTGAGAGCGTAAAAATGAAACCAAATGGACCCTTACGGGTCCATTTGGTTTCATTTTTACACTCTCAAGAGTTAAAATATTCATCATGTGAATTAGCCCAAGTCTACACAACTAGAGAATGTAGAAGATTAATGGTCATTTAATGGTCATATTCCCTTCCAGGCGAGCATCTAGCGCATTCTAGTGCATTTTGGAAGTGCCACTAGTGCATTTTGGATTTTGGCAGTTGGCAACACTGGGCCCGGGCACTACACACAGACACACCAAACTGGTGGAACTGGTGTCAGGGGAAGGGAATGAGGAAACAATCTTTATGTTTATTAATGCAACCTTTCACTGTCACTGCACGTGTTTACAGTTTGGAGAGATAGGCTATAATGGCGTCATATATGAGTGAGTGAAGATTTTGCTTCTTAATTCAGATGATGAATATTTTAACTATTGTGTAGGCCTACACTCAGAGTTACATGGGCTGGGTACCACCTGGAACCCTCTCAAGGACCATGGTGGTCCCCAGACCACTGAGGCTCCCATTTTTGTAACTGTCTGCAGTCTCTTTGGGCAACGCGACAAACGCATGAAAAAAGTTTTTTGAATCTGCACGGTTTGCTGCACATTCTAATGCATCTGCTAAAAACATGAGAGAGAGAGAGAGAGAGAGAGAGAGAGAGAGAGAGAGAGAGAGAGAGAGAGAGAGAGAGAGAGAGAGAGAGAGAGAGAGAGAGAGAGAGAGAGTCTATAGAGCTGAGCAGTCCCGCTCCTCTCGTGACGTCGCCTGTGTTCCAGAAATGCATTCCTCAGTAATTTCCCTCATAGACTTGTCGAAAATGAAATATAAGGAGGACGCACATATACGCGGCGCACAAAGCCAAGTTGGCTTTCAACAAATCATGCCAACAAACACAATATTATCAGACAATATAGGGCCTATATAATTAGCAAGAAGGAAAAAACGGAAGGTTACAATACTTGTTTCGTTTTTCTTCTTAGAAATGATTTGATTGTCTCAAAACGTCGTGTGTGTTTTGGTCCCCAGGCTAAATGATGGAAAGTTGGTTAACCAGGTGTAACTCTTGAGAAAATGAAACCAAATGGACCCTTGCAGGTCCATTTGGTTTCATTTTTACACTCTCAAGAGTTAAAATATTCATCCTCTGAATTAGCACCACTTAATTAAGAAGTGTACACTGTTTTGTTGGCGAAATACAGCCTGGAATTGTGGACAAAATCAAAACAATTATTTCATTTTAGGTCTTTGCAGGGGTGAAAATGTCATCAAATGGTGGTCCGTGGCTCAAATCTGAATAAATGGTGGGCCCTGGGGCATCAAAAAGGTTGAAACCCCTGAGATAGATCATTTTTTCGAAAAGCCTATGAGAAAAATGAACGGGGGGGGGAATCCATTTCTGGAACAGGGGCGACGTCACGAGGGGGCGGTACTGCTCAGCTCTATTTCTCTGTCGTTTGGAATAAGGGGAGGAGTTGAAACAGCCTGTGACATGCCGACCCGCCAGGAGGAGGACAGCCTCTCTCTCAGTCCCTCGGCTCGCACACACACACACGCGCGCGCGCGCACACACACTTTCACATACACGCACACGCAACAGTAGCACTCTGATGACTCGCAAAACTGACTTTCTATTTCTTTTCTTTGCCATACTCATGTGGATCACCGCGCGGTGAAGAATGACTGGCTTTAAACGGCAGCGGTGAGGCGACCTTCACCCACTAAAGCGTGACCACACGCACACGCGCACACGCACACGCGCACACGCGCGCGCACACACACACACACACACACACACACACACACACACACACACACACACACACACACACACACACACACACACACACACACACACACTGCCAATGAGGAATGAAGTGAGAGAGGACAGTGGGCAGCAGCAGGACAGGGGTAAGTAACATTTTACTGTGATCCTTGTTTGTGTGATTGTGTCTTCTTGTTGTTGTTTCAGATTGTTGATTCACTGCCACAGGTTTAGCAGTATATCAGGTTAACTTCTTCTTTACACTGTATAGTCAGCACAAAAACTCTCTGTGTGCGTGTGTGTGTGTGTGTGTGTGTGTGTGTGTGTGTGTGTGTGTGTGTGTGTGTGTGTGTGTGTGCGTGTGTGCAGTGTGTGTAATGGACATGCAATGACCATGTCATGTCATGCAGTATGTTGCTGTGGTACAGAAATGTCTGTGCTTTGTACCAGTGGTATTCAACCAGTGGTCCAGGCTAAGTGATGGACAGTTGGTTAACCAGATGTAACTCTTTGAGAGCGTAACCATGTCATGTTTACACTCTCAAGATTTAAAATATTCATCATGTGAATTAGCCCAAGTCTACACAACTAGAGAATGTAGAAGATTAATGGTCATTTTTGATCTGTATGTTTGACTGTTTTGTTTCCCCAAATCCAGCCTGGAACTGCAAAAGCAAAATAAATCTTTAGTTTTAGGGTTAGCTAAAAATGTCATCAAATGGTGGTGGTCCATGGCTCAAATGCTGAATAAATGGTGGGCCCTGGTGTCAAAAAGGTTGAAGCCCCAGTTACCCCACTGCTTTGTACAATAGGAACTTGGTGCCTGTAATGTAGTGAATGCAAGGAACCAGTGCAAAGGAAGGACTTCCTTGCATAACGGGAGGACAGGAAAAGCAACTTGTCTTGTATGTGTAGCCACATAGCTGAACGTCTCTTCTTTATTATGTCCCATTGTCCTTTATCAACCTCTTCAGCTCCACCCCAATACCGCTGATAACAAAAAGGAGACGAGGAGAGCAGTAAAAAAATATACTGCAGATAAAAACCAAAGTTCAGATTTGTGCGTCCTATTTCGTAAGAGCATCTCCCCCCATATACTACTCTCTCTATAATCTGTCACACTATTGACTCACTTTGAAGCACCGTATGGAGATGAAGCTCTGTCATATTTGTGGAATTACTGTAACAGGCAAGGAGAGGCTAATAATATAATAATAAAGAGCTGATCCTTGTTTATGCTGTAGCTATGGATTGCTGCTAAGGACAGTGAGTCATAATGAGGCAGGCGAGTGAGTGGTTTGACAACCAGGGGCGAATCAATCTAGGCATGGGCCCCTGGTTGTCTAAATGCCCTGACTGCCCCACCAAACATGATGGCATGCAAAACAACCCAAGATATTTCCAATTAAAGTGCGTATATTTAAAATGTTTTGAAACACTACCACTGCTACAAACTTAACTACAAATGTCGCACTACTAAACCATCACCATTTCATCATTGAAAACAGAAAACTCTCTGAGTCAGACCTTTAGCTTTATGCATGCTGCGTGTCTGTTGCAACTTCAACAACAACTGATGTTATTATTGATGCTGTACTTGTCTAATATAAGTCCTGTAAATGAAAATGGTATGGAAAATAGTCGCACCCATACCATTTTCTTTTGCCCCCCAATTGGAAAATGTTACATCCGCCCCTGTTGACAACGTGAAGAAAGAGACACATACCCACATGTGGTGGATCTTGTTTTGGGGCGTGCTGCTTTGGAGGGGAGATTTTTTTTGGACTGGGAGACATGTACGGTTTAATATTGTGGGAATCTCCCTGCTACTACACTGTGTACTGTCCCCCAGACACTCAGGCATGCGGGTTGAGCCAACAGGGGGTTTAGTCTAAACTTAGAGGCTTGTTGGCTGTACCCCTGCCTGGGCTCATGTTACAGCCCCTGCCCTGACTGTACCAGAAGAGCTGCTCTGATGATATAGCCTAGTTAGTTGGGGAATTTTAGCAGATATTTGACCAATCTGGGAACTCAATCGTTAGCAAGAAAGGTTAAAAGACATTTCTAATGGTGTGTCTAACATGTGGTAGAATTTTAGGTGTTCCCACTCCTGTGAGAAACCTCATATAAGAAACATGTCAAAGTTGGGTTACCGTTCAGTAACCAGTAGAAGGTAATACACGCAAAATTCCATCCTGCTTTATATAGCATGTGATATGTCAAACTATCACATGCAAACTGTTTTGCTATGGCTGAAAACAGAGCACGTACCCAAATGTGCTGATTAAGCACATTGATGATGTCTGTTTTTAGGTATTACCGTCTATTGCGATGTTGGAAATCAATACCGAGAGTAATACTGTTGGGTCTATAAAAAATATTGAATACCGAATATTGTCAAATACTGACAATAATAGAATACAGTATACCAGACAATTGGACTCGAGTCCTACGACTCGGCTCAAGTCGAGTCCAAGTCGCATTTTTGCGGTGACTTGACTCGCTTTGGACTTGAAGGTAAAATACTTGCACTCCGGATTCATTCCTTCCCTTTCCACCGGTACGTTCTTCTCGCTAAATAGTTTTATTTAGTCCAGTTATTATTTCGCCAGCTCTGCTCTCCGAAGGACTCCATCCCACCAAAACAAATGCATGTGTAGTCATAGACTCAGTGTTGCCAACTTTACGCATTTGACACTATATTTAGTTTTCCAGACCCCCCCTAGCGCCAAAATGGTTGAAAAACTCAAGGTGATATTCACTAGATATTCATCTAGTGCTTTTATAGTGAGCTGGGTTGAAAAACACTGCTCTAGCTCCTTGTAGTGCGTTTTGGGAAGTGCCACTAGTGCATTTTGGATTTTGGCAGTTGGCAACACTGCGTGTAGTACACGAGTAGGTAGCTAACTTAGTGCCTGATGAAAAATGAACACTATGTTAAATTAATGATCCGTGTGCGTGCAGGTATGCCTGCTCTACAAAATGCTACACAAGCACAATTGTACTGTAACTCTCATCTCTATTAATACATTTTTTCTTTCATTCATATAATTCAAGCTACACACTGCAACAAAACTGATAATTGATAAAACTGATTTTTTTTTTTTACATTTGACCGTAGGAAGTTGTAACCTGTGACTTGACTTGAAAACCAGTGACTCGACTTGAAAACATCGCGACTCGAAACAACCATGCGACTTGACTCGACTTGACTCGCCCAACTGTGTGGACTCGACTCGACTTGACTCGCCCACAACCTAAAAAAAACTTGACTTGCTTGAGACTTGGGACCAAATGACTTGCGCTTGCTTGAGACTCGGCTCGGAGGGACTTGTGCAATTGACTACAGTATACTGTATTCTATTAAAATATGACCAATGAGACTTTTAATTTGTAACTATATAAACAATTTTCATGTTACACACATGCCTGAAATAGGCCTTATTTGGGCTAGGCTTTTTGGAAACAATGTATTTCCAACTGCAGTTTTTCCCTATTTAGGCTGCTTGATTAGCAGAGCGCTCAGTTTCTGACCCCTCAATGTTGCAATTCTGAGAACTAGGTGACTGGTGGAACGTGTCCAACTCTGATTGCACGCCATTGCCATCTAGTTTTCAATACCGGTAATATTGAATATCGAGGTTATGAACATGTTATCAATACCGATATTAAAAAAAAATCAATACCGCCCATATCACATGCTACACAAAGCATGATGACATTTTGCATGTTTTGCTTTCTAATGGTTAGTGAATGGACTTTGGCCTGAGATTTCCCACGGGTGTTGAGTTTCAACATTTCAGTACATGTTATTAGACACCATTAGAAACACATTGGTGAAGACATTTCTCGGTAACAATTTAGTTCCCAGGGTTTTCCATAACTTTCCCTAACTAAGAGCTATACAGTGTGCTGACTAACTATTCCACACTGACAGCCCTGTAACCCACAGACCCAGATTGTACAGTACACACACATATGCAGAACATACTCTGCCTCCCAGAATGCCTCCCGACGGAGTGCCACCACCACCACCATCTCCACCAGATTGCGTTGGTACCCATGTGTTTCTAATCAGTATGATTCGCTTGACTGTTTCCGTCACGGACTGCTGAGTGTCAGAATCGCAGCCTGAGCTGCAGTGTCCCTGTGGTCTCACATGTCTCTTTGAAAACAAAAAAAACAACAAGGCTGTTGAGCAGTGTGTGTGCAGGCTGTGCACTACTGGACCCGAAAAAAAAAAAGACAATGAGAGTGTTTTGTGGTCTAATCATGTGTTATGTTTGTGGTGCGTTAAGCCAAAAAAGTAGTTTTGGCCGTGATGAAGGTGTTTCAGTATGTTGGGGGGGAACGTAATTCGACGACATTCAAAACCTCGTGACTGTATTTGTTTTTGCCATCAGACCACGTAGCATGCATGGACCTGTTTACCTAACACTGCTGTGTGGTGTGCACTGGTACACTGCTGTTTTGGATTTTGCATTTTGAGACCGCTGTCGCCTCTTCCACGGGCTTTTTTCGGGGGCCAAACAAAGGGCCAGATTGTGACGGTCCTGTTTATTGAATTAGGCAAAATCTGTCTGAGTGTGGGAAACAGAGAAAGGAGCCTATAAACACTGTTCAGCATACGCCTTGACACGCCATAAGCCATTAGTCTCACAAGACACGCTATACGTGCTTATGTTTTTAAAGGGCCACTTCACGCCTTTTGCAACCACAGTGATGTTTGTGCCCTAAACATCACTAAAAAACATGTGCCGTAAACATCACTTTCCTGGGGTTTTAATGCATTGAATGTATTTTTTTTAATATGTTAGTTACGAATGGATGTTCATGATGTCATCAACATCTAGGAAGTTCCTTCCTGGACTACAAAGTTGCAACTTCAGTGTGGAGAGGCTCCAAGGAGGTGTGACTTTGCAGTCCAGCAAGGAAAAACTGAATCCATTCTCTTCGGATCAAATAGTATAAGCTCAGCAAGGCAGATGGCGTCACAGTTAGAGTGGATGACCACCACTGACACTTTTCAAACAACGCATGCAATCTATTAACACTTTGATTATCTAGCTGGTAATGAATGTGTTAATACATTCCATTGTTTAAATGCATTGTCCTAAATCAGTGGTTTTCAACCTTTTTCATCCCAGGGCCCACCATTTATTCAGCATTTGAGCCACGGACCACCATTTGAGGATATTCTAGCCCCACAGACTCCAAAACTAAAAAAAAAAAAATCTTTTGATTTTGTCCACATTTCCAGGCTGGATTTGGGAAAGACTGTAAAAATGAATGGACCCGCACAAGGGTCCATTTGGTTTCATTTTTACGTTCTCAAGAGTTACATCTCGTTAAACAACTTAGCTGGGGACCACCTGGAACCCTCTCAGGGACCACTGGTGGTCCCCGAACCACCTGTTGAAAACCCCTGTCCTAAATGGATATAGAGCAGATCTTTATCCAAGGCGGTTTAAATAGATTACGTAATGCATCACCGGCACATTCACCCATACACACACATGCATTTATACACTGGTAGCTGCGGAAACCATGCAAGGCACCAACCAGCCCAGGGACACTTCAACACCTCTGGGGGAGCCTGCGGGATCGAACTGGGAAACGTGTGGTTACCATCCAGGCCGCTCTACCCCTGATCCACCGCCCCCCTGCTGTGTTACATGTCCATCACACAATTCTGAACATTATAGAAAGAATATTTTTTAGTCCAGAACAGGGACGTAAGTTAATCATTCCTTCCACTATGCCAGTGGTTTTCAACAAAGGTTTCTTTTGCTTTTGTCCACAATTCCTAACATACAGTCAAACATACAGATCAAAATGACGATTAATCTGCTACATTCTCTAGTTGTGTAGACTTGGGGCTATAATTCACATGAAGAATATTTTAACTCTTGAGAGTGTAAAATGAAACCACATGCACCATTCAATGAATACTACTATGAATGATGCTTCACCATCTTATTTACATTCACACAAATACACCACGGTGCTGACAGCCAGCGCGCTGCATGGGGAGGTAGAGGCCGTGGCATACTTGAAAAAAACGTTTGGCTCCTGGTTCAAATCCCAAGCTCCTGATTGACTTGTTAGATTGTCCTTGTGCATGAAACTGATAGTCCAGGGGTTTTCAAACTTTTTGACTCAAGGCACCATCATTTATTCAGCATTTGAGGACATTTTAGCCCCACAGACCGAAAACTAAAGATTTATTTTGATTTTGTCCACAATTCCAGGCTGGATTTGGGAAACAAAACGGTCAAACATACAGACCAAAATGACCATTAATCTTCTAGTTGTGTAGACTTGGGCTAATTACGATGAATATTTTAACTCTTGAGAGTGTAAAAATGAAACCAAATGGACCCGCAAGGGTCCATTTGGTTTCATTTTTACGTTCTCAAGAGTTACATCACGTTACATTACGTTCTCAAGAGTTACATCTGGTTAAACAACTTAGCTGGGGACCACCTGGAACCCTCTCAGGGACCACTGGTGGTCCCCGGACCACCTGTTGAAAACCCATGTGATGGTCGAATGTCGCGGCGTTCAACACGGGGAGACACAAAGATGCAGTCTATACCATTCACTGTCAAAGGAAGCCGGCGACATGAAGGTATGCGAGGCAAATCTGGTGCTTGTCGCGGCGGCTGCTGCAGCTGCTGCTGCAGCAGTGTAGCTCTGCACCTTCTGCATGTGATCTGCTCATGAGGAAGCAGCATAAAAGTTGTTAATGAGGGTGGTGGTGGTCACACAAGTGATAATTGGTCACACCAGTGCTCTGTATGTATAAATGGGTGAATGTACTGTGACGCAATGGACGTCATAGCAAGCAAGCATGCTTCTTTGGACATGGGAAAATGTAAAGACAAAGCAGATGATGCTTCATTTAGTTTTAGTTAGACGTCTTTGTTGGTGTTGAATTGGGCCGTCCTTGACATGAAAGGGTCTTCGAACCACTGCTGTAGTGTAACACACATCATGAAGGGCTTTGATTTATGGGCACTATAGTAATACGGCTTTATATACGCAACTGATAGAACAACACAATTTTTCTCACTTCTAAAATCCAGCTATGGTCTTAATTCAGGACTTTTTAACCAGTGGTCGGGGAACCACCAGTGGTCCCTGAGGGGATTTCAGGTGGTACTCGGGCTAAATGATGGACAGTTGGTTAACCAGATGTAACTCTTTGAGAGTGTAAAAAAGGAAAACCAGGAAACCAAATGGACCCACAGTCTTTACATTCTAAAGAGTTAAAATATTCATCATGTGAATTAGTCGAAACAACTAGAGAGAATAAATCTTTAATTTGGGGGTCTGTGGGGCTAAAATGTCACTTGAATAAATAGTGGGCACTGGGCCCTATGAAAAAGGTTGAAAACCACTGTATTATTCTATTATTTTGCTTTTGTATGCTTGTGGGCAAATTAATACAAAAAAAAAAATACTTTGCCTGGTACAGATAGCATTAACAACACCAACTATTGCCGTTGTCAAACTCATTTCGATGGGCACACGTAAAAAGACTTCAGTGGAATTGTTGCCACTGATTATTAATACTAATCACTAGGTTATAACTGTGCATGAAGTCAGCACACAAAATCTAAACCATTCAAAGCCTGGGCCAAATCCAAGCTCCCCACATGGGATCCAATCTCATCTGACTGCCTAAGCAGTACTTCCAGTAATTCTCTAACCAGTATATCCAGTACTTCTAACCAGTACTTCCAGTACGTCCTGTACTCTGGCTACTACTTGTCCAATATAGTCCAGTGCTGGAATGCTGGCGATACAAACTCTTCACTACTGTCGCGTGCATGGAACATTATGGGTCCATTTGGTTTCCTTGTCTCCACCAGGCTGAAGGCATGGGGATATGTTTTGCACTCCGTAGGTCCGTCCGTCTGTATACAGCTAATCAACCGATGGCTAATAAACCTTACACACGCCCTCCCTGGATGCCAACAATGAACCTCTGCTCCCATTTTTCCACAATGGCCTATTATAGCGCCACCATGAGGCCAACTTTTGCAAAACACATTTTTGTAGTTTACGTGTCACTTTTTATCCATACATCATGCAAATCTGTATTCACTATCTATCTATCTAACATAGTCATGTGATCAGCATGGATCTGTCTGCTTCCCCATATTCCATCCCCGTTGGCCAAGATTGCCTTCCAAAGTTTGCAGGATTGGTCAGTTTTTAACAAAATGGCTCAAATCTTAACATGGGGGCACTTTTTCATTAGGCAGTGGAAGAAATGTCATTTAAACATTTTCAAATTAGCCTCGTAGTGGCACTATAACAGGCCAATTCCTGTTTTTACCTGTACCGATCCTTGAACAACTTTGTATGCGCATTCCCTAGAGTGCAAGGAAAGACCTTTGCCCTAAATGTTTTGCATTTGCTTGTTATAGCGCCATGATGAGGCCATGATGAGGCAGATGTTTGCAAAACATTCTATCCATCCATCAATCAAATCGGTATGCACTCTCTCCATAGTCAAATTATCCTGCTGGAGACCTGTGCCTGATCAAGGCCCCATCATGGCCTATTTGTGCGCAAAGTGCACTGAGCGCTGATCTTATCTATATTGTCGTCACTGTCTGTTCAAACACCAACATCAAAACAACACAACACAAAGCACAAGTACACCAAGACAATTCAGAAAACATGAGGACCCCAAAGTACACAGAACCGTCCCATCATACATGTACAATACAGATCCATCATACCAGTGGAACTGTTTGTTTAAAGCCGCAATGGCTGAGGGAACAAAACTCCTTTTTCCATCTCTGTCCAGATGACTACATGAAGGCTCTGCCCAAATAATACTCGGACCAGACAAAATGTTGACTTTGAGGGGTCAGAAAACTGAGCTGTTGCAGCTTGAAAGAGGGACAAAAGAGGGGCATTTCCATTTTTCTGAGAGTGTACAAATGTGAACGAAATGGACCCTAGTAGCGGGACCATTTGGTTCACATTAGTCCACTCTCAGAAAAAAAGGTCCTAAAAGAAAAATCATAAACACAACTTGATGATAGAGCCGCCATTGGACTGATCCCATGAAGTGAACAGAGTTTACAACAGCATTACTCTATACTAGGGCTGAGTATTATTTTTATATTATATTTACACATACCTTGAGGTTAGAAACAGATACAGAGAGAGGTGATCAGTGTCATTTGATTATTCAAAGTGCTAGCCGTGTGATGCCCTATTCCTATTGTTACAGAAAGTGATGGTGTATTGGAAGCAATACGTGTAATACTGAAAAGTTTGTTTCTGTTTTGGGCCGGATGGTTAGAAAAAAAAAAACATGCAGAACAGTTACAACAGAACAGGTTGGATAATGCTTTTGTACAGTACTAACGAGATGAGGAGCAAAGGATAATGATCTTTGCACCTTACGAATAACATGGAGTCTTTGCTGAAAACGTGACTGGATAGATTCATTCAATGCGTTGATCAAAGCTCAGTTTGTTGTCCAACATGAGTCCAAGATAATTATGTGAAACTGTAAACCTGTTCTACTGTTTTTAGCCTTAATGAGGAGTGTATGGTCTACTTGTGGGCAGATGTGTTTGTTTTAAAATGTATGTAACCTGCTTTTGAATAGGCCTACTGGTATATATCTTCTTATTTGAACAAAAATGGGATTCACAGATGGGTCACCACTACTGACTGTCTTGGATGAGTTCGCCCCAGTTCACCCTGCTGGGTTTCTGTTTTCTGAGGGCAAAAGGTGATGCGAGTTGAGTGTGCATTGGAATTTACGCTGATCCCAGACCTGTGTGCTGTGCAGGCCAGGCCTTATGGCTGCCCTGCTGCTGCGACCTTGTAGTCTGCATGTGGCATTGCCTTACAGTGGAATCAGCAATACATCATCTCAGCAGAGTACAACCCCGCACACACACACACACACACACACACACACACACACACACACACATGCACGTACATACACGCACACCCGCCAGAGAGCCGCAGCACAAAAAACACACAAAAAAACAAGGGCACGCTCTTACACACAACAAACTGGGATTATTCCACCCACAAACGCATCCAACACGTGCGCCCACACACACACACAGACACACACTTATGCACGCGTGCATACTGTACATATTTTCACTGTGCAGTACACACACTCAATGACACAAAGAGAAACTTTAGTTTGCACTCAGGCAAGATACACACAAACACATGCACACACACCAACCATAGCACAGAGTGCTTTGTATTGTGCTCCCAGACTGGGCAGCTATTGATGGAGAGAGAGAGAGAGAGAGAGAGAGAGAGAGAGAGAGAGAGAGAGAGAGAGAGAGAGAGAGAGAGAGAGAGAGAGAGAGAGGACATGGTCGGAGCCAGTGATGGAGTGTTTAGGGTGACCAGATCCAAACTGTTCATTTGTGGGACAGAAGTATTGCATGTGTGTGTGTGGGACAAGTGGCAATAAATAAGGATTCCATTTCAAATACAGCACCAATAGCATGTGGTCCTTCTGGAGTGACTGTGTAAATATAGTGGCAACAGGGGGAATATTTAAACAGACTTAAAACACATCTATAGGAGGAAAAGAGATAGCGGAAAGCCAACTATTAGGGCTTTCTCTTACTCTGTCAGTCACAATGTAGGACAGACAGACAGACAGACAGACAGACAGACAGACAGACAGACAGACAGACAGGCGCTCGATTTGTGGGACTATCTGAAGTCTTGAGGAAATGAGGCACTGTCCCATGCCAAGAAAGGGACATCCTCCGGTCACCCTATGTTTGAGTGTGCATCGCCAAGACAGAGGGATTATTACACACAGGGTGCTCTCTCATAGACAGAGAGGAGATCTTACAGAGAGAGAGAGAGAGAGAGAGAGAGAGAGAGAGAGAGAGAGAGAGAGAGAGAGAGAGAGAGAGAGGGGGGGGGGGAGAGAGAGAGAGAGAGAGAGAGAGAGAGAGAGAGAGAGAGAGGGAGAGGGAGAGGGAGAGGGAGAGAGAGAGAGATGAAGGTAGATAATAGACAATAGAGCATAAGAGAGAGGGAGAGAGAGCGCAGGGGGGGTGTTATAGGAAAGGGGATACAACAGCAGCAGGCAGGGCCGGGGAAGGAAGCGGGCAGAGGTGCAGAGGGAGGGAGTCGTGCGTAGAGCGTGTCGTTTCGCGTTACCTCCAGCGGCGGTGTGGTGTGGTGCGGTGTGGTGGTGGTGGAGGAGCGGGTCGGACGGACGGATCATGATGCAGCGGCGGATGGGAGCCTAGCAGCACAGCCAGGGGATAGGGGATGGTGGACGCGGGCTGCCGGCTCCTGGCCCGCATGGCGGCGTCATGCTGCCACTGCTGCTGCTGCTGCTGCTGCTGGCGCAAACCGGCGCCGCTGGACGGTTCCCCCTGCTGCGAGGAGCGACTGATGAAAGCCTGCCTCTCCTCCTTCACAGGTCGGTGGCAGATCAGGGCAAAGCAAGCGGCTCTATATGTATGTATGGGCTGCTTCTACCTATACGTATCTACCGGTACACCTTCCTACCTACCTACCTACCGCACTGCCATGATGACGCGGACCGGAGGCGGTGCGCTCACACATAAGACAGGAGCGTACTACTAAACTAAAGTAGCGCTCTCTCTGCGTGCAGAGACAACATGGGTAATAGGCTTGCCCATGAAGGTAAAAAGGGGACGAAACGAACGAACGAGGCATGCCGGTTGCTGTCTGTGTGACGCTATTATAACAAAACGCAGTGTTCTCTAGTCTCAGCCTGACACTGTGTTTGTGTGTTGTGTCTAGGTGGACCCCCTGTACCTGTAGCCCCTGCCTTACCCCTGCATGGGTCCAGTCAGTGCATTACTCAGGGGCGGATTGGCACATATTTTCCCACCGGGACAATTTTGCCTTTGCCAGGCCACCCTGGTGGGGGTCAGCTGGTTAACCAGATGTAACTCTTTGAGAGCGTAAAAATGAAACCAAATGGACCCTTGCGGGTCCATTTGGTTTCATTTTTACACCCTCAAGAGTTAAAATATTCATCATGTGAATTAGCCCAACTTAGTCTACACAACTAGAGAATGTAGAAGATTAACACCTTTTCTTTTTTGAAGGATAGAAACACTAGTTTGCCTGGTCTGGGCCTGGCGCCCTGGCCTGCCTTGGACTTTTAAAAAAAAAAAGAAAAAAAAGAGAAAAAAAATCTGTCCAGGCCACTAGGTGGCGCAGGCCACCGGGAAAACTCCCTGTACTCCAGATGGCCAATCCGCCCCTGGCATTACTTACAGGCTAGGTTGGCTGCCCACCTCCCTGTTCAGAGCTTATAATATAACTTTGTTCTGTGTTATGTTGTGTTGCGTGGGGGGGCACAGCCCGAGGGAGGAAAAGGACTGTGCTTTCCCTTGTTGTTCCCGACCGTCATGCCGTCACGCAGAGTTGTGTTGTGTTGTGTGCCTTATTGTCGTTTTTTGCCCCCCCCCCCCTCCCCAGACTGCCCCAGCACCCCACCCCTCTTCCTAGCCCCCCCCTTCCTCCTGCCCATGTTGTCAAGTACTTAGGAGATGCCTCTTTGTTGGTGAATGTGTATTATACTACTGCTGCTACTACTACTACTACTGACCAATGTGTGGGTTTTGAAGGGGAAAAAGTCATATGAAAAATGACTGTCATCATCAGTATATTGAAAATGTATAATTAATGACGCCTTGACGGGGTGGTTCATGGACCGAACCAGCGGCACAAAAGGTTTTCCTATTTGTGCACGTCATGTCCGGACTGAGCTCCCTTCCTGACTGTGTGTGTGTGTGTGTGTGTGTGTGTGTGTGTGTGTGTGTGTGTGTGTGTGTGTGTGTGTGTGTGTGTGTGTGTGTGTGTGTGTGTGTGTGACCTTGCTGACATGTCACTGTGCACTGGCGTATCGGTCGGGCAGGGCAGCTTGTGTGCTGTTACTGTACTGTACTGTACTAATGTGGCTGTTTGGCTGAGTGATGTGTGCGTTGTCTTTGTGAGAGCCCCCCTGTTAGAGTAACTATTACACTAATTAGGAAATGGACCCTGTCCCTCCATTGAAGAATGATTCTGTCACAGAATACATAATGTTAAGGGAAAGGTACGGAAATCTGGGATTTCTAAATGGTTACCAAGAAACGTCTTCACCAATGTGTTCCTAAAGGTTCCTAAAGGTGTCTAAGAACAAATTCAACTCCAATGGGAAAACTCATAAAAAGCAGGTCGAAGTCGGGGTACTAGTCACAACCTATGGAAGGCCAAACATGCAAAATTTCACCATACTTTATGTGGCATGTGATATGTCTAACTAGGGGGGGTCAGGGTGCTGAATCCATTCCAAACATGATGACATTTTCATGTTTTGCCTTCTATAGGTTGTGACTAGTACCCTGACGTTTTCAGTGTTTTCTTGGTAACAATTTAGTTCCCAGATTTTCATAACGTACCCTTAGAATGGTCACTTGAGCGATCATGCAGTTTCTATATTAGAAGAATCTCAAATCGAGTGGAATTAAGGTACATTTCCTGGCACTCCCTCCTCCTCCGGGACCACTGGGGGGGAGGGGCAGTGGCGTCGATAGGTGGGGAAAAGTTAGACAATTTTAGGGGGGCCCAAAGCCCCCTAAAAGCTTGCATTAATAAGGATTTATTTTTTATTGATTATTATTAAAAAAGATCTCCAGTGCACCAGATTGAAGCATTTTAAAGGGGAATTCATTTTCAACTTTCTAATATGTCATTAGTATACCTTAGAGGTGCTGGGTGGACATGATGAAAACGTTCCCCCCCATTCTGTGTTTCCTAGAAATGGAGGTCTGAAGAAAACCACTATCATGGTGAAATGGTGATGACATCCTCAAGATGTATTTTCGCCATGTTGATTGATTTCTTTAGATGCTTCTTTTTTTCTGAGAGCGTACAAATGGAACCAAATGAACCCGTTAGGGTTCATTTGGTTGCATTTGTACGCTCTCGGGAAAAAAATGTTGAAAATGGGTGAAATTCCCCTTTAACGCCGCCGGGAAAGGTGGGGCCATGTGGAAAAGCTTTGCAGGGGGCCCAGAATTGCTAGCTACGCCCCTGTGGGGAGGGGGTTCCAGTGTTTGAAAACCACTGTGTGACTAACAACCCAACGCTCTGTCTAAACCACTGCACTGTGTGTCCCCTCCTCCTCCCCTTCCTAATTAATTGTTACCGTTTGCCATTATACTGCATCAGGGGTTTGTCTGCATGAAAACGGCTGGATGGAGTTAAGAGGACTAAACAGTACTATCACTCTAGTCTGGCTTCCAGCCTGAATTCAACTGTGTTCTGCCATTTGTTCTGTGGCATCAGCTATACCCACTTTGGAAAGTCTCCTACATCTCCGCAAGCTATCTCACCCCATGTCGTTGAAAAGGCACAGAGCCACTTTCCGTTCATAATCTACGAATAGAAACAAAAAGTCTAAGGCAAAGAGATAACCGGGGGCTCACTGGAGACGCATATGTGGATAAAAAACAGTTTAAAAAGTAGTAAAAGGTGCTCCAGGATCAAACCGGATTATATAAAAAGGAAGAAACTTTATTAAAACCGTTTAACAAAGTTCTTGCTTTTTTATCATTTGTGTGTGCGGATCTCCACTTTTTCCTACAGAAACAAAAGTCTGTCCGTATATACTGAAAATATACTGTACCTCTGAAATACCTCTCCATTGACGATGACGGCGTCTCTACCGAACTTGAGCATGCCAAAACTGCGAATCGACCCCAAGCATTCTGATTGGTCTGTTAGCCGATTCTAACAGAACTCAAGCGATAATTCCTGGTAGGCTACATATCATTCCGATCTTGTAGTGCGTGATCCGTTTTAACGCACATTCTGCAGATTTAATTCAGTCCTATTGGTTAATAATAATATCTACAAAAATGACTAGCCTCTTCCAACACTCACCCTCAACATAACCACCGGCAGGTTGCAGTGCTGACACGAATACATGAGGGCTCGGCCCAAGTAATACTCGGACCAGCCGGAAGGTTGAGACTTTGAGGGGTCAGATAGCTGAGGTTTCGGGAGGGCTGCTGCAGCCTGAAAGAGGGACAAAGGAGGGACATTTCCAATTTTTTCCTAAGAGTGTAGAAATGTAAACCAAATGGACCCTACCGGGTCCATTTGGTTCCATTCGTGCACTCTCAGAAACAAAGGTCCTAAAAGAAAAAAAAAAAAAAACATTAACATGGTGAAACACAACTTGATGATAGAGGCGCCATTGGATGGTCCCATGAAGTGAGTGAAGGGAGTTTGCGACGGCGTAACTCAGGGCCAAGTATTATTTGAGCATGAAACAAATCGATGCCAATAGCGCCAGTCGGTTCCCAGACTACATGCAGTAGATCGAGAAGATCGGCTTGATAAGCGACCGACTGGGGATTATCTCTTGATAACGGTCGAAGCGGGTAGATTTGTGGTCCACATACAAATGCAGGCTGGAAACCAGGCAGGCTATAGACAACTCCATGATATTGTTTGTTTTTCATTTGTTTGGCGCGACACTGATCTCTTCACCCTCCACCCGCAGACATCTTCCCTGCTGAGTTGGACGCTCTGTGGACAGAGCCCCCGTACACTCTGGGGGGAACCAATGAGCACTTCTCAGGAAATGACATCATGACTCAAGGTAAGTTCCATAAGTTCCTGGTTATCTCAGCTGTGTTGACAGGTTCTGCAAGAGAAACAAGTGGCAAGTGGGTCTACGAAAAACAAGCACAAATGAACAGTGGGAATACATTGTTTTAAACATTTGTGTTTAAAACAAATGTATTTTTAGTGACATCACTAAACAGGAGAATCTGAGAGTGTCCATTCATACACCCCCATTCAGACACACAGAAAATCACAGATATCTCAATATAGGTCTAAAGTGTTTAGGTGTTTAAAAAAAACTTTTGGTGGATGTAAAACTACCCTGGGGATGGTAAAAACACCACAAATATTGAAACCTGTAAAATTCATGGTAGCTAAACAATGCTGTATATGGGTGCTAAAATTTGGATGTTAATAACCATAAAAACCAACATGAAAAAGACGACAATGCTTGAAAATAATATTACCCTCTGATGTGTTTTTTCCCCATTGGAAACATCCTAAAAATTGAGTCATGGTATATTCGGGACAATACAGTATATATACGTTGTAGAATTGTGACATGTTTTTCCATATCGCCCCTCGCCACAACTGCAGTAACCAGGAAGTCTCCTTCAGTCAGTGGCACACAACTAAATAAAATTAGGCCCATCTCTGATGTCGTGCAAATTTACTGGGACATCCTGTGTGTCTGGGGAAACCCACCGTCACAGGCTATTATATGTACAGTACATGATGAAGCAAAACCGCCGCCGGTTTGGCTGATATTTATAGGTGTGAAACAGATGAGGATCCTGTTTACTGTACGGACTCAAAGAACACACCCTTGCAATCCTGCAGCTCGTATTATACCCCCGTCGTCCAGGGGCGGATGTAACATGTCCCGTTTGGGGGGGCAAGAAGAGAACATGTCGGAGGGGCAAGAGAAAATGGTATGGTAAAATACCATGGTATACCATTTTCGGTTACAGGACTTATTAGTCAAGTAAAGCATCAAAAATAACAGCAGTTGTTGTTGAAGCTGCAACAGACACGCAGCATGCATAAAGCTAAAGGTCTGACTCAGAGAGTTTTCTGTTTTCTGTTTTGAAATGCTGTTGGTTTAGTGGTGACACAGCTGTAGTTAGTTAGTAGCAGTAGTAGTGTTTCAAATCATTTTAAATATAAGTACTTTTATTATAGAAATATCTTGGGTTGTTTTGCATGGCATCGTGTTTAAGGGGGCAGACTGGGTATTTAGGGGGTGTTTGCCCCCCCCCCCCCCATGCCTATATCCGCCCCTGCCGTCGTCTCATGAGTGTGAAAGAAGAGTACTTTCTCATCACTAGTGAAACATTCGACTCTTTGTCCCGGGCGGCGTCACAGTTGAACAGTCGCCTGCGATGCGATGACCCTGTCTGATTAAAAACAATGTTTACATGTTGTCTGTCTGTCTGTCTGTCTGTCTGTCTGTCTGTCTGTCTGTCTGTCTGTCTGTGTGCGTGTGTACATGCAGACAGACCAGCACTGTTTTACAAACACAGGATTATACGCACCGGTTTGGGACACGACCTTTCATCCAAACCTCCACCATACACACAGGCGATTTTAGGCTCTCTGAGTGAGCAGGGGGGCAGCATAGATCTGTAACTTTTGAGTTACATTATATTTAAACATCTGAATTACGACATTTTCAAGAATCGACACAATTAGAAAATGTAGAAGAATTGTTATTTTGACCAACATTTTGCCAGTTTATTTCTCCTAAATTGTGGACAAAAGCGTAGTTTTGCGTCCGAGAGACTAGACTCAACATCAAACAGGTGGTCCTCCGTGGCTAAAATGCAGAACAAATATTGGGACCTGGTATGAAAATGGTTGAAAACCATTGAATACAAGCAACTAAATATGCTAGATAAGTACTTGTTTTTCGAGACACTATGGGGTTTATTTACTCACATTGGAACATACTATAGCCAAGTATTCATTACAAAGCATGAAGGGAATGAAAAATATAAATTTGTATGAGTATGAAGTTACAATTGAATGAAGTTGCAACTGACATTTTTTCCCCCAAAAACTTTTTTTTTTGGCCACCAGGAGGGCAAGTGCCTCGCTAAACCCTCTTAAAATCGCCTATGACTACACAGATAAATCTAATCCCCCCATTTTGTTTGTCTTGTCTATTTCATTGCCATGTTGTGTGAGACACTGATGGCGTATGTGTTCCCTTTGATCTCTCCCAGGGCTGGGGGAGGAAGAGGAGGGTCCAGGGGTGGAGTCTGAGGAGGGACTGGTGGAGTCGGACAGCTACTGGAAGAAGAAGGAGGCCTTCAACCGAGGAAGCACCGTGTCACTGGGAGTTGGAGAGAAGTTCTCCTCAGGTAGTGTTCTGTCGTAACCAGGGGTGTAGTGGAGGGGGGACGCGGGGGGACGGCGTCCCCCCACTTCTCAAAATCCAAAATATTTTTGGGGCAAAAGTAGGCCTAGCGTGTCTGTGTGTGTTGTGTGGGTGAACGCAAATGCGCATGCAAATGCATGCACACATTCATAACTTGAAATGCATTGATTTGCATGCATTTCAAGTTATGAAGGAAAAAACACATTTATGGGCAGACATCTTGGATTTTGGGGGGCGGCCACTTGAAATTTTACTTGGCCACAAGCTTTTATCAAAAGCGCAACCCCTAAAGAGTGTGTGTGCCAATTTTGGCGCTTGTATCCGCAAGTGAACGGTTCACCTATATTTTGTCTCGAAATTGCCCTACTATGTATATATTGTTTCAAATGGCTTTAAAATGTTGTAGTTGATTGAACTTTTCATGGTCCATATTGTTTAGAAATGTTTTAAAATGTTCTAATGTGATAAAAGCAAACTAATTTGTGTCAAAATACCACAATATATCGATCAATCAAATCGAGTCACAACATAATTAAAAATCGCAATATACCGTAAAATACCAAATAGTAGCCCGGGCTGTTATTATGCAAAATCCATTCGGACCCCGGGCGCTTATAAGGTACTGGGCTGTTATTTGCAGTAGGCTGTTAATTATTTTTGCACCGTCCTGCACAGGGCCATTATTTGATTACAGTTTCTCTTGAACATGTTTTTGGGGCAAAATTAAAAGGTATAATAAACATATGTATAGCAGGCAAAGTTATTGACTTTTTGATTTAATATTTAGAATAGAAGACCTTATAGGCAGCATTGCTTAATAGATCTGACCCAGATTCAGACTGGCATGATTGACTGTAATTACTTAATTGGTTGCACACTGCACAGCTGCATGTGTAACTTTTCACATTTTAGAATATTGTAATGTATAGCCTCAGTATATTCTTTCAAATGAGGTTTGGCCTTACAGAATACATGGTGGTCAGTTTTTCAATCAAATCAATCAAATGAACCGCTGGGGAAGCACCTAATAATTAAGCTAGCTAGCTCTAAACTGCGTACAGGACGATTCTCTCTTCATATTGTTTGATGAAGTCATATAAAACGTGACCTATAGCTATACCCAATGGAAATATAAAATATATAAAATATACACTGTGTTGACGAGTAGGAATTACAGCAATCGCTTGAAAACCGAGTGAGGAAGGGACATTTGTAATCTCAACTTTCATCTCACCTCAACAGCGCATCGGAGTCAATGCGCTGCGCTGACGCTTGCATTCAGTATGGTGAGTGCGTGTGCGCAAACGTAGATCCATGCACAAAATCACAGTAGACCTAAACGTTTGACAGAATACGCAGTCTGAGTTTTAAAAAAAACGTTGTATTGTGGCTATGTATGGCAGAATTATTTTGGGGAGGTGGAGAACTGCTGTCGCATTGTGACATGCGATATGCTGACGGCATGGTGCGCATCGATTAGGCAAATGAGGAGGTCTGCAAACGCCATACAAATAGTATTTAATATGTTTGCAAATAACAGCTCATGGGCGCTTATTTGGACGTGGGCGGTTATTTGGACGAGGCGGTTATTAAGCAAAATGGTGTGGGTACATGGGCCGTTATTTGGTAGTGGGCGGTTGTTTGAGTAAGGGCTGTTATTTGGTATTTTACGGTAAATCGATTTAGCACCCTAAATATCAATATTGTATCGTATCGTGAGATGAGTGAATCGTCCCACCCTTAATTTTGTATAGTGTGGAACAGTTGTCTGGCTCCGCGAGACTACGTTCTGTATGTGTACTGTATCGTTTGACATGCAGGCCATATGTCTGTCTGTCTGTCTCTGCCAGTGTTTTACCTACGCTGCAGTCTAACCGCGTCCATCACACTTTTTTCCCCCTGCAAGTTCCTATGAGCGACTCGACTTCCTCTCAAATGGATTTAAAGTGGCTTCCCGCGGGCGTCCGTTCAGGCGCCTAATAGCTTGGCCGTCCCTCCGGAGACGAGGCGTTGTGCTCACAAAGCATGTCTCTGAAACACGAGCTCACTTAGGGATGCCTTCTAATGAACTTCTGCCTCCTCCATACCTCCATACCAGGCAGATAGATAGATGGCATACTGCTTCACTGCATCCAGACTGTTGGCAGCCATGTCTTTTTTTTTCTTAGAAGCTGATCTTTTTTCTACCGTCTTTTTTCTCTCCACACACATCAACCGCCACGATAGGAAAGACATTTCACTCACGGTGGGGTTGCCTGTCGTCTCTATATACCGTAATTTCTGGACTATAAGCTACTTTTTTGCGCATGCTTCTGACCCTGTGGCTTATACAACAGTGAAGCCAATCTATGGATTTTCCAGGTTTCAGGTGGGCTCCGCAGACTAAATGATAGAAAGTTGGTTAACCAGATGTAACTCTTTGAGAGCGTACACTCTCAAGAGTTATGATATTCACCATCTAAATTAGCACCACTTAATTAATACGTCTTAAAGGTAGGGGAAGTGATTTCACATTTTTTTCTGTTAAAATGCTCTATTATAAGGTGTGCAAACCATATATGGAGTTTCCCCCTCCCCCACGTTAGCAGTGGAGCTAATAAAAGTTCCCCAGGTGCTGGTACTACACAATGAATTTCAAATCACTTACCCTACCTTTAAGTCATGTTCATTTTGGTCTAATTTTGAGGTTTTGCCTCTTTCGTTTGCGAAAATCCATCCTGGAATTGTGAACAAAACCAAAAGAAATCTTTAGTTTTGGGGTCTGTGGGGTGAAGATGTTGTTAAATTGTGGTCCCTGGCTCAAATGAATAAGTAGTGGGCCCTGGGATCAAAAAAGTTGAAAACCACTGCTCTAACATGAAGCTTATTGCCTGGTGCCTGGCTTATAGTCAGGTGCGGCTTATACAAGGAAGAAATCAGTATTTTGCCCCAAATTTAGCTGGTGCGGCTTATAGTCCGGAAATTACAGTATATTTTTTTCTGTCTGTAGACATCGTGTTGGTGTTCACGGGGCGAAAGCGTTCCAGCGTGCAACCGGACCGAGGCCTGCAGGAGGCGCTGAGGACACGACTCAGAGTGGTGGAGAGCAACAGCCAAGATGTCATCCAGCTGTTTAAAGTTAGTGTACCCTTTTCATGTAATCCACCGTATTGTGAATTATTTACATTTACGGTACACTGTGGTTATAATAACTGAAAAAAAGCTCTATAGACAATAGAAAATAGCTAGCCTATAGCCACCCAGTCTGCTGGTCTATAGAGCTGAGCAGTCCCCGCCCCCTCGTGATGTTGCCTCTGTTCCAGAAATGGATTCATTTTTCTCATTTTTGGAAAATAATTTATATAAAGACGATTACGCCACACACAAAGCTAACTTGGATCGTGACATCGTGGGCAAAAGTAGGCCTATGTTTTTGTCTTATCATTTACTTTTATGGATACAATTAGGCATTGTAAACAATCTTTCTCAATATGCTATACTTGTTTTAATAGCGTGTCGGTGTGTGTTGTGCAGGTGCACGCAAATGCGCATGCAAATGCAATTGTGCATGCACGTGTCTTAAAGGGGAATTCCACTCATTTTTAATATTTTATGTCATAAATATACCTTTAGAGATGTTGTGTGAACATGGGAAAAAAGCCCCCCCCCCATTCTGTGTTTCCTAGAAATGGAGGCCTGAAAAAACTCATTAGCATCGTGAAATACTTCTTGATGACATCATCAAGATGTGTTTCACCATGTTAATGAGTTTCCTTTTTTCTGAGAGCATACAAATGGAACCAAATGGACCCGCTAGGGTCCATTTGGTTCACATTTGTACGCTCTCAGAAAAAAAAAAAAGAAAATGGGTGGAATTCCCCTTTAATTCCCCCACTAATAAAAGTGCCACTACAACACTGAAAATTACTTTTATGCTACGTATCATGTCAGAGCTTGATATTTTTTGGGGTGTGTGAGTTCTGCAACTAAACCAGGCATTAGATGGAGTATAGTGTGAAGAATCAGCCGCACGTTCAGTATGAGGAGCTGAAATGAAAGCATAATAAGCTGTCATGCTCTCTGCAGGACCTCTCTGCTCGCCTGGTGTCTGTGCACGCCGAGAAGGACAGCTTCGTTCTCACCTTCAAGACCGTGGAGGAAATCTGGAAGTTCTCAACGTACCTCGCTTTAGGTAGGAAGAATCCAAATACCAGCATGTTGTCATGTTTCGTCGGTATTAACTGCTTATTTAGGCTTGGAGAAAAAGAAGAATAAACAAAAAGTATCCTGCCATTTGTTTGTTATTTTTGCTAATTATTTGATCGTTCTAAAATATTGGTTGTCAGCACTACAGAAGCATCCAGCAATGTTGTTGAACCCTGGTATACAACTGGTATAAACCACACGCACACGCACACCGTAATTTCCGGACTATAAGTTGCTACTTTTTTCACATGCTTTTGGCCCTGCGGCTTATACAACGGTGTGGCCAATCTATGGGTTTTTACAGGTGTGTTTTTTTAACAGGAGTTTTCAACAGGTGGTCCGGGGACCACCAGTGGTCCCTAAGAGGGTTCCAGGTGGGCCCTCCAGACTAAATGATAGAAAGTTGGTTAACCAGATGTAACTCTTTGAGAGCGTAAAAATGAAACCAAATGGACCCTTGCGGGTCCATTTGGTTTCCATCCTGGAATTGTGGACAAAACCAAAGAAATCTTTAGTTTTGGGTTCTGTGGGGTGAAAATGTTGTCAAATAGTGGTCTGTAGCTCAAATGCTGAATAAATAGTGGGCCCTGGGATCAAAAAGGTTGAAAACCACTGCTCTAACATGAAGCTTGTTGTCTGGTGCGGCTTATAGTCAGGTGCAGCTTATACATGAAAAAAAAAAATCAGGATTTTGCACCAAATTTAGCTGGTGCGGCTTATATTCAGGTGCGGCTTATAGTCCGGAAATTACGGTAATACTAATAATAATAAGCAATGCTTTTTGTGTTAGGCTACGTGGCTCGCTGCCTGGAGAACTTCCTGTGTGACCAGTCGGTGTGGCTGGACCCGGAGCTGCTCAGTGAGCTGGAGATCAACGTCACGGTGGATGAGGAACACCTGGCCACCTTGTACCTGGGACTGCTGCTCCAGGAAGGTCAGTCGCAATTGCCGATTCCACCGAAAAAACGAGCAGAGATGAGACTCATTCCGTTTAAATAAATTGCGTTACCTAATTCCGTTATTTTTCCTCGGTAATTTGTAATCTAATGAATTACTTTATCCAGCGTTACAACGCCGTTAGAATTACAAACATGACTTAAGCTTCCGTTACTACTAAAAAATCAGCGTGATCGAAACAGCCTGCAGGCAGAGAGAGACAATAATTAATAAACTCTTATGAGTGTAAAATGAATTCAAATGGACCACCGAAAATGTAGTTAGGTGGTTTCTGCCTGAGTAATAAATCAAAGTGTGAACCCACCACTCAGAGTGGTGACATTTCTGACAGTCTTTTCTCAAGCGTCACAGAGTAAAAGTCAGTCACATGGTGTTGCAGAATTATTATAGAATGTATATATAGGGTGGGGGGAAAAATGTTTATTGATTTCTGGCAGTCTGGCCATTTCAGACATCATTACTTCCTTTTGAGCATTACCCCGAGGCCAAAAGGCTTCGGGGAAAAGAAAAAAAAAAACTCATAACAGAAATGCAAGGCTGGCAAACAGCCCTCGGAATTACATTAACTTAAAAGGTGCTGCAGAGACATCCATCATTTGCAGCCGTACCGCAATATATGATTCTAGCAGGGGCGGATATAACATGTCCCATTTGGGGGGAGGGGCAAGACAACATGTTGGAGGGGCAAGAGAAAATGGTATGGGGGCGGCTTCATCGTCCGTGTTGCTTCGCGCCACGGCGATGAAGCCGCACCCATACCATTTTCAGTTACAGGACTTTTATTAGTCAAGTAAAGCATCAATAATAACACCAGTTGTTGTTGAAGTTGCAACAGACACGCAGCATGCATAAAGCTAAAGGTCTGACTCAGAGTTTTCTGTTTTCAATGATGAAATGCTGTTGGTTTAGTGGTGACACAGCTGTAGTTAGTTAGTAGCAGTAGTAGTGTTTCAAATCATTTTAAATATAAGCACTTTAATTTGAAATATCTTGGGTTGTTTTGCATGGCATCGTGTTTGGGTGGGGCAGACTGGGTATTTAGGGGGGCATTGCCCCCCCCCCCCCCCCCATGCCTAGATCCACCCCTGGATTCTAGCCGCTTTGCCGAGTCTCTTGATTGAAGTGTAGTGACCGTTTGTGATTTAGACCTGACCACCTGAGACTGAGTGGTCCCTCATTATGCAGGAGGGGCGAAAGCCATTCGCGACCGCGATGGCTGTCAGTCGCAGCCGTTCTGTATAACAACGGTTTGCATTTGTGGTCGAGGGTTAAGGTTAGGTTTAGGCCAGGGGTTTTCAAACCGGTGGTCCAGGGACCACCAGTGGTCCTTGGGAGGGTTCCAGGTGGTCCCCAGCTAAGTTGGTTAACCAGATGTAACTCTTGAGAGTGTAAAAATGAAACCAAATGGACCCTTGCGGGTCCATTTGGTTTCATTTTCACACACTCAAGAGTTAAAATATTCATCATCTTAATTAGGCCACAAGTCTACACAACTAGAAGATGAATGGTCATTTTGGTCTGTATGTTTTGCCTGTTTTGTTGCCCAAATCCAGGCATGTGTTGTGGACAAAAGCAAAAGAAATCTTTAGTTTTGGGGCCTGTGGGGCTAAAATGACCTCAAATGGTGGTCCGTGGCTCAAATTCTGAATAAATGGTGGGCCCTGGTATCAAAAAGGTTGAAAACCCCTGGTTTAGGCATAAGTTTTACTGAGGTTATGTTTAGGGTTAGGGGTTAGGATTAGTCGTGAAAACGGTCGACTGTTTTGCAAAACGGTTGCAAAGCAGTCGTAACTGTTATGTGAAAACGCCAACTATTATGCACTACAGTCGCAACTGTTATTCAAAACAGCCATCACGGTCCCAAATGGATTTCATTGTCTCCCGTCAAGAGTCTCAGTGGGTGAGGATCAGCTGAGTGTGAGAACATTATGTCAGCAGATTGTAGCGCACATGCTGTACATTGTATTTTATTATGCACACAGAGAGAATTACAATATGAACGCACATGCAGTCGGCCTCTCTTGATACAGTAGTGCAGGGGTTTTCAACCTTTTTGACTCCAGGGCCCACCATTCATTCAGCATTTGAGCCACAGACCACCATTTGATGACATTTTAGCCCCAAAGACCTAAAACTAAAGAATTCTTTTGGTTTTGTTCACAATTCCAGGCTGAATTTTGCAAACAAAACAGTGTAGACCTCTTAATTAAATAGTGCTAATTCAGATGAATATTTTAACTCTTGAGAGTGTGAAAATGAAACCAAATGGACCCGCAAGGGTCCATTTGGTTTCATTTTTACATTCTCAAGAGTTACATCTGGTTAACCAACTTTCCATCATTTAGCCTGGGGACCACCTAGAACCCTCTCAGGGACCACCGGTGGTCCCTGGACCACCTGTTGAAAACCCCTGCTATATAGCATCACACCAGCACTGTGATAGTAACACCATATCTGCGTCCATGTGTGTGCGTCCCGTCAATGCATGCAAACATGCAGCACATTCTTGTACTTAAGTGTGTGAGATTGTGCATGCATGTGCGGTTGTGCGTGTGTGTGTCTTTTGTGTCCGACTGGCGTCTACCCATGCACATTTCTTTTGTGGACACCATCATCATCGTGGTGTGTGTGTGTGTGTGTGTGTGTGTGTGTGTGTGTGTGTGTGTGTGTGTGTGTGTGTGTGTGTGTGTAGGCTCCTTCTTCGCCAAGGCGCTGTGCGCCAGCGGGGAGCGGAGCCAGGAGGAGGAGGAGGAGCTCTCCTTCAAGAAGCACGACCTGCTGATGGTGAGGGACACGGGCCAGCAGAACATGTGGGAAGGAACCCTGATCTCCACTGGCCTCCACGGCCTGGTGCCCATCAGCGCCATGCAGCCACTGCCCTACCCCTTCTACCAGTAAGTCACATGCAGCCTTAGCCTGGGTTCAGCCCACAGACCCCATCTACTCCGTTGGGCCCCGCCCACTCTGCTGGGTTCTGTGGTCTGGTGTTGTGATGAAGAGTTTCGATTTATCTCGTCCGGAAAAACGGCTCGGCCAATGAGCGAAGGAGTTGGAGGCGGGTCTAAAAAAATAGCCAATCAACACCGAGAATCATCCAACTGCCACAACGGAACAGTTGCCCATAAAAACAGCACACATCCATTCAGTTTCATTGTAACAAGAGTTTCATTCTTTAATACTGCATTTAGTTATAAATAGTGCAAATGTCCGACGCCAACTGCACTGCTAGTCAGTTAGTCACTGTGCTGACTAAGTGTTAACTGTTGTTGACGACTGCAAACAACGTCACAGGAAGACAGATTCACTGATCTCCAGTGATTGGTTGAGGGAAAATCAAGGGCCCGCCTCCTCGTAAATCAGTTACAATGAGGCCAATGTCAGACTCTTGAGCCATGGCTCAGAGTCTGACAATCAGGCTAATGTAGCCTCTGATATCTACCAGTAAGTCACATGCAGTTTCTGATATCTACCAGTAAGTCACATGCAGCCTCTGATATCTACCAGTAAGTCACATGCAGTTTCAAGGTAAAAGTCAAGGAATTAATTAATTACTTATTTATACCACTGGGAATTACCCAGCCCTACAGGTCTGGTGACGCACAGTCTATGGGCCATTAGTACTAGCTGAAAATCCGACTACAGGAGCTCATTGGCCGACAGCCCTGTCACTCAACAGTGTCAGACAACAGACAAACATGGCTACTCCAATGCTTCTTTAAAGAAGCGTCATCATCCAACATATTCTACTGCTTTTATTCACGTGCTAGTAGCACTGTTCATTGTGTTTGTGTTTAGCCATCAGGCTAGTACATTAGCTACATTATTGACTACAACGTCGTCTGCTTTCCAAATATTCTTACGGGTTAGTATGAACCCATCACTGAAGACTGCCGCTTTGACAACGCCCAACCCATAAACTGCTGTGGCGGGGAAGCCTTCAGACTGAATAATGAAGTGAAACGAAATGATAACTCAGACTGAGTGTCAGGCAATACCAATTAGCCTCACATACTGAACTGTTTTGTTGAATGAGCCAACCATAATACAAATGCATTTATCATATTAATTTGACCAGTTCCTTCCTTATGGAAACCCTCCTTTGACATGAATGGAGACATTTGTGCCCACTTTTTTTTCATCCTGTGAACCGTTTCCTGTTTTGTCAGATGGTTCCTGAGGAAGTACCCAGGCTTCGCTGGTTGCTCGCCGACAGACAAGGAACTGTTTGATCATCCTATGGGTATGACGCTTCCGTTGAATAACAAAACACACACGTGCATGCGTGCACGCACCCGAGACAGACACATGGATTGACATATACGGGTAAAGATGTGCCATTTCAGAACTTCACATTTCACTTCCCGCTATTGGCAATTCAGAACATTGTCAGGAACAGAACACCCTGGGTAGAGTTCCTTTGATGGATACTTCTTTTCAGCAGCAAAGCAGTAGAATTAGCAAGGCTATAACCATGAATAAAACTTGCATGGAAGATGTGCATTTTCAGAAAACGTTCAGGAAAGCATGAAGAGAGTTGGAATGGCACCTCAGTAATGCCTGAGTCATATGCTAATACAGTAACTGATGTTGATTTTCATGTATCACAAATACGGTACAGTATCTATAGCTGCAGTGTGCAGGATAGTCCCCCTATTCTCCAATATCTTAACCACTATCGTAATATCTTCATGTACCGGGGAACATATTTGTTTTGGTTAGTTTTTTTTGTCACCAGAGATAGGGGTGTAATGATATGGTGACTGCATCAAAATCCAAATTTAGAGTATATTGAAATGAAAACAGCAACATTGACTATCGTATCTTTTTGCAATGCAGACAATCGACGTCAAATCGTTTTGCTTCGCGGATAATCGATTGCATTATTACTACAATTTTGTGCATGAAATTTACCCTTTTTTTAGAAAAAAGAAAAAAGTGGTTTAATTACTTTGACAATTTATAAATTAGCATAACAATTAACAGTGAGCCCTAACACAGCCACAGACAAGACAGACAGATAGAACGGAAGGTTACATGGTAACCCAGGTTCTCCGAGTGGAGAGACTTTATCTCCACTACATATTATTCAATATGTACCAGTATGGGCCCTTACATGGAGAACAGGATAGAGCAGGGGTTTTCAACAGGTGGTCCGGGGACCACCAGTGGTCCTTGAGAGGGTTCCAGGTGGTCCCCAGGCTAAATGATGGAAAGCTTATGTACCAGATGTAACTCTTGAGAATGTAAAAATGAAACCAAATGGACCCTTGCGGGTCCATTTGGTTTCATTTTTACACCCTCAAGAGTTAAAATATTCATCATCTGAATTAGCACCACTTAATTAAGAAGTCTACACTGTTTTGTTTGCAAAATCAAGCCAGGAATTGTGTACAAAACCAAAAGAATTCTTTAGTTTTTGGTCTTTGGGGTGAAAATGTAATCAAATGGTGGTCCCTGGTGTCAAAAAGGTTGAAAACCCCTGGGATAGAGAACAAGCGTTTTGGGCCATGCAGATGAAACTAATCTGTCCTCACGTCATCATCAACTCTCCCAGTGACAGGTTTGTGCGTGGCGGTGGTGGACTACATTCCGACGGGCAGAGAGGAACTCCTGCTGAGTCAGGGAGACACCATCGAGATCCAGGGACTGCTGATTCGTGGCCTGGACATGTTCATCGGGACCCAGGTCTCCACGGGACACACGGGCTTCGTGCACAAGGCCCACGTCAAGCCACTGGACACCACGCCGCTGTAAGGGCCCTGATACACCTAGCAATGTTTTGATCAACATCAACAAGCAACGTCAACCATCAACGTTGACTTTCCACCTTTCTATAGAAAATTATCAACTCCTGGTTGTTCAGAAAAGTCAGATCATTAGCGCCCTCTACTGGTCAACATTTCGTAATCCTCCAATCACAGCCCTCCTTGGCGTCACCTGATCCTTTCTCCTAGACTCCCACAGATAAGCTTTTCTGAAACCATGGCTGCTGCTGCTTCACGGCGGTGGACAAAAACAGGGATTTTGCAACTTTTATTTCGCTAAATGAACATTTTGAGTTGGGTGGCAGTTGGGTGAAAATGATTCAATGCAAACTAAGGCTTCTTTTTTCTGAGAGTGTACAAATGGAACCAAATGGACCCGCTAGGGTCCATTTGGTTCACATTTGTACACTCTCAGGAAAAAAATGAAAATGGGTGGAATTCCCCTTTTAATGAGAGGTGTTGCCTGTTGCCGTGTGTCTCATCATGTTGCCTCGTTGATGTTGACATTGCTAGTTGATATTGCTCAAAATGTTGCTAGTGTATCAGGGCCCTAAGATGCTCCGTGTGCTTGGATGTTACGACACGAGGACGCTGTTGTGTTTACTTCAACTTTTTTTATTCCATTTCAGGCCAATGAAGCTTAACTAATCGTCTCTCTAGACATGGTGTGACCGAGACTCACTGGGCCAGCCAGTGGTTTAACTTAACAACTCCAGACAACTTCATAAACTGCTTGAACTCTGCTGAGTCTATTTCAGACAACTTCATCAACCACTTTAAACTCTGGAGTGCCTATTTTTGGCATGTTGTTATTGACAAAACTTGTGAGCTTGTAGACCTTTAAGCGTTTGCATGCAAGCTTGTCAAATTCAATGCAATCTACTTTTGACATTTGAGCCAATTTACTATTCATTGTATCACTAATAATGTAGGGTTTAATTAAGTGGGTTTACATTAACAACAGAAGGCTTTTTTTTTTTACCTTTACTCGCAGTTGATTTATTTCCAAGAAAGTGGTCCCTTGTTAGCAATGTGTCATTCAAAGGTTAAATAATGATGGGTTAGTGAGACCTCTAACCTCATTATTTATACTAAACCAATCAGTTGAAACCTCCTTCTAGGAAAACTTTCCTCCGCCTAGCATGTATAGTGTGTCGGGTGACCAGACGTCCCTCTTTGCGTGGGACAGTCCCTTGTCTCCAACACTGTTCCAGTGTCCCACAAAGTGAGACTCTGGAACAGCCTGTCCCACATTGTGACTGGGGCAGAGCACCGCCAGTGTTCAAAATGCCCTAATACCTCGTAGTCCCCTAATAGTTGGCTGTTCTGTTTTCATGCTATAGTTATTAATAATCTGAGAAGTATCCCCCAATTCACTCCAGAAGGGCCACATCAAATATTGTCTCATCACAAAATGCTGATGTACAATCTCAAAACTCTGAGATTGTAGATATTTTTTTTGCTACATTTGAATTGAAATCCTGGAACTATTTTAGGAAATACTGTCCCTCGAATAAACAGTTTGGACCCGGTCACCCTGACGGTGTGTGTTTACCTTATTTGTCACTCAAAGTGAGTGACTCTTCGCAGGGCCATTTATTTATACAAGTCGTCCACTTTCTTGGGTTTACTGATTGCACGGCGCGCTCCAGGCTCCCTTTGATGCCATCCATTTATCTCCACTAATGTTGACGTAATTCTATTTACTGCGTCTAATATGCAGTCTGGGATAGGGTTGGACCGGCCCGAGGGGGGCCAGTGAGGACAGAGCTATGCAATGAGAGTCACATGGCTGATAATGCTGCCTTTGTCCCCCCCCCCCCTCTTACAGGGCCGGACAATTGGTCTTTCTGACTGCGGAGGAGAAGGAGGCTCTGGCTCAGGTTAACCCCTGTAGCGCCGAGCCCAGCGACAGCAACCTGCTGGAGAGGCTCTTCTCTTCAGACATCAGCTCCGTCTACAGGCTAGGTAGGTACAGTGTTGCCAAAATCCTGCCAAAATCCAAAATGCACTAGTGGCACTTCCAAAATGCACTAGAATGCGCTATAGATGCTTGCCTGGAAGGGAATATGACTATTAAATGACCATTAATCTTCTACATTCTCTAGTTGTGTAGACTTGGGCTAATTCACATGATGAATATTTTAACTCTTGAGAGCGTAAAAATGAAACCAAATGGACCCTTGCGGGTCCATTTGGTTTCATTTTTACGCTCTCAAAGAGTTACATCTGGTTAACCAACTATCCATCATTTATCCTGGGGACCACTGTTTGAAAACCACTGTCATAGGAGGAGAAATGGTGAAAAATGAGGGTTTTATCTCTGGCGCCTGTCAATCAATTTCCCCCCAACTCACCAGCCAAAAAGCACTAGATTTTCCACAGTGACAACTATAGACTGGCTGTGTGTGTGCGTCCCTATGTCTGTATGTCTTAAATGCCACTGGGTGTCAGAAAATGGCACTGTTGAGCGGCCCAAAGGACCAACAACACTGAGCACAATAACAACACAACAACCAGAACTGCACTGCCAACTTGCACACTGCACACAAGTAGGCCATGCATGGCCTACTTATGCGCAGGCAGAGCAAACAATACTCATGACAATACAGTACAATAAAGATATCATAATTACTTCACCATTAGATCATCAACTAAACCAGCCAATCAAGGTTTTTTTTAAAAATGGCCCACCGACCAACCGAACCAAAAACACTGTACGTTTGTTATACTTGTATTACTTAAAATAAATAAAGTATAACAATAAAACTGTAACTGAAAAATTGCGGGTGCTGAGGCACCCGCAAAATGAATGGTGATGACGCCCATGAACGTTGGCCTAATTTGCTAAATTGGCTCTGCTACAGAGATAAACTGGAAGGTGTGATAAGACAGAGGAAATGCATTCCCTCCTGGATCCAATCTGACCTCATCACACTGCACTCAGAAGAAGTGCAGCTCAGGTTGAGTCGGCAAGGCTGGCCCGAATCCAAAACATTTTAATGGCATATTAAAGATCCATAGAAGCACTTTATGTCGGCACTGTAAGTGGACACACGCATAGGAAGCATACAGTAAGATAATTAGCTATGGACTGACGGTATTAGTATACATAGTATATCATTATCAACCCATTTCGACCCGACATTGTAGATTCTACAAAACGTTTGCTCTGAAAGAACATATTGAAATATTTGCGCTGCGTTTTCACAATTTCCCCCCCAAAAATAGCAGGTGTTCACGCCCCATAGCGCGCCACAGAGTGGCGCGCTATGGGGCGTGAACGCCTGCTATTTTTCAATGGAAGTTAAAACACCACAAGTACAGTAGAGAATGGTTTAATTAATCCGTGAGGCTGACACTGTAAATCGTAAATAAAACCGTTTTCTGGGAGGAAAAACAAAAAACAAAAACTCATTGTCCACAAATACAGGGGGCAAAGATTTCAGTAATAAATATATTCAAAGATTTACAAACAAACAATTAGATGCGTTAAAAGATACTATGTGTGTGTGTACACGAGTATTCAGGCTGATTCACGTTCGATCAAAGTTCATTCTCTGGACAATGGACATTGTTATTGTTGGTAATACAGGTGTGCAAGTAGCTTCCAATAAATGCAGTCAATCTAGGTCAGGGGTTTTCAACCTGTGGTTCGGGGACCATCTTTGGTCCTTGAGAAGGTTCCAACCTGGAATGGTGGACAAAACCAAGAGAATTCTTTAGTTTTAGGTCTATGGGGTGAACATGTAATCGAATGGTGTTGGTCCGTGGCTCAAATTCTGAATAAATGGTGGGCCCTGGTATCAAAAAGGTTGAAAACCCCTGATCTAGGTCATCTCTTCCTTCTTCTAAACGGGTATATACACGGCTAATTTGATTTATTGTTCTTTCAGACAGACTGGATGAGTCCGACTTCATGTACATCAGGACGCGGCCAAAACAAGGTAATACATCACCAAATAGAAAGACATGATTACTCCTTTATGAGCTTCTCAGGGCAGGCCAAGAGCTTAATCATTTGTGTGTGCACGTGTGCGTGTGTGTTTGTGTGTGTGTGTGTGTGCGTGTACATAAACAACAATAGCAAAGCGTGCAGTAAGCGTTGTGTACAGTGTATGTTCACAGTGTATGCTTACAGTCTAGCACAGGGGTTTTCAACAGGTGGTCCGGGGACCACCAGTGGTCCCTGAGAGGGTTCCAGGTGGTCCCCAGCTAAGTTGTTTTAGCCAAATGTAACTCTTGAGAATGTAAAAAATGAAACCAAATGGACCCTTGCGGGTCCATTTGGTTTCATTTTTACGCTTTCAAGAGTTAAAACATTCATCATCTGAATTCGCCATTTTGGAAGGTATGTTTTGCTTGTTTTGTTCCCCAAATCCAGCCTGCAATTGTGGACAAAAGCAAAATAAATCTTTAGATTTGGGTGGTTTGTGGCTCAAATGCTGAACAAATGGTGAACCCTGAGATGAAAAAGGTTGAAAACCCCTGCTATACACACAGCTAAACCAAACAAAAAGGTAAACACCGGATCGGGTTTGATCTGGCTACATGTAAACACTTGATCCAGAACCATTCTATCGCGTTTGTGTTAATCCGACTTGGAAGGAATGGGTTCCAGTAAACGCAGGTACTTCTGAGGTTTTAACTATAGTGTGTGATCTCATTAATCTGAAGCGTAATCTTAACATAATCTAAGCTGTAACCTCCAACTTGGCAAACAAATCATAGTCCTCATCTCCCTCGCCCCCAGATAAAGTCCAACATGTGAAATCATAAGTTTGAACTGAACTCACTTCAGTGATGTATAACCGCAACCCGCTTGCTGAGACTTCAGAGCATGCGGCTCTCAGCTGGCTGTTGTTGCTGCTTCGGCCAAACAGGAACTGACAGCAGAGGCAGCCTTATATACCAAGCCACTAATGAGTTGTGAGTGAGAACAGCAGTGATTGGTGATTGGCAATTGGACAGGGATCCATGAGCAGAAAGCAGGGGTGGGACGATTCACTTCACCTCATGATACGATACAATATCGATATTTAGGGCTCTGAATTGATTTACTGTATATTGCGATTCTTAATTATGCTGTGATCCGATTTGACGTATCGCATTTTTTTGCCACAAATGACAAATGTGCTTTTATTATTTTAAAAGAGGAATTTCACCCATTTTCAAGACTTTTTCTGAGAGTGTACAAATGGAACCAAATGGACCTGTTAGGGTCCATTTGGTTCCTAAAAGGTCCTAAAAGAAAAATCATTAACAAACAACACAAACACAACTTGATGATGTCATCATCAAGTAACATACAGTACAGTAAAATGTTGAAAATTGTTGGAATTTTGAACAAATATGGACCATGACAATTTCAATCAACTAGAACATTTTAAAGCATTTTTTAAACAATATAAATAACAAAAAGTTCAATCATACACATCCAGCCAGTCTTTCTGGCATGGACAAATTAATGAATAGGCCTACATAAACATTAAAAAACAAACAAAAAAAAAAAAAACAAAAGATTTTGATCCTGGCGATTTGATATGGATATCATGGCATTAAAATTGCGATATATATTGGCATATCGATTAGTGTTGTCCCGATCACGCTTTTTTGCTCCCGATCCGATCCCGATCATTTGAGTTTGAGTATCTGCTGATCCTGATATTTCCTGGTCCTATCACTTTTTTTTGCTCAAGATACAATCCCGATATTTTTTCCCAATCAAGAAGAAAGACAAAAAGGAAAAAAAGACTAAAACTCAATTAAATTGTCCCAAGAAAAAGATCTTATATGAAGTCCACCAAATAGCAGAATGATATAGCAGACTAGAATAGGACTCCTCACTCAAATGTGCACTTGGGCAACTCCAAAGCAAATTCCACAACATTTATTTACCTGCCACCTGCCACTGTATCCGATCACTGGTTATACTGGTATATTTACCAATACCGAACAAACTGACAAACTGATACTTTTCTGGTACCGATACGGTATTGCCGATAGCGATATGAACTGATACGACAAAAAAGGGCGAATCTGATAGTTTTCCCGATACCGATACAGTATCGGGACATCCCTAATATAGATTTTTTTTTGCCCACCCCTGCTGCCTAGATCGGGGGTTTTCAACAGGTGGTCCGGGGGCCACCAGTGGTCCTTGAGAGGGTTCCAGGTGGTCCCCAGCTAAGTTGGTTAACCAGATGTAACTCTTGAGAACGTAAAAATGAAACCAAATGGACCCTTGCGGGTCCATTTGGTTTCATTTTTACGTTCTCAAGATATTCATCATCTGAATTAGCCCCAAGTCTACACAACTAGAATATGGACAAAAGCAAAAGAAATCTTTAGTTTTGGGGTCTGTGGGTCTAAAATGTCATCAAATGGTGGTCCGTGGCTGAAATACTGAATAAATGGCGATCCCTGGAGTCAAAAAGGTTGAAAACCCCTGTTCTAGACGACTCTTTTCTCCACTCTCTCCCCACAGAACACAAGGCCCCGGTCAGCGCCCGCCAGAGCCTCATCTCGGTCCGGAGCGGAGGCACGCCGCCCTACCACTCGTCCCCGCGGCCGTCGCTGTCCCACTCGTCCCCGCGGCCCTCGTTCCACCAGTCCCACACCACGCTGTGGCGTGGCGGCGGGCACGGCGGCGGCATGGAGGGGGGCGAGGCTCTGGCGCCGGCGCTGTCCTTCAGCCTGGACGACACCTTCCGGGAGCTGGACGAGTTCCAGGAGGACCCCGCCCTGTTCCTGGAGGAGGGCAGCTGGGACGGCGACGCCGACGGCGAGATCAGTGACCCCACGCTCACCCTGCTCAACCACAACCACTTCCAGGTGAGATATACAGGTTCAGGGGCGGATCTAGGCATGGGCATGGGGGGGGGGGGATGAATTGAATTGCAGCCGCCCATATAAGTGCTCTTGGAGTCTAGGAAACACATTTCTCAGCAGATTGTCTGCCTATGTTTAACGTTACCTTTTTTATTTTAGTTTAGTTTTAGTTAGTTTTTTTACTCTCTTTTTTAATTTAGTTAGTTTTAATTAGTTTTTAGGGCACATTTGCTAGTTTTAATTTTTGTAAAAAGTTTTAGTTAGTTTTAGGATAGTTTTAGTTTCAGTTTCAGTTTTTTTTGTCCTTTGTTTGGTATCGTGTCTGGTACCGTTTGGTGCTGAAAACTGCCATAAAATAGAACAAAAAGTTTATATTATAAATGTCTGTACATATTGATAAAAAAAAAAAAAAAAAAAACGAAGGGTATTTCGAATATGATTTCGGTTAATTTTAGTCCGTTTTGTGAACACACAATGCAGTTATAGTTTAGTTATAGTGTTTTATTTATTTCTAATTTTTATTTAGTTTCAGGTAACCCTTAGTGTACTGAACGCGTTTTGGTGTTCTAAGCATTACGTTTTAACTATTGAAAAATAGCAGAGATACAAGCTCATAGCGCGCCACTCGGTGGCGCGCTATGAGCTTGTAGATCTGCTATTTTTTTTAAAATTGTGAAAACGTGGTGCAAATCTTTGAATATTATGTTATTCAGAAACTAGAAATCTGCATTATGCTTTAACTATTGAAAAATAGCAGATCTACAAGCTCATAGCGCGCCACCGAGTGGCGCACTATGAGCTAGTATCTCTGCTATTTTTGAAAAATCGTGAAAATGTGGTGCAAATCTTTGAATATTATGTTATTCAGAAACTAGAAATCTGCATTATGTTTTAACTATTGAAAAATAGCAGATCTACAAGCTCATAGCGTGCCACCGAGTGGCGCGCTATGAGCTTGTAGATCTGCTATTTTTGAAAAATCGTGAAAACGTGGTGCAAATCTTTGAATATTATGTTATTCAGAAACTAGAAATCTAGACAGGACACAATGGGTTCTAAGCATTATGTTTTAACTATTGAAAAATAGCAGATCTACAAGCTCATAGCGCGCCACCGAGTGGCGCGCTATGAGCTTGTATCTCTGCTATTTTTGAAAAATCGTGAAAACGTGGTGCAAATCTTTGAATATTATGTTATTCAGAAACTAGAAATCTGCATTATGCTTTAACTATTGAAAAATAGCAGATCTACAAGCTCATAGCGCGCCACCGAGTGGCGCGCTATGAGCTTGTATCTCTGCTATTTTTGGAAAAAATCGTGAAAACGTGGTGCAAATCTTTGAATATTATGTTATTCAGAAACTAGAAATCTAGACAGGACACAATGGGTTCTAAGCATTATGTTTTAACTATTGAAAAATAGCAGATCTACAAGCTCATAGCGCGCCACCGAGTGGCGCGCTATGAGCTTGTATCTCTGCTATTTTTGAAAAAATCGTGAAAACGTGGTGCAAATCTTTGAATATTATGTTATTCAGAAACTAGAAATCTGCATTATGCTTTAACTATTGAAAAATAGCAGATCTACAAGCTCATAGCGCGCCACAGAGTGGCGCGCTATGAGCTTGTATCTCTGCTATTTTTGGAAAAAATCGTGAAAACGTGGTGCAAATCTTTGAATATTATGTTATTCAGAAACTAGAAATCTAGACAGGACACAATGGGTTCTAAGCATTGTTTTAACTATTGAAAAATAGCAGATCTACAAGCTCATAGCGTGCCACCGAGTGGCGCGCTATGAGCTTGTATCTCTGCTATTTTTGGAAAAAATCGTGAAAATGTGGTGCAAATCTTTGAATATTATGTTATTCAGAAACTAGAAATCTAGACAGGACACAATGGGTTCTAAGCATTATGTTTTAACTATTGAAAAATAGCAGATCTACAAGCTCATAGCGCGCCACCGAGTGGCGCGCTATGAGCTTGTATCTCTGCTATTTTTGAAAAAATCGTGAAAACGTGGTGCAAATCTTTGAATATTATGTTATTCAGAAACTAGAAATCTGCATTATGCTTTAACTATTGAAAAATAGCAGATCTACAAGCTCATAGCGCGCCACTCGGTGGCGCGCTATGAGCTTGTAGATCTGCTATTTTTGGAAAAAATCGTGAAAACGTGGTGCAAATCTTTGAATATTATGTTATTCAGAAACTAGAAATCTAGACAGGACACAATGGGTTCTAAGCATTGTTTTAACTATTGAAAAATAGCAGATCTACAAGCTCATAGCGCGCCACCGAGTGGCGCGCTATGAGCTTGTAGATCTGCTATTTTTTTTAAAAAATCGTGAAAACGTGGTGCAAATCTTTGAATATTATGTTATTCAGAAACTAGAAATCTGCATTATGCTTTAACTATTGAAAAATAGCAGATCTACAAGCTCATAGCGCGCCACCGAGTGGCGCGCTATGAGCTTGTATCTCTGCTATTTTTGAAAAAATCGTGAAAACGTGGTGCAAATCTTTGAATATTATGTTATTCAGAAACTAGAAATCTGCATTATGCTTTAACTATTGAAAAATAGCAGATCTACAAGCTCATAGCGCGCCACTCGGTGGCGCGCTATGAGCTTGTAGATCTGCTATTTTTGGAAAAAATCGTGAAAACGTGGTGCAAATCTTTGAATATTATGTTATTCAGAAACTAGAAATCTAGACAGGACACAATGGGTTTTGGTGTTCTAAGCATTGTGTTTTAACTATTGAAAAATAGCAGATCTACAAGCTCATAGCGCGCCACTCGGTGGCGCGCTATGAGCTTGTATCTCTGCTATTTTTTGAAAAAAATCGTGAAAACGTGGTGCAAATCTTTGAATATTATGTTATTCAGAAACTAGAAATCTGCATTATGCTTTAACTATTGAAAAATAGCAGATCTACAAGCTCATAGCGCGCCACCGAGTGGCGCGCTATGAGCTTGTATCTCTGCTATTTTTGAAAAAGCGTGAAAACGTGGTGCAAATCTTTGAATATTATGTTATTCAGAAACTAGAAATCTAGACAGGACACAATGGGTTCTAAGCATTATGTTTTAACTATTGAAAAATAGCAGATCTACAAGCTCATAGCGCGCCACCGAGTGGCGCGCTATGAGCTTGTATCTCTGCTATTTTTTAAAAAAAATCGTGAAAACGTGGTGCAAATCTTTGAATATTATGTTATTCAGAAACTAGAAATCTAGACAGGACACAATGGGTTCTAAGCATTATGTTTTAACTATTGAAAAATAGCAGATCTACAAGCTCATAGCGCGCCACCGAGTGGCGCGCTATGAGCTTGTATCTCTGCTATTTTTGAAAAATCATGAAAACGTGGTGCAAATCTTTGAATATTATGTTATTCAGAAACTAGAAATCTGCATTATGCTTTAACTATTGAAAAATAGCAGATCTACAAGCTCATAGCGCGCCACCGAGTGGCACGCTATGAGCTTGTATCTCTGCTATTTTTGAAAAATCGTGAAAACGTGGTGCAAATCTTTGAATATTATGTTATTCAGAAACTAGAAATCTAGACAGGACACAATGGGTTCTAAGCATTATGTTTTAACTATTGAAAAATAGCAGATCTACAAGCTCATAGCGCGCCACCGAGTGGCGCGCTATGAGCTTGTATCTCTGCTATTTTTTGAAAAATCGTGAAAACGTGGTGCAAATCTTTGAATATTATGTTATTCAGAAACTAGAAATCTGCATTATGCTTTAACTATTGAAAAATAGCAGATCTACAAGCTCATAGCGCGCCACCGAGTGGCGCGCTATGAGCTTGTAGATCTGCTATTTTTGAAAAATCGTGAAAACGTGGTGCAAATCTTTGAATATTATGTTATTCAGAAACTAGAAATCTAGACAGGACACAATGGGTTCTAAGCATTATGTTTTAACTATTGAAAAATAGCAGATCTACAAGCTCATAGCGCGCCACCGAGTGGCGCGCTATGAGCTTGTATCTCTGCTATTTTTGAAAAATCGTGAAAACGTGGTGCAAATCTTTGAATGTTATGTTATTCAGAAACTAGAAATCTGCATTATGCTTTAACTATTGAAAAATAGCAGATCTACAAGCTCATAGCGCGCCACCGAGTGGCGCGCTATGAGCTTGTATCTCTGCTATTTTTGAAAAATCGTGAAAACGTGGTGCAAATCTTTGAATATTATGTTATTCAGAAACTAGAAATCTAGACAGGACACAATGGGTTCTAAGCATTATGTTTTAACTATTGAAAAATAGCAGATCTACAAGCTCATAGCGCGCCACCGAGTGGCGCGCTATGAGCTTGTATCTCTGCTATTTTTGAAAAAATCGTGAAAACGTGGTGCAAATCTTTGAATATTATGTTATTCAGAAACTAGAAATCTGCATTATGCTTTAACTATTGAAAAATAGCAGATCTACAAGCTCATAGCGCGCCACCGAGTGGCGCGCTATGAGCTTGTATCTCTGCTATTTTTGAAAAATCGTGAAAACGTGGTGCAAATCTTTGAATATTATGTTATTCAGAAACTAGAAATCTAGACAGGACACAATGGGTTCTAAGCATTGTTTTAACTATTGAAAAATAGCAGATCTACAAGCTCATAGCGCGCCACCGAGTGGCGCGCTATGAGCTTGTATCTCTGCTATTTTTGGAAAAAATCGTGAAAATGTGGTGCAAATCTTTGAATATTATGTTATTCAGAAACTAGAAATCTAGACAGGACACAATGGGTTCTAAGCATTATGTTTTAACTATTGAAAAATAGCAGATCTACAAGCTCATAGCGCGCCACCGAGTGGCGCGCTATGAGCTTGTATCTCTGCTATTTTTGAAAAAATCGTGAAAACGTGGTGCAAATCTTTGAATATTATGTTATTCAGAAACTAGAAATCTGCATTATGCTTTAACTATTGAAAAATAGCAGATCTACAAGCTCATAGCGCGCCACTCGGTGGCGCGCTATGAGCTTGTAGATCTGCTATTTTTGGAAAAAATCGTGAAAACGTGGTGCAAATCTTTGAATATTATGTTATTCAGAAACTAGAAATCTAGACAGGACACAATGGGTTCTAAGCATTGTTTTAACTATTGAAAAATAGCAGATCTACAAGCTCATAGCGCGCCACCGAGTGGCGCGCTATGAGCTTGTAGATCTGCTATTTTTTTAAAAAAATCGTGAAAACGTGGTGCAAATCTTTGAATATTATGTTATTCAGAAACTAGAAATCTGCATTATGCTTTAACTATTGAAAAATAGCAGATCTACAAGCTCATAGCGCGCCACCGAGTGGCGCGCTATGAGCTTGTATCTCTGCTATTTTTGAAAAAATCGTGAAAACGTGGTGCAAATCTTTGAATATTATGTTATTCAGAAACTAGAAATCTGCATTATGCTTTAACTATTGAAAAATAGCAGATCTACAAGCTCATAGCGCGTCACTCGGTGGCGCGCTATGAGCTTGTAGATCTGCTATTTTTGGAAAAAATCGTGAAAACGTGGTGCAAATCTTTGAATATTATGTTATTCAGAAACTAGAAATCTAGACAGGACACAATGGGTTCTAAGCATTGTGTTTTAACTATTGAAAAATAGCAGATCTACAAGCTCATAGCGCGCCACTCGGTGGCGCGCTATGAGCTTGTATCTCTGCTATTTTTTGAAAAAAATCGTGAAAACGTGGTGCAAATCTTTGAATATTATGTTATTCAGAAACTAGAAATCTGCATTATGCTTTAACTATTGAAAAATAGCAGATCTACAAGCTCATAGCGCGCCACCGAGTGGCGCGCTATGAGCTTGTATCTCTGCTATTTTTGGAAAAAAGCGTGAAAACGTGGTGCAAATCTTTGAATATTATGTTATTCAGAAACTAGAAATCTAGACAGGACAGAATGGGTTCTAAGCATTACGTTTTAACTATTGAAAAATAGCAGATCTACAAGCTCATAGCGCGCCACCGAGTGGCGCGCTATGAGCTTGTATCTCTGCTATTTTTTAAAAAAAATCGTGAACACGTGGTGCAAATCTTTGAATATTATGTTATTCAGGAACTAGAAATCTAGACAGGACACAATGGGTTCTAAGCATTATGTTTTAACTATTGAAAAATAGCAGATCTACAAGCTCATAGCGCGCCACCGAGTGGCGCGCTATGAGCTTGTATCTCTGCTATTTTTTGAAAAATCATGAAAACGTGGTGCAAATCTTTGAATATTATGTTATTCAGAAACTAGAAATCTGCATTATGCTTTAACTATTGAAAAATAGCAGATCTACAAGCTCATAGCGCGCCACCGAGTGGCACGCTATGAGCTTGTATCTCTGCTATTTTTGAAAAATCGTGAAAACGTGGTGCAAATCTTTGAACATTATGTTATTCAGAAACTAGAAATCTAGACAGGACACAATGGGTTCTAAGCATTATGTTTTAACTATTGAAAAATAGCAGATCTACAAGCTCATAGCGCGCCACCGAGTGGCGCGCTATGAGCTTGTATCTCTGCTATTTTTTTTAAAAAAATCGTGAAAACGTGGTGCAAATCTTTGAATATTATGTTATTCAGAAACTAGAAATCTGCATTATGCTTTAACTATTGAAAAATAGCAGATCTACAAGCTCATAGCGCGCCACTCGGTGGCGCGCTATGAGCTTGTATCTCTGCTATTTTTGAAAAAATCGTGAAAACGTGGTGCAAATCTTTGAATATTATGTTATTCAGAAACTAGAAATCTGCATTATGCTTTAACTATTGAAAAATAGCAGATCTACAAGCTCATAGCGCGCCACCGAGTGGCGCGCTATGAGCTTGTATCTCTGCTATTTTTGAAAAAATCGTGAAAACGTGGTGCAAATCTTTGAATATTATGTTATTCAGAAACTAGAAATCTGTTATGTTTTAACTATTGAAAAATAGCAGATCTACAAGCTCATAGCGCGCCACTCGGTGGCGCGCTATGAGCTTGTAGATCTGCTATTTTTGGAAAAAATCGTGAAAACGTGGTGCAAATCTTTGAATATTATGTTATTCAGAAACTAGAAATCTAGACAGGACACAATGGGTAAGCATTGTGTTTTAACTATTGAAAAATAGCAGATCTACAAGCTCATAGCGCGCCACTCGGTGGCGCGCTATGAGCTTGTATCTCTGCTATTTTTTGAAAAAAATCGTGAAAACGTGGTGCAAATCTTTGAATATTATGTTATTCAGAAACTAGAAATCTGCATTATGCTTTAACTATTGAAAAATAGCAGATCTACAAGCTCATAGCGCGCCACCGAGTGGCGCGCTATGAGCTTGTATCTCTGCTATTTTTGGAAAAAAGCGTGAAAACGTGGTGCAAATCTTTGAATATTATGTTATTCAGAAACTAGAAATCTAGACAGGACAGAATGGGTTCTAAGCATTACGTTTTAACTATTGAAAAATAGCAGATCTACAAGCTCATAGCGCGCCACCGAGTGGCGCGCTATGAGCTTGTATCTCTGCTATTTTTTAAAAAAAATCGTGAACACGTGGTGCAAATCTTTGAATATTATGTTATTTATTCAGGAACTAGAAATCTAGACAGGACACAATGGGTTCTAAGCATTATGTTTTAACTATTGAAAAATAGCAGATCTACAAGCTCATAGCGCGCCACCGAGTGGCGCGCTATGAGCTTGTATCTCTGCTATTTTTTGAAAAATCATGAAAACGTGGTGCAAATCTTTGAATATTATGTTATTCAGAAACTAGAAATCTGCATTATGCTTTAACTATTGAAAAATAGCAGATCTACAAGCTCATAGCGCGCCACCGAGTGGCACGCTATGAGCTTGTATCTCTGCTATTTTTGAAAAATCGTGAAAACGTGGTGCAAATCTTTGAATATTATGTTATTCAGAAACTAGAAATCTAGACAGGACACAATGGGTTCTAAGCATTATGTTTTAACTATTGAAAAATAGCAGATCTACAAGCTCATAGCGCGCCACCGAGTGGCGCGCTATGAGCTTGTATCTCTGCTATTTTTTTAAAAAAAATCGTGAAAACGTGGTGCAAATCTTTGAATATTATGTTATTCAGAAACTAGAAATCTGCATTATGCTTTAACTATTGAAAAATAGCAGATCTACAAGCTCATAGCGCGCCACCGAGTGGCGCGCTATGAGCTTGTATCTCTGCTATTTTTGAAAAATCGTGAAAACGTAGTGCAAATCTTTGAATATTATGTTATTCAGAAACTAGAAATCTAGACAGGACACAATGGGTTTTGGTGTTCTAAGCATTGTTTTAACTATTGAAAAATAGCAGATCTACAAGCTCATAGCGCGCCACTCGGTGGCGCGCTATGAGCTTGTAGATCTGCTATTTTTTTTTAAAATTGTGAAAACGTGGTGCAAATCTTTGAATATTATGTTATTCAGAAACTAGAAATATAGACAGGACACAATGGGTTCTAAGCATTATGTTTTAACTATTGAAAAATAGCAGATCTACAAGCTCATAGCGCGCCACCGAGTGGCGCGCTATGAGCTTGTATCTCTGCTATTTTTGAAAAAAGAAAAAAAAAATCGTGAAAACATGGTGCAAATCTTTGAATATTATGTTATTCAGAAACTAGAAATCTGCATTATGCTTTAACTATTGAAAAATAGCAGATCTACAAGCTCAAAGCGCGCCACCGAGTGGCGCGCTATGAGCTTGTATCTCTGCTATTTTTGGAAAAAATCGTGAAAATGTGGTGCAAATCTTTGAATATGTTATTCAGAAACTTGAAATCTAGACAGGACACAATGGGTTTTTAACAGATATAATATTTTTTTAATTTTAGTTTTTTCGTTAGTTTTAGTTGGTTCTAAAACCCGTGTATTCCCAGGAGGACTTCCTGCCCCTGTACGACCTCCAGCACTCCTTCCTGTGGGTGACGTTCAGCGGCAGGACGGAGGAGGAGCTCCTGGGACACCTGGAGAGCGTGAGGGAGACGGCCAAGAGGACGGCCATGCACTGGGCACACCGCCGCGCCTGCTTCCTGCTGGGACGCCTCTGTGGACGCAAGCTCAAATACTCCCAGGTGTGTGTGTCCAGGGGTGTGCACACACACACACACACACAACACACACACACACACACACACACACACACACACACACACTCTCACTTCGAAAATATTTTTGGGTGTGAAAAAAAAATCATTAGCATGGTGAAATACATCTTGATGACATCATCAAGATGTGTTTCACCATGTTAATGAGTTTGTTTGTTTTTCTGAGAGCGTACAAATGTGAACCAAATGGACCCTAGCGGGTCCATTTGGTTCACATTTGTACGCTCTCAGAAAAAAAAATCAAATGGGGGGGGGGATTCCCCTTTCTAAAAGTCCCACTACAACACTGTGTGTGTGTGTGTGTGTGTGTGTGTGTGTGTGTGTGTGTGTGTGTGTGTGTGTGTGTGTGTGTGTGTGTGTGTGTGTGTGTGTGTGTGTGTGTGTGTGTGTGTGTGTCAAACATGATGGCATGCAAAACAACCCAAGATATTTCAGTGTTAGTATTTGAATGAATTTTGAAACACTACTATACTGCTACAAACGAACTACAATCATCTCACCGCTAAACCAACAGCATTTCATCATTATTATATTATATGTTATATCCGCCCATGGTGTGTGTCTCTATCTGCTCTCTCTATTCTCTTAGTGCAGGAAAAAATATAGGTCAACCTCAAACAAATTGCAACAGAAACTGTATTTTGTTTTGTTTGACCTAAGACACTGCATGTCTTACTTGCACACAGTAGTACGTGCGTGCATCAATTTGGGCAGGCGACTGTGTGACGCACGCATGCACATACATAGTATGTAGTTTCTGTTGCAATTAAGGTTAAACCTTTGATTGCCTGCATCTCTTATAGTCATTTACCCTATCATTTATACAGTATAAAGACTTTTTTTTTATCTGATTTTTATGTAAGTAAAAATGAAACCAAAAGAACCCTGGCTGGTCCATTTAGTTTCATTTTTACACTCTCAAGAGTTAATATATTCACCATCTGAATTAGCCTACACAACTAGAAGATGGACAAAAGCAAAAGAAATCTTTTAGTTTTGGGGTCTGTGGTGGCTAAAATGTCCTCAAATGGTGGTCATCGTGGCTCAAATGGCTGAATAAATGGTGGGCCCTGGTATCAAAAAGGTTGAAAACCCCCTGCTATATAACGTCTCCCTTGGTTTTTCCAGGCGCGCGTGTACTACGAGGAGGCCCTGGGCGTGTGCGTGGACGGCTTCTCCGACGTGCCGCTGCTGGTGGCGCTCTACACCAACCTGACGTCGGTGTACCTGAAGCAGCACATGAGTGAACGTCTGGGCCAGACCCTGGAGAAGAGCGCCGCGCTGCTCCTCTGCCTGCCAGAGCACCGCTTCGCCTCCGCCGAGGAGATGGAGCTGCTCACGCTGCTGCTGCGCCGCTCACTGGTGAATGGATACATGAATGAATGTTTATTTCGGAAAAATAAATAAATAAATAAAAATACCGTAATTTCCAGACTATAAGCCGCTACTTTTTTCACATGCTTTTGACCCTGCGGCTTATACAACGGTGCGGCCAATCTATGGATTTTACAGGTTCCAGGTGGGATCCGCAGACTAAATGATAGAAAGTTGGTTAACCAGATGTAACTCTTTGAGAGCGTAAAAATGAAACCAAATGGACCCTAGCGGGTCCATTTGGTTTCATGTTTACGCTCTCAAGAGTTATGATATTCACCATCTAAATTAGCACCACTTAATTAATAAGTCATAAGTCATGTTCATTTTGGTCTAATTTTGATCCATCCTGGAATTGTGAACAAAACCAAAAGAAATCTTTAGTTTTGGGGTCTGTGGGGTGGAGATGTTGTTAAATTGTGAAAAAGTTGAAAACCACTGCTCTAACATGAAGCACCTGACTATAAGCCTGGTGCGGCTTATAGTCAGGTGCGGCTTATACAAGGAAAAATCAGTATTTTGCCCCAAATTTAGCTGGTGCGGCTTATATTCAGGTGTGGCTCATAATCCGGAAATTACGGTATATCGTAAGCTAAAAGAAAATCAAAACTTAAAAGAAAAGTAACACAAAATGAAAAAGGAAATCACAACACAAAAAGAAAATTGAGAGAAATAAGAAAAATAAGTTAAACAAATCTAAGCCTAAGCTTATTTACTGTAGTTCTACCCCTATTAATGCTATTTTAAAAATGGCATCAAATGACAAGTTTCCACTTATATACCGTATTGTCCCGAATATAAGACAACTCGTTTATAAGACGACCCTCATTTTTCAAGACTCATTTGCAGAAAAAAGAACACTGAATGTGAAATAGTATAGCCCCTGAATATAAGATGACTCCATTTTCTGGGATATTTCCATTGGGTAAAAAACACAGTCTTATATTCAGGCCAATAGGGTATCTATTTACAAGTATAAAATATCTAATATTTTTTACATAGTATATCAATAATGACCCCCCCCCCCCCCTCTCATTCTTTTTCTTTATAGCTCATAACATTTATACCTCTTCTTAAAGGTAGGGGAAGTGATTTGAAATTCATGGTGTAGTACCAGCCTGGTGCACTAGGGGGCCCCAGCAGTAGCTACACTATGTGAACCTGCTGCCCGCTCCTGATTGGAGGAGAATTGGTGGCAACCTGGGGAACTTTTATTAGCTCCTCTGCTAACGTGGGGGAGGGGGAAACTCCATATATGGTTTCCACACCTTATAATAGAGCATTTTAACAGATTTTTTTTTTTTTTGGGTGATATCTGACAAAAGTGAAATCACTTCCCCTACCTTTAATTAGGGATGGCCAAATTGAAATATTTCCACTTTTTTATTTCATTATCCAGACCGTTCCAAAGAGTTACTCCACCATTTTTCTTCAGACCACCATTTCTAGGAAACATAGAATGGGGAAACGTTTTTATCATGTCCACCCAGCACCTCTAAGGTATATTAATGACATATTAGAATGTTGAAAATGAGTGGAATCCCCCCTTTTAACCAGATGAACCATGAACTTGCAGGTGCAGGGCGACCGGCTGCTGGAGGCGCGCGTCTGCTACCTGGCCGCCAGCCTCTTCCTGCTCCTGCGCAAGCCGGACGACGCGCTGCCCTTCGCCGAGCGCCTCCAGTTCCTCTCGGCGGCGCTGGCGGCCGAGGACGGCGGGCGTCCCATCGCGCCGCTCGACCTCAACTGGCTGCTGAGCCGCCTGTACCACCGCAAGTACATGCCGCACCTGGCGCTGGCCGCGCTCAGCCTGGACACGGCGCGCGGTGGCCGGCGGCTGGACGACGCCTTCCGCCGCGTGGAGCTGTTCGTGCGCAACTCGGCGCGCCTCAACCCGCGCTGGAAGGACGACGGCACGTCGCCGTCGCCGCTGCCGGCGCAGATCGTGGTCTACCTGCAGCAGGCGCTGGCCATCGCCGAACGCGACGGGGGTGACGGTGACGGCGGTGGCGGTGACGGAGGTGGCGACCTGAGGACCCAGCGGGACCTGTGCCTGGGCCTGGCCGCCGTCTACCAGCAGCACGGCGCCCTGGGCAAGGCGGTGCCCTGCGCGCGGCAGGCGGTGGAGACGGGCGGACGCATCAACGAGGAGGAGGGCTTCGAGGCGTCGGTGCTGCTGGGCTGGCTGCTGGTGCTGACCGGCCAGGCCGACCGCGCACAGGACACGCTGCTGCCGCTGCTCACATCACTGCAGGTATGCCGTGCAATAATACATCAGGGGAGGATAGAATATTTTCCGATTGGGGGGGCAGGAGAAAATGGCATGGGTGCGGCTTCATCGCCTGTGCCGCGAAATGAAGCCCCACCCATGCCATTTTCGGTTACAGGACTTTTATCAGGGAATTAAGCATCAATAATAACATCGGTTGTTGTTGCAGTTGCAACAGACACGCAGCATGCATGAAGCTAAAGGTTTGACTCAGAGTGTTTTCAATGATGAAATGCTGTTGGTTTAGTGGTGACACAATTGTGTTTAGTTAGTAGTACTAGTAGTGGTTCAAATCATTTTAAATATAAGCACTTTACTTTGAAATATCTTGGGTTGTTTTGCATGCCATCATGTTTGGTGGGGCAGTCTGGGCATTTAGGGGGGCATTGACCCCCCCATGCCCATGCCTAGATCCGCCCCTGCAATACATACTGTACAGCAGGGGTGCACATACTTTTTTGACTTGAGAGCTACTTTCAAAATGACCGGCTCAACAAGATCTACACATCAAAAATGTAATTGTTCCATTACTGAAAATCCATTTCAAGAACCCCATAGAAAGTTTGAGCTTTGAAATAGTGGTGATGGTGTTACTTACTGTTATAGTGTTTAAGAATAATGAAAAATAGAGGGGGAGAATTGGAAGGTTTTCCTGTTTATGCTATTACTGAAGTATTTGAAAACAGTATGAAAACAGAGTTGACAGTTTGTGAGTTTAGTTTCTTGCACCCATAACTGAGAACTTTAATGTTTTTGTCTTCAATAACAGTTATTCTCCATTTTCTAATTTATGAACTCTTGAAAATTATGTAGTAATTCAGATGTTAAAATGAAACCAAATGGAATAGTAAGGGTCCATTTAGTTTCATTTTAACACTCTAAAGAGTTACAGATAAAAACGATACGAAAATACGAAAAAACGATAACTAAAATTAAAAAATATAGGTCCCATAGAACTGCACCAAGCTTTCACAGTCGCCCTTCCCCACCAGAAAGTTCTCTGCGTCGTGCATGTGCCTGTATGTACACAGTAGGGCTAAACCTGTTCAGTGATGCTAGAGCCACGTCCATGACCTGATTAGCATTTGATGGCCCTGTTGCCTATAGGTCAATAGGTGATGGTGTGAAACTGTGAAAGCCCCGAGGCGCGGAGAATCTGTGGGGTGGGGGTGGAGGGCTGAAATTCTCATGGGGGCTCAGGCCCCTGAGCACCCACAAAGTCTACGCTTGTGTCGTGATCTACCTTTTGGGCACCCCTACAGCCATCTGTACCAGCAGCTGCAACAGTGTGTATGAAGTCCTTCTGTGATCTTCTCTTTGGTGTAACAGCACCCTCTGGTGCCCACACACGGTTCTGCCTGGCTTAAATACTGTAGTTCACAAGGTTCACAGCAAGTAAAATCCATCACTAAGCACATGATCACTAGTGTCCAGAGTTGGACTAGGGCAAAAATCCTGCCCGGTCGTTTTTGTGGTCATTTTCACACAAATTTGTACTATACCAGATACAGGGCAAATACCAAACAGACAACTCATACTAGCACCACTTTCACATTTACAACATGAATGATACAAACCAACAGAAACCTACACAACCCTTTGTTGCTTTAATCATTACCCCTTAGACAAAGTAATATCATTACTTTACTTATTACTGAAATTGAAGAGTCATATATTACGTATTATGTTATTACTTTCCCAAGTTCTCAACACCGCCTTTGAAAAAATAGAGATGTACAACATAATCTGTTTAGCAAGCTCTTTTTTTTAGAACGGAATCCCATTTATTGGAATAATAATAGTCTCCAATCCCACAAACTGCACCTGAAAACAAAGCCAACAAAATCTGTGACTTTTTAAACTTTTTCACAATTGTTTTCAAGGACAGTTGAGGTCTTGTATTTAAAAATAGAATACAAAATAAAGCAGCAAGCGATTTGTAGTGTACATAACTGCGCAGGATGCAGCGTGTGGACTGGATCTGCAATCTAGTGCACATCTCTGTTGTTACAGTACCTGTCGATGGCTTGTAAATCTGTTCTATTTTTGCATGCAACAACAAGCTCATTTTAAAAAAGTAACTTGGCGTTACATGCAAAGTAATGTGTTACTTATTACCCATTTTTGCAGAGTAATCTCGTTACTTTATTTTTTGGAGCAAAAGTAATAATATTACAGACAGTAATATGTAATCTAAAATTAGTTACTGCCCAACACTGTTCCTGATACAGGACTGTTTTTTTTTTTACCTCTAACCCTAACCCTAGGGGGTACAAGTGGTTAAAAATAAAGAGATGCACTTCAAACAATGACTGCTCACATACTTCTGTGCGTCATTTACATTGGCGTGAATGCACTGTGAGTAATACACTAGACTCTGAACTGCCCTCTAGTGAACAGACTAGAGGGCACATCACTTGTTTTCTGCCAACAAATCTGGCAGCAGTCGAGGATGTTGTGATGTAGCTGTACTGACGCAAGAGCTGAGTCAGCGTTGTAGAGAGCAGACGCTCTCCTCTGCTCTGTGTTCTTATATAATAACGTTGAGGAGAAATTAACACAGATTGCATACTATATACACCGTATATGTTTTGGGGGAAATGGCTCATGAGCATGCATAGGGTTGGTTATAGGGTTGGTTATAGACCACTGGTGTTGAACCAGTGGTCCGGGGACCACCAGTGGTCCTTGAGAGGATTCCAGGTGATCCCCAGATAAATGATAGAAATTTCGTTAACCAGATGTAACTCTTTGAGAGTGTAAAAATGGAATGTCATTTTGGAATGTATGTTTTGCTTGTTTTGTTTCCCAAACCCAGCCTGGAATTGCGGACAAAAGCAAAATAAATCTTTATATTTGGGGTCTGTGGGACTACAATATCACTCAAATGGTGGTCCGTGGCTCAATTCCTGAATAAATGGCGTTCCCTGAGATGAAAAAGGTTGAAAAGCCCTGCTCTAAAAGGACCACTGGAATCCTACTGAAATGTATCATTGTTTTTCTTGTGGTCTCCCCACCCAGGGCACGGACAGCCCCACGCAGCGCGGGGTGATCCACAACCTGCTGGCGCTGTGCCTACGGCGGCAGGGCCGCGTCCCGGAGGCTGGCTGGCACCTCAACCACGCCCTGAGGATCTCCAGGGAGAGCGGGAACCAGAGGAACCAGGCCCTCAGCCTGGCCAACCTGGGCTGCCTGGCGCTGGACGTGGGGGCGTCCGGCGTGGCGGAGCGCTTCCTCGTCAGGTCGGTTAATCGCGTTCATATCATCACTTTACCCTTGAGACGCTGGGGTTTCGCTGTTTTAGAATCAATCGTTGATAGGGGTCTACTCTGTCAGGATCAGGGGTGGGCAATTATTTTTCCTAAGGGGCCAAATGAGATACATAAAACATTGTGGAGGGCCAAGACTAAAGGCTGAACTAAAGTCTGCGTGATATTAATTTAATTTCAAGATAAAAGTAAGCGTAAGACCAACCATTTTGACACCAGGGCCCTCTATTTATTCAGAATTTGAGCCACGGAGGACCACCTAATTGATCAGGGGGGTGGGGATCTGAGTGAAGACATAATGTGGAGGGGGGACGAGTCCATGTCGAGACCAGAATTTATTTTTTATTTTTCTCATTTGAGTTACAGAAACACTGCCAGAGCAGGCAGGTGCGTCAGCAACACTCCGTTACTTAACAGGATAGCTGTACATTAAGCGCACTAAACAGATATATTATAATGTTCCTGTGAATGGGTCGTTCATAATAGGCCTATAATACATTCATTTCATTGTATTGTAGAGACTCTTGATGAAGCAACCCAGAGAAGAGTCCCTTTCCTTTTGTTTAAAATAAGACAGAATATCACACACAAGCAACTGAAAAACACCACCTCTTTCACCTTTCATTTCAACTAGGACCTTACCCGTTGTGAATATATGAACACCAAATGATATACAGTGTAAAGTGAATTAATTGATCATAACAGTGTAGGTAGTGAATTAATAGATTATAGCAATGATCATGTGAATTTCTGCTTGCTTTAATGTAATTGTGACTGTGAGTATACTTGATCATGGGGGGATGGGAATACAATTAAGGCAAAGTAAGGGGGGTCAGGAACGTGTTGATGCATTAAAGTAGCTGTTTCTGTGGACAGTCATCATAAAGCCACTGGCAAAGGGGGACGTAATAACTGTGTGTGTGGGTGTGTGTGTGTGTGTGTGTGTGTGGAGGGGGGGTTCTATCTAGCGATGCAGTACGCGTCGCGCGCACACACACGCACACGCACAGCTAAAGTAACACATATCTCGTGAATACAGCGGTCGGTGAGCTAGTACAAAAGCTGCTGCACCGGACCGAGCGCGCAGCGCAAGAGTCGGCTGTTGTTAGCTTGTAGATCAGCTTGTTTTTAGCGAAAACTGCCGCTGTACGATAGAAGAATAAATGTAGTCGCAAACGCAATACCCATTCACTGTACACTGAGCGGGGGAGTTGTTAGCTTGCAGATCTGCTTGTTTTTAAAAGGTGACGGTGACAATAATATCTCCCAGTTCGAACGCATGTTCAGTTCGGACAGTTCCCATGAAGCCTGGATCAGTATATACAGTAAAGTGGTGTCTGTCGCTCCCTTCACACTGCCTCCGTGCTGCTGCTCCAACATCGCGTCGAGTTAAGTGTATCAAAAGCATATTCTGTGTCGATAAAACGGGTGAATTAACGTTCCAGCCCGCAGCCTGTGCCGGCAAATGGACAGTATGCCGTGCCATCCGTTAAATCGAAACTATAAATACATACAGAGATGCAACGACACGTCCCAAAGTTTAGAAAGCTGTTGCAGGTTGGCTAACAAACCTGGAGGAAATGAGTAATGACGGTGGCCCGTGTGCACTGCGCATGCCACAGTATAGCCAGCGAAATTGTATGGGTCACCATTTGTTCCAGTGCTGGTGTAGCAGTGGAAATATGACAGTGGGGTAACAGCGATAGTGGTGGGCTGTGATTTGTGTAACGTTAGGGGGCCCGTCGGACTTTCCCATATAAACGTAATGGGGAAATTTACACGCACAAATAAATTAATTATTAATCAAGGACGTGTTAATTTGAAATAAGGGCTTCGTCAGTCTCTTCCTAATGTTATGTTCAATCAGTGTGTGAAAACTGAGAATGATTGCTGTAGTCAGTGACGACTTATGCCTGTTTCAGACAGACAGACAGACAGACAGACAGAGTGCTTAATTATAGTTAGATGTGCAGTGAATGGAGAGAAAGGATCATTTGTCTACAATAGGAGTTACAGTACATGATGTTATTTTACCCTTTGTGTACTGTTATCGCATTTTTGGTGTTCTAAGCATCATGCTATGCTTTAGCTATTGAAAAATAGCAGATATACAAACTCATAGCGCGCCACCGAGTGGCGCGCTATGAGTTTGTAGGTCTGCTATTTTTGAGAAATTGTGAAAAGGATGCACAAATCTGAGAATATATTCTATTTGACACCTGATTGTAGTTTCTGACACTAGATTCTAGTTTCTGACAGATTTCTGAAAATCCTTTGTTCCTGTGTCAGTGACGCTCAGCATAGTTCATGCCCAGGGCCCCCAGGATTATCTATATTTGGCTGAGGACCCCCCCATCTGAAAACATGTTGTTCCCGGGGATCCCCTTAGAAGCAACGATTTTAGTTAAAAAAAATAAAAGAATATATATTCAAAGATTTGCATCACATTTTCACAATTTTTCAAAAAAAAAAAAAAAAAAAAAAAAAAAAATCAGAGCTACAAGCTCGCAGCGCGCGACTCGGTGACGCGCTGTGAGCTTGTAGTTCTGATATTTTTTCAATAGCTTAAGTGTAACATAATGCTTTGAACACCAAAACGCGTTCAGGACACAAAGGGTTTAACAGTACTGTATGTCCGTCTGTCTACTGTTGTCTGTTTGGTTCCAGGTCCCTGAAGCTGTTCTTGGAGCTCGGGGAGAGCCCCGTAGACGAGGAGCATGTTCAGACGTACCTGTGGCTGGGCCGGAGCTACAAGGACCGGCGGAGGAGTCAGGAGGTCAGGGTGTGCTATGAGATGGGCCTACTGATCGCCTTACAGGCCAGGAACCTGCACAGTGAGTCATACACTCAGTCCAGCACGCATATGAACTTATTTAGAATGTAGAACTGTTAAGACCTATAACCCCTTTAAAAGGATCCCTGTCTAATAAGATAAACATCGCTTAAAACATTATACTTTACCTATATAACTAAAATAAACAAATAAAGCCAATGGCGTCTTATTTCTTTCATAAATAGAGAATATTTCACTCGACAGGAACAGCTCCTGGCGCAGGATGATGATGTCACATGTGATCCACCTCCTATTGAGTGAAAGATTCTCTATTTATGAAAGAAATAAAGTATTGAAGGTGTTTTTTACCTGCATGTTTTAGTTATAGAAGCATGAACAACCCCTAGTTTGACATGTAACGTATATTTTTAATTATTACATTATATGGGATGTTATGGGTAAATATTTTCTGGGCAAAAATAAAAGATGTAAACCACTTTTTTCATGTTCCATAGGGTTCATAGAACAGAAAGAAACACGGTTTACAAAAATCTTCACGAAACGTTCACTTAAATACACAATGACATGCACTAATGTGTGTTTTCTCCCAGGTCAGATGGTGGTGGCCAAGGTGCTGAGCCGGCTGTATGCAGACATGCTGCTGTACGGTCAGAGCATCCTCTACTATGAGCACTGTGTGTCTGTGTCCAGAGAACTGAAGGACAAGAGGCTGGAGGGAGAGTACCTGGAGATCCTCAGCAGCCTGTATCTGTCTCTCAACACCGAGAAGTGAGTCTTCTTCTTCATCTCCATTCTCTGCTCTGCACCCTTTACCCATTGTGTCATGACCCTCGATTCGACTTTCTGACACAGATTATACAGTAGTTCCTGACACCAGATTATAGCTGCAGCAACATTCTAGCTTTTGACACAAGATTCTACAGTAGTTTCCGACACTAGATTCTAGTTATTGACACTAAATTATAGTTTCTGATGCTAGGATCTACTTTTTGACACTAGAATCTAGTTTCCGACGCTAGAATCGAGTTTTTGACACTAGATTCTATAGTTTCTGACACTAGATTCTAGTTTTTCTGAAAAATCTGTGTTCCTGTGTCAGTGATGCTAAGGACCACCAGAATTATTCATATTCAGTGATGGGGATAACGCCGTTATTGATAACTTCGTTACGTAGTCAGATTAGTTTTATTAGTAACGGAGTAACCTAACGAGTTATTTTTGCAATTTAGTAGTTAGTTACTTAGTTACATTTCCAAAAAAGTAACTCGTTACTATAGTTCGTCGCAATTCATTTTCTTGAGATTGCCCGGTGTTGTAGCGTATATTCCTCCTTCTGTTATGGTAGAATAAGCCGACTGCACGTTGTGGCTTCATCCTTCTGTGAGTGATGTGCGTAGTTTACATTTCTGTCTGCACATCCTGTAAGTCCGCCTAAGAAATAATAGTAAACCTACTGTCTAGCTGGTGTGTAGTTATACTCTAGTATGAATCTTTTATTTTGAAAAGGAAGAAAGAGGAAGTCCGCTGGCTGCTTGCGTAGTGAAGCAGCTACTGTAGGCGCGACTTGCTAAAAGTCTTGTAAACAATGACGCTGTACACTTTTGGATTAACTTTTGGATTAACACGCGCACTCTCTATTGGGAATCGGCTATAAACTCTGGCTGCGTTATTAGGTGAGTAATGTTTAATTCATTGTTTGGCCGCCGTGCCTTGTCTTATATAGACTACTGTGATGGTCAGTTGAAAAGCCTGCAGGAGTTGTTGTTGTTGTTGCCGCCGTGCAGCATGGAGAGGGCACATCATGCTATCTGACTGGTTGTACCGCGTACAGCATAATATTGTCTGTGCGCCTACTGTGGATCTGACATCGCCTACTTTGTACCAACCTAGTTCATAGTGGGTGACATGGTGTCACTGTTGTTGTCGTTGTTGTTGTTGGTGATGATGGTTTTCATGTGTGCAACATGGAGTGCGACTGATGCACTGGTAATACAATGCAACTAAATTGTGCATACATTAAAAACAAAGAGAAAAGGAGTATTTTAATTGTGATCAGGAACGGAAAATAACGGAAAATAATCTATTACGTTACTTTTTATAGAAAGTAACTTGTAACTTAACGAGATTAGTTTTAGGGGCAGTAGTCCAATAACCTAACGTCGTTAGTTTATAAAGTAACGATACCCAACACTGTTCATATTTGGCTGCAGACCCAATCTGAAAATATGTTGTTCTAGGGATCCCCCAGAAGCTAAGATTTGAGTTAAAAATGTTTGCTTCTGAAATAATGTATTCAAATATTTGCACCACATTTTCACAATCTTTCAAAAATAGCAGGACTACAAGCTCATATCGTGCCACCGAGTGGCGCGTTATGAGCTTGTAGATCTGCTATTTTTCAACAGCTAAAACACCAAAAGGCGTTCAGTACACAAAGGGTTGAATCTCTCGTTGCTGACAATCTCCCCCCTCCCCCCAAACCGCTGCACAGATCCTCTCGTAAGTCTCTGGACTACACCAAGCAGAGCCTGCGGATCTCCATTGACCTGGGCAAGAGAGAGGAGGAGTCGGAGACGTGGCTGCAGGTGGGACGCATCTACTACCTCATCCACGAGGACGAACTGGCCGACATGTACCTACAGGTGAGACGTGTTGGGAATATTACTTTACCTTATTAATATATTACTTATTAAACATTACCTTCATTTTAAAGCAATATATTATATTACAATATTACTGTCTGAGCAAGTGTAACATATTAATATTACCATTACATGATATTACTTTAAAAAACTTTTTACAAAATATATAATGAAATATTTAGTATCACTCTATTGCGTAGACCAGTGGCATACCTACAATAAAGCAAGCGCACTTGGCTATCTGGCCAAATCCATATGAAATCAACTTGAAAAAACGTCACTCCTGAATAAATAATTGGATGACAAATGATAGAAAATTAGTAATTATTTAACTTCTGCAGTTGTCAATCTAATTTAAAAATAAAGAACATTTTCAGTGAGACAGATTGACAGAAAGTAATATTTAAAGTAATGCATAAAGAAAAGTATAATATATTAGATTGTTTTAGTTAAGTGATATATTTATATTACAAGTTACTGCATTTTGGTAATATATTATGTAATATAATAAGTTACGTAGTGCACATGTCCCAACACTGGAGGATGAGGGGATGGCATCGGTAAGCGATGCAGAGTTGAACTAGACCTGTGCACAGGTCTCCACCGTCTTGGGTCAGGATGAAGACTGTTGGGTCAGGGTTAAAACTTTTACATCACCCTGCGGGTGACGTAACAGTCTTTAGCGTCCACACGCCTGTTATGTGCCTGCCTGTTATGCGTCACCCTTAAAAACTTGCCTTCAACATTACAAGCACCTCAAGTGATACTTGGGCTGGATGCCTGCAGTATGTGTTTTCTCATTCATTCCACATGTCTCCTGCGTGTCATTGACAGGCAGCAGTGAAGACAGCCCTGCGTATGAACGACCCTCGCTTCGCCATGAGCATCTACGAGGAGGCGGGCGACGTCTTCTTCAAGGGCCACAGGAACCGTCTGGCATCGCTGCCCTTCTTCAGGGTAAGATCACACCCAAGGAAACGACACAGGAATCGGGTCTGGCCTGCTCAAAGCGATCGTTGTCGTTGTCGCATCGGTGCGGTGGCGTTGGTTTAGAGCAGTGGTTTTCAACCTTTTTGACACCATTTGACCACCATTTATTCAGCATTTGAGCCACAGACCACCATTGGATTACATTTTGAACCCCAAAGACCAAAAACTAAAGAATTGTTTTGGTTTTGTCCACAATTCAGGGCTGGATTTTGCAAACAAAACAGTGTCGACTTCTTAATTAAATAGTGCTAATTCAGATGATGAACATTTTAACTCTTGAGGGTGTGAAAATGAAACCAAATGGACCCGCAAGGGTCCATTTGGTTTCATTTTTACATTCTCAAGAGTTACATCTGGTACATAAGCTTTCGATCGCTTTCGATAGCCTGGGGACCACCTGGAACCCTCTCAAGGACCACCGGTAGTCCCCCGACCACCTGTTGAAAACCCCTTGGTTTAGAGTCATCTCGGGTTTTCGGGATTTGCAATCAAAGCGCAGGCTGTGTCTCATTTAAGACGAGCACGTCTACTGTACGAGCACGTCTACTGTATGTCTAAACATAGTTTTAATGTCAGTGCAACCATCTCATCATCACAGAATTGACAGATGGCAACGCAGGAGTATTCTGCGTATTTTTTGTTCTTACGCTTTTCTTTGGTCTTGCAGGACGGCAGTCTGCCGTTCGCGCGGAGCATCAAAGACATCCACTCTGAGTTCCGCCTGCTGAGCAAGCTGACGGAGCTGCTGATGACGCAGGGAGAACAGGAGGAAGCTCTGCAGTATGCCATACTGGCTGTTCAGATCGGCAACAAGACAGGTAGAGACTGGCCTGGAAGGATGCCTTGAACCAGGGTTATAATAGTTAACTACAACTAACTAACAAATGAAAACTAAAATTGCAAAAACATTTGAGTTAACTGAAACTAATCAAAACTAAAAATGAATGCAAAAAAACGACAACTAAACTAAAACTGTAATGTGGGTTCAGAAAACTAACTAAAACTAACTGAAATTATACCCCAAATGCCCTTTGTTTTAGTTTCTATAAAGCATTTAAATTCAAAATGAGACCAGCATGAGGAGGAGATGCTTCTAGATCTTCCATCCACTACTGAGTCCCATAACACTGGGGGTAAAAAATGTGTTCTTGTGGAAGAGTGCAATCATCCAGTCTACTAAGGAACTCAAAGCAAGGGTTGAATACCAACTGTTTCCTACTTTGGCACATTTTTAATTCTATACCTGACAACCAAAGCACAGAAAAAAAATAACTAAAACTACAATTAAACTAACTAACCAAAATAAAAACTAAATAAAAACTGGCAAACCTACTTTAAAAAACTAAAACTAACTAAATTACAAAATAAAATGTCAAAACTAAATAAAAAAACTATAATAACCAGCCTGGAATTGTGGACAAGAGCAAAATAAATCTTTTGTTTTGGGGGGTTCTGTGTGGGGCTAAAATGTCCTCAAATGGTGGCTCAAATTTGCTGAATAAATAGCGGGCCCCTGTATCAAAAAGGTTGAAAACCTCTGGGTCTACAGTTAGTGACCGTAATGTTGTTCCATCCATCCCTCAACAGGTGTTCCTCTGAACGAGAGGACAGCCTACCACCGCATGGCCACCGTCTACTACCGGCTGCAGCAGTACGAGATGGCAGAGAACTACTACCTCAAGGCCCTGTCGCTCTGCCCCGCCGTGCTACAGCACCCCCTAGAGGCACGCTACTACTCCATGGTCTACACCCGGCTGGGGAACATCACGCTCTACCAGCTCAAGGTACAATGTATAATCACTATACCTGTACATAAGCTGAGAACATATTCTCACAACAGCCTATTAAGCCATTGTGTCCTGTCTAGATTTCTAGTTTCTGAATAACATAATATTCAAAGATTTGCACCAGGTTTTCACGATCTTTCAAAAATAGCAGAGATACAAGCTCATAGCGCGCCACTCGGTGGTGCGCTATGAGCTTGTAGATCTGCTATTTTTCAATAGTTAAAACATAATGCTTAGAACACCAAAACACGTTGAGTACACAAAGGGTGTTCAACAGCCTATTAAAAATTCTATACACCAGTATAGAATCTAATAGGCTAATTAAACTATGTATGCCAGGGGTTTTCAACCTTTTTGATGCCAGGGCCCACCACTTGAGGACATTTTAGCCCCACAGACCCCAAAACTAAAGATTTATTTTGCTTTTGTCCACAATTCCAGGCTGTATTTGAGGAAACGAAACAGTCCAACATACAGATCAAAATGACCATTAATCTTCTAGTTGTGTAGACTTGGGCTACTTAAAATGATGGATATTTTAACTCTTGAGAGTGTAAAAATGAAACCAAATGGACCCGCAAGGGTCCATTTGGTTAACCAACTTAGCTGGGGACCACCTGGAACCCTCTCACGGACCACTGGTGGTCTCCGGACCACCTGTTGAAAACCCCTGATGTATACAAATGCCAAAGTCTACATACATTGTCAAAACCAAAAGAAATCTTTAGTTTTGGGGCCTGTGGGGTATTAATTCGTGGTCTCAAATGCTAAATAAATATTGGGCCCTGGGATCAAAAAAAAATTGAAAACCACTGCTCTAACATGAAGCTTATTACCTGGTGCGGCTTATAGTCAGGTGCGGCTTATTCAAGGAAAAAGCAGCATTTTGCCCCAAATTTAGCTGGTGCGGCTTATAGTCCGGAAATTACGGTAGATTCATCCTGCCTACGTTCTATCTCGGAATCTGTTCAGGCTCTAATAACCGTCTCCTCTCCTCTCCTCTCCTCTCCTCTCCTCTCCTCTCCTCTCCTCTCCTCTCCTCTCTTCTCCTCTCCTCTCCTCTCCTCTCTCCCCCTCAGGATGCCTTTGACGCGGTGGGTTACTTCCACCTGGCTCTGGCCGCCTCGCTGGAGGACCCCACCAACGCCAGGGACCTCTACGTGCTGTACATGAAGCTGGCAGAGATCCACGCCAACCACCTTCCGGACGCCCGGCTGTGCCAGGAGTACCGCGACCAGGCGCACAAGCTGAGGAGGGTCCTGTCGGGAGAGGGGGAGGTCCTCGAGGCGCCGGGAGAAGGAGAAGAAGAAGAAGAGGAACAGCAGATGAAGCTCTCGGAGTCTCACGCGAGCACCGAGCCCGCGCTGATCGCTTGCGTCGGGTGCGTCTGCGACGACGACGACGGCGAGCGCTACTCCAGCACGGACACCTGGGGGGTCCCTGTGGACCCCGAGGTCGCACATATCCTAGACTCTAACCTCGGCGACGACGCCGGCGCCAAAGAAGACGACGACGACAATAACAACAACCACGGCAAAGAGGGCGACGGCGTTCGCCGCCAAAACGTCGATGACGACAACGCCACCAAGACGGAGGAGGCGGCCAGCGGACGTTCACGCACCGACAGCAACCTCACAGAGTCCTTCCACACGGCGAAAGACCACATCACGGATTCCAGCGGCTCCAACGACTATTTCCAGACGCACGCGGACCTAGCGGACGCCGGGCTCCAGGGCTGTTCGGACGCCGACTCGGGTCAGGGCGGAGGAGGAGGAGGAGGAGGGACTTCTTCCTCCACCGTGGTGGAGCCCACTCTCACAGACGTGGCCGCGGCCGACACCGAGCGAGACGGAGACGAGGACGCCGCGACGAGCGAAGAGGCTGAGAGCAGGCCGATTATTATCCAAAAAGACGAAGACAGTCCGGGTGACGGCGGCCAAAAAGAGACAGCCAAAACGGACGGCGATAAAACGGAAAGCGTTTCCAGCACCTGCTACTACAGTGTGAAGACTGAGAGTGGCGACACGACGACGGACAGTAGCCACATGGCTAGTAGCCACTTAGACTTGGATGACGTCTACGTATAGCCTTCTGGAGGGGCAAGCTATATCGCCCTGTTACGCTAGGAATGCATCCCTTAGACCAGGGGGGTTCTCAACCTGTGGTTCGGGACCCTCAGAGGGTTCCCGCATTTTTTTTAAGGGGGGGGGTCCCCAGATGACATTGACATTTATTAACCCACTCTCCGCCGAGCTAAATATAATTGCCTCTTCTCCGCGCCACGTATGATTACATTTTTTTTTCCCAAAATGGCCACGCCCATAAAATGTGACAAAACAATATGTTCATGGCAAAAGATGGACAAATACTAAAATCAAAAGATGTTTATCTTTGCCCATGAAGCTTTCTGAAGGTTCTCCATCCGTGATCATCATCGTCATCCATCACCGTTCTGAATGGATCTAAATATGAATTTAAGCAAATGCTAATTCTGTCCCTTTTTCTCCAGGCATGTTCATCCATCTTTTGACCCGAACGTATTGCTTGCCGATCGCTGTTTCGTCATTGGGAGGGAATGGGTGCGGCCATTTGGAATAAAAAACATAAATAATAATAATAATAATAATGCTCCCACTTTACACCCATTCTATGCTATGCATTTGAATGGCATTGTCTCATATGCTTACCTCAATGTATGGTTTTTTTGGAAGGCCAGTGGTTTTCACTGGCAGGGAGCGGTGCATCCAGTACTTGTGACCCGGATGTTCTTGCACAGAGGGTTAAGGCCCTGATACACTAGCAATATTTTGATCAATATCAACTAGCAATGTCAACATCAACGAGGCAACATGATGAGACACATGGCAACAGGCAACACCTCCCATCATTTTTTCCCTGAGAGTGTACAAATGTGAAACAAATGGACCCTAGCGGGTCCATTTGGTTCCATTTGTACACTCTCAGGAAAAAAAAAAATTCTTAGTTTGCATTGAATCATTTTCACCCAGCTGCCACCCAATTCAAAATGTTCATTTAGCGGAATAAAAGTTACAAAATCCTTGTTTTTGTCCACAGCAGTGAAGCAGCAGCAGTCATGGTTTCAGTCTGAGAGAAAGGATCAGGTGACGCCCAGAAGGGCTGTGATTGGAGGATTCCAAAATGTTAATGATTTGACTTTTTTAAACAACCAGGAGTTGATCATTTTCTGTAGAAAAGTGAAAAGTCAACGTTGATAGTTGACGTTGGTTGTTGATGTTGATCAAAACATTGCTAGGTGTATCAGGGCCTTTAGAGAACGGTCAACACACGACACACATGACTACGTCATAATAAATCCGGTTTCGGAGGTCTTCAAAATAAGGGTTTGAATGTGAAAGCCGTGGCATATAGAAACCTACATGTTCACCATATAAGCGTGCTTTGGCCTAATGACATCTTAAGACCTCCATCAACTTAATACCACAAAAAAACGGTTGACCATTTTACTACCGGTTGCGACCGTTGGGTCAACAGCCGCGGTCGCAAAATGATTTTGCCCATCCTGGAGGAAAGAAAAAAAAAACATTACTGCATCAATACAACACACGTATACAGTACAAAATGGTGAAACATTGGTAAACACAATTTACAAGTTCACAACGCCTCACATTGCGAGGCGCCGTGAGTTTGAGATCTGATGTTTTCATGATATTTAAAATACACTAAAGGGTCCATTTTCATCACTCGCTAAATCCTTTATCAATAAACCTCTACTATTTTGAAAAACATTTTTTTAATAGCTCAACCATAACTATTCGAAATGTTTTTCCAAAGAGTAAAGAGCAAAAAAAAGGCAAAGTAATATCAATGTAATATGTCAGCAGAACCCCTACAATTCCAATTGCTAATCAGGGTGGGGGGTTCAAAAGTTATTATTTTGGGGGTCCCAACCTTTAAAAGGTTGAGAACTCCTGCCTTAGACCAGGAAACTGTCTGCCACGTTCCATCATGCACGTATTGTTGGAAACGTCATGTGTTCATAATGTTGCTATAATGTAGATATACTTTTCAACAGATCAAGTAACACTGAAGTGTCTACCTGTTTTTGTATAGTTTACATTTTCTGTATATTACAGAGTATGTCAAGCTTATATGTTTTGTAAATAGATGTCTCTTTTTGTATCTCAATGAAAGATATGACCTAAAATGTAAAAAGTGTGGTTGTGGACCTTTTCTTCTATTTTATAGCGTTCATCTAACTTCAAATAGGGGTTGGCTGTTTTGCTCTGTGAGCAGTGCAACTGTCTATATATAATGGGTGTGCTATGGAGTTACACTCAATTTCTTCATTTATTTTATTTTTTTTTACATTTTTATCCCACAATTATATATTACAGGCAGTGTACTTTTATAAGTGGGGGGACGCCTCTGAAAGGGGAATTCCCCCCATTTGATTTTTTTTTCTGAGAGTGTACAAATGTGAACCAAATGGACCCTAGCGGGTCCATTTGGTTCCATTTGTACACTCTCAGAAAAAAGGAAACTCATTAACATGGTGAAACACATCTTGATGATGTCATCAAGATGTATTTCACCATGCTAATGATTTTTTTCAGACCCAAAAATATTTTAGATGTGAGAAGTGGGGGGACGCCGTCCCCCGCGTCCCCCCTCCACTACACCCCTGATTACAGGTGCCTCAAGTGGACACATTCCTGAGTGGAGTTAAACTTGTATTAGGATTGGGGGAAAACGACCACACTCATTGCTGAAGCAAACCACAAGAGGGCATGATAGGGCAGTTTTTATTACATTAGCCAGCCTATGTCTTGGTAGTACTTGTGTTTTGTCAATAGGGGTCAGTGTAGAGCAGCTCCTGGCATTGGTCTGGTTATGCTCTGCCAACTGGCAACAGGTGAAGAGCACAGAGAGAGAGATACACAGTGAGAGACAGAGTTCATGGTCACCTGGCTGCAAATGGCACAACCCCAGTTGGCTGCAGCATCATGGAAAGTACATGAGGATTACCAGCTGGTGGCAACTAAGTAAGTACTGTACCCAACTGCCATTTGGAGGTATTTGTACTTTACTCAAGTATTTCTCAATTCCTACTACTATTCACTTCTACTCTACTCTAATATTGTATCCTGCACAAATTCTTTGAAAACTTTAGGTTCATAGACCTTCGCAGTGACGTCACCGCCCCGGTTCCAGAAGTGTTTTCCCCATTCAGTTTTCTCATAGACTTTTCGAAAATAATTTATTTAAAGACGATTACAACACGGACAAAGCCAACTCGGGTCGTGACAATACATCAAATAATTTCTAAGATGAAAACAAAAAACGAAACAAAAAGTGTTGTATCCTGCCGTTTTCTACTTCTTGCTGATTAGATATTATATGATGATATTGTGTGTGTCATCATGATTTGTCACGACCCGAGTTGACTTTGTCCACGTTGTAATCGTATTTATATAAATTATTTTTCGAAAAGTCTATGAGAAAAATGAATGAGGGAAACACTTCTGGAACCGGGGCGGTGACGTCACTGCGCAGGTCTATAGATTTGGATTATTAGTGCATAACCCTAGGTATGAACCACTTGAGACAGATTATACAGTTTAAGCATTTATCAGACAGTCTTAAAGCCAGAGCAATTTACAACGTACATTAACCATAAACTAAAGAAAAAGCACCACAGATGGATCCATATGCACATCCATCTACAAGCTTACAATGCCTCACATCTTTTAGATCTGCAATTTCCTATCGGAAGCCATTTTTTAAGATTTCTATATTCTATATATTTGAAAAAATAAATAAATGGGGAATTCTACATAATTTCCAACATCCCAGATCAGGTTCTTCATTTTCAGGCACGCTGACAACTGTACCACTCGTATTAAGAAAATGATACCCCCCCCCCCTCCTCCTCTCCTCTGTTATTTTACAAATTTAACAGCAGGTTAGTTCATTTCTATTATTATCATTTTCCTTTCACAAGAAAGAAAGAGCACTCTCAACAACCTTGTAATAGGTGGATTACAGCGGTGTAAAGTCATTACCCTGCTTCTCTCGTGAGTAATCACTAGTTGAATTACAGGAATGAAGATATGATCTGCAGTGCAGCAGGCGTCCAATCACGCGGGTCTGGTACAATCCACTAGCCTACTTTTCACTGTGTGAACATTAGCCTGCGTAATGAGAGCATGCCGGGGCCATTCAGGAAAAGAAAATGGCCCAAACCAAAAGAGGGAATGTTTGTGTACATGATTTGCATGCATAACATCATTCGCGGGGCCTTAATAGCTTCCCACTGAGAGAGAGACCCAGAGTGTTTTTGGCCCCGCTCCAAAGCAAGTATAGAATTGTTGTCATTCACATTAGTCTCAGATGAACTTCGCCTCGTTGAAGCACACACTGGCATCGACGGGTTCCACTTCCCGCCCTCCTAAAAACAAGACTTATGAGCAGCTCTGTGACCGCTTTAATCCACAGCAGATCCAGAACATCACGGTAGATCAGGGGCGGATCTAGGCATGGGCATACCCTGCCTGCCCCCCCAAACACGATGCCATACAAAACAACCCAAGATATTTCAAATGAAAGTGCTTATATTTAAAATGATTTGAAACACTACTGCTGAAACTAACTACAAATTTGGCACCACTAACCCAACAGCATTTCATCATTGAAAACAGAAAACTCTCTGAGTCAGACCTTTAGCTTCATGCATGCTGCGTGTCTGTTGTAACTTCAACAACAACTGATGGTATTATTGATGCTTTACTTGACTAATAATAGTCGCGTAACCGAAAATGGTATGAGTGCGGCTTCATCGCCCGTAGCACGAAGCGACACGGGCGATGAAGCCGCCCCCATACCATTTTCTCTTGCCCCTCCAACATGTTCTCCCCCCCCCCCCCCCCCCCCCCCAACATGGGACACGTTACATCCGTCCCTGCGGTAGATACGTGAGCACAAACGAAGAGAAAGGATTCAGCGAACACAACTCCCCACTTTTCTTCTTCTTCTTCTGCTGACAGAGAGTGTGTTTTTTCCTATTTTGTAACCTGCAATGCCATTTTCCAATCCAAAGTTTCTGAACCTTTTTTCTAAAGGCGAAATAAAAATGTGACTCACTATCATTCTCTCTCAAAAAAGGCAACCGACAGCTGACAGCCTCACCAAAGGTGCTTTCTGTACATGTAAGGGCTTTAACCCTTTCACGCATAGCGGTCACTACAGTGGACAGATAATAAAATGTGATTATTATATGGTAAAAAGAGGTTTTCATGGCAGTGCTGCATATAAGCCTGTAGAGTGGACACCAGAGGACCCCCCCACCACTGCCACCCAGTGGCCATGTGTTGTATTTGCAAAATAATCCAGTCAACATTCAAGATGGCTGCCAGTGAAGAACAGTTGCCCCAACCCTCAGGAATTTCGACTCATTCCTTCTATAGTAGGAGACCCCTCCAGGTAAAAAAAATATTTTGGCATAAAGTAACATCTAGTAATCACTGTAGTTTTAAAAAAATCCAAGTATTGATTATATGTCGGCAGGAAATTGCAATTTTCCATCTGTCCATGACAGTGGACAGCATGCATCAGTGGCTTATTTCTACAACAATTTGTGACAAAGACAATGCTTCATCTGAAGTAATATGTCTTGCATATAAACAAATTGTTTTATGTTATTAGAATGTAACCTGCATTGTTTGTGTACAAACTAATATTTTGTGCAATATTATTCACTTTTGCATGTTATGTCACTGTTTATATTATGCAGGGCTCAAGTGCAGAACGCAATAAGAGGTAGACACTAACCTCTCTATCCAGAGTAGGGGTCCTCGTAGACACTAACCTCTCTATCCAGAGTAGGGGTCCTCTAACCTCTCTATCCAGGGTAGGGGTCCCTGTAGACACTAACCTCTCTATCCAGAGTAGGGGTCCTCTAACCTCTCTATCCAGAGTAGGGGTCCTCTAACCTCTCTATCCAGGGTAGGGGTCCCTGTAGACACTAACCTCTCTATCCAGAGTAGGGGTCCTCTAACCTCTCTATCCAGAGTAGGGGTCCTCTAACCTCTCTATCCAGAGTAGGGGTCCTCTAACCTCTCTATCCAGAGTAGGGGTCCTTGTAGACACTAACCTCTCTATCCAGGGTAGGGGTCCCTGTAGACACTAACCTCTCTATCCAGAGTAGGGGTCCTCTAACCTCTCTATCCAGAGTAGGGGTCCTCTAACCTCTCTATCCAGAGTAGGGGTCCTTGTAGACACTAACCTCTCTATCCAGAGTAGGGGTCCACTAACCTCTCTATCCAGAGTAGGGGTCCTTGTAGACACTAACCTCTCTATCCAGAGTAGGGGTCCTCTAACCTCTCTATCCAGAGTAGGGGTCCTCTAACCTCTCTATCCAGAGTAGGGGTCCTCTAACCTCTCTATCCAGAGTAGGGGTCCCTGTAGACACTAACCTCTCTATCCAGAGTAGGGGTCCTCTAACCTCTCTATCCAGAGTAGTGGTCCTCTAACCTCTCTATCCAGAGTAGGGGTCCACTAACCTCTCTATCCAGAGTAGGGGTCCTCTAACCTCTCTATCCAGAGTAGGGGTCCTTGTAGACACTAACCTCTCTATCCAGAGTAGGGGTCCTCTAACCTCTCTATCCAGGGTAGGGGTCCTCGTAGACACTAACCTCTCTATCCAGAGTAGGGGTCCTCTAACCTCTCTATCCAGAGTAGGGGTCCTCTAACCTCTCTATCCAGAGTAGGGGTCCTCTAACCTCTCTATCCAGAGTAGGTGTCCTCTAACCTCTCTATCTAGTTTTGTTTTGGTAAAACATTTGGTAATTTGGTAAAAATGTAATGTAATAAAAGAAAACAGTTTATTCACTGGACAGCTCATTTTCTTGATTTGCAGTTTTTAGGTAGACTGGCATGTGTTGGTGGTAGAGACTGGGCTCTGTTGGGTGAGTGGGGGTGCTAGAGACTGGTGTATAGATTTCCATAAAGAAAAAAAAAGTTAGCTAAGCACAATCAGCATTATATCTGGTAAATGCAATCATAACACGGATTATTCACCAGTTTTTACATATATGCACTTGTTTTTTTTTCTTTTCTGCATAATCATTATCAGAAGAAAGTTCCATCTCTGCCATCGCAAACTCCACATGTCTGGTTTTGAGGCATTGCCGCTCACTACTAAACTATCATAAGCCAAAATCAATTGTTTGAAGCCAAGGCCATGTGTGGCAATGAATGTGTGTAGTCAGTGGCTATAAAAAAGTAAAAACACTAGTGCATATTATAACCAAATTATTACTTTGTTATTATTTTGCTATATTCGAATCCATAAACGCCTGTTGTCCATTAGAGTGGACATGTCAGTAACTGGTTAACCAAAATGTGTTTTGAAAAAATACAAAGTGCAATGTTTTCTTTATGCCTTAAGAGAAATAAAAACACATAATTCAATTTTTTTCACTCAGTATTTCATAATTCATGCATCAAAGGGTTAATAATGTGATATTGTCCAGGAACGAGACAGCTAGAGGAGCAGTCAGAGACTGCAAGTCCTGGCATCACCTGGCATCACCCCTGGTGCATGAGGTTTTCTCCGTATCGGTTATGACAGACAGTCAGTTCCTATATGTCACTGTTTCTAGTGGAACTTTCTAACTAATTCAGCATATACCTGAATGGTATAGGCAACTTTTTAGCCAAAAAACATACAGTATACCGGTATTTGCTATATAGCAGACACTCCACAACTGTATTGTTGTCAACAAATCCTTTTTGTCAGGCCCATGACAAGGCGGTGCTAGTGTGTGGGAGGAGGGAGGGTGTGGGGGGTTAAGGCAGCCTTTTGGCCAATCACAGTGCAGCAGTCTCCGGCAGTTTCATGACGAGCCAATAGAGTGGAGGTGATTATTCACGTCCAATTGAGTGAAACGGCCTGCATGATTTCCTTATTTTTCAATCACCGTTTTTTTTACATGAGGTGATCTAAAAATCCCCAAGTATTCACGAGCATGTGAGCACTGTGGACTCACAGCGGTGAGTCGATACTGATGTCTGTTCTCTATTTGAAGGATGTAATAATGTTCCTCATTCATATCCCGTGATATAGCATCAGGCTTTCTCAATTCTCATGCTGTTCTAAATCCTCCCGATCCGGTTTCCGATCATTCTTTCTTCTTGCACCGACTACTGAATTCATAGATTGACTATTATCTCCGTTTCTGAAAACATTTGAAGTGACATGCCAAATCGGAGACCCCAGATGGGAAAGCTCATTTCTAAGCAATTTACCCGTTTTATGTATTGAGCAATGCGGCAGGAAAACAGATGAGGGAGATCAGGGGCGTAGCTAGCAATTCTGGTCCCCCTGCAAAGCTTTTCCACATGGGCCCCCATTTCCCGGCGGCGTCAGAGGGGGATTTTACCCATATTCAACAAAGAAGTGTCTATAGAAATCCATTAACATGATGACATACATCTTGATGATGCCATCAAGATGTGTTTCATCATGTTTTTGTGGTTTTTCTTCAGACCTCCATTTCCAGGAAACACAGAATGGGGGGAAACGTTTTTTATCATGTCCACCCAGCACCTCTAGGGTATACTAATGACATATTAGAATGTTGAAAATGGGTGGAATTCCCCTTTAAAATGCTTCAATCTGGTGCACTTTGAGATCAAATATTTTTCATAATATAATCAATACAAAAAAAAAAAAAAAACGTATTAATGCAAGCTTTTAGTGGCCCCCCTGACTTTGGGCCCCCCCTACAATTGTCCCCCTTTTCCCCACATGTCTACGCCCGTGAGGGAGATTACGCAGCATGGGTCTCTCTATAGCTGGAGCTGAGCCATGGAGAGTTAACCATGATGTGCTCTGTGTGGTCCCAGTGGAACATAAACCAAGAGTTGACACAGATACACTAACTCAATGGTTTTCAGCCTTTTTGACACCAGGGACCACTATTTATTCAGCATTTGAGCCACGGACCACCATTTGATGACATTTTAGCCCCAAAGACCTAAAACTAAAGAATTCTTTTGGTTTTGTTCCAGTAATTCCAGGCTGGATTTTTGCACAATAAGGCGCACTGGATTATAAGGCGCACCGGATTATAAGGCGCACCTTTTAAAACTGTTTTCATATATAAGGCGCACTGGATTATAAGGCGCAGAGAATAGAAGCTACTACAGTTAACACAGAATAGAAGCACCTGCAGTCAAACAATCCATATATAAGGCGCACTGGATTATAAGGCGCACTGTGGATTTTTGAGAAAAAAATCCGGAAAATACGGTAGACTTCTTAATTAAATAGTGCTAATTCAGATGATGAATATTTTAACTCTTGAGAGTGTGAAAATGAAACCAAATGGACCCGCAAGGATCCATTTGGTTTCATTTTCACACTCTCAAGAGTTAAATCTGGTTAATTCCACCTGTTGTAAACCCCTGCACTAACTCTTCACCGCTACTCCTCAGAGCTTCAGCAAAACCAGACACTTGATTCAAAGGTTTATGATTAGATCCTATCTTTAATAAATTTAATCATGATTAATCACCATTCAAGTATTTCTGAAAATATGCAATGTTTTCCTGTACAGGATTTGAACATTTAAAATCTGGGGAAAAAATCTGTTTGTTTTTGAAAAATATTGATCAAAATAGCTGATCTACATGCCCCAATGCTTGTAGATCCATTTGAGCTATACTCTATGGATCTGGTTACAGGGAAACACACAGCTATATGTCTCATATGCTCCTCTGATTTTATTTATTTATTTATTTTAATTTTCATTGAGAAAATGATCAGTGGGTTGAGTCAGTGAGCACATGAGTTAGTTGTGTTAAAAAAATTAATGACATTAATACAAAAAAATGAATTAATGCCATTAACTTGTTATTTTCGACAGCCCTGTATGTATAAGGCTGCCTTATGTGTATAAGGCTGTCGAATACTAGGAATATATTTTTAATATTTTGCATTTTAATGTTATTTTTTGGGCTTTATTGATAATTCAAGTGCAGAGGAAACATGGAGAGAGAAGGGGAGAGTAAACTAGACTGAAAAAATAATGAAAAATAAACAAAATAATGAATTTCTAAAGTCTCGTCTAAGGATTACTTTCTTTTTTTTTTTTTTTTTTTTTTTTACAGTGAGCGAGTCTTTTTTCAGTTTATGTTTTTGAGACTTGCGCTCCTGTAGTCAAGTTTGACAAAGAAAAGAGGACAAAGAAAGGCGCAACAGTTTTCGCAGTTCTTGAGAGAAGGGGAGAGACATGCAGCAAAGGTTGTCATGAACAGGACTCGAACAGGCGACACGGTGTCAGGCCAGCGTATATATATAAAGAATGACCACCATAGGCCAGCAGGGCGCCCCTGGACACACACATTGTTAACACCGCTCAATCTAAAAACACTTTTAAAACAATATGTTTCAAACTGCGTACGTCTCATTGTGTTCTGTAGACACAAGACCAGTACTATAGTGCACAAGGAGGAAAATCTGCAGTGAATTATTCATGCACACAGTCACGATGTGCTTCCAAAAGGTTGAAATAATAATAATCATGGAGACACAAACTGAATACATTATGGATAAAGAATAAAGAAGTAGCAAATAAAAGCTGGATCTGCGTTCAGATCACACAGGCTGTGTTTTCCCTCTGCAGGGAAGGATCTCTGGAACGCAGAGTCCTTGCACTGTCTATGGAATACTCTAACTAACAGTATTATAGCCCCAGGCTTTTTTATTGTGGAGTTTATATATATATAATTTAATCTAGAGCACTTTTACTGGTGAGTTTACAATCATAATCACCAATGTGCAGGGGTCTTTTTTTGCCATTAGGCAGACTAGGCAGTTGCCTGGGCGCAATGAGGGGAGGGAGGGGCACCGGGGCAACCATAGGTATGACGCCACAGGAGATTTTCCCTGGAGCCCCCGTTACCAAATGGACCCTTACGGGCTCCAGATTGGAGAAGATTAATGGCCATTTTGATCTGTATGTTTGACTGTTTTACTTCCCCAAATCCAGCCTGGAATTGTGGACAAAAGCAAAAATTTTGTTTTGGTTCAAATTCTAAATAAATAGTGGGCCCTGGGATCACAAAGGTTGAAAACCACTGTTATACGATATAGGATATTTCCACTTATATTCAGGTCAATAGGGTGCTTTGTCTGGGCTACTTTTGAACACATTATTTCATCAATGGGGCGTGGCACGGAGGTGATCATCCTGTGGCTCTGTTGAGCTGTTATGGAAGCACCGTTTTGCTTTGTCAGACGTTAGACAGAGAGAGAATGTGCATATTAGATATTGGTACCATGTTTGGGGCTGGAGAACTTTGTTCTTTTTCAGCATAAGCAATCATAAAACATTTTTAACTGTGTAACCTTGCCTGGCCACAAATGAAGATCATGGATGGGGTCAATTGGGGGGAAATAAAAAGTCCTTTAATCACAGAGAGACTGTAATTACTTTTTTATGGTCAGGTTCGGCTATAAGGAGGGTCAGGGAAGGCAATGAGATTGAGCTGTGCGCAGTATTTCATACTTTAAAGTTTAAACCCAATGAACTCGCACATGTGAGCATCTCTCTCTGTCTCTCTCTCTCTCTCTCTCTCTCTCTCTGTCTCTCTCTCTGTCTCTCTCTCTGTCTGTATCTCTCTCTCTCTCTCTCTCTCTCTGTCTCTCTCCCTCTCCACCCCGTCCTTCTCTCTTTCACCTCTCTATCTTCCCTTGGGTAAAATCCATCTCTGTTCCAGCTACATTATCCTTCACTGTCCAAACAGATGAACGAGCAAATCACATCGACCATGCACACCCCTCAGACATACACACACACGCACACGCACACACACACACGCGCACACACACGCGCACACACACACACACACACACACACACACACACACACACACACACACACACACACACACACACACACACACACACACACACACACACACACACACACACACACACACACACACACACACACACCATTTTTCAATTGATTTCCATCATGGATTATTGCAAAGGGTAGTCCCCCTTCTTAATGATGCTGAGACAAAACACACACGCGCACACACACACACACACACACACACACACACACACACACACACACACACGCACACACGGTGACCCCTCTATGTGTCTTTGCCGCAGACAGTAACGGTCAAGGCGAACGGCAACAAGAGTCTCTGTGTTGACTCAAATTTGGCGAGACAAAGCTGTGCCCTGACCGCACTTTATGTCTGCAGCCAAGGTAACCTGCGGCCACACACACACACACACACACACACACACACACACACACACACACACACACACACACACACACACACACACACACACACACACACACACACACACACACACACACACACACACACACGCGTCATGCAAATTTTGTTTACTGCAGTGGTGCCCGTCGGGCACTGGCCCACTTGGAACAATGCAAGTTGGAAATGCAGTACACAGTGCATAAATCCAGGGCCAGATCTAGACATGGGCATGGGGGGGGGGGGGGGGGGGGGGGCATGTCTAGATCTGGCCCTGGATTTCTGCATGTCTGTGTCCTTTTATTCCAATATATCTAGTTCTGCGTCCCCATGCACTCCTCTGAACAAACTACAGTTGACGACCGGCACTTGAGTATCCCTGTCCAGAGCGCGGGGCAGAGGCCTTTTGCAGCGGTGCTGGACAACCGTGTGTCCCACCGACTGGACACCAGGCTCTGCAGTCCCTGTGGGGGTGTAGAACACGTGTCAGATTTGACGTCATCGGAGGGCAAACTGTTCTCGAGTTACATTCAACACAGGAAAAACAATATTCGCAACACTCCAGTATTAGCCACAGAACATTTCTATTAGTTTGGTACAGACCGACAAATAATAATAAAAAAAAAAATTAAAACAGCAGCAGCAGGGAAAAAGTGTTTACAAAGAGATAGAGCCGGGGGTTTTCAACCGTTTTCATATCAGAGCCCACTATTTATTCAGCATTCGAGCCACAGACCACCATTTGGGGACATTTTAGCCCCACAGACCGCAAAACTAAAGATTTTGTCCACAATTCCAGGTTGGATTTGGGCAAACAAAACAGTCAAACATACAGATCAAAATGAACATGAATCTTATACATTCTCTAACTGTGTAGACTTGGGGCTAATTCACATGATGAATACCCGGTTAACCAACTTTCCACCATTTAACCTGGGGACCACCTGGAATCCTCTCAAGGACCACTGGTGGTCTCCGGATCCACCGGTTGAAAACACACTGACAGAGAGGTAATCAGAAACAGAGGAGGAGATGGAACTCAGAAATATAGATGCTGGAAATCTGCGTTGTTGTTTTTTTAGTAGCATTTTTGCACTGTAAAAACAAGTTCAGTCTACAAGTAGTGAAGCTCCAGACCGTAATAAAACAATGCAGGGGCGGATATAACATGTCCCATTTGGGGGGGGGGGGGGGGGGGGGGGGGGGGCAAGAGAACATGTTGGAGGGGCAAGAGAAAATGGTATGGGGGCCCCCATACCATTTTCAGTTACAGGACTTTTATTAGTCAAGTAAAGCATCAATAACAACATCAGTTGTTGTTGAAGTTGCAACAGACACACAGCATGCATAAAGCTAAAGGTCTGACTCAGAGGGTTTTCTGTTTTCAATGATGAAATGCTGTTGGTTTAGTGGTGCCAAAATTGTAGTTAGTTAGTAGCAGTAGTAGTGTTTCAAATCATTTTAAATATAAGCAGTTAATTTGAAATATCTTGGGTTGTTTGGGGGGGCAGACTGGGTATTTAGGGGGGCATTGCCCCCCCATGCCCATGCCTAGATCCGCCCCTGAAACAATGGCCGTTAACAGTGAACTGGATGACCGGCAGGGCTAGCTATATCAGACTGTACAGGGAGTACAGCAATGGCAGCAGATTGTATTCTATAGGCTGCTCCTCATGTACTCAGACAGAGCAGTATATGTGTCCCCATTCTCAGGGTGTCTGAGAGTGAGTGGGTGGAGCGTCTATATGGCAGTTTTGACTGAATGTGTCATTTCTGTGTGGAGTTTGCTCTCCCTGTATCCAACAGGGTAGGTATACCTCACAAAAAACATGTATTAAACATGCTCTTAGGGCTGGGACTTTAAATGATTAATTGAGATTAATTAATTACACAAACAATAACAAAAAATTTAATCACACATAGATTTTGCATCACTGGACTTACATAGGATGTCTAACATATTACCATGTTTCAGTGCTTACATTGTATGTTGTAATGTGTATTGTATTGTAAATTCCGCTTAAATTGTAAACTTTAATCTGTGTAATGCATCACAATGTCTCCTTACTTGATGTAAGTCGCTCTGGATTAAGAGCATCTGCTAAATACCTAAATTGTAGTTGTACGCTGTAAATTGTAAGTTTCAGGTGTACCGATCACACCGATGCACCCAATGGGAGAAGAAACCAATCAGGGTAACCTGCCATTGACCCGACCTCTCATTGGTCCGAAATGACTAAACTTATCTCTAACCCTCACCCTCAACATGACAGTGTCACTGTGTGGACCAACCGTTATGCTGATGGTGGATTTCCAGTGCATGTTCAGACTAATTGGACTAAGGATGTCTTGGGAAGGGGAGTGCAGCACACCAACAGCACGTGCACCAAGGCCCATCGCCCCCACTCATTCAATTGATCGTTGAAGGCTTTCTCAAAATCATTTTGCGACCGTGACCACTGGTTACGGCCACTATAAAACGGTCGCGACCGCAGGCCACAGTGCACAGGTACTGTCGGTGGTCAGCAGACTGTAGTTGAGAGGATTATCCACTAAAAGTGATATATAGTGGGGAAAAGTGAAGTAATGTGATTGGTTCAACCGTCAACCACCTGGCGTTCCTTGGTGGACTCTGATTGGCTAGTTTAGGTGATGATGTAATGGTGACGTAACTGACAGGTTGTCATTTATTATCTCCTGGAGGTGTCTCTCTGCTAGGTCATGGCCTACTTGTGCACAATGCACTTGAGTGCAATTCTTTGAATTTAATATTTAAAGTTAGAAGAAGAAGAAGAAAGAAAGAATGTGTCCGTCATATTTGTGTGAAAACTTTGAGATAGTTTGACAATCCCTTTGTTTTGAGTTACACTGCACCGAGAGAACTTTTCTGTTCCAGAGAGTACTGTCTGGGCACATTGTAATGTAGAGCCTCACAACCTGGATTCAATCTAGAGAAGAACTAAACATGAGGGGATTTGGGCCTGAAATGTCACAGGGCAAAGATCTGTGGTTGTAATGTGCTCCCTCAGGGGAGGAATATTATCTTGTGTTCCATTAGTAGGAGGCGTTCATAGAAAACAGCAACATAAAATATAGTTTGCAGGGGTCTCTTTGTAGAGGAAAACTGCATTTCAGGAGGAGAGTGGAAATCTCTGAATGATGTTATGGCTTTTGCATTGCTTTCACCGAATACATGAAGGCTCAGACCAAATAATAATCGGACCAGCCGTAATGCAGCGACATTGAGGGGTCAGGGTTGAGTTCTCAGGAGGGCTGTTGTGTTGCAGCCTGAAAGAGGGACAAAAGAGGGACATTTCAAAACGGAGTTTATGACTGTGTCTATACTCAGGGCTGAGTATTATTTGGGCAGAGAATTCCCGTTATCCTTTCCCCATAGTAACTGCTGCATTTGTGGCCTGGAAAGGGCAGTTGTATAACAGACAGGTGACAAAGGGGCTGATGCCCCCATATGATGTATCTGTGTGCACCTGAAATCGTGTTACCTCCACCTTTATGTCACGACTCTGGCCACATCTTTCGCGGTCGAAACCTTTATTTTGAAGTGCCAATTCTCCGAAAACCGGATGTATGTGGCGTTCAGTCCTGTTACTGTATATTTACTGAGAACAAGGAAGGACATTGAGGGGGCGACTCTGAAATAATACATGAATGCAGGGGACAGGATGAGTGCGGGGGCAGATTATACTTTTCTTTTTCAAAATCGCCACGCCCATTTGGTCCCAAATGAAATGCAACAAAACAACAAACGGGAAGCGATACGTTCAGGTCAAAAAATGGATTAAATAATGGACTCAATGAGGGACCAATCACATACTCTGTTTCTCTGAAGTGGAGGTTGGAGAGTCACAACATCCTACAGTGCAGCTTTCAGAAAGAAACTTCGGAGAAATATGTTTCAGAAATAGCGAATGACGTAATTTTGTAGTTGTATCGCATCTTTCCCACGAAAGGAGGTCAGAGAGAGTATGGACAACCATTTAGTACATCGGCATAATATCAGCTCATCTGGCTTAGAACCCGGCCGTTCTAACCCATGATACTCCATCCATCTGTTCTGCACACTGTTGTCACCCCCCTTCACCCCACCCTATAACTCATCCTAACCCCGAAGAAAACTTTTCTATAGACCGTTCAGACTCAGGGCCGTTATCCTTAGAAGTCAAATCAAAATGCAAAAAGACGGCCGCTCACAACAAAACTGCATTTTAATGCTTTAATCTGAAATAGGCACAGACAGACGTTTCGGCTATCCAGCCTGAAACGTCTGTACCTATTTGAGATTAAAGCATTAAAATGCAGTCCTGTTTCGTGCAACTGTCTTTTTGCAATTTCACCCTAATCCCTTCCTCTCTAACTTCTCCTTTTGCACAGGGCCCGGATGGGAGTTTGTTGTGCCTGGGAGGACACAGCAGAACCCCAGCACAACAAACACCTAGCGTCCCCTGAGGGTGGCATTTTACTGTGCCTGTCATAGGTAATGGACCCCTCTATTTGGTAAGGGGGGCTCCAGGGAAAATCTGGCCTGGGGCACAGCAGGGCCAGATCTAGGGATGGAAATGGGGTGGGGGGCAATGCCCCCCTAAATGCCTTGACTGCCCCATCAAACATGATGGCATGCAAACAACCCAGATTTCAAAGATATTTCAAATTACAGTGCTTAGTATATTTAAAATGATTTGAACACTACGCTAAAAGAAAAATCCTGAGTCAGACTGCTTTATTTGTGCCTGTTGCAATTTCAACATCAACTGCTGTTATTGTTGATGCTTATTTGCCTATTATAAGGCCTGTGTAAGATATAAATCTTGTGGGTAACAGAACTAAAGAAAATAGAAAATATCATTTTGGGCTATAGATATAACCAGGACAAAATACATAGTTATCTATTCAATGTGGGGGTTTGGGGTGAATAGCAAAAATGATATTGGGGCGGCATTTTTTTGCCTGCCCTCCCAATGAGAAAGGTTATATCCAGTCTGCATACATGAGCCTTTATATGACGTTTTAGAAAAAATAAAATTAAGCAAATAAGTTAATAACTATAACCCTAAATCATCAAAGTCAAAGTCAAAGTCGCATGATTTGTCACTACGTTACCGCAGCGAAATTGGACCTCCGCTTTTAACCCATCACTTGGAGTGGTGAGCTCCAAGGAGCGGTGAGCTGCGGCTTGCCGCGCTCGGGAATTATTAGCTGATTTTGACCCCCAATCCATCCCTTTGATGCTGAGTGCCAAGCAGGGAGGCATTGGGTCCCATTTTTTAGAGTCTTTGGTATGACCCGACCGGGAATCGAACCCCGGCCTCCCAGTTCCAGGGCGGACACTCTAACCACAAGGCCACTGTTCTGGTTGATAGCCACGTCGATAACATTCATAACAAAGCAATCCGTTTTAAATCTGTCAAGTTTTCATCAAGTTTTTATTTGAGCTGCCATAGAGCATACTGTATTGAATTGAGAGGCATTTTTTTTCCGGTGCCGGTATTCACCAGCGGCCATCTTACTGAGGTACTTCAATACAGTATGCTCTGTGGCACCTCTAACAAAAATGGCTATAGCTTGATCAAAATTGCCTCGCAGCCCACTCACGCTCCCACTCTCACTCCCGCTCGTGCTCCAACTCGCGCTCACGCTCCAGCTCACGCTCGCACACACGTGCTTGCGCTCGCACTCCAGCTCGCGCTCCAGCTCGGAATACCGGCCGGTATTCACCAGCGGCCTTCTTACTGAGGTACTTCAATACAGTATGCTCTGTGGCAGCTCAAACAAAAACGGCTATACCTTGATCAAAACTTGCCTCGCTTGCTGACTCGCGATCTCGCGCTCCCACTCTCGCTCACGCTCCAGCTTGCGCTCGCGCTCCAGCTTGCAGAGTTTTTGTTTGAGCTGCCACAGAGCATACTGTATTGAACATTCATAACAGTATGAATCTCAGTAAGATGTCTGCTGGCTGCAGCTGGGTGCCTCTCGCCACACAGCGCATAGTTGTTGTCGTCTAGGAGAAAGGTCCCAGCAGGCTTGCACTGGTCGGTCCAGGACTGGTTCACCGAAAGGCACAATAACTTCACCCATGTGCACTGTTCTTTCTCCCTTACTCGCAAATTTCACCATCAAGCGGATTCATTAGCAGCACCGCAGGACTCAATCAGCTTGATGCTCGTATAAAGGACCACAACAGGGCATCACAGCTGTATAGGGACATAAACAAGAAGAATAGGTCTCAATAAGCCTTTATTGTGTCCTATCGTGAATTAAAAAATGCCTGACGGATTTCGACATGGCCGTAACCAGTCTTCATCGAGGGGGTGATGATGTCATCTGAGACAATATTAGTTTCCAGCGGGACGCGCTAGCCGTTCCAACGGCTTCACAGAAGAAGACTTGCTCCCCGTTTCGTAACGCAAACCGAGGAATTATTTACAGCTTGACATTGGAAAAGAAAAGCGTATAGGACTGCCAACCGCACCCGCCATGCCTGTTATTCTGTCTCGTTTAGCTGTGTAAATAAATTAAAAGTAAGTGAAGCGATAATTGAATTAGAGAACTTATACAAAGTCCTCGCCTGTTATTATTATTATTAATATTTTTAAGGTAACCTCTTATGCAGGGTTGATTGGAAGAGGTATGCAGAGGCATTGAGGTGGGGCTGGGATACAAGGGGAATATTTTTGCACGTTGCCTAGACAGGGATGACATTACATGAGATGTGGAGGAGGAGATGGAGGTGGTGGTGGTGGTGGTGGTGGTGATGGGCCCAGACCTTAAGGCCTAATTTATACTGCGCGAGACGAGTCATGGCTCATAGCTCTGGGAATTAACAGCGCTACTGTGCTGAGCCGGGGGCCACGGCTTGTCTCGCACAGTATAAATTAGGCTTAACAAAAAAGCGAGGATCCATAAACCATCCATGTCATCCATCCCTTACAATCCAACTGTAGCTACGGCTACGGTACGATATACAGACAGCAGGAGTTTTCCATTCCAACACTTGGTTTCCGGTGAGATTAAAACCCCATGTACTCATGCTTCTTCCATGCATCCATATAATCTATATAATATCTTAATGTAATAGACAAATATATTGTTAAAGGTATATCATTATGCAAACATATGCACACGTATAATATTGTACTTATTACATTGCATTTAACAATTTTAAGAAAAACAAAAACACACCTTGTGTTGTGTTCACATACAATGTCCACCTACAGATCACTGTAATTATACATTTTCACTTAAAAACCTTCAGTATCCACATGTTTCACATATTTCATTTGCTAAATAGTTTGCTAAACAGTTAGTCAGACAATTATTTTTGCCCTTTTTATGGACAGCATCTAATCCAAAAAAGTATTTCACAGCATTTCACAGCATTTTTTTGTCACCCCTTTAATGAAAAACACAATGGTAAGGAATACATTCAGGAATTGATTCAGAATGTATTCCTGAATGTGTTCTGATTGCATCTGCAAATGTACTTGGAATTATAAAAAGTAACCAAAAATATTGATGATTTAACAATTTATTTTGGGCATATATAGAAAGATCATAGAAGTAAAGAAACGTGGCTTCGCTCTAGTTCCTGGATCTCTTCTCCGCTAGTCCCTCCCTGGTATTTTAGCATAGTTTTGATTTGTTTGACAAAATTGTCGTTTCTTCAGTCTTAGTTTTAATCATCATACTTGAGTTTGTATCTAGTTTTTATTTGTTGACGGAATTCTCAGTATATTTATTATAGCTTTAGTCATCATAGCTAATGTCTGTTTTTATTTTGCTTTCGCCAGCGGAAAAAAAAGGTAGAACGATTGTCGACGAACAAACCCTGACCCAGGCATTCAAACAGTTGAGTTCAACCATTGCTGTGGGTCAAGTTTAAAGACACGACGACAGAAGGTTAATCATTGTTTTGCTGCTTCTCGCCATGGCGACTCCCAGTCGCCGGATATCTGAGGGCCAATGAAGCATGTCCATGTGGTCAGATGAAAGAGCAGTGGAGTGTGCTGACGGGAACACAGTGAAGTGCACTGCTCGCATGTCAAGCCTTTACTATTGGCCTGGAGCTGTGTTTGAAATACGACGCATAGCTTCCATTAGCCCGCTGCTGGACATTCTCCTGGCGTGGACACTAACCATAAGCACTGCAGCCCCCCACCCCCTCCCACACACACACACACACACACACACACACACATACACACACCACAGCCACACACAAACAGCCCAGTCCTTGTTGCGACATTGAGGGGTCGGAAACTGAGCCTTCCTGCTGCTGGACAAACTGGAGTTCGAAATAACGTATTGTCCCGAATATAGGGTACATTGTTTTAAGAGCCATTTTACACATGTGTGCAACATGACAACTGTTTTAAAGTACTGTACAGTAACAACACAAAAGTCTTGAACTATTAGTAAAGAACAAGCATAAATAAATTGATTTAAGACCTGCATTTTTGCCCAGGACTTGTACTTATTGGTCATCTCCATTCTCAATAGACGTCTATGTAGAAGAGCAGCCATTAGGCTGGCCCCATGAAGTGAACGGAGTTTGCGTAACTCTGACATAGCCCAGCCCCATGCTCGCAAAGGGACACCTCGATGAACATGCTGCACATGCACGGAACGCACAATAAACACATGATATGCAAAGACACTCATACACACATGAGGGCATACATTCTGCATGCATGCATGCATGCATGCATGCATGCATGCACACTCACACGCAAAAGCACGCACACTCACACGCAAAAGCACAAATACAACGCATTTTACACTTATGCCCATGATGCGCGTGCGCGCGCACACACACACACACACACACACACACACACACACACACACACACACACACACACACACACACACACACACACACACACACACACCACAGATCACTCTACAGAGCGTCCCTATCTGCGGAACCATATTAGGCATCCGCGTTCGTGCTGCACTGACAAGGGCCTTTGTCTCATATTTAGTATGCTTTGTCAACGTGTCGCGGGACGCCAGTAAGAGGCAGTCACACATCACACTCATCACACACAGATTAGGAGGAGTGACACAGCCAGGGACATTCCTTCACGAGCTGTGACGGCAGGGGCGTTTTTGCCATTAAGGCCCTGCTACACTAGCAATATTTTGAGCAATATCAACTAGCAATGTCAACATCAACAGGCAACATGATGAGACACATGGCAACAGGCAACATTAAAAGGGGAATTCCACCCATTTTCATTTTTTCCTGAGTGCACAAATGTCAACCAAATGGACCCTAGCGGGTCCATTGGTTCCAAAGTCAACGTTGATAGTTGACGTTGCTCAAAACATTGCTAGGTGTATCAGGGCCCTTAGGCAGACGAGGCAGTTGCCTGGGGCACCATGAGGGGAATGGGGGCGACCACCAGACATGCTTTAAAAGGATCCCAGGCTGATAAGCCTCATATGGATAAATACATTATACTTCTCTATACTCCTCTATAACTAGAATTGAACATTTAAAACACATTTGTTCTTTGGTTTAGAAATATACTCAACAGATACGAAATATTACTGTTTCTCTCAGACATTGCTCACAAATCTCAAATGTGTGATAGTGAGCACTTGTGCTTTGCTGAGATAATCCATAATAATAATCCATGGGATGTAGATCTGACATCATGACTAGTGCACAGGTGTGCCTTAGACTAGTGTCCACAATAAAAGGCCACCCTGGAATGTGCATTTTTTGTTTTTGTTTTATTGGGGGTCTGGGGACTCAAAACCAGTCAGTATCTGGTGTGACCACCATTTGCCTCATGCAGTGCAACACATCTTCATTGTTCTTCATTTTAGATCTTTAAGGTCATCTCATAAAAAATGGGAGCAAAAACATGTTGAGTATAGTTCATATTTTTATCCCTTGTGGGGCGCCATTTTGCTGTGCCTGTCAAAGGTATAACGTCACACGAGATTTTCCCTGGAGCCCCCTTTAACAAATGGACCCTTACCATTCCATTTGGTAAGGGGGGCTCCGGGGAAAATCTTGCCTGGAGCTCCAAATTGCTTAGAAACGGCACTGTGCGACGGATCATGACCGTGTCAGAAAGGAAAAATAATGGGAACATGTCATTCTTTCCTACGTTCACCACCACAGTGCCGTGAAATGCTGTCAAAAATGCTCCCAGGAAATAATTGATAACACTTAGCCTACTTCCTGCATGTCATACACACAGATGCTGTTGCCTTTGAGAACATTCAACAGGCTGTATACAAGGAGTGACTTTGTGTCACAATCAGTGCATTAGCCTTCGGGATGAGTGTGACACAATAACAAGGATGACTGCCGTTAATTCCTAAAGCGGGAGAGACAATCGATGATGCGCGCCGCACACTCATGTCCTGTTCATCACTGACGTTCCCTTTTGTGAGCGTTTAACAGGCTAAACAATGAGTGTTTTTCACAGGGTGTAATTAGGATGACAATGACAAGCACACTTGCTGTCAGTTTGCTAAATAAGTCGTACAGATCGCCGCTATAAACACTTGTGCTGCTGTCATATTTCCAAACATGTAGGCGCTAGAGCAGTGCTATGGCAGATATCACTCTGAAAGGTCCCCACCCCCTTCCGTCCCCACCAAAAACCAGGAGGCATGCTAGGAGCGCTGCTATTCCAAACGAGATGCAATAATGAAGTCAGAAAAATAAGGGGCTACGGTGGCTCAGTGGTAAGTGCTGTCGCCTCACCGCTATAGAAGGTCCTGGGTTTGATTCCCACTAGGGACGCTGAGTGCTGGCGGCAAGTCCCCTAGGGTAGGTAGCCTCATATGTTCTCTCTGTGTCCGATACAGTAGGTAATGTCATATGTTCTCCCTGTAGGTACCCTCACATGTTCTCTCTGTGTCCGATAGGGTAGGTACCCTCACATGTTCTCTCTGTGTCCGATAGGGTAGGTACCCTCACATGTTCTCCCTGTGTCTGATAGGGTAGGTACCCACACATGTTCTCTCTGTGTCCGATAGGGTAGGTACCCTCACATGTTCTCTCTGTGTCTGATAGGGTATAGGTACCCTCACATGTTCTCTCTGTGTCTGATAGGGTATAGGTACCCTCACATGTTCTCTCTGTGTCTGATAGGGTATAGGTACCCTCACATGTTCTCTCTGTGTCTGATAGGGTATAGGTACCCTCACATGTTCTCTCTGTGTCTGATAGGGTAGGTACCCTCACATGTTCTCTCTGTGTCCGATAGGGTAGGTACCCTCACATGTTCTCTCTGTGTCCGATAGGGTAGGTACCCTAACATGCTCTCTGTGTCTGATAGGGTAGGTACCCTAACATGCTCTCTGTGTCTGATAGGGTAGGTACCCTAACATGCTCTCTGTGTCTGATAGGGTGTACCCTAGCGACGAATCTTCCGTCTGGAATTACATGATAGCGAAAATTATATTTTGTCACTCCTCAGGTTACCTTGATTTTAAATAAATTAAATCCACGGAAACCTACTTGTGGCTTATTGCTTTAAAATAACACATACACACCAGGAGCGGATCTAGGCATGGACAAGGGGGGGAGGGGGGGGGGGCTAAATGCCCTGACATGATGGCATGCAAAACAACCCAAATTCAAGTGCTTATATTTAAAATGATTTGAAACACTACTACTGCTACTAACTAGCTGAAACCACTAAACCAACAGCATTTCATTGAAAACAGAAAACTCTCTGATTCAGACCTTTAGCTTTATGCATGCTGCGAGTCTGTTCCAACTTCAACAACTAATGACTGACTGACTTAGTATTGATGCTTATGCTAATAAAAGTCCTGTAACTGAAAATGGTATGGGTGCGGAAGCCATTTTCTCCTGCCCCCCTCCCAATTTGGAAATGTTACATCCGCCCTGACAGACACACACACACACACACACACACACACACACACACACACACACACACACACACACACACACACACACACACACACACACACACACACACACACACACACACACACACACTATTATATAGTGTACACGTATGGTACACAGAACACACGCTCACACACTGTACTGTGAATTGATGGATGCACACAAACATACAGTACATGGAGGATGCATTGCACACCACTCAAACATAATGGAGGACACCGCACACACGTACATGCACTGCTGCAGGATGCACAGCCACACACACACACACACACACACACACACACACACACACACACACACACTGAAGGAGATTAAGGACATACGCACACATACAGTACATGGGGATCGAGGACACATGTTTGTGACACACACACACACACACACACACACACACACACACACACACACACACACACACACACACACACACACACACACACACACACACACACACACATCCGTGGAGGACACTCATACGCACCCACCTGGGGGCCAGGAATTTATTTTTGGCTGTATACAGCAGAATGCATTCATCACAGTACAGCTGAATGTGTGCCATCATATAAACAGTGTACAGTCAGCACTAGAGACATTCAGTCTCACTATCTTGGCTGCCTTGGCTGAGAGGCTAATATGCTTATGATAATGTAATGATATATACAGGAGAGAGAGGGAGAGAGAGAGAGAGCATGAACTACCTTAAATAATAAGCAGAGGCAATAATCTAATGATAAAGACATTATTATGAAAAGGAGGAAAGATAGCAGAACCAAAGATGTGAAATTAAACACATGCTGTAGCTCACGCTGTGCACAGGCAGGGTGTATTCACCCATGTGTAGCTCTCAAGAGTATTTGCAGTGTTTGTGTTGAGCTTTCGAAGGCGGGAGGTAGTCATGGAATTTTGCAGATCAAGTTTTCAAGGATTCTGGGTCCCGGCTGTACACAAATTAGAGCCGACCGATGCCATATTTTTTGGACCGATGGAGTTTTTTTTTTTTTTTTTTTTTTTTTTGACAGATGTCTAGTAAATCTAAAATAATAAACTGAGAAAAAACTTTTTCAAGTTGACAAAAGAATAGGACATTGAAAACATTTAAATAAGAGTGTACATACGACCTCATTTTTCTTTCTTTCTGTTCCTTGGATCCTGGATCTGTAACTGTTCATTTTACACTCAAGAGTGTAAAATGAACAGTTTGAGTTATGTAATTTACAAGAGTAAATGTGAATATAAAACGTAGAATAATTGTTATTTTGACCAACGTTTTTGCCAGGTCTATTTCCTAACTGTGGGCAAAAACATGAAAATCCTTAGTTTTGGGTGCAAGAGACTAAACTCAACATCAAACAGTAGTCCTCCATGGCTGAAATGCAGAATAGATAGTGGGGCCCTGATCTGAAAATGGTTGAAAGTAAATATGCAAGATGCTACATGTTTTTCGAGACACTGTGTGATTATTCTAGAGCATCACCTTAACTCATGTAGTTCATTTTTTATCTGGATCCGGATCCACGAGTCCAATCCGGGTTTTCTTTTTAATAAAAATAGTAAGAAGTTAACATTATTATGAAAAGATAAAACTGAAAGAGTCATGGTGATGCTCTAGTGTCTGAATCATCTTTGTTTGTGTTTATGTACTAAAAGAGTGACTTTAAGAGCTGTTTTAGTGTGTGATGTTAAGTCAATGAGGAGACTATTTTGAATTATTTAATCACTGGAACCTTTTATTTCTTTCCACATTTTGAATTACGTACATCATCAAAAAATCAAAAAGTGTGTGTGTGGCATTGCAGGCTGCGCGTGTTGGGCGCGATGCATGTTTCCGTGTGCCTGTGCACGATATCTCCAAGGGTGTGTGTGTGCGCGTACAGTACACTTGCGTGGGGTTTGTGCAGGCTACGTGCACACGCACACGCACACACACACACACACACACACACACACACACACACACACACACACAGTGCGCGCATTGGTCCCAGGGGCGGATTGGCACATATTTTCCCACCGGGACAATTTTGCCTTTGCCAGGCCACCCTGGTGGGGGCAGCTGGTTAACCAGATGTAACTCTTTGAGAGCGTAAAAATGAAACCAAATGGACCCTTGCGGGTCCATTTGGTTTCATTTTTACACCCTCAAGAGTTATAATATTCATCATGTGAATTAGCCCAGCTTAGTCTACAGTAGAATGTAGAAGATTAACACCTTTTCTTTTTTGAAGGATAGAAACACTAGTTTGCCTGGCCTGCCTTGGACTTTCAAAAAAAAGGAAAAAAAAAAAAACTGTCCAGGCCACTAGGTGGCACAGGCCACCGGGAAAACTCCCTGTACTCCAGATGGCCAATCCGCCCCTGATCCGTCCTATCAGATCCTGTGAGGATCTGAATTAACGAGCTCCACTGGACCTTGGAGGTTAAAACAGCAACGTGACGGGGGCTGCGCTCTGCCTTCCACGGCCAAACAAAATGCAATAAAGCAAAAGCAGATCCCTTAAAAACCAAACCGAAATGCCGGAGCTCTCCAACGGCATGCCGGGGTGCCTTTTTCCCACATTTACAGACCGCGTGTCCAATGGCCACACAAGTGCACAGTCACTCAGTACCCATTTGCGCCACATTCTCACCATTTTCTAAAAAATATCAGACCTACAAGCTCGTAGCACGCCACAAATCTGATATTTGTCAAGTAATGCCAATTATGGTAAGTAATGCTAATGCTACTCTCTAAGAATTGTTGGGTAGATTGGGCTACATTATTACTGGGTAGGGCTAGTTGGGTAATTTAATTTAGTTATTTTTACTTTAAATGGGTTGTCTGATAACCCAAATCTCAAGGTTGTTGTGTTTGGTATGTAGTAATTCTGTATTGGGTAGAATTTCCAATGGAGTTTGTTGGGTAGACTTGGTTTACCCAACAAGGTAGTTAAACTACTTGGGTATTTACCCAGTTTGTTGGTTAAATTTTGAACTTGTTTGGGCATGCGCATTGTGCAGTCCGACCAGTAGGTTATGGAGGGAAGCCAGTGCAGAGCCAGCCATGGTTTTGCTGTGTTTTTTGTAGGAGATATTGCATTTAGCAAAAAATGAAACCTGTAATTTGTTGACGGTCCCTAAGATTTGCGAATATCTATCTGGGTGGATATTCAACTTGAATTTAACTTCACCGCGATGCAGACTGCAGAGCCATTTGCTCCAGTGGAACTGATGTCCAAAATCAACACATGCTACGACAGCCGGAGGAGGATTGGGAAGTGCCTTTTTTCCATGAAGCAAGGTTTGTTACATACATTTTGTTATTATGTTTTATCACAGGGGTTTTAACCTTTTTCATCTCAGGGACCACCATTTATTCAGAATTTGAGCCAAAACAGTGTAGACTTCTTAATTAAATATTGCTAATTCAGACGATGAATGTTTTTAACTCTTGAGAGTGAGAAAATGAAACCAAATGGACCCGCAAGGGTCCATTTGGTTTCATTTTTACATTCTCAAGAGTTACATCTGGTTAACCAACATTCCATCATTTAGCCAGGTGACCACCTGGAACCCTCTCAGGGACCACATGTGGTCCCCAGACCACCTGTTGAAACCCCCTGTTTTATCATATTGTTGACTTGATATTATATAAAGCTTGATATTGTCAGTTGGTTAACCAGATGTAACTCTTTGAGAGCGTCCATTTGGTCTCATATTTATGATCTCAAGAGTTAAAATATTCATCATGTGAATTATCCCAAGTCTACACAACTAGAGAATGTAGAAGATTAATGTTGGACTGTTTGGTTTCCCAAATCCAGCCTAAAATTGTGGGCAAAAGAAACCTTTGGGTCTGTGGAATGAAAATATCATCAAATGGTGGTCTGTGGCTCAAATGCTGAATAAATAGTGGACCCTGGTATCAAATAGAGAAAAAAACGTTTACCAAACAAGAGCAGAAAGCCAATTAAACTAAAAGGTAGATGTTTATAACAGTGGTTGTCAACCAGTGGTCCAGGGACCACCAGTGGGCCTTGAGAGGGTTCCAGGTGGTCCCCAGCTAAATTGTGGAATGTTGGTTAACCAGATGTAACTCCTGACAGCATAAACATGAAACCAAATGGACCCTTGCGGGTCCACTGGGTTTCATGCTTACTGTGACAAGCTGTTTTGAGCGCAGAATGCCCTGCTACGAGCTTGTAGATCTGTTAATTTTGACATAAGCCGAGCGTTGCAACTTGCAAAGGCTGGCTAGCTGTGTCAGTGCAGTTGTAGTTGCATCCTGATATGGACGGAATCATAGATATTCATAACCCTGGCTTTCAACATGTACTATGAGCATTGTTAAAGGGGGATTCCGCCCATTTTCACTTTTTAATTACGCAATGGAATATTCTTATTATGCACTAGGTCAGTGGTTCTCAAACCTTTTTAGACTGTGATCCCCCAAAATAAACATATTTGAACTGGGGACCCCTCAATTTGGTTTAACTCTGTTCCAATGATAAATACTGTGAATAGCAAATCTACAGGCTCAGAACGCCTCACGTTGGAAGGTGTTGTGAGTCTGTAGATCGGCTATGTTCTCATTTTTTGCCTAGTTCGTTGACTACTTTTGATGCAGTAATGGTCATTTTCTTTGGGGCCTAGAAAGTCCTTAAATTATCACTTCATCATCATCTGGGGACCCCCCAATTTTTTGGGCCGACAGCTTGAGAACCACTGCACTAGGTATATTTGTTTGTATAGTCATATTGTCTACATGACCTTGTTTCTGAATTTGTCCCCATATTTTAGATCGCACAAGACTTTTCAATCCTTCATGTAGAGGCTGCACCCAAGCTCTTTGAAACCTGGGTTCTTTGTTTGCTGACAAGATCATCCTTCCGGCAAAACTAGAAAAGAAGCTCCCAGTTCCAGAGGAAAATATCCCACAAGGTTAGTTACTTTGTCTCATACTGCGTGTTACTTGCTTGGTGATGTTGTTGAGCAGGTTGGCATTTGAGGAGGCTGCAAGTGATGGAGTGATATCAGTCAGGTATGAGGGGGCTTTTTGGTGCTGTGATTTTTATGTTCATGCGTTGGTGTTCTGGTAGCCAGTTGAGTTGATTGGAGTCCTGTATTGTCTGGAGTGGGAGTGACTGAGCAACTTGGCTGGCTGAGGCCTGAACATAGAGGCCTGCGCAGTGACGCCACCACCCATGTTCCCCATTAATTGTACTCAGACTTTTTGAAAATGGTTAATAAAAACATGATTGTGCCACAGGCGAAAACCAACTCAGGTTGTGACAAATCATGATGACACACACAATCTTTTGAGACAATCAAATAAGATAATATAAGATGAAAAACTAAACAAAAAGTGTTGTCTCCTTCTTGCTAATTAGATATTATATGATAATATTGTGTTTGTTGTCATGAGTTGGTTTTGTCTCCGGCGCAAGTGTGTTTTTTTATTAACCACTATGAGGATTGCATTTCTGGAACAGGGGCTATGCCTTCACTGCGCAGGTCTATAGTCTTAAGCCAAGACGTGATTGGAGCACAGCGACAGATGGGGACTAGGGTTGGGTGATATACCATTTAATACAGTATAATTGTATCACCAGGGTTTCGTCGGCGACACCGTCGAAAAGCTGTATGGAATGCTTGCCATTAATATAGTGGTGTCAACTGTATTGATTGATTTCTATAGTTCCATGGTGGGAGTTCTGCTCTGGTTTTAGAGAAATATGTAGTCATTTTTGGGAGGTCACTGGGGGCCACGCAGTGAAAGTAAATGAATCCAAAAGAAACTTACTTTATGTTGTTGACATATTTCTAAAATATCAGCACATCCTTTGCTCATTTTTGACTCCTATCACAGGGAACTATGTATTTTGTGTCCATATCACTATGCCCAAAAAGTAGTTCCATGTGATAGGGAGGTCCTAATATTTTAGAAATCATTCAGCAAAACAATTATGTTAGTTTTGTGGATTAATTTTGCTTTTACTGTGTGGCCCCAGGGACCCCCACAAAAAAAACTACTTACTATTGACCAAAACAAGGCTTTTCCTTGTTCTTCTTCTAGTCTACGGACCACCATTTAATGGCATTTCTATCTCTGGGACCCACAATTCTGCAGTAAAATCCATGTGTTAACTCTGGGAGTGTACAAACCTCTGCACTAGCAGAAATGCTTAAAGTATGTCTTTATTCCCTTTTTAAATTATAGGTCTGAACAAACATGGTCGAGTATTTGGAGGGAGTCAAGACCAAGGCGTTCGTGCTGCTGCTGGGTGATGGGATGCTCTGCTCACAAGCCTTTGCTGTGATCCTGGGCAAGGCTATTGGAACTGAGACGGCGCTTACAGCAGTGGATACCTGCTTCACTGCTGACACAAAATATCTGGACCAGTACAAGCCGACGTGGGAATTTTTCCAGTAGCTGGTATTTGATCTTGAAGGAACAGTCACACCTTCAGTGAACTTTCTCAAAACTCGGATGCAGCTAGATTAACCTGTACCGCACAGTGTCACATTGTCATGCCTAATATCAAGAACCGTGACACCAGTGCTGCAAAACAGACTGCTCTACAAGCTCTTAGCATGTACATTGCAAACAGCAGTGTGGGGACAGGCGCGTTGCAGGTTCTAAACGTGCCGCGTTGGCAACGCATTTGAGAGCTTGCTGGTCTATATGTCTATGCACAATGAGTGTAACAAATAGATAATATCAATTTTTATCTTTCAGTGATAATTAAATTAAATGTAAATCCTTCACATTCATGTTTTATTTATATTAAGCAACATGGTCATTGATGTATGCTCATTCATAAAGTCACTGGACTGTTTTGATATTTGCAGTATTATTATTTATTAGTTTATTACAAGACTATACCAAGTCTGAGTAATGGGGCAATACAATTTCATTTTAGTACCTTTCACCCACAAGTACAGTTCATTTAAAGCCTGATTGACTGATATCTTTGAGTATGCAATGTTGAAGTGTTTTATTTTTAAATTGAACCTAAAGATGGCTATAGTATACTTTTCCTAATGGTCTTAAGTATTATCACAGGTTTGTGGTGAATAGTAGAGAAAAACTGTTTAAAAATTCTCATTTAGTGAAACATACTACATTTCTGTGGTGTAATGTTCTATAACATGCGTGACATAGTATCTGCACTCAAGGCCTGCGATATTCACCTGCATTTACGCACAAAATTATAAGCTTTAATTATAAGTAAGCCAAATAAATTAAAGTGATGCACTGTATCATGTTTTAGGACTTTTAAGAATATTTTATAGACAAAAATGGCAAGCTGTTGTGTTGAATTTAATAAATGTTTTATATTGTTACATTTTGGTGTGAGAATATATTTGATTAATGAATCAACTGTGATCATATGAATATAATAATTATAATAGAAGTGTAATAATAACAAAGATTAATAATAATAATTATTAGTCATGAAAAATAATATATTATTCGTAATGAAAAATAACTATACAGTAACAACCCAACAAGGTGTTAAATTTGGAACCTCATTTGGGTTTTCTGAACTACCCATTGTGCTGTGTTAAAACAACCCAACAAGGTGGTCAATGTGAACTCTTATTTGGGTTTTCTGAACTACCCAATGTGCTGTGTTAAAACAACCCAACAATGTGGCCAATGTGAACCCTTATTTGGGTTTTCTGAACTACCCAAAGTGTTGGGTTAAATGAACTAACCCAACTTGTTGGGTTGATTCAACCCAGCATGTAGCAGGTCCAATATGTAACCAGGGCTGGGTTGGGAAACTACCCAATTTGGGTTAAAAACTACCCCCTTCTTTTCTCTGTGTAAGTACTGTTAGTAATGTAGTAATGGTAAAGTATTGTTGATGCTGATAATGCTGAGTACTGCTAATATTGCTAAGTAATGCTATTAATGCTAAATCATGCTAGTTATGCTAATTATGCTAATGAAGCTTAGAACAGCAAAAGGTGTTCCCGTCAAAAAACGAGTTAATGCTCACTTTGTCCATGTGTCAGGCAATTTGTGCACAGGAATATATGAAGCAACAAAAGAGAAAAGTGAAAATACTAAAATAACCTGGACGAATTGGGCCCAGAAGTTAATACAAATTAAGTTATTGGGTATTAAGGGTATTGTAACGTTGTTTGTAGATCTACTATATCTTTGTATAAAGTCCATGAATCCGCCTGCCTGCCTGAGTAAAAAAAATTGGACCACTTTTTGGGAAATAAATAAATCGCAACTAAAGGCAAGAAAGCCATCTGGGTGTGTGTGTGTGTGTTGTGTGTGTGTGTGTGTGTGTGTGTGTGTGTGTGTGTGTGTGTGTGTGTGTGTGTGTGTGTGTGTGTGTGTGTGTGTGTAAGCATTGCAATTGGTCCACTGGAGCACTAGAGTGGTCCAATGGTCCAGTGGTCCCAATGGGCACACGGTGCCCATTGGTCTACTTGGAACGATGGAATTTGCCCCATCCAGGTCCTTTCATGCCTAAATATGGGGTTCTTTGCCAGGCATGCCCAAATTCAGCGTGTGTGAGTTCTGGCTCAGGCATTTCCATAGTAACGACGGCACACTGCATTGTTACTATGGGACACCCACACTCCATTTTTGGGCGTCGCTGCAAGGCTCCGCTATGACATCATGATGACATCATATGATATCACTTCATGGTGCCCGTCTAACGTATATAAGAGCTCTGCGTACTGTGGTGGATACCCGCAAGATTTGTAGTTGAAGAGAACGTTAACAGAGAGATTGAAGAAAAGATTCCAGACATCAGCGATGAGTGCACTGAGAGAGTTTCTTCCCTTCTTCCGCCACGGCGGGGCGCCAAGCGCGACTCCAACTGGACCGGAGGACAACAACACCGGAGGAGTAGAGCAGCGTCTGGCCTCTGTGGAGCACCACCTCGAAGCTCTGGTGAAGGACAGGGCTCTGGAGAAGAGCAACGAAGAAGCTCTGCAACAGCAGCTGGTCTCTGCGAAGCAGAGGACCACAGCACTAGAGGAGGAGAAGAAAGCACTGGCGCGGGAGCTCGCTAGCGCCAAGCAAAAGAAAAAAGCAATGGAGCGACAGCTGGCCGCTGTGGAGAGGAACAGCAACAACGGCCTGGGCTAATGCTGCTGGACTATAGAAGGCCCATACCGCAGCTCGACTTCACTGTGAGCGTCAAGAACTCTTTTAGCTGCCATTTGGCACCTAAGGGAGTTAAAGCGGGCCGCTATATGAATTCACTAATTGATTTGTTCATCTCAAAATCCACCAAAAATCAACTCAAAACCCGCCAAAAATCACCTCAAAGCCCACCAAAAATCACCTCAAAACCCGCCAAAAATCACCTCAAAGCCCATGAAAAATCACCTCAAAACCCACCAAAAATCACCTCAAAGCCCATGAAAAACCACCTCAAAACCCACCAAAAATCACAAACATGCATGTACAAGCAATCGTATTTTTACATCTCCCTTATGGATACTTGTAAACCAAGACAGTGAAATATCTATCTATCTATATATATTATATATATATATATATATATATATATATATATATATATATATATATATATATATATATATATATATATATATATACAGTGAGGAAAATAATTATTTGATCCCCTGATGATTTTGTAAGTTTTCATGATTAGAAAGAAATGAGCATTCTGTCATTTTTATGGTACTTTTATTTAAACAAATAGAGACAGAATATGAACAAAAATGTCCATAAGAAAATAATATTTAAAGGTTATAAATTAATTTGTGTTAGAGCTCGTGAAATAAGTATTTGATCCCTAAGCACAACCTGACTTAGTACACCCCTTGTACAACCCTTGTTGGCAAGCACGGAAGTCAGAAGTTTCTTGTAGTTGGTCACCAAGTTTGCGCACATCTCAGGAGGGATTTTGGCCCACTCCTGGTTAGATCTTCTCTCCAAATCCTGAAGGTTTCGAGGCTGTTGCTTGCCAACACGAAGCTCAAGCTCCCTCCATAGATTTTCTATAGGATTACGGTCTGGAGACTGGCTAGGCCACTCCATGAGCTTAATGTGCTTCTTTGTGAGCCACTCCTTTGTTGCCTTGGCCGTATGTTTTAGGTTGTTGCCATGCTGGAAGACCCAGCCACGACCCATCTTCAGTGCTCTGGCTGAGGGAAGGAGGTTCTTGTCCAAGATCCTGCGGTACATGGCCACATCCATCTGCCACACAGTGCGGTGAAGTTGCCCTGTACCCTTAGCAGAGAAACAGCCCCAAAGCATAATGTCTCCACCTCCATGCTTGACGGTGGGGATGGTGTTGTTGGGTTTTCATTCAGCATTTCACTCCCTCCAAACACGCCAAGTCAAATGGATGCCAAAGAGTTGAATTTTGGTCTCTTCTGACCACATCACCTTCCCCGCAGCCTGGTCTGAATCATTTAGGTGTTCATTGGTGAACTTTAGACGGGCCTCTATGCGCCTTCTTGAGCAGAGGGACATGACTGGGCACTGCAGGATTTCAATCCGTTATGGTGTACTATGTTACCAATGTTTTTTTTTGGTGACTGTGGTCCCAGCTGCCTTCAAATCATTAACAACACCATCCCCATCATCAGGCATGGAGGTGGAAACATTATGCTTTGGGGCTGTTCCTCTGCTAAGGGTACAGGGCAACTTCACCGCATTGTGTGGCCGATGGATGGAGACATGCACTGCAACATCATGGACAAGAACCTCCTTCCCTCAGCCAGAGCACTAAAGATGGGTCTTGAAGAAGCACATTAAGCTCATGGAGTGGCCCAGCCAGTCTCCAGACCTTAATCCTAAAGAAAATCTATGGAGGGAGATTGAGTTTTGAGTTGGCAAGCAACAGCCTCGAAACCGTGAGGTTTTGGGGAGGATATCTAAACAGGAGTGGGCCAAAATCCCTCCTGAGATGTGCACAAACTTGGTGACCAACTACAAGAAACTTCTGACTTCCGTGCTTGCCAACAAGGGTTTTTCCACCAAGTATTAAGTCAGGTTGTGCTTAGGGATCAAATACTTATTTCACGAGCTCCAACGCAAATTAATTTATAACCTTTAAATATTATTTTCTTATGGACATTTTTGTTCATATTCTGTCTCTATTTGTTTAAATAAAAGTACCATAAAAATGACAGAGTGCTCATTTCTTTCTAATCATGAAAACTTACAAAATCATCAGGGATCAAATAATTATTTTCCTCACTGTATATATATATATATATATCTACACACAGTATATACCTCAGTGTGTCCTCAGTCGACACATGTTTGAAATGAAATATTTCATGAAAAATATGAATAAAAATTTACTGTGTGTGTTGTAACATCAATGTTCATTTAGAATGGATATTCATGTGGCTGTGACAATATTAGTCACTTTTTTAGCAGTTTAAAATTATGACCACTTGCTGAGGACAGGCTAAATACATGCATTTTGGGGTACAGAGCCTACTTTTTAACCAATTTAGATGGCATGATAAAATAAATAATAATTAAAG
>CM076984.1:6896967-6994467 GCA_039105355.1 Benthosema pterotum
CCTCCTTCCTTCCTAAAAAGGACCATTGTTAACCAAATGGACCCCTATATATCTGTAACTCTTAAGAGCACGAAATGAAACCAACTGGACCCGTAAGGGTCCACATTTGGTTTCACTTCACGCTCTCAAGAGTTAAATTATATCTAATTAATTCTGAATTACCTAATTTTCAAGAATCTACACATTTAGAAAATGTAGAAGAATTTCTATTTTGATCAACATTTTGCCAGTTATCTGTCCTAAATCAGAGAGAGTAAACTCAACATCAAATGGTGGTCCTCCATGGCTAAAATGCAGAAGAGATATGGTAGAACTGGTATGAAAATGGTTGAAAAGTAAACCCACTGCTCTAGCGCATTCTAGTGCATTTAGGAAGTGCCACTATGGTGCATTTTGGATTTTGGCAGTTTGGCAACACTGTCAAGTTGAATTTCAAGTCATTCCCCCTGTAATATTGTACGTGCTACTTGTTCTCCACCTCAGCCCATGGCTAGAGCACTGCAGACAGCGTGGTGCCTGGTTTATGGTCGCTCACTACTACGCTCTATACGGGAGCTATTGGTCTATCATTCACTGCAGTGCGCTATACAGGGGCCGATCTAGGCATGGGCATGGGGGGCAATGCCCCCCTAAATGCCCAGTCTGACCCACCAAACACGATGGCATGCAAACAACCCCAGATATTTCAAATTAAAGTGCCTATATTTAAAATGATTTGAAACACTACTACTGCTACTAACTAACTACAGCTGTGTCACCACTAAACCAACAGCATTTCATCACTGAAAACAGAAAACTCCCTGAGTCAGACCTTTAGCTTTATGCATGCTGCGTGTCTGCTGGAACTTCAACAACAACTGATGTTATTATTGATGCTTTATACTTGCCTAATAACTGCAACCAAAAATGATATGGGTGATAATATGGGTGTGGCATACGCCTTCAACGCCTGTGTCGTTTTGAAGCGACACAGGTGTGTCGATGAAGCCGCGCCCATACTATTTTTCCTGCCCCCCCCCCCCCCCCCCCCCCCCGCCAAATGGGAAAGGTTACATCCGCCCCAGGCGCTACAGTGATAAACCCATTCACACCCAGTGCACGCGTCATGTCACTGCTATGACTAGCACGTCTGAGAACACACAAGGGCTTTGCATACCAGCAACCAAGAAATGCCTATGTTTATTTTTCCATAACGTTGTTTTCATTTGCTTCCAGCCGGTGACTTATAATAACTGCGACGTGCTGAGGCCGTATACTATGCAAAAAGATAACTGTGAATTGCTCTAAATCTTATCCAGCCGAGGGCTTTAATTCTTAAGAGAGATAACCGCCATCATGCAGGCATCAGAGACCGGCTGACACTTCTCAGTTGAAAAGCAGTTTTTTCCCACCCGTGTGTGTGTTTTCCCAGCCTCCTTCATGCCTCCGTTTCAGTGCAGTCCCATCGACAGGGAGAGCACATGGTGTCTCGTAGATTTCTTTTAAATTGCTATCTGAAAAAAGGTAAAAGCTGCTCTGTGTAAAAAAAAAAAAAACAGATCCACTCAGGGCAGCTGAGAAGACTCTGAGTCCTCAAACCAGTGTTGCCAACTGCCAAAATCCAAAATGCACGTATAGTGATACTTCCAAAATGCACTAGAATGCTCTTAAATGCTTGCCTGGAAGCGAATATGACCATTAAATGACCATCTTCTACATTCTCTAGTTGTGTAGACTTGGGCTAATTCACATGATGAATATTTTAACTCTTGAGAGTGTGAAAATGAAACCAAATGGACCCGCAAGGGTCCATTTGGTTTCATTTTCACGCTCTCAAAGAGTTACATCTGGCTAACAAAACTGTCCATCATTTAGCCTGGATACCACTGGTTGAAATCCACTGTCATAGGAGGAAAAATTGTGAGAAATTAGGCGTTTTTATCGGAGCTTTTCACTCATTTTAGCGACAAATGCGCCAAGTCGGCAATACTGCCTCAAACGTTACATGCTGCGTCCAATTCAATCAGAGGAGCAGAGGAGGCACTTATAATGGACTGCTGAACAGCGTTTTAGAACTCCGTCTACAGCAGTAATCTGCTGACCGGACAACAGAGCCGCTTGCAAGGGGCCGTCACGTCGCGTCCAGCTCCCTAATCGGAAGCTGTGATTTCATTAAAGACAAAAAACAGCACCAATTCACAGGAGAGGAGTTCCTTAATGAAAATGTAATTTTCACCTTGCAGGGACTGACATCACTCCAGGGCCAGTTCTAGGCATAAGCAACATAAGCGGCCGCATAGGGCCACAACCACTAAGTGGGCCACATCACAGGGAGGAGATTTATTTTTAATGTATCTCACTATACCAGAGATGTCATACTTGAATACACGCCGGGCCAAAACAAAACAATTCATGGTGTGCGCGATATACCAGAGGGCCAGTAGTAATAACGATTAAATATCATTCCACGGGCCGAAGGTAATTCATTCACAGGCCTATAATTTGGCCCCTGGGCCAAATCAGTTGACATAATGTGCCCTATACCAGTTGGTTTTCAACCTTTTTGATACCAGGGCCCACTATTTATTCAGCATTTAAGCCACGGAACACCATTTGAGGACATTTTCACCACCACAAACCCCAAAACTAAAGATTTCTTTTGCTTTTCGCCACAATACCAAGCTGGATTTCAGAAACAAAACAAAACAGGCAAACCTACAGATCAAAATGACCGTTCTTCTACATTTATTTTTTTTTTTTTCATTTGTTTTCATTGTTACCCTCTCAACTTTCCATCATTTAGCCCGAGGACCACCTGGAACCCTCTCAAGGACCACTGGTGTTCCTTATACCACACACAGGCAACTGGTGGCCTGGGCCTTCTAAACCCGGACAGTTTTCTGAATAAAACCTCAGCTTTCTACATCAGTATTCCTCGGTATTTCATAACAAGGGACCCCCAAAATCATCTGTTTATGGCCTCCTACTGACGCCCATCTGAAAATATGTAGCTCCTGGGACAACGTCGGGAGCAAAACATCTAAGTTAAAAATGTTTGTCGTGACAGAATATGCAAAGATTTGAGACACATTTTCACAGGGGAGGTAAAGAGGGGGGGGGGGGGGGGGGTAGAAAGACTGACGTGCGAAATGACAGCCTAAACCATCTAACTAAGCCGATTAGATTTATTGCACCTTTTGTTGATGTGCACCCACTTCAACCGTTCCATCAAGCGATAATCCCCATGGGAGGTCGCTTATCAAGGCGATCTCCTCGACCCACTGCATGTAGTCTGGGAACCGACTGGCACTATCGCATCGATCAGACTAAAACCCGGAAATCCATCATCAGAGCGGCCACCTTGTTTTAAGCCCCGTGTCCCCAACGTGACGCGTTTTCGGTTAAGTTTAGAGGCGAGGCGTTTTAGCAGATGCGGACCAAAACGACCGGATTAAAGTTGCTGAATGTGCGTTAATGCGGGGGCGGGGCTGAGGATCCTTATCAACTCAAATCGGCTCAACTCAGTCGGCTCAAGATCGGCATGATAAGCAACCTACTAGGGATTATAGAGATGCGCAGTAACGTCAACGCCCCTGTTCCACTAGTGGATTCCCCATTCATTTTTCTCATAGACTTTTCGAAAATAATTAAATATTAATATCTTAATAAATCAAGACGATTACGCCGCGGACAAAACCAACTCGAGTCGTGACGAATCATGATGACACACACAAACCTTTGGGACAATAAAATAATTTCCAAGATGAAAAAAAAAGTCTAGTATCATGCCGTTTTCTACTTCTTTCTAATTATATATTATATGACGATATTGTGTTTGTTGTCATGATTTGTCACGACCCGAGTTGGCTTTGGCCGCGGCGCAATCGTGTTTTTATTAACCACTTTCGAAAAGTCTATGAGGAAAATGAATGAGGAATCCACTAGTGGAACAGGGCTGGTGACGTCACTGCACAGGTCTATTGAAGTGACACTCTTGAAGTGAATATCAGTGGTTCTCGAAGCTTTTCAAATCAGGGACGCCCCCAAAACTGCCCCATCCCCTTCCAGAGACGGGGAAGAATGCATGCAGGACCATATGGAACCAAATCAATATCCTTCATTTTAAGACAATGTTACAGATTACCACCACAGAGACCACTGAGGGTCTCAACCCCAACCCTCCTGCCATTCAATCACTATTCAATCAGCATGGGTTTGTTTGGTTAACTCACACATACAGTAAGGCTACAGGAGGCCACATTGAAGCAACAGCAGGTGACCTGACACAGCTGCTGATAGTGGTCCTGGTGACCCCCGCCCACCGGGGGCTAATCTAATAACTACCTAATGTAGTTATTAGATATAGTCAATACTGCCACAATGATGTAGATCAGGGGTTTAAAACAGGTGGTCCGGGGACCACCAGTGGTCCTTGAGAAGGTTCCAGGTGGTCCCCAGGCTAAATGATGGAAAGTTGGTTAACCAGATGTAACTCTTGAGAGTGTAAAAATGAAACCAAATGGACCTTTGCGGGTCCATTTGGTTTCATTTTCAGAGTGATTGATGCAGTCAGCGAGGAGTTGCGCCTGTTTCAGACATTCAGACAGACATTTCCTTAATTACAGTATGGATTAGCTTTCTTTTTATATGTATGTGCAGTATAATGAAAACAATGTAAAGACTTAGCAGTTACAACAGCTTTGCAAATAAAGTGTTCTGATTTGGAATTTCTTTCAGATAGCTCCCAACGTTTCCACATGAATGTAAACACATTAAAAAGAAAACGGTAGTTAAAATGCTTCAGTTTGTCTAACGTCTCTGATGTGGGATCATCAAAATGCCCCTGCAGGGACTCATCTAGAAGACCCTCCCGGCATCCCGGGACTCATTAGACTGGCATCCTATTTATAACACTGTTACCACACATTTCTGTAATCACTTCTTCCCAAGTACCACTATGAGCTTGAATAACAGCTACTATTGAGTATAATAAAATGCGGTTAAACTTAAAGGGGAAGTCCACCCATGTTCAACATTCTAATATGTCATTAGTATACCCTAGAGGTGTTGGATGGACATGATAAAAAAAAAGTTCCCCCATTCTGTGTTCCCAAGAAATGGAGGTCTGAAAAAAAACACTAACATGGTGAAACATCTTGATGACATCATCAAGATGTATTTTCACCATGTTAATGGATTTCTTTAGACGCTTCTTTTTTCTGAGAGCGTACAAATGGATTGGTTGCGTTTGTACGCTCTCAGAAAAAATGTAGAAAATGGGTGGAGTTCCCCTTTAAAGTGGTTAAAATAACTGTTGACGCCTTATAAACACATTTAACTGCATCGTGAGTGGTGGTGACCCTCTGCTACCCCCCCCCCCCCCCCCCCCCCCCCCACCCACACCACACACACACACACACAGACGTTAACATTGCACGTACATGCATGATGTTCTCGGTGTCATGCAGTACAATGGCAGTACATCATGCTGCTATGGTAAATACTGTTGCGCTCCGTGTTTACCATAGCATGCTGTTCATCCACCTAATTTCACAGAGGCAACATTATTTTAATCCTCTCAAAATACATGAAAGAGACGTAGGGTGTGTGTGCAGCTGCTATTCGTTTGTATATCACAGGAGGGGTCCCTGACATCTGATTTGCGGTAAACAGTACTGTAGTTTCACGCTGCCCTTCTGTGTGACACGTACTGGGATATTATGCACGTACATTAAACATTTGACTGGGCCGATTAGAAAATCTAACCCCCCCCCCCTAACACACGCACACGCACACGCACACGCACACGCACACGCACACGCACACGCACACGCACACAGCACACACACACACACACACACGCACACACACACACACACACACACACACACACACACGTGCTATATAAGCCTGCCATGTATTGAGAAAGAACCATTGCAACATTCTACTGATTAATGCAGAAAGAGTAACACGCATAAAACGAGAATGTTTGCTCTACAGTGCAAAGATACTGTATACTGTATGTAGTTGCATGGCAATCAGTTTATACAGCTCCTTAAAATGTGTCTGTGTTCCTACTCCTCCTCCTAATCTGTGTCCACATACAGTAGAGCAGGGGTTTTCAACCTTTTTGATACCAGGGCCCCTGTATTTATTCTGCATTTCAGCCACGGATCACCAGCCCCGGGAAACAGACCCCTACACTAAAGATTTAGCCCCATAGACCCCTATACTAAAGATTTCTTTTGCTTTTGTCCACAATTCCAAGATGGATTTTAGGGAAAACAAAAACGACCATTAATCTACTACATTATCTACAGTATTTGTGTAGACTTGGGGCTAATTCACATGATGAATATTTTAACTCTTGAGAGCATAAACACGAGAAAAAAATGCTCTCAAAGAGGTACATCTGGTTAACTGACGTTCCATCATTTAGCCTGGGGACCACCTGCTCAGTGTAACTGGTTTTGCCGGAATACTAATGTGGCCATTTGATAACAAACAAAAGACTGAATGAAAAGGTGTCAGACATGTCAACATTTGTGCCTAGTAGTCCCCCCTTACCAACACCCCCCGGGCAATGACACTCCGTTCACATTGTGTCTCAGTGATGATTTAGTAGATATGTGCATGCCTGACTGTTGTCGAACTTTGACTGGGCCAGAGTAATTTAACTGGCTCATGGACCGCGTGGCCCAAAGGCCTGCTATGAGCCCTATTTTGAGCCACGGATCACCATTTGAGGACATTTTAGCCCCACAGACCCCAAAACTAAAGATTTATTTTGCTTCTGTCCATGACCATTAATCTTCTAACTCATGAGAGCGTAAAAACGAAACCGAAATTTGGTTTCGTTTTTATGTTCTCAAGAGTTACATCTGGTTAAACTACTTAGCTGGGGACCACCTGGAACCCTCTCAAGGACCACTGGCGGTCCCCGGACCACCTGTTGAAAACCCCTGCCCTGTGTCTTTGATATTATGTTATGGTTGTTGAACTCCACTGAGGCCGAATGTACAATATACATGCCTTCTAAATCAGTAGTTCCTCAAAGTAGGCCTATTACGATTCAAAACTGTTATTTCGGTGGGCAGTATTGCACTGTGGGACTGGTGGATGGTCTGCACTTAATTTTAGGTGTTAAAGGGGTACTTCACCTTCAAAAAAAACTTTTGGTCATTTTATGGTCTACTCAGCCTCATGTGAACACACCAGACAGTTTATAAGTTACTCCATTCAGTATTTAGATATTTGATGTTCATTAGTCTGCCAGACCCAAACCCATTATAACTTAAAAACTCCATTTTAACCATGACAGATTATTCGAAAACAACCCATCTTTTTTCTGGTGACTGATATTGTCCTCCTAATACGTGAGGGCTGTGGAATTTCATTTACAGTTTTTATTTATTTTAAAATATTGTTTTATTCATTTGGGTGGGCATTCCCAAATATGGAGGGGGCTACATTTTACAAAACAATATTTTCAAAATAAATGAAAACTGTAGATGCAATTCCACGGCCCTCTCACGTATTAGGAGGACAATATCAGTCACCAGAAAAAAGATTGGTTGTTTTCAAATAATCTGTCATGGTTAAAATGGAGTTTTAAGTTATAATGGGTTTGGGTCTGGCAGACTAATGAACATCAAATATCTAAATACTGAAAGGAGTAACTTATAAACTGTCTGGTGTGTTCACATGAGGCTGAGTAGACCATAAAATGACCAAAAGTTTTTCTGAAGGTGGAGTACCCCTTTAAGTTTTACGTTTGCTACACTTGGCGAATGATTTTTTTTTTTCAATCCTAATTTATTACATTTTTATGTATTACACGTACTCTACAGCTGTGGGACACATATTTCATTATTGCTTTTTTTTGCATTACTGCACCTGTAAGGAAAAAGAATAACAATGAACTTTGAATCAATTTCAATTCATCATTTTTGTCAAATCGTTTGGTGTTCAAGCTGCGTGTCCTGTTTAATATGCATTCATTTCCTTTTTTTTTGCCACGTGCTTGATAATGGCCGTGTGGGAAAACGCATACGGTCAGAACTGTGACAAATGACAGCATGCTGCTGTATGTATCTCTGCTTCCTAACTCACAGAGTCATACGTCAAGCTGAATGCTTGCCACATGCGGTATGTCGGTCGGCCTAACGCGTACATTTGTATTCACAGCCACGGCTGCTGTCGTTTCAGTTTCATAAGCTGCCTACGCTTAATCTTCATTTTTCAGATGGACATTTTTTTTACGAAATCCCTTACTCTGTATGAACCCCAAAGACTTAAAAAAAAATAAATAAATAAAATATATATAAATATATATCCTGGACTCCGTCTTCGTCTGGAAACTGCATTCATTATTTCCAAATTAATTTCTGGGCTAAAGCAACATTCTGTCCCTAGGCAGACTTGTCATAAGCCTAACTCGTCATTAACAGCCTTTTTCCCCTCCACGATTGGAAATCCCACACTTTTTTCCTCAAACTTAAATCGAATATAGAAAAGAAAAGATTACAGCAGCCTACACGGATCCGTAAAAAAAATGAGTGGCGCTCACAATGTGTTTGCAGTGCGATGACTGGTGGTGAGTCATGCACAGTTCAGTGGCCTTGTGGTTAGAGTGTACGCCCAGAGACTGGGAGGTCGGGGTTCGATTCCGGGCCGGGTCATACCACAGAATCACAAAAATGGCACTCAGGATCGAAGATTGGATTCCTGCGACATAGTAGCGTCATGTCCAGGGGGGTGTACTTGTACATCAAGCTGCCTCAAAAGACAAAGAGCAAAAGAATAAAAAGATGTACAACACAATCTGTTTAGAGACAACTTGTAGTGTAGGTCATGTGTGCAGAATGCTGCTGTGGATTTGGATCTACAAACTACTGCACATCTCTGTTGTTGTCAGTTGACCGCTTGTAAATCTGTTCCATTTTCACATCATGCAGCTCATTTGTAATAAGTAATAGAGCAATAGAGTAATGTCGTTACACTACATTTGCTGGAAAAGGTAACAATATTCCAGTAATATCTGCAAACACCGTTCATGTCAATCCAGCCTTAATAAAAGAGAGGAAGGACAACGTTTTTTAACCCGTCTGGGTCTTCAGAGGCAGCTTTTCCCATGCGGGTTCCAGCAGTGAGCATCCATGACCCTGCTACACCCAGACACCATTTCCCCTTTTCTTTCTTTCATTCTTTCTTTCTCCCTTTATCCTTCCTTCTCTTTTGGGGCTTGTTTTATTGCACACACAGGGTCATAATGGCTACGGTTGTTTTCATTGTATATTGCATGTTTCTGTATGGTAATACCATATATATACTGTATATATATATATACTGTATATTGCCTCCTGCTAAGACAGAGGGGGGTGCTTTACCCTGGGAACGCAACAGGCTCGCTAATGTGAAAGACACATTGGGGACTTTGCTACGAAAACAAAATAGCGCACAGCCCTCGCATGCATGCTCTCGGTCGGTGCAGTACAGTTATTATGTTTTGGTTTATTAGGCAGTCAGAGCGCATACAGTAGCTGCGTTCCTGTGAATACCGACACTGAGAAACTTGTTTTTCCAAACCGCATTCCAACGACATGCTATCGGTTTTATCTTTGTGTGTCTGCGGGTGTACTGTATGTGTGTGTGAAATTTCACAAAAAATTACAACGTGCGAAAAGGGCATACTAACGTTCCAACGACCAGACGGACGAGTTCGTTGTGTCACCGTCGCGTTTTGGCGAACAATGAGGACACGTCGGGGTGATTGATGGCATTACATGCGACACGTAGAACATTTATTGTCTTCATACAAATGGCGTAGCACACTTGCATCTCATATAAATACCACAGGACTCCAACACGCACATTGGAAACACGTTTCAAGAGCAATAACAAAAAAAAAAAAAAACAGTGACAAAGAATTGTGCGATAGTAGCTTGACAAAAAAAAGAAATACTTAGTAAACATGTAACTGATCTAATTAAAAACACCCCCGCACCTCCCCGGCCACAAAGCACACAAGTCCACAAAAAAGGTCGATTTCTTTCCATTTTTCATATTCAATTTTTTTGTTTTGTTTTTTAAAATCACATTTCAATTTCCTCTTAAAAAAATTCACATTGATGTGTGTTAGCCGTAGTAGTACATGATGAGTTCATGATTAGTTTTGTCAACCCTCCAGCAATACGTGGGCTCGGGAATCCATCCGTCTGTCATTGCCAATAACTGTATAAGCAAGGCAAATGGACTTCCTAAAAAGGCATGGCACAGAAACGGTATTACTGTAGAGGGTGAGCTGCGGCGTTGCCAAGTCCCACCTCCCCTCGCATCCAAAACCTGCATGCAAAGTAACCCAGGCCCTGCTGCATGCCAACCCTGATTTTTATTTTACCCCGCTGTAGGCTGTGGGTGAATAATATTTAATAACAACAACAATAATAATAATAATAAATAAATAGAACATTTATTTGTGTAACAGTTTTTTTTTTCTTGAAAAAATAAAATAAAAAGTTTACAAAGTGCTTTACACGATATGAAAAAACGAAAAGTACACGTTTTGATCAGGTCAACAGGATGAAAAAAAAAAACAAACAAACAAACAAAAAAAACGTCCGATCAACAGGACACAACCGTTTTAGACATCATGTTGAAAATAGCACAAAGTGAGTGACTCACAGCTGGTACCTAAGGACAGCCAACATGGTTCATCGACCTCCGACGATCAATGGACTGTTTTTACACAGGCTAAGAACATGGGGAGGAGGGGGGGAGTTGTCAAAATAAAGTACAGCTCTGTTCATATAAATACAATGATGATGGTTGGTGATGACGACGTGTTTCTTATAGGCCAGTGGTTTTCAACCTTTTTTCAGAACAGGGCCCGCTATTTATTCAGCGCTTGAGCCACGGACCACCATTGGGGTGACATTTTAGCCCCCACAGACCCCCAAAACTAAAGACCTTTCGCTTTTGTCCACAATTCCACATAGGCTGGATTTGGTGTCAAACATACACAGTCAAACATACAGATCATAAATGACCATTAATCTTCTACATTCTCTAGTTGTGTAGACTTTGGGCTAATTCACATGATGAATATCTTAACTCTTGAGAGTGTAAACATTGAAACCAAATGGACCCGCGAGGGTCCATTTGGTTTCATGTTTACACTTTCAAGAGTTACACCCGGTTAACCGACTGCCATCGTTTAGCCTGGGGACCACCTGGAACCCTCTCAAGGACCACTGGTGGTCCCTGGGACCACTGGTTGAAAACCACTGTTATCGGCTATACTGTAGGAGGGAGAGGTTCTGGCAGTGCATAATAACTAATGCATATTGTTCAAAGGAATCGCGCCGCGCAATTAATCGGTATTCACGGCTGGTTGTGAGTCTTGTAAAAATCTATCCCCCTCCCGTGGCTGACGGCGGATAATTTCACTGTGGTGCACGCCCGGCGAACGATCAATGCTCATTCATCACCGCATATTCCCCATGTTTGTTCGATCCTGTATGTTTTATTGTGTGCTGGGGTTAAGGACTGACTGAGTGGCTTTAGTTTCATTCACATTAGGGATGTCCCAATACACTTTTTTTGTAAGTTCTGATACAAATATGGAAAAAGAACAAAAAGTCCACCAACTGGGAAACATTACTATCTCAAACATGCACTTGGGTACCTACTGTACTTATTTAACTGCTCTAGTGTCAACCCCTTACCGGATCTGGGGTTAGACTGGCATATTTGCCAATACTGATAATGGCCTGATAATGACAGGGCCGATACTGATATTTTCTGACACTGATACAGTATTTGCAGAATACAGATATGAAACGATAAAGCAACAAAAGGCCGATCTGATACGTTTTTTTTCCCCAATACCGGGACACCCCCCAATTCAAACCCGACTATAGCCCTGTCCAGCTATAGCTGCACTTGAATTGGCATAATTTCACCAGATTGTTTTGGAATGAGCACCAGGTGACAAGTGACTGTAGGCAGCACGATTGTAAAGTCGGCTGTGGCCTATTGCCACACCGTGACACGTCTAGTTATCTTGGGCCTGTTGCACTGTATGTGGTGCGTGACATGTCTTTAAATTCAATGGAATTGTTTACTTTATAGATGTCAAGGCGGGAGATAGACAAGGGGAGCCTATTACTGTAAAGCATGAGTCATGCCAAAAGCACATTGCTGACCTACAAACTCTCGGCACGCCGCGGTGCGACGCCTTGAGAGCTTGTGGATCGGCTTATGACACACTGTGCACAGCAGGGAGTCTGCCGGGAAGAAACCTTGTATGTCCGTATGTTCAACTTTGAGTTCTACCATAAATAAATGCCGTGTGCTCTTCGTTATAAGCTCTACTAAAGTTCGCAACAATGCAAGCTTAGATCTGTTATTTTTCCACAATTTCATCTAGGGATGTCCCGATCCGATTCCGATGCCACACTTGTTGTGTTAGCCGTTACCAATATACCAAATACTGAGAGCAGAGAACAAAGAAAAGAAATACTGGGATAGCAGACTCCTCAATCTAATGTACACTTGGACAACTGCAAAGCAAATTCCACAAATGCCCCCACATTTAACTGCCATAGTGTCAACCACTATGGCAAAGGTTGAGAAACACTAGTCTAACCAGTGTTGGATCACTGGTTAGACTGGTATATTTGCCAACACCGATATGACCTGATAATGGCGAATGAGGACCGATAGTGATATTTTCCGATACGGTATTTGCCGAAAAGTGATATGAACCGTTATGACAAGACAAGGCTGATCCAAAACAGTATTGGGACATCTCTAATCTCAACATGAATCTGTTCCAAGTGAAACTTAAACATGGTTAAGTGCGGTCAGTCTGTGTTCACCATTAGTACTTGACCAGTGAAGTATCCTTACACAAGAGTTTGTGACTAGACAATACCAAAATATAGCCTTTTTCTGCCCAAAAAGGTTTTGCAAGGTCTTTCACCAGACCGCGACGAGTTTCGGTTGCGCTCGGCGCTGCATGCACGGCTCGGAATGTTGCAGTGTCAGCGAGTTAGAAATACTAAGTGCGCGTAATTGCAAATTGCAGGTGTCCAAAACTAATGTCCCATCCCTCCTCTAGTATGGACGGAGGGGGGAACATCGAAACAAAACTCAGAACAACAACCAGAACAATTTGGGGGGTGCCGTTCACACATGAAAGACAGGGTGCTATTCGAGTGACTGCTGTTGAAAATGAACAGCTCCACAAGCCCCCACCACCCCAGGGCCCGATGTGGGCATGGGCAATGGGGGGTGGGCTGCAGGCTGAATGCCCCACCAAACATGATGACGTGCTAACAACCCACATTTCAAAGACATTTCAAATTAAAGTCCTTATAATTTACAATGATTTTGAAACACTACGACTGCTACTAACTAACTACAATCGTCTCACCACGATTTCGTCATTGACACAGAAAACTCTCTGAGTCAGACCATTAGCTTTATGCGTGATGCGTGTCTGTTGCAACTTCAACAACAACTGATGTCATTATTGATGCTTTGCTTGCTTGCTCACAATTTAAGTCCTGTACAATATATAAACCTTGTGGGTCACAGAACTAAAGAATTTAAGTGAAAATGAAGCCGCCCCCCATGCCATTTTCGCCTGCCCTCCCCAATTGGGAAATGGTACATCCGGGCCTTCACCACCCACAAGGACAGCAAGAGAGAGAGAGAGCACCCTGTCCTGCATGAGTTTGTGCAACACCTTAAGCCTCAGTGATCAAACGGTTAAGCGAAAAAGAAAACAAAAACAGAACCCACAACCGAGACACCGGTGGGGGTTGCAAGACGACACCGCAGCCAGGAGAGAGCAGTATAACCAACTCCATATGACTTAACTTAAGAGAAGGATGAACTCAACCCAAAAAACACCACCACAGGAGACTTCCACACATGTTGTACATCAATACGGATTAACTAGCCAGTTGAAAGTGGCAGTGGTTGAGACAAGCGGTTGTTATATGGCCAACAACCATTGAGACTTTTTTTTTGTACGCGGCCGCACAATCTCTTTAACTGTTGAGAGTGTAAAAATGAAACCAAATGGACCCGCCAGGGTCCATTTGGTTTCATTTTTACGTTCTCAAGAGTTACATCTGGTTAAACAACTTAGCTGGGGACCACCTGGACCGTTGTGCCGCACAGTGAAACGGTAAAAACAGTAATAATAATACTTTTAACAGTTGTAAGGTTGATTAACCTGATCGATTACATCGCTGTTAATCCAAAACAACAACAACAACAACAACAGCTCAGGAACATTCTGTGAAGCTTGTTTTTTTCTTTTCTCCTATTTTACAGCACATATCGTACGGGTCAATATGTGATGACACAGTGTTTGTGTCCACTGTGCAAGGTCACTACGGACAACGAACAGGTCCGAAAAAAAACACACAAAAAAATAAAAAACCAACAAACGCTCCCTCACACACATACAGTACGGAAAAGATTCCTTCGAAAGGAACAAAGTTCACAGTTTTAAAACAGGTTCAGGTCAGTTGATGTCACTCTACTCGCTCCAGAGGCAAAATATCACATGGCCACACAGGTCACAAAACAGATTTAGACTGGCAGAGAAACCCCCGCCCCCCTCTCACCTCCCCTGCGCACACACACACACACACACACGGGTCTCGCACACACACACACACACACACACACGGGTCTCGCACACACACACACACACACACACACACAGGTCTCGCTCACACACACACACACACACACACTCACGCAGGCTACATTTAGCGAGCTGCTACTTTGATCTGAACATACTGGATATCACAAGACTCGCTGGGGGAATAGCTGGGGTTTGTCTTGTATAGAAAGCAACCATCAAGCCACAGACTGTTAATTACATAAAGCCATCAACAGAACAGCGGAGAACATCCTCTGCTCCCAACAGGCCTAAAGTATATATAATAATTAAAGGGGAACTCCACTCATTTTGAATATTTTACTATGTGATTGATGTACCTTCAAGGTGCTTTGTGGACATGATTAAAAAAAAGTTCCCAAGAAATGGAGGTCTGAAGAAAGCCACTAACATGGTGAAACATCTTGATGACATCATCAAGATGTATTTTCACCATGTTAATGGATTTCTTTAGACGCTTCGTTTTTTATGAGAGCGTACAAACGGAATCAAATGAACCCGCTAGGGTTCATTTGGTTGCGTTTGTACACTCTCAGGAAAAAAAAATGAAATGGATGGAATTCCCCTTTAACTGAGCATTGAATAATCATCCTCAATTTTGACCAGGGCCGGATTTAGTCAGCCCTACTAGGGTGGGTTGGAAGAATGCCAAGGTGGGCAATTCCTAAGTTTTTCATATGAAGCAGTGTTTTTCAATCTTTTTGATACCAGGGCTCACCATTTATTCAGCATGTGAGCCACAGATCCTTGAGAGGGTTCCAAGTGGTCCCCAGCTAGGTTGTTTAAGCAGATGTAACTCTTTGAGAACGTAAAAGTGAAACCAAATGGACCCTGGCGGGTCCATTTGGTTTCATTTTTACACTCTCAAGAGTTAAAATATTCATCATGTGAATCAGTTTGGTTCATCATCACCACAGCCTCACCATCTCCAAACTGGAGATGGTGCCATTTGTTATCTAATGATGATGTGTGTGTCTCTCTCTCTTCTCTGTTTGCCCTGTTTTTTTTTCTCTTTTCCTTTTTTTTTTTTGGGGGGGGGGGGGGGGGGGGGGGGTAATCTGATACTTGAGCTAAACAGTGGAGATAATGGATTTATTCATGTTTATTGGGCTGGGCTCAGCTGGAACCGGGGGAGGGAGAGAGAGAGAGGCAGAGACAGAGACAGAGAGAGAGAGAGAGAGAGAGAGAGAGAGAGACAGAGACAGAGAGAGAGAGAGCGCGCTCTCTCCAGTCTCCGGACCGGAGAGGATTCCAGGTGGTCCCCAGGCTAAATAAATGGAAAGTTGGTTTACCAGGCGTAACTCTTTGAGAGCGTAAACATGAAACCAAATGGACTAGAGAATGTAGAAGATTAATGGCCATTTTGATCTTCATGTAATGTTTGATGGTTTTGTTTCCCAAATCCAGCCTGGTATTGTGGACAAAAGACATCTTTAGTTTTGGGGTCTGTGGGGCTAAAATGTCCTCAAATGGCGGTCCAAATGTGGCTCAAATGCTGAATAAATAGTGGGGCCTGGTATCAAAAAGGTTGAAAAACCCCTGGTGTAGTAATATTAATAATACTACTAGTGGCACTGTAATAAACCTATAGTATATAGTTATTTGTTGCCTACCTACATTTCTATTTGGACTTTACTTGTTTCAGGCAATGTAAACAAAGATTTCTCAGAGAGAGAGAGAGAGAGAGAGAGAGAGAGAGAGAGAGAGAGAGAGGGGGGGCAGATGGCACCCAGTAAAAGGAAGGGGCAGGAACAGAAATTGACGGTGACAACTGGAACGGACGCAGAGGAGCACAGATCACATGGCTCTGCTCTGCGGAACATTTTGGACAGTGACCGTTCCAGATTTACAGTCCGTTTCCTAAAGACCCCAGACTGACATCCCCCTTTTTTTTTCTTTCTTACGTCGAACGAGCAAAAAAAAAAACAACTCTGGGAAATGTCAGAGAGCAAAGCGGTGCAGACCGAACCCGATGGTCAGAGAGAGAGCCACACCGGCAGTGACCCAACTTAACTATACCCAACGTTTATATATATATATGGCTGTCAGCATTAACTAGTTCATCACAAGTTAACTCGATTTCACCAAATGAAGGTGAATAGCTGTTAAACATCTGACTTAAAATAAGTTTACATAATTAGAGAATATAGAAAAAACAGAATTTGCACATTCACTCCTAATGGTACCAATATCAGTACAGCTTGGGATTGTGCACAAATTATTTAATTTAGTGGTAAATAGTCCAAATAAATAGCATAAAATGGTGGGCTGTGGCTCAAATGCAGGACAAATAATGGATGAAATAATAGTACAAATCTTGAAAACCACTCCTTTAAGGTACTCCACTATGATTAATCAAAGATTTGCTATGGGCATTCATGCGATTAATCGCAATGACATTTTAATCAACTGACATTGACTATATATATTTATTATTGTGTACCCGCGGACGGGTGGGTGCTATGACTTAATGTAATAGCTCCTCCGGTTTGGGTAAACATTGGGAGAGCTTATTAGCACAGCAACAGGCCCCATGCATCATCTCATTAATAACAAACAGGCACTTGTGTGACAAGCAGTAATTACTGACCTCACAGTACAGAGAGAGAGATGCCCCCCCCCTTGTTTTTTTTTACAGTTCCATAAAGGCAATATATAAAAAAGGTGCAAAATTACAGTGGTCTGTGTGTGTAAGTTTAATCGCTTCCTAAGGTACCCCAAGTTCCTATTTTAGCTAGGCAGCCGTTAGCTCACTGAAACTATACCGTATCATCCATATTATTTATTTTCCTACGTTGCTGTGATAACAGCGGACTGAAAAGGGAAATGTCAAGCTGAAATGAAAACATTATACCTAGGGGCAGGGGGGGTCACACACAAACGCTAAAAACCACAGCGACTCGGAACAGATCGATATCTCACCACCACCACCACCAACGCAACGCGTCCCCGACCCTGATCTGACACAGGAAACGTTAACTTTTATCAGACGAGCTGCAGCTTTGCGTTGCGGTTGCCTGGCGCTCTCTCTCTCTCTCTTTCTCTGTGCGACGAGGTGCAGATCAACTTAATCTGCACCGCGCGCACCCTGCGAGCGTTCTGAACTGGCCCCTTTTTTGCAAGCGCCTGGGAAACATTACAGTCGGAGTTAGAGACAGAGAGAGAGAGTGCGTTGCCCCGGGCGGAGCATTGCTTGCCGGAGTGTTTCAGGCACGTAGCCTTGGCGCCGTGCCTGAAACTTGGCTCGGAGCAAACCAAGAGAGACAGGTTGTACCACATCTGCTGCTGCTCGTCAAACACAGCCTCACCGAAAGACACTTTGTAAGGTGGAAGGAAAATCTGAGTTGAAACTAACGCGTGGAATGCGCTGTGTTGGGTACTGTTTGTACTCACGCACACAAAGACATTAGTGCGGCTTCTTGTATAGGCCGCCGTAAATTCCCTCCCGCGCCTGTTGCGCTTTTTAAGTGGCCGTTTTCATAATTCCCGGCATGCCTTCTTTGTCGTTGTAGCACATTGTGATGGCACAACGCAAATCCATGCAAATCAGAATTTTCCCCAGCCATCGTATCAAAACAGATATCTAAATATCCACAAATTCCGTTTGAGCTTTGCTCATTAGCAATTACGTCAAAGGCTAATCGATGTGAATGTCGAGGGTAATCGAATGATGATGATGATAATAATAATGAAACCTCTCTACTGAACGAACGGTGAGTCCACGTGAAATAACTTAGATGAACAATTAAGTCATACAAACTGAAGAAAAAAGGTGAGGTAGATGGAAAAAAATCAACACAATCAATGTAAATAAGGGGGAAAAATGGTGATCTACCTACAATATAAATCCATTTGGAGTCGAAACAAGGGTCTTCTCTTCTTGTTCTTCAGCCCAACATGTTTGTCATTTACATGTAAATAAGACCCACAGACGGGGTGTCCTGAGCTCCGTGTCAGTCAAACACCTACACCGGGTCAACTGGAAAAGTGCCAATGGGCGTCGTAAACATCTCATCTGTGTTGCCTTTGCATCATCAAAGGCTCCTCTGATCTAATCAGAGCACAGTGGTCAGGCCTTTGTTGTTCCCATTAGGGTCTGTTGCTGTCGCCTTGTCCGCCGACTCGCAGAGCCCCTCGTTCATGGCGTCGCTATCCTCCGAGCTGCACTTGCTCCTGCCGCCGTGCGGCTCGCTCTGCCAGCTGTGCCCGCCGCCCGAGACGAACCCGTTGGGCCCCCCCAGCCGCGAGGAGGCGAAGCGGTTCCGGCGGTTCAGGCACAGGATCTCCTTGAAGGCGTGCCTGAACTCGGGGCTCCGGCAGTAGATGAGCGGGTTGAAGGCCGAGTTGGCGTAGCCGATCCAGTTGAGTATCCGGAAGGTGAGGCTGATGTCGTCCACCTTCCAGATGGCCACCACCACGTTGAGCAGGAAGAAGGGCAGCCAGCACAGCGTGAAGATGCCCATGATGATGCCCAGGGTCTTCAGGGCCTTGTGCTCGCGCAGGCAGAACTTGGTCTTCCGGGAGCCGCTGCGTCCTCCTCCCCCGCCGTCACCCTGAAGCCCTCCCTGGGCGTCCAGGGACGCCGGATCCGGGCGGAAGCGCCGCTCGCTCTGGTCGATCTTGCGCAGCTGCCGCTTGGCCTCCTGGAACACGCGGCTGTAGACGAACACCATGATGACCAGCGGTATGTAGAAGGAGATGATGGACGAGGTGATGGCGTACGCCGTGTTGGTGTTGAACTCGCAGCAGTCGCTGTCCTCGAGGCAGCGCCGCGCCTCGTCGTCGTCCGACACCCACCACTTCATGTGGATGGGCAGGAAGGAGATGAGCGCCGCGATCACCCACACCAGCACCACCACCACGCGCGCCCGGCCCTTGGTGAGCAGCGACTGGTAGCGGAACGGCGAGGTGATGGCCAGGTAGCGGTCCAGCGCGATGACGCAGAGCGTCTCGATGCTGGCCGTGACGCACAGCACGTCGGTGGCCGTCCAGAACTCGCACCAGAAGTTGCCGAAGTGCCACGTGCCGAGCAGGATGTAGCAGGCGCCGAACGGGATCACCACCAGGCCCATGACCAGGTCGGCGCACGCCAGCGACGTGACGAAGCAGTTGGTGACGTTCTGCAGCCGCTGGAAGCGGCCGATGGCCGTGATCACCAGGATGTTGCCGAACACGATGCCCAGCACCAGCAGCGACATGAGCATGCCCAGGAGGACCATCTCGGCCTCGCTGTAGCCGCCGTCATGGTCGCTGGCGGTGTTGTTGTTGCTGTCGTCTCCGTCGGCGAGGAGCGGCGGCGGCCCTGACGCCGAGGAGCCGTTTATCACTTGGCTCACGTTGAGCGGGGTGGTTGGACTTCCCATAATCTGAGGAGACCAGAGATAGATGAAGCAACGCATGTGGGTGTACCCACCGCCGTGTGCACATGAACACACACACACACAAGCAAAGCAGGAAGATAAACACACGTTCTCTCTCTGTTGTGTGCACGTCACACAGACACATGCAAAGCAGGAACACAAGCACGCGTTCTCCCCCTTTCTCTTGCACACACACACACACATGCACACACAGAGAGAGAGCTTAGCGCTCACACATGAGGGTCACTCAATCACATTGCTCTGGACCACACACACACACATCACACAAAACACGAGGTCACTCACCCTCACACCCACTCTCTCACTCTCACGCACGCACGCACGCACGCACACACGCACACACACACACACACATAAATATTGATAATAAGGAAGGAACACATTCAGTGCGGCATTTCACTTTTGTGAAGTCAAATGTATTCAACATTTGAATATACTTTGGGGAAAAAAGTAACTGTGTACGATTTTTCGTCCTCTAATCGATCACATCTTTTGATCTTGCATTAAAGTGATTTCCTTCCTATACTTCAGTTAACCTCTTTATTTTTACTAGACCAACAAGGACAGCAAGTGCTCAACCGTGCGGCCGGCAACGTTTAGTTCGTGAACCAAAGAAGCATGGTGAAAAGACAGGTTAGTACATTTTTAAAAAACGACGACAAACCTCCACAGGTAGTTGTCCCGTTTCTGATGGCCTCCCATAAAAGAAATTAGAGCTCTCCAAGGCTGGGATATATAGTGCAGTATATAGTTCCAATAGTAAGTCCACTTCAGCGTTCCATGTTTTGTTCAGTGCTGCTGTGTGTCTCTGTGTGTGGCTCCTCTCTCTCTCCCCCTCCCTCCACCTCTCTCTCTCTCTCTAGGTCTCTCAGTCACCAGGCCAGTCCCTGGGCTCAGAGCCGCGCTCCTTCTAATGTGTCTCCCGGGCTAGTTGTCAGAGCCCTTATAACGTTCTGTGATGACATCACGGCCGCTCCTCGGCCAATCGGCTGGCCCGTGTGGCAGTGGAGGGAGCTGGAAAGCTGCAGTGAGTTTGAACAGAGAGTACTCCTGGCTGCTGCTCAGAGAGAGCACACACACACACAGCACTGCAGTTGGGCTACACTAAGATTTGATAAGGTTTTATTTATTTTTTTATTATTATTTTTTTTTTTTTTTTAATAACTATGTTTAACCACACAAGCATTATTTTCTAGGCCACTTTTTTAAATGGGGAAAGAGTAATAGCGTGTACAAAAAATAGGGGTGTCAAGCAAAAAAATAAATGAATAAAAAACTAGGGCTGTTGAACGATTAATTTTTTTAATCAGGTTAATCGCAGGTTCAAAATTATTTTAATCATGATTAATCACTATTCAAACTATGTCATAAATATGCCATTTTTTCCTGTACAGGATTTGAACATTTAAAAAAAAAAGAAACAAAATCTAGGAGAAAGACCTGTTTATCATTTTAATATTTATCAAAATAGGTGATCTACAAGCCCCCAATGCTTGTAGATCCCTTGAGCTAGACTCTAGGGCTCTGGTTACAGGGACACACACAGCTACAGTACGTCTTTATAAAACCGTGCTCTACGCATTTTTTTTCTTTTTCCAATGAGAAAATGTCTCAGTGGGTTGAGTCAGTGTGCACAAGTGTTAAAAGTTTTAATCAGATTAATCAACAAAATTTAATAATTCCATGAACTCCATTATCTTAGACAGCCTTACAAAAAACACAGGAACATTTATCACTACCGTGCCTCAAACTAAACAATTCATGCTTCACATTTTTACATTGATAAACTTTTACTTAAGCATGTGCTTTAATGAAATGAAAGTAAGGGCGCCAGTGGTTAATTAATCAGCCTGTTGGTGATTTATCCATCAATAATTACCATTCAGCCATACATTATCCCCGTTATAACATGGCCAACACGGCCACCTATCATGAATTAATTGATAAATGACCCAAAACACAACAACAAATATTGCTTTAGTTTCACGCTGGCTGGTCTGCACAGCTGCAGGGCTGCAGCACTGACGATAAATGAGGAAGTGAGACTATCAAGATTTCCGTATACATTTTCGGATACTGCTTTTTTCTCGCCCAAATGTTTTCAAGAACAGTTAAATGAGAGCAATGATTAGCTGTACGTGGCAGTGTGTGTGTGTGTGTGTGTGTGTGTGTGCGCGTGTGCGTGTTCACATGGCTGTCATGTTCAAACGGAGAGCAGGTGCACGGCTAGCCTGGCTCCAGACCCACAGATGCAGCCTACTCTATTGAGTGCACTGCGTTTCTTGGTCTGGTGTTGTGTTGTCAATGCATGATTTAGAAAATGTATTATCCAATGAGAGTCAGAGTTTTATGTGAGTTTATATTGACAACAGTGTCTGGTTTGACGTCCGATGCAGGCATTATGTGATTGGTTGAGCGAAACTCGAATCCCCTCCCCCTGGAAAACACTCAGACAGGGGACAATGTCAGACTCATAAGCTTCAGGAAACTGAACTGGACTACTGCGCAGCTGCATTCAAACAAGCAAAGTAATAATGGTGTATATAAACGGACCTTCCCCTCACCCAAACATATACAGTACATGTGTATCTGTACATCATAATAAAACAGTCAAATCCATGTTTAACAGCCTGTGTGGTTCACCACTAATACCAGGTGAAAGGTGAGCCTATATGCCGTTTCCTTTAGCATTTGTTTATTATCTATGATTCATGGAGGGATTAGAGATTACACTGCAGCCGCTGCTCGGTAAAGACTTCCCACTGACTTTGCCGGTCAAATGCTTGCCAATGAAATTCTCCAATGTTCATTCCAGGTGTTTTCTCATGTAGATATTAGTAGCAGCAAAAACAACCGCATATCAAGTGAATGAAATAGTTTTTCTTGGCCCGAGGCCTATCTCGGCTCCCCCGTGTTTCGCGGGAGAACGATGTGAGAGTTGACCGTGACTCTGAACACAAAGCCGCTGCGGCGCGTTCCCACTCTGTTCCTATAGTACACCGCACAATACACAATACAAGACAACGATTTCAGGTGTGTTGTTACGGTTACCATTTGGATTTCCCTGCCAATGTAAGCGGGTTCCTGGAGTTCTTGCAAATGCCCTGCCATGTGTTCGTTTTGCCTGAGATAACAACATTCAAATTGTTGGCGTGCTCGACTGCTGCCGACAACAAGCAGAGCTCTGTGTTTGGAGGAGCGAAGGTCCCAGGGGCGGATGTAACATTTCCCAATCGGGGGGGGGGGGGGGGGGCAGGAGAAATCGCACCACAGTTACAGGGCTTTTAGGCAAGTAATAACATCAGGTGCTGTTGAAGTTGCAACAGACACGCAGCATGCATAAAGCTAAAGGTCTGACTCAGAGAGTTTTCTGTTTTCAATGATGAAATGCTGTTGGTTTAATGGTGCCACAGCTGTAGTGAGTCAGTAGCAGCAGTAGCGTTTCATGTTTCACTCATTTTAAATATAAGCACTTTAATTTGAAATATCTTGGGTTGTTTTGCATGCCATGGTGTTTGATGGCGCATTTAGGGGGACATTGACACCCCCCCCCCATGCCCATGCCTAGATCCGCCCCTGGAAGGTGCAGCAGTGACAGGCAGCAGCAATGAAACAAGAGGCAGCAGGTGCATGGGAGTGGCGTGTCAGTTAGTTGTCCTCAACGGTTCAGTGCCTTCTTTCAGCGGTTCCCTGCTTTATTGAATGAATTCCCCATTGGGATCAATATTGGTCCATCTACTACAGTATCTGTTTCTACTCTTACTATGACAAATCCACACCAAAACACGCTGGACATCATTCTATACCTCATTTCCCGTGACATCATACATATTGCCCTTGATTTCTCTCATAGATGCCCCCTTTTTGTACATTTACCCCCCTGAGGTCTGCCCCTACCTCCCCCCACCCACAATGCAGTTTGTATTGCTGCAGGTTGTCTTTATTCTAAGGTGTTTTAGTAGCTCCAAAATGTCATTTTGTTTCACACACATCACATCACATCACATCACATCACATCACACACTACAAGATAATCTGCCCGATTACTTTACTCACCGCTACATGACTTAAAAAACATGAGCTTCAACCTGAGTGATTGGAGAGGAGAGTGGCAGAAGTGAGGAGGAGGAGGAGGAGGAGGAGGAATATATTACCTCTGGGATTGCATGTAATGTACAACGCATGCATGGTCATCAGTAAACCATTAAAATATGAAGTGTGGGTGAAAAGGGGGCAAATATTTATTGGAGCTAATAAAATACCTGCATTGGAATGCATTACAACCTGCAGCAATGCAAACTGTGGGAGGGGAGGGGGACCTCAGGGGTAAATGTATAGAACAAGGGGCGTCTATGACAAAAATCAAGTGCAATATATGTATATGATGTCACAGGGATCAAGGTATAGATGGATGCCCAATGTGTTTTGCTGTGGATTTATTCTTTAAAGGAGTGCACAAAATCTAGTTTGTAAACAGATTTGAACCTAACTCCACCTCACCTCATCATCATCATCAAACTGCTGAAGACTGCTGCGCTGTGATTGGCTACCCCCCCCCCCCCCCCCCCCCCCCCCCACACACACACACACATTAACACAGCCTTGTCCTGAGCCCGACAAATGTTTTGACAACATGATTCTTTAACAACAGCAAGGTTCTGGACCCCCTGCAGGGCAAGGCAAGTGTCTGTCTGCGGGGAAACAGCTGCAGCATCAAAGTAGAAGCCACGTAGAGGGGGGAGGGGGAAAATATAGCTATATACAGTATGTATATCTAGTTTGATTCCTGGCTAAAAAAATGGCTATAATGCCTTTAACCTGTGCATACAAAAAGCTGTGCTCCTGGTACAGTAGCTCCAGGCTAGCCTGCAGGGTTTATGGAATACCTCCAAACTGAGGATTTATGACTGGCAACAGAATGGTAAAAACACACACACACACACACACACACACACACACACACACACACACACACACACACACACACACACACACCACACACACACACACACACACACACACACACACACACACACACACACAAAATCAATGAAGAAAAAAAAAAAAAAAAAAAACTCATCTAATGAAATGTGAAGGTCCAGTAGTCTTATTAGGGCTCCTATAGTGATATTCAGGGGTTTGACACAAATCCTCACTCACACACACACGGTTTAGATACGTTTGCCAGCAAGCAAGATCCTGCCTGGTTCTGGTCCACTGGTCCTGTCATACACACTTAGGATCAGGGCCGGATCTAGGCATGGGCATGGGGGGGTGCAATGCCCCCATAAAATCCCCAGTCTGCCCCACCAAACACGATGGCATGCAAAACAAAACAACCAAAGATATTTCAAATTAAAGTGCCTACAGTATGTTTAAAATGATTTGAAACACTACTACTACAGTTGTGTCACCACTAAACCAACAGCATTTCATCATTGAAAACATAAAACTCTGAGTCAGACCTTTAGCTTTATGCATGCTGCGTGTTTGTTGCAACTTCAACAACAACTGATGTTGATATTGATGCCTAATAAAAATCCTGTTCGCGCCCGTTCGCTTCGTGCCACAGCCGATGAAGCCGCCCCCATACCATTTTCTCCTGCCACCCCCAATTGGGAAATGTTACATCCGCCCATGTTTAGAATGTTCTGGACCAGTCCAAGACAGACATGGTCAGCAGTTTCTAGGAAAACGCTCGAGAAATGCACATACGTTCGTACGTATGCGTGTGCGTGCGCGTGTGTCCACCACATGTGTGCATTGCGCTTCCTCCATGCGTGTGAGTGTGATTCATTGATTGATTGTCTCTCCACACTCTGTACCTTTTTCATTATTTAACTACTTACACCCCGTACGGTTGAGCGGAGTCTCCCAGGGCTGGTGTCTTTTCTGTTTTGTGAGGACGATTGTCAAGCTCACAGCGCCAAGCAGAACGCTTTTTCAACGCTTCGAAGCAGAAGCACGGACGCGGCATGGGGTTTCAAGGGGATTTTCCTAGAAATGGAGGTCTGAAAAAAAAACATGTTAATGATTTTTTCTTTTAGGACCTTTTTTTGTTGAAAATGGGTGGAATTTCCCTTTAAGGACAATAACAATAACAAATTCATATAGCACATTTCCAGCCTTTCCAAACTTTTTGCCAGCCTGCAGCGCCCCCATTTGGTCCAGAGTTTCATACGTATGCATTAAGTAATTGATTGATTGATATTTCAGAGATGTGTAACTGCCCCCCCCCCCCCCCCCCCCCCCCCCCCCCCCCCCCCCCCCAGCTGATCGCATCATTTCCTGTCCCGGAAGTGTCACTTCCGACCAAAACAACCAGACCAAAACAACCAGCTCTTCCTCACACAAACACAGAAGAGATGCTAGGATGTTGCTATATGCCAAAGTGAATCATATTGAAGTGAAAGTTAAGTGGCTGCCATGTAATTTTAAATGTAATTGTAACCTTGTTTATGTCAACAAAATCTCGTCTTAACGTCCACGGCAGTCAAACAATTAAACGTCAAGAAATAATGAAGAGGTGAGTCTTGAAAAATATATACACAGATAGTTAGGACATTTTAGCAGTTATCTGACTGATCTGGGAAATAAATCGTTACCAAGAAATGTCTTCACCAATGTGTTGCTAGTGGTGTCTAATAACATGTACTAAAAGGTTGAAATTCAACTCCTCTGGGAAACCTATTAAAAACAAGTCAATGGCAGGGTACTAGTCACAACCTATAGAAGGCAAAGCATGCAACATGTTATCATGCCTTATGGGATATGGCATATGTGATACTGTATGTCTATCCATACCAAAAAGCATGACAAAAAAACACACTCATCCTGAAAATGCCATAGCTCAAATGTGCTGATTAAGCACATCTACGATGACGTGTAGGGCTGATTTTAGGCCAAGGAATGAAGAATAAATTATGTTTAGTACTGTTGAGCCAACAGTGAAGAAATCCATTGAGCAGACCATGCATTGTGTGGATCTGATATTTTTTTTGTGAAATCGATCTTCTTCTTGTCCACCAACGGTGGACCAATATCCAGCCGGACGACACGGTCTGATACGTTTGTTATTTAAGATCAAATCAGTTGTACTGGACTTAATGTTCTCGACCAGAAGAGACAGTCAGCATTTCTCTGAATCGTATGTGTTTGTGTGGGGCAAGGGCGGATGTAACATTTCCTAATTGGGGGGGCAGGAGAAAATGGTATGGGTGCGGCCTCATCGCCCGTGGCGCGAAGCAACACGGGCGATGAAGCCGCACTCATATCATTTTCGGTTACAGGACTTTTATTAGTCAAGTAAAGCATCAAAATAACATCAGTTGTTGTTCAAGTTGCAACAGACACGCAGCATGCATAAAGCTAAAGGTCTGACTCCGAGAGTTTTCTGTTTTCAATGATGGAATGCTGTTGGTTTAGTGGTGACACAGCTGTGCCACAACTGTAGTTGTGGCACAATTGCAGTAGTAGTGTTTCAAATATAAGCACTTTAATTTGAAATATCTTGGGTTGTTTTGCATGCCATCGTGTTTGGAGGGGCAGTCAGGGCATTTAGGGGGGCATTGCCACCTCCCATGCCCATGCCTAGATCCGCCCCTGGGCACACGTCTTCGTCTTGATGTTCTCTGCATTGTTTGTTGCCGATAGAGGATTATTCTAGCCGTCTGCAAGGGAACATTGTGTGCACCAGCCTCAATGGAAGCGGGACTGAACAATGACAGCGGACCAAAACTGGAAAGTATTCTTTTGTGACAGCTTTCAGAACTCAGCTGAGTCGAAGAGCTCAGCCAATCAACCTTTTTAATCCATTTGGACAGCTCTTCTACTACTACCGCTGGAATACTCATGTAATTTTTCCCAGAGGAAGCATAGAAGAAAATGGGGTTTGAAATGCACTGTTATTAGATCTTAGTTAAAAGGGAATTCCAAATGGAAGAGTCTGAAAAAAAAAAAAAAAAAATCATTAACTTTAACCATGTTAATGATTTTTCGTTTAGGACCCGTTTTTCTGAGAGCGTACAAATGGAACCAAAAGGAATCTTGAAAATGGGTGGAATTACCATTTTCAAGAATTAAGTGGTTCACCTTTGTTATCACAAAATGTTTGTGCTACAGCTTAGTGATTCCCAACACTGGGCTCCAGGTGGTCCCCAGTTAAATAGAGATTTAGCAACCAAACGGATGGACCCCTCGTAAGGTCTTTAACTCTTGAGAGCATGAAGAATTGCTCATCTGCATTTCTTATCTTAACAATAAGTCTACACACAATTAGATAATGTAGAATTATTATTTTGATCAAAGTGTTTCCTTCATCTCTCCTGTGGAACCAACATCCGTACAGCATGTGACTGGAGTCTTAGTCCCCAAAAATATTCCAAGTATTGGGTCTGAAGAGGCTAAACAAAAAAAGGACTTGGAAAAGATTGGAAAAGGCTGGTATAGATAACAGTGAAGCCCTGCAATACAAAATACATTTTCAGCTGCCATGCAAAGATCAATTATTAGCCTGTTTCACAGATAAAAATGCCTTGTCTACTCGTTTATTGCATCGCTTCCAATTAAATGTGGTCCTCTTGCATCCTCTCTTCGTTCTCCCTGCTCATTAGATGAAACTACACGCAGTAGACGGTCATAATATTATGTGCTACAGCCTATATATATATATATGGTCATATCGATCGTATTGGTGGGTTTGGAGTAACAGCCTAGCCGAGCGACTTGATGCCAGGTTGGACACGGCCTTCCCTCTGACTGTCTGCAATGTGTGTGTGCCTGTGGTACACATGAGTGGTTTTCAACCAGTGGTCTGGGGACCACCAGTGGTCCCTGAGAGGATTCCAGGTGGTCCCCAGCTAAATGATGGACAGTTGGTAACCCAATGGGCCCTTATAAGTCTGTAACTCTTGAGATCGTAAAATGTAACCAAATTATATTCAAACATCTGAATTACTTCATTTTCAAGAATGTACACATTTAGAAAATGAAGATGAATTGTTATTTTTCCAGTTATCTCTCTTGAACTTTTGGAGTCAAACTTGAAAATCCTTACTTTTTGGTTCCAGACACTCGAGAGACTAAACTCAACATCAAATGGTAGTCCGTGGCTAAATAGTGGGCCCTGGTATGAAAAAGGTTGAAAACCACTGCTTTAAGCAAAATCACTTCACTACACTACATGTAAAACGCTTTATGGGTGAGAAGCAGTCGCAGGTCGTTATTATTTACTTATTTTTTCGTACTGGAAAAGGGACTGTTATACAGATGGAAAAGGGCAGGGGCTGAAGGCTCCATTGATGTGTATGTGTGTGCACGTCCCTGGACATAATGCCATCGCCATCCACTTTGATGTACGTGTGCACGTCCATATAGTGCTAGCTGTGCTTGCTGCATGGACATCAGACACGACGGTTACATACTAACTGCGATCTGCGGCCGTACTTAATGTCGCACGTCGATGATGCGTGCATGTGTGTGTGCAATTCACTATGTAGGCATTTAGCAGAGCAGATCCTTCCCAGATCCACTTACAATAAACAAGGCATGGGGGGGGGATGTGCACCCGTGCATGTATTGTACAGCGTGTGTGTGTGTGTGTAAGTGTGTGTGTGTGTGTGTGTGTGTGTGTGTGTGTGTGTGTGTGTGTGTGTGTGTGTGTGTGTGTGTGTGTGTGTAGCGACTGTAGCGTGCACGTGCAGTGTGCACACTGCTAGTTGGAAGTGATGGCTTCCAGTGCTCGGAAACATGCTCTGGGTTTCGTTTGTAGACATCCAGACCATAAAATGCAAAAAGAAAATCCCCAGCTGAGCGAAAGTGCTTATAATAAACCACACGAAGTCTGTAATGTTTCAGATAATATAACATGAATATGACATGAATCGCCATCTCATCATCATAAGGCCCGTTCTCTCTCTCTCTCTGGGTGTCCAATCCATTTCCCGTACATATAATACTTGTGCAGTATATACAGTATTAGTGTATATGGCCACCGGGCTCCTCCTACCTTGTGCTTCTCGCGACACCTGTATAGTATACGGTCCCATCAATCTACTGTATGTTAACTTCATTGCCACATTTCAATATTTTTTTCTGCTCTGCTTTCTTATTCAGCAGGCTCCATGGATCATAACTGCAGACCCCCCCACCCCCCACGCTGTGTTTCAAGGGTTTCCGAGGACTACAGCTATGGACATTGTTATGCAGTCGTTAATATTATTATTATTGGCGTTGCTGCATACTCCCCCTCTCCCTCCTTCCTCTCGACCCAACCAGTGGAGGCAGAGCGCCAGGTTCTGCTACAGTTTTTTTTTTTACCCCTTCCGTGCTGCCGACACCAAGTGCTTGTTCACGGTACGGGGTTTGGGAACTCTCCATTCAAGTATCTTGACCTCTTCTATGTGAAGAGTATATAATAACGTCAACCTTTATTGTGCTCAGATAGCGATACTGGTATCGGGTCAATATGACCCTCAAATAGGCTACTTGAACTCAGAACCAGCCCAGATACTCTGACCCTAGCCTCGATCTCCAGGCTTCCATCTGCGTTGCGAGATGAGAGCCTGGATTCAGGGTAACGAACGACACGACTGAAAAGACAGGACTTCCGGTTTATTAACTTCCACCGGAAGTTGCCGGATGTTGTTATTTTTCCAGCCATCACAGCGCTGTGCTCCCGAAAATGAATACCCCGTGGAAAAAAAATATTTCTCCGTTTGTACTCGCAAAGCTGTTGTAAAGGTTTAAAAGATGGAATTGTGTGCATTTTGCACACTTCTATAACTTGCTTTGTATGTTGAAATCATTATTTCTGAAAATAAGAGTGAACAAGTCAAGTCGCTAGTGAGGACTGAACAGGGTTTTTTCTCAGGGGACTGTAAATACAGTGACTTCCACAACTACCGCTCATAGTCTGAAAAGCACACAGTTTGCCCATGGGGTGCTCTGACCCCGAGTACCAAGAACATCCAACTGACACTAGAACGAAGGCAACAGGAGCAAAACGGACCCACCACTGCTGCAAATTGCCAAAAATGTGACGATCTACAATCATAATAACAACTAACAAGTGTAGATCTGAGATCGACCTGGATATACGAGAAAAAGAGGGTAAAATAAGTGGGTACTCTTATGTACAAAAAATGTACTCGTATCACTACTCAGCATCAGCGAGTACTAAAAATTAAGTTTCAGACCCAGTCTGAGAAAAAAGTGCTGTACTGTAGGGGTACATATCGGCCCATATACTTAGGACTTGTCTGAACAGGGTTGTATGCATTTTATAGGACAAGCGTGTTGAAACGTGCATATATATCGTTCTTACACTCCAGAATAAAACGTCATCCCCAACATGCCTGACTTTTCCCTTTTACTTATCCTCCACCAAGCTCTTGTTGGTGAGGATCGATCAGTGCCTTTAACGTGTCGTTTTGCACAGACAATGACATTTTCCTGTCATTGTCAATGGCAATCGTGTCAGGAGTTAGGACAAAGAGCTGTACAGGGGAGGGCTCCCCAACAATGTCACAAATCATACCCAAATCATACCCAAACTTGATGTGGAGTGCAGGCAAAATCCAAAATCCACATGAAACAGATTCATTTTTAACTTTACAAATGCAACACGTCTCACCATTTGCGACATGAATATAAATATCCTGCCCCCAAAACTATGGAACGCAATTCCCATTGTAATCAGAACCACTGACTCACTGACCCATATCTTCAGACCCCAGACCCAACCTAGGTATTTAGGTAGCATATTTAAGTAGACTTAGAAAGAGGTTACCTAGACAGGATGTGAAATGCATTACCATGTTTTAGTGCTTAATTTGTGAATTGTAAATTCTGCTTAAATAATAAATTCTAAATTAAAGGAATATGTGTATATGATATGCAATGTTGCAATGTTTTTTTACATAACGGAAATTGCTCTGGATTAAGAGTGTCTGCTAAATGCCTAGATTGTAAATTGTAAATCCATAGAATGATCCCTGCATTGCCTATTTGTTGTATTCATTATTATTCACACGACTAGGTCATGGAGTGCAGTTCTAGTGAGATACATCATATTACTGTAATCGAATCACTGATCTTCACCGAATTAGGTACACAAACGTGATGTCTGGAGTCAGAGTGTCTGGTGATGCCACAAATGTTGAACCATATGTCGTAGAAGAACATTACCCCAGCCTCCGCGGACACAATAAATGGAACTATACGGATGGCATACTTACAATGCCGTCATCTGTATGGATTGAAATGTTCACCCATGTGCACTGTCACGGAAATAAGCAAAACAAATAAAGTACGTGGAGGCATCTGCGGCCCACAACTTTTCACCACGTGACCATCAAACGCAGGATATATTTGCTATACATTCGTACGCTGCAATACACTTGTGGATTCAACTCAGGGGTTGACACTAAGGTCTCTGAGGCACTTGCCCATCGGGCAAGTGCAAGTCAGGTTCTACTTGCCCTCAGGTCATGGTCACTTGCCCCCCAAAAATATATTGTAAATTTTGCATTTAAGTTTACTTCCTACTTGGGTGCTTGGGTTCCAGGTAGTCCCCAGTTAAGTTGGTTAACCAGATGTAACTCTTGAGAACGTAAAAATGAAACCAAATGGACCCGCAAGGGTCCATTTGGTTTCATTTTTACACTCTCAAGAGTTAAAATTAATCATCTTAATTAGCCCAAGTCTACACAACTAGAGAATGTAGAAGATTAGGTCATTTTGATCTGTATGTTAATTTGCCTGTTTTGTTTCCCAAATCCAGCCTGGAATTGTGGATATCTAGAAAGCAGGGAAAGACACAGAGGCAGAGTGCAATGACTGCCTTCAAGACAAATTTATCTTGTGTTGTGTTATAGTGCACTAAGTTGCACACTTGCCCGATCGGGCAACCAGGTAGCAGTCTTCACTTGCCCCACCATTTTTTTTTACTTGCCCCGGGCAAGCGGGCAAGTGTTAGTGTCAAGCCCTGCAACTAAACGCAGTTCTGTCTCCTCGGCGTTGTGCTGTGCAGTGCGCCGTCCCTTTTTCCCCCCATCCATCCAGTCAGTGTGGATCTGAGCATCAGCTATACCAATTTAGACCCATGGCCACGGCGAACGGGATTCCTGTTCAGTGTCCTGTTTTGAGGCTTTGGCAAGAGAGAGTTGTCTGCACGTTCGATTAATCATGAACGGTTTCCTCGGCTCATGACGCGTGTCTTCCTGCTTCCCGTCACTCCCGGACGGAGCGTTGGAATACGTTCCACATTTGGAAAAGCCACTAAGTGACTTTGGCTCTGGCGCTTGGACCTTTAGCACTGCGTTGTAGAGCTGTCCCCGAAGAGGGAGACTTTGTTATCACATCCCCCACTGATTCATGTTATGGATAGTTTTTGTGCCACACCAGCAACTAATTACAAGTTCAGGATGAAATATTCTAACATCTAGAGCAGGCGTTTTCAACCTTTTTGATACCAGGGACCACTATTTCTTCAGCTTCAGCGTTTCAGCACCACAGAACCCAAAACTAAACATTTTTTGTTTTGCTTTTGTCCACAATTCCAGGCTGGATTTGGGAAACAAAAAAAAAATCCAACATACAGATCAAAATGACCATACATTTTTCACATTCTCTAGTTGTGTAGACTTGGGCTAATTCACATGATGAAAATTTTAACTCTTGAGAGTGTAAAAATGAAACCAAATGGACCGAAAGGGTCCATTTGGTTACATTTTTACATTCTCAAGAGTTACATCTGGTTAACCAACTTAACTGGGGACCACCTGGAACCTTCTCAAAGACCACTGGTGGTCCCCGGACCACCTGTTGAAAACCCCTGATCTAGGGTAGACAACGTTTAGGAAACCAAAGCCAAATTATTTTGGCATCGCTTCCTCGACATTGTAGAGGCCAAACATCAAGACACAATGAACGGAGCACTTAGGGTGACCAGATCTAGGGCTCCATTTTCTTAACATGATATACCCCCTAAATATATCCCTAAATTCTTTGGCTTTTCTACTATATTGAAAAATCTTTTGGAATAGTTCAACGTGCCAATCTATTGACATGTTGTGAACTTGTAAACTGGCCATTTTACAATTGAACATTTTTTTATATATATAGTTTAGAAAGGCAAAGAAGTTAAGGGATAAGGGGGTTAAGGGATACGGTTACGAAAATCTACGCCCTAAACTGCTCATTTGCGGGACAGGAAGTATTGCGCGTGTGGGACAACATGGTTAGCAAATTATTAAGATATTGATGTCATGTCAGGCGCTTTTGAGCCTTCAGCTATTTTTGATACGACAGTGTACATGCAATGTGGTCTGTCTGGAGTGGGTGTGGAAATATAGTGGCACCCTAGGGGAATACTGGGGTTGTTTTGACAGACTTAAAAAAACACTATCTATAGCAGGAAAAGAGACAACAGAAAGGCACATACTGTATTAGGGCATTTGAACACGGTCAGTCACAATGTGGGACAAATTAGAAGTCTTGGAAATGAGGGACTGTCCCTGCACGCAAAGAGGGACATCTCCTGGTCACCCTATAGGAGCACATCACCCATTTCAACATTGTTTTCCGTGTCGCTAAAGGCCGTTTACAAGAGGGTGTCGTTTCTTTCTACTGGTGTGCTAGAGGTGTGCAGAAACACGATGCCTAAACCGGGCGACGGTCGGTTTGGTCGTTTCAAACCAACGAGATTTGAAATGTTTATTTATCCAAGAACAATGGCTTCTATTTTAGTGCGGATACTTCCATCCAGGAAGAGAACGGCTGAAAGAAAACAGCCGAGCACGTAATACCTTGGTCACGGCGCACTGTGAGGTGCTAGAGGATGCTGCAGTCAGTGTCCTGTATAAACGTATACAGTATGCGCATGTTGCAGTCGCGCCTTACCCCACTGCTCTGCCCTTTTCATCCGAAACAATGTTTTTCAACCCTTTTTCACACCAGGACCCACTATTTATTCAGAATTTGAGTCACAGACTACCATCTGATGACATTTTAGCCTCCAGAGACCCCAAAAACTAAAGATTTCTTTTGCTTTTGTCCACAGGGCTGGATTTCGGAGAAAACAAAACAGCCAAACGTATAGATCAAAATGACCATTAATCTTCTACATCCTCTAGTTGTGTAGACTTGGGCTAATTCAGATGAATGAATATTTTAACTCTTGAGAGTGTAAACATGAAACCAAATGGACCCGCAAGGGTATACAATAGGTTTCATTTTTACATTTGGTTTTCATTTTTACACAATTGGGTCTACAGTTCCTTGCTTTTGGCAAAACTTTGATCAAAATATAACAATTATTCTACATTCTCAATTTGTGTATATCCACGAGTTTCCCCGCCAACATTTCTTCTTCAGATTTACATGCAATTCTCCACAGACAACCATCAGAAAAATATTGTCTTATTAAAATAAATTGAAAATATTTCAATTCAACCTCACAATGTGTCGCTGTGAGCTATCAGCTTTTCTCATTTGTGCTGGTCATAATACAGTAGACCTGGTCATCTGTTTCTGTTGCAAACCTGGCAACACTGTGAAAAGAAAGAGTAAACACACAAACGCAAAGAATTACAGGCTATAAGAAAGTTGTGGATAGGCCTCTTGTCTAGTAGAAATTAAGTAACAATCTCACTGTTGAGAGCATAGAGGGGAAAGCAATAATAAAAAAGCATTTCACACCCCCTTTTACAAGAGTTAAACGGGAATTCCAACCATTTTGTAAATTTTCCTGAGAGTGTACAAATGTGAACCAAATGGTTCCATTTGTTTCCTTTTGTACAAAGGACAAAAGGTCTTAAAAGAAAAATCATTAACATGGTGAAACACAACTTGATGATGTCATCAAGTTGTTTTACCATGTTAATAATTTTTTTCAGGAAACACAATTTCTAGTTAACACAAAATGGGAGGACATTTTTATCACGTCCACACATCTCTAAGGTATATTAATGACATTGTAAAGTGTTGAAAATGGGTGGAATTCCCCTTTAAAGATCTATATCAGGTTCCAGTTTGTGGTTACCAGCTCTCAATTATTCAGCACAGGGACCAGCCGGGACTCCCTCGAGGACCACTGGTGGTCCCCGGGCTACACTGCATGGTTTTTTAAACACACTAGTACAGTAATAGGGTGGAGCGATGGTGGCCTGCTGACCCCACCTGTTTCCAGCCTATAGCTTCAGACACTGCGTCTGTCCCCTCCCCCCTCCTCCCCCCCCTCCTCCCCCAGCGTACAGTATCTGACCTCTGTCTGGAACAATAACTGGAGGCCGTTACTCCCTCCCCCTCGGGGGAATAAAGTCTTGTTTCAGGTGTGGGAGAGGAAATGGCAGCTTTAGGCTCTGCCTCCCTGACACCGAGGCTTAACCTCTTTCATAACATTAAAACAAGACGCTAAGTCCCCCCTCCCCCCACCCCCACCCCCCCGTTTATTCTGCACCATAACACACGTCTGCTCTACATGTACCGTACCTTATAATATGTTCTGAACACTAGTACGGGGTCATGTGAAGAGAGAGAGAGAGCGCCCATGATGGTGTTACGGACACATTTCTTTTTGTTTGTAAGGTGGGTGCTCCATTCTTTTAAAGACAAAATGCTGTATTGCTTATACGCAGAATACAATCTTTATTCATTAAGTGATTTGATTGTCCCAAAACATTGTGCGTGTTATCGTGATTTGAGTTGTTTTTGCCCACGGCATAACCGTCTTTCTATAAATCTTTTTTTTTTTTTTTTTTTTGAAAAGTCTATGAGGAAAATGAATGGGGGAATTCATTTCTGGGCCGCGGGAATGGGATATAGTAGAGGGCGGCTGTGGCTCAGGAGGTATAGAGGAGGTTGTCAAGTGATCCGTGGGTTGGCGGTTTCACTCTGACGCCTGTCTACATGTCGAGTGACCAGTCAAGTGGGGTCAAGTGTCCTTGGGCAAGACACTTGATCCCAAATTGCTGCCGGTTTCTCTCCCAATGGGTGAAGGTATTGCACTATAGTCCAGAGGTTTTCAACCTTTTCCATCCCATGGGACCACTCATTTTTCTACATTTTAGCCACGGACCACCATTTGATGTTGAGTTCAGTCTCTCTGACCCAAACCTATTAGAATTTTCAAGTTTCTGCCCACATTTTATAGATAACTGGCAAAATGTTGGTCAAAATAACAATTTCCTCTACTTTTTCTAATTCTGTAGATTCTTAAAAATTAAGTAATTCAGATGTTTAAAAATAATTCGACTCGAGAGTGTAAAATTAAACCAAATGGACCCTTGCGGATCCATTTGGTTTCATTTTACAATTTCAAGAGTTACAACTCTATAAGGGCCATTTGGTTACCAACTGTCCATCATTTAGCTGGGGACCACCTGGAATCCTCTCAGGGACCACTGGTTGAAAACCACTGCACTAATCCATTTGCCAGGAATGAACCCAGACATGTTTAGTACACCAAGGTATGCTAGAAATATTGAGTAGGGGGTCCCCAACATGTAGAAACTGCCGCATGCTAACTTCCATATGTTGAGCAATTTTCATAATTGGCATAATGTCACCCTACCATTACCAACAACCTAGCTCCTATAGAAGGCAACAAAAAGTCAACATTTCATCATGCTTTATATATAAGTGCTATGGCCATTCTCAGTCAAGGAGTGTAGTCAGTGTTGTACTTTTAGAAGTGGGGGACGCCTCTTAAAGGGTAATTCCACCCATTTTCATTTTTTTTTCTGAGAGCGTACAAATGTGAACCAAATGGACCCTAGCGGGTCCATTTGGTTCCATTTATACTTATGTATTATGTATTGTATATATATATGTATTTCACCATGCTAATGATTTCTTTCAGACCTCCATTTCTAGGAAACACAGAATGGGGAACTTTTTTAATCATGTCACACAACTTCTCTAAGGTATATTAATGACATAGTAAAATATTGAAAATGAGTGGAATTCAGCTTTAAGACACGTGCATGCACACTTGCATTCGTGTGCGCCTGTGCAACACACACAGACACGCTATTGAAACAAGTATAGCATATTGAGAAAGATTGTTTACAATGCCTAATTGTATCCATAAAAGTAAATGACAAGGTAAAAGACAAAAAACATTGTCCCCCCTCCACTACACCCTGAGTGTAGTTCTCTGTCTCCAGTCGATTGAAGCCCACACAAATCTAATTCAGGACGGCATTAGATTCAAAGCAACCAGTCTAATGCTGTCAGACTCTGATCTGATTTGTAAGAATGACTTTCCAGGGCAATCAATGTACGTCCTTTTCTAATTCATTTGAACAAAGACATTCCCTTGGGGATTAACACTGATCCTCTAGTTGCTAATTGCTCCTGCGGTATCAGAGGGCCCTGGAGGGCGGATAAGCTGTAGATCCACCCAGAAACAAGTTGGGATACAGCCACTAAATAAATATGTTTTAAAAAAAAATCACACCTGTGTGAACTGAGGGATGCAGAATGCTCCAAAACTGCAGTTAGAAAGAAAGGAAGAAAGGAAGAGAGCATGAGTCTTGTACCGTATTGCTCAGTGAATCAAACACGTTAATGTGAATCAGTGGAATGGAAATAGAACAAATTTTGAATGTTCTATACTGCACCAAATAAAAAACTTAAAAAAAAATCTTTAGGTATTTGATTTTCATTTTAGCTGCCCCGCCCCCTTCCTATACCCATTATACTTTCAACTCCATTTTGGGTGGATATTCATTTACCGTTTTCATTCCTTTTTAATAATTCATTTTAATAAGCCTCCTCCAGTGTCACTAAAAAAAAAAAAAAAAAAAAAAAAACAAGAATTGATGCAACATCAATTAAATGGCAGGTGCTGTATTATTTCTGTATTATTTCTGAGTTATTCTATGAAATGTAAATACCTGTGTCTATGTGTATTTGTGAGTGGAAATTGAGCATTGCCTGTGTTAGAGACCTGTGGAAGATTAAGTGCAGTTTTTATGGGTAACTATAGTCATTGTGGATTTGGGTTTTTAAAATACGTCATGAATGGATATTTGATAAACCACAGGAGTAATGAATTAGTGCTGTCAGATGGGCAGATTATGGATATGTAGCCACAAGGCAAATCTAGATTGTTTTTTTTTTAGATTGTTTAATGGGATGAATGTAGTGTTGCAATACCCTTCATTGGCTCCCCCATAACAAAAATGATCATCTGTGACCTGCTTGTACTAGACAATGTTGATCTCAATTTCCACTTACATTTCATCGACCAATTCTTTAGAAATAATGCAGCACTTGCCAACTAATTGATGTTGCATCAAGTCATGTTTATAACATGGTATATTGATTCATTTTGATGCAGTAATGGCCGTAAATCATTTCATTTTCATTTAGAGCATTTGAGGCAATATTCAAGATTCAAAAGGGACTAGGGGCGCGATTTTCCTTCCACCCCTTGTCCCTAACGTTATGCGATACCCGCAGCGAATTCCCTTATTGCTATTTTGGTCACCTTTTCTCTTCCCTTAGCCACTATTCTTTATGCCGACACCGTTATTTGTGGCTGGAGGTGTGGTCATGGGCGTGTTTGTTGCGCAGTCCCTTAAGTTGCTAATTTCGTCAGATAGATTTGGGAACTAGATAACGCCATCTGAGACCACCCCTTAAACCGATCCGCGAAGGCAGAGCCACGTGCGCACGATGCGGCGTCTGTGCGCCTTTGGAGATGTCCACGACTCCACGTGGAAAGGCGCCAGTTCAATTCATCTCCTTATTTATGGATTGTGCTATAAACAGCTGCAGATTGCTGCTGTCGGTCACTTCCTTGTGTTTAGGTAATGTACAGTATATAATATAATTAAATACATTAATTAATTGTGACGCAATGATGTAAATTGCAAAAAAAAAAAACTCTGGAATTCGCGGCAAAAAGTCGTTTTTTTTGATCATTCATTTTTTCGGTCAATTCTGGACCATTTTTTACATTTCAAAATACAGCGTGACGGGAAAAGCCTCCTCTCCCGCTCCCGCATCGAGCAAAATGTAAGTGTCGGGGATTTGGTGGACCGTTTCCACCAAAATCCCGACACTTACATTTTGCTAGATCCCGCATCGTAGAGAAGACCTACCCACATATACTATACAGCATCTGAGAGAAGAGGCTTTTCCCGTCACGCTGCACTTTGAAATGTAAAAAATGGTCCAGAATTGGCTGAGAAATCAATGATAAAAAAAAAAAAAAAAACGTTTTTTGCCGCGAATTGCCGACTTTTTTGCAATTTACTTTATAACATTTCGCAGACTTGGGATAAATGCACGCCACATACAGCAAAAAAACATGGAACATGTTTTTTCAACATAACATGTTGAATGGTAAGAAATGATTGAGAATTGACCGAGCTATAATTGTTTGAAAATGAGAGCATGATCTTTGAGAATAGGCGTCTGTCCTAAGCCCGCAGCCAGGCTGCGTGCTTCGGAGGGTCAGACATAGCAGTAGGGATAAGGGAAATAGATAAGGGATGAATTAAAGGGAAATGGCAAGACCAACACGGATTGGATGAAAGCTAAAAAACGCCCAAACCACACCTATGCATAATTTAACGGGTATAGGAGGTGTTTAAGGGAGATGGCATGGTTACGAAATTAGCGACTTTAGTGTGGGAACGCCTCTTCCCCAATGCTAAGTGTGTTAATTGCGCATAAGGGCTAATGTAACCAAAATCGGGCCCTAGGAGTGGATTCCACAGGGCTGGTTCTGCACATATGAGGGAAGGATTAGCTAAGAACTAGGTAACGTTCCCACTTCCCAGTCATTGGAATTGGAACAGAATGGAATGGTTGCTGCTGTTTTAAATCCATAGAGTCAACGCTAGTGCCATGCATAGAGTATAGACAGAGTTATCATCTCCGTTCACTTCCATGGAAATGTGTAATGGTGACTCTTTGAAAACAATCAATTTCCAATTCCACTTTGCCACCCAGCATTGTCACTGTGATCTCGTAGACCAGGGGTTTTCAACCAGTGGTCCGGGGACCACCAGTGGTCCTTGAGAGGGTTCCAGGTGGTCCCCAGCTGAGTTGGTTAACCAGATGTAACTCTTGAGAGCGTAAAAATGAAACCATTTTTACGTTCTCAAGAGTTAAAATATTCATCATGTGAATTAGTCCTAATCTACACAACTGGAAGATTAATGATCTTTAGTTTGGGGGGTCTGTTGGGCTAAAATGTCCTCAAATGGTGGTCGTGGCTCAAATCCTGAATAAATAGTGGTCCCTGGAGTCAAAAAGGTTGAAAACCCCTGTCGCAGACAGTGGGATATTCTGATCTCTATCGCCGGTGCCTGATTACTAGGTAGCCTGCAGCACCTGCCGATAAATGAAAACAATAGATGGCATTCTACAGGCCCGTCACGTTATCATAGCTTTCAGTCACGTGGTTTCTCCGTCCCCCTGGCGGGCAGAAAGGACGTCGCTGTAAATATAACACACACAGTTTCCTAGCTGTTTTAAGTAGCAAGGACTATTTAGATCAGTGGTTTTCAACCGTTTTCATCCCAGGGCCCACCATTTATTCAGCATTTGAGCCACGGACCACCAATTGAGGATATTTTTAGACCCACAGACCCCAAAACTAAAGATTTCTTTTGCTTCTGTCCATGACCATTAATCTTCTAGTTGTGTAGATTTGGACTAATTTGCATGGTGGATATTTTAACTTGTGGGTCCATTTGGTTTCATGTTTACACTCTCAAGAGTTTAACATTTGGTTAAACAACTTAGCTGGGGACCACCTGGAACCCTCTGAAGGACCACTGGTGGTCCCCGGACCACCTGTTGAAAACCCCTGATTTAGATCATCTCAGCCATGAAGAACAACGCAGAGAAACGGAGAAACTACAACTGTTGTGATCCGTATTTAGCTGTTTTTGAGCCTTTAAATACAAGCATGTCGCTGTCCGACCTTGAGTTTGATGATGTTGTAGTGGTAGCGGGCGGGGGTCCAGCGCATCTTTGGCTGAGGTGTAAATGGTTTTGCCGACATGAAAACAAAGGCGGATTGAGTGCTGTAGATATACATAGGAAATTGGCATGACCACGAGCTGTCAGGGAGAGAGAGAGACAGAGAGGAGTGATGGCGGTGGTTGCGGGAATTAGTTTATTTTACATTACTCTCGTCACTCTCCTTTCTTTGTTGTGTAGACTTGGGATAATTCACATGATGAATATTTTAACTCTTTTAACTCTCAAAGAGTTACCTCTGGTTAACCAGTTTCCATCATTTAGCCTGGGGGACCACCTGGAACCCTCTCAAGGACCACTGGTGGTCCCCGGACCACCGGTTGAACACCCCTGTCCTATAGCACTGGAATTTGATGCACGCCTTCATTCATTGTTTGGCTCCAGACTCAGGCGGCTTCAGGCCCAGGAAGAGATCATAAAAAACATGGGAGTCAACAACACAATGACAGACAATTTATAGTAGCGTTTTAACAACGTCATGCATGTCCACGAGTGTTTGAGGAAAGAGGTCAACAAACGAGCTGGCAACGACCACTCACTAAACACGTAAAGATAAGAAGAGATAACACAAATCTCTATTGATCCCCAAAGGGTGAATGCAGGTGAGCATGAAACACAGGATATACATGAGTGGAGAGATAAAAAAAAGAGAGATTGTAGAAAGATACAACTTTAAACTCAGTTTCAATCTGAAACTGTGTGCACTATTATATTTTTGCATTAGTTTTTGCCTGGGACCCCTGGACATTTTTTTTTTCACAAATGAAACCAAATGGACCTGTTAAGATTCATTTGGTTCCATTTGTACACTGTCAGAAAATACTATTGGAATTCAGCTTTAAAAAGGTACAATATTATTTTTTTTTCTTTTTTATTAAACGGCAAGCTCAACGAGACTCCCAATGCGAGCTGTTGTGAGCTTGTAGATCGGCTATTTTCCCTGTATTATTATCAGACAATCAATATTTCACTATAGTTTTACAGACATAGATTGGTGGTTTCTCTGCAGCGTAGGAACAGTTTTAGTGTTTTCTCTCTTTCCTTTTTTGATGTATTTAAAAGGTCTCAAAAGTCCTAAAATGGTCACTCACTGTCAACTGGTCAAGGGGACCAGTGAAACTAAAACCAACTAAAAAACAAAAAATAGAATGAAAAAAAAAAAAAAAAAAATCAGTAATCTGAAACTAATAAAATGAAAAGTAAATTTAAAAAATGATAACTAAACTGAAACTGTATTCTGTGTTCACAACTAAAACCAACTGAAATTATAGACACAATTTCTTTGCAGTGTATCCATTTCAGATATTTATTATTTAAAAACGTTTTAAATGCAAAGTGTGTCCCCTACTGAGTTCTTTTACACTGTGTGAGTATAAGAACTGTTATGGGAGAGTGCAATCATATCTACTAAGCTGCTCAAAGCAAGGCTTGAATACCAACCATGTTCCATTTTGGCACATTCATGGGGGCACTACACACACATTTAGGAGGCTGTTGCTCATTCCACAAGTCTCTGATTCTTACAATCTATGATCTATTGCCTTGTTGCACAGGTAACAAAGGTAAACAATTATAACTATACTCAACAAAAATTTAAACGCAACACTTTTGTTTTGCTCCCATTTTTCATGGGATGGACTTAAAGACTTAAAATTCATTCCAGATATACAATATAACCATTTCTCTCAAACACTGTTCACAAATCTGCATAAATGTGTGGTATTGAGCACTTCTGCTTTGATGAAATATCCACCCCACCTCACATGTGTGCCACATCAGGATGCAGGTGTGACATCATGATTAGTGCACAGGTGTACCTTAGACTGTCTACAACAAAAGGCCACTCTGAAATGTGCAGTTTTTTGTTTCTTTATTGGGGTTCTGAGCCTCAGAACCAGTCAGTATGGTGTGACCACCATTTGCCTCATGCAGTGCAACACATCTTCTTCCCATAGAGTTTATCAGATTGTCAATTATGGCCTGTGAAATGTTGGTCCACTCCTCTTCCATGGCTATGTGAAGTTGCTGGATATTAGTGGGAACTGGTACACGCTGTAAAAATGGTAATAACCCCATATTACCACATTATTACCATTTTGACAGTGCATACCAGTTCCCACTAATATCCAGCAACTTCACATAGCCATGGAAGAGGAGTGGACCAACATTTCACAGGCCATAATTGACAATCTGATAAACTCTATGGGAAGAAGATGTGTTGCACTGCATGAGGCAAATGGTGGTCACCAGATACTGACTGGTTCTGAGGCCTCAGAACCCCAATAAAGAAACAAAAAACTGCACATTTCAGAGTGGCCTTTTGTTGTGGACAGTCTAAGGTACACCTGTGCACTAATCATGATGTCACACCTGCATCCTGATGTGGCACACCTGTGAGGTGGGGTGGATATTTCATCAAAGCAGAAGTGCTCAATACCACACATTTATGCAGATTTGTGAACAGTGTTTGAGAGAAATGGTTATATTGTATATCTGAATGAATTTTAGGTCTTTAAGTCCATCCCATGAAAAATGGGAGCAAAAACAAAAGTGTTGCGTTTAAATTTTTGTTGAGTATATGTAAAACACACCAGTTGGTATTATCAAAGCTGGAAATAATGTAATAAGACCAATGCCAAATCAAATAAAACTAATAAAACTAAAAATAACTAAAACTAAGCATTCTCATCACAATAAAAACGAGAAAACTCACACTAAAAACAAACTAAAACTAACTGGGATTGGAAAATAAAATGTAAAAACTAACTAAAAGTAAACTTAAAAGGTAGGGGAAGTGATTTTAAATTCATTGTGTAGTAGTACCAGCCTGGTGCACTAGGGGCGCCCAAGAGTGGCTACACTATGTGAACCTGCTGCTCGATCCTGATTGGAGGAGAATTCACCCTCCACCTGGGGAACTTTTATTAGCTCCTCTGCTAACGATGGGGAGGGGGAAACTCCATATATGGTCTGCACACCTTATAATAGAGCATTTTAACAGAAAAAAAATTGGGTGATATCTGAAGAAAGTGAAATCACTTCCCCTACCTTTAAATGAAATATCCAATGTTATTATAGCCTTGCAGCCTTCCAAAATACTCTCCAATTGAGAACCGACTGGTACCTCAATAAGAGACAAAAACTCACGTCAACTTGAGTGAGCAGCAGCAGCAGCGCCGCGAGGCTCATATCGTCACCTAATATAGTGCAAACAGGGGAAGATGAGACTGTCTGTCAGTGTCAACATTTACCTCAAACACGGCATGTCTGTATTTATGCATGGCTCAAGGCTGTCAGCGCGCTGTATAGTGCAGCGTAGTGGAAAATTGCACATTTCAGCTACAATTTCTACCTGAATTGACAGGTAGGAATTGAAACCAGACAGGTATGTTAAATCAGACATTAAACACCGCGTGCGCGTGCGCGCGCGCGCACACACACACACACACACACACACACACACACACACACACACACACACACACAGCCCAAGTGGAAGGATATCTCTATAGAGCCGAGCAGTCCCGCCCCTCTCGTGACGCCAGTCCTGCTCCAGAAATGGATTTTCCATTCATTTTCCTCAGAGACTTTTTCCGAAAATGTTTAGCGAGCTTTTTTTAGAACTTAATCCAATTTATTGGAAAAATAATAGTCTCCAATCCCACAAACTGCCCCTGAAAACAAAGCCAACAAAATCCGACATTGTAGATGTCTTTCTTAGATAAAACAAATAAAAATAAAATGATCAGAGAGAAGCAATGGGAACATTTTTTTTCCTTGAATCACAAAACAGACCTGCAACTAACAAAAGCAGATTTCAAAATTTGTCTCTTTGACTTTTTAAAAACTTTTTCACAATTGTTTTCAAAGACAGTTGAGGTCTTGTATTTAAAAATAAAATATAAAATTAAGCAGCAAGTGTGTGGACTGGATCTACAATCTAGCTCATATTAAAAAAAGTAACTTGGCGTTACTTGCAAAGTAATGCATTACTTATTACCCATTTTTGCAGAGTAATTCGTTACTTTACTTTTTGGAGCAAAAGTAATAATATTACAGTAATATGTAATCTAAAATTCGTTACTGCCCAACACTGGACATGGACAAAGCCAACTTGGGTAGTGACAAATCAAGACAACACACACAATGGAGCGATCAAATAATTTCTCAGAAAAATGAAAATAAAAGTTTTTTTTTCCTTCTTGCCAATTAGATATTGTAATATCTAATTAGCAATATTGTGTTTGTTATGATTAGTCACGACCCGAGTCAAACGGTCACAACCGTTTGTGAAAAAGTCATCGACCCATAATGGGGGTAGCACCTGTCTACCTTTTTAAAAACAATCACAACCTCAATCGATGTTGCAGATTGATCAAGCGCTCTCCCCTGATCAGACTGAATCAGCTGTCAACGCCTCCGTCAAATCATGTATAATAAGATCAAAATGAAGTGACATAACACTAAGCTGAGAGGAAGGTTTCCAAAGCTGTAACCTTTCTGCACTGTGTATCGCCACAAATCAGAGCAGCATTTCACTGTTCTGGCATTCACAGTCACAGAGAGACGCATAAATAGAACCTATGCCAAGATAAACCGTCTTCTAGTCCGTGGAAAAGGGCCGAACGAGCCTTCCTTGGCTTGGTGTTATCATCATCATGCTGGAGAGATATGGGTGGTCTCGGGGTGGCGGTGCTGGAAGACGTTACTTAACAGTATGACCGCGTAACCCGAGTTTCCCATCTTTTTGCGTTTCTTTGGGTGACGCCACTTAATCCGTGTAACCCGTCTTTTATGGTTGGTATTGTTTAATTTGCCGATGTTTTAATGCTATGATGAAAAGCCGGCTTTCTCGCGGAGATAGGAACGAGGATGACTGGTTGTGACGATCACGTGACCGCAGGGGCCTCTGGGAAACCGAGTTCAAGGCGGCCCCCAATGCAATCCCAATGGGACTTGTTGTACAGTGTGGCATTGGACGGTGTTGGAATGTTATTGAGGAAGGCTGGCTGAATAGCATGCTTATTAAGGCCATAAAGCAGTCATAGTGTTAATTTGTCTGGTGGCGCCTTATTGATCCTATGATCTCTCAACACTCAAATACAAGCCTTCAGAAGGAGGGGATGGGGGAGGGGGTGGGGTGGTGACAAGGCTAAAACAGTGGTTTTCAACCATTTGCCAGGGTACCATGACACCAGGCCCCACTGTTTATTCAGCCATTGAGCCACAAACCACCATTTGAACAGGTCTATCAGAATTGTGTTTTTCCCCCACAATTCCATGCTGTATTTTGGAAAGATAGCCGCAGGCCAACTGTAACATCAAACTAACAATTCTTCTACATTGTCTAATTGTGTAGATTTTAGAAATTTAAGTAAAATGTTTAACATTTGTTTAACTCGGAGTGTAAAATGAAACCAAACCGACGCTCCGCTTAGATCTAAGATCTAAGAGTCCATTTGGTTACTAACTACTGTACATAATTTATCTGGGGATCTGCTTGGAACCCTCTCAAGGACCACTGGTGGTCCCTGGATCGCTTTGATGAAAACCACTGGGCTAAAAAGGTTAAAGATGGAGTGCCATGATTTTTTTCTACCCTAAAACATAATCATCAGGTATCATTGTTATATGAAGAGTAAGATTTTTTTTCAAAAAAGTGTACAATGTTTTTTAAACTGTCATTTTTATGATTCCACTCAACCAGTTCATTAAGTATGCCTGGTTTGCCTGGTGGGTGGTGATGGGTGGAGATCCACCTGAACTGAAGCCACACCCACAGCTTTAGTTGCATGATAAAGGGGGAGGAGTTAGGGGAGGGGCTGAACAGGTGATGTCACTACATTGCAGTTTTTTTCATTGGCACGTTTGACTGGAAAGGTTCAGCCCCCAGGAAGAAACCCTAATTACAAAGGGAAGACATCATTGCACATAAAAAAACACACCAAGGGGTCTATTTACATACTGTGACCTCTCAAACATGTACAAAATTGGAAAAAATACAAAAATCACGGCACCCCCTCTTTAAATCTTACGAATGACCCAGTGGCCTATTGAAATAATCCCTGTAACCAGAACCCCCTTCGGCAGCCAAAAGCAACATTCCTCTTGTGTTATGTTTGTCCAAGCCGCATGTAATGCAGTAGATGTATAATATTTGTGTTCTCGAGCAACGGTTTATTATCAAAGGGATTGATAATTTATCAATTAGACACACGATAACATAAACAAGGGCCTCTTGTTGCAGGAGGCAGCTGTAGAGCACGTTAGAGGCAACGTTATCCGGACAGGCCTAGTAGCTCTGGTCCATAGCTCCACTGCTTCTATGAGTCTGCCCTGCAGTGAAGCTCTGTGACAGACAACGTAATCTCTGGGATGGACAGTGAAGAGAATAAAGCCCTTACAAGTAAGAGGTTTAAGATCATTAAAGCTGGGCTATTTCCTGAGTTCAAAGCATTGTCCTCAGCAAAAGAAAACCAATGCAAATCCTAAAAAGCATCTTGATAGAGTCCATGCTTAGCATGCTGTCATTAAAGGGGAATTCCCCCCTTTTTCAAAGGGCCCTAAAAAATTATTAACATAGCGAAACACAACCTGCATTTCTAGGAAACTCCATTTCTAGAAAAAAAATATGAAGAGAATATGGAGATCTTTATCTCTAAGGTATATTAATGACAGTAAAATGTAGAAAATGGAAGGAATTCCACTTTAAACTTGTGACCACGAATACCACAGAACAACACTACCCCTTTTTGTATGTTTTTATTTTTTAAAGTGAAGTAAAGTAAAGTAACGCCCTTACTTTCATAATTTAGTAAGGAATAGTAACTAGTAACTATTTTTTTTTCAGAGAGGTAACTATAATTTCCTTAATTTTTAAAAGTAACTTCCCCAACACTGGGGATGGACCTCCGACCTGGCTCTCTTCTGGGGTGGAAATAAAGAAAGCTTTATTAGAAAGTCTACTTTCCTCATAGTGGAAACACTCTGAGCCCCCGACCACACAGATAAAAGGGACCTTTTGGCCAGAACACAATTGTTTTTCACAGGAAAAAAAACAACAACTCTATGAAGGTTTTCTCTTCTTGGCAATATCGGTAGAGGGTGCAAATCTTGGTTGTTTTTCCGGTGAAAAACAAGCGCGTTCAGGCCAAAAAGTCCAAGTTATCTGTGTGCTGGTGAGGATCAGAGTGTTTCCACGGAGGAAAGTATAGGCTTTTTAATCACACAAGCCCATGTTCGTTTTGGTTGAGTAGGTAAAACGTTCTTTAGATTTCGTAGTGTAATTCAACACGACTGCATGGCAAATGAAAATAAGGATGGCAAGGGGATGGACATATATATCAGGGGTTTTCAACCAGTGGTCCGGGTACCACCAGTGGTCGTTGAGAGGGTTCCAGGTGGTCCCCAGCTGAGTTGGTTAACCAGATGTAACTCCTGAGAGCGTAAAATATTCAGCATGATCATTTTGGTCTGTATGTTTGCCTGTTTTTTCCCCTTAAATCCAGCCAAAAGCAAAATAAAGCTTTAGTAGTTTTGGGGGTCTGTGGGGTTAAAATGCCCTCAAATGGTGGTCCGTGGCTGAATAAGTGGTGGGCCCTGGTATCAAAAAGGTTGAAAACCCCTGCATATATCACTGCACAAAATGTGCTGAGTTTCCATTTTTTGCAGCAGCAGGGGAACACCCCGGTTGATTTTCCCATGCGGGGGGATGTAAGGGGGGGAGGGGGTCTGCGGGACTAGGAGGACAGAATTACACATTACGCAATGTGGCCCACATGACTCAGGATAGCTGTTTGGGTTCACTGGTCCCTAACCTTTATATATCACTCACGTGCACAACAGGCAGGGGGGGGGTCCTTAGGAATTATGGAGGCCGGTTTCAAGAGAGGTCCCCATAGGAATTATTCTGCGGGTGTTTTTGACCGTTTAATACTGTATCTGACAACTGATTCTGCAGCTGTCTTCTAAATCGTGAGAGTTTTTTCCTGTTTTCTGTCGGTGATCCTAAAAGGGGTATACCATCATTCTACTATGCCATTAACATACCTTAAATATGTTGTGTGGACATGATAAAAAGGTCCCCCCCAATTCTGTGTCTCCTAGAAATGGAGGTCTGAAAAAAATCATTAACATGTTCAAACACAACTTGAATCACCCTGTTTTACCATGCTAATGATTATTCTTTCAAATCCTTTTTTGAATCTTTTGGGCGGAATTTCCCTTTAATATTTCATGTCAAGGGATCCCCAAAATCATCCGTATATGGCCACTGATCCGCCTATAAAAATATGTAGTTCCAGGGACGCCCCAGAAGTATAAAAACATTGTGACATAATATCCAAAGATTTGTGCCAAATTGTCAGAATAAAAATTACATCTGATGTTTTTCGATAGTTCTATTGCTTAAAACACCAAAAGTGATTCTCGCCTAAAATTGTTTAATGCAGCTGGTGTGGCAGCCACATAAAAGCATCTTGCATAGGTCCACCTAACTCTAGAAACGGCACTGCAGGTCCCTTCACACAGACCTCAGATCAGCACCAAAAAGGAGGTATTATCAGTGTTGTAGTGGGACTTTTAGAAGTGGGAGGACGCCTCTTAAAGGGGAATTCCACCCATTTTCATTTTTTTCTGAGAGTGTACAAATGTGAACCAAATGGACCCTAGCGGGTCCATTTGGTTCCATTTGTACACTCTCAGAAAAAAGGAAACTCATTAACATGGTGAAATACGTCTTGATGATGTCATCAAGATGTATTTCACCATGCTAATGATTTTTTTTTCAGACCTCCATTTCTAGGAAACACAGAATGGAGGAACTGTTTTACCATGTCCACACAACATCTCTAAGGTATATTAATGACATAGTAAAATATTGAAAATGGAGTGGAATTTCCCTTTAAGACACGTGCATGCACACTTGCATTTGCGCGCACCTGCGCAACACATGCAGACACGGTATTAAAACAAGTATAGCATATTGAGAAAGATTGTTTACAATGCTTCATTGTATCCATAAAAGTAAATGACAAGACAAAAAAACATATAGGCCTACTTTTGCCCCAAAAATATTTTAGATATGAGAAGTGGGGGGGACGCCGTCTCCCCGCGTCCCCCCTCCACTACACCCCTGGGTATTATTGGATCTCGTTTAGGTTTCGTTTTTTTAGCCATCATCCAAACAGTCGGTTTCCTCACAGCACTTCAAGGATTTCTGCGTGCCAGCCTGATGCGATGCTTATCTAGCCTGCTGATGAGCCGTTTCCCCCTCACAAACAGCTCCGGTTATGTTATCAATGTTTCATGGGTGTGGGCCGTGTGCACAAATATTGAGAGGAATCAGAGAGAGAGAGGGGTGGATTTCAAATTAAACTGCTTATATTTGACCCAGTGTGGACCATCCCGATTCTAAAAATGTCTTCGAAATACTGAAGTGTAAACTTCAAATAATTAGGTAACACCATATTTTTTTTGACATTTTTGGATACTGTACAGAACCCCTGGATGGGTTCCCGTCATTAAAATGATACGAAACACTACTACTGCTACTAACTAACTGCTATTGTGGCACCACTAAACCAACAGCATTTCATCATTGAAAACAGAAAACTCTCTGAGTCAGACCTTTAGCTTCATGCATGCGTGTCTGTTGCAACTTCAACAACAACTGATGTTATTATTGATTACTTGCCTAATATAAGTCCTGTAACCGAAAATGGTATGGGTGCGACATCACAGGCTCCCATACCATTTTCCTGCCCCCCCCCCCCCCCCCCCCCAATTGGGAAAGGTTACATCGCCCCTGAGAGAGAGAGAGAGAGAGGGGGGGGGGGGGGGGGGGCAGTAAATAGAAAAATAAATAAAAGAGCAGCAGTGTAAATTGAAGGAAGTGGGTTTGTGTTCGCGTGCGCGCGTGTGTGTGTGTGTGTGTGTGTGTGTGTGTGTGTGTGTGTGTGTGTGTGTGTGTGTGTGTGTGCGTGTGCTTGTGTGTGCGCCACTATATGAATAGAAAGCATTTTTATTGGCTTGCTGGTTTGTTTTGGTGGAGATGGAATATAAATGGAAGCCATTATGCCTTCGGTGTCTCACTTGGTTCAATAAACCTCCTGTCCATCAATCCCCGTCTCAACCTGGTTTGAAGGGAAAAAAATGAAATGAATGGAACAGGTTGTTTTGGTTTCATTTTATACTCTCAAAGAGTTAAATTGTCCTTCAATTAGAGAATGTAGAAGAATTGTTATTTTTTTGGATCAACATTTACTTGTCCACATTTCCTTGCTATATTTATATTTAACTCATGGAGAGATGACATGTTCTTTGGTTTTGGGCTAAATCTCATCAAATGGTGTCTCTGCGGCTCCGGCCTTCTCGTATAGGCTAGCGGGTGCTTTGAAATCCCGGTATCTAGTTCCCAAATCTATTTGACAGAATTAGCAACTTAAGGGACTGCGTGACAAACACGCCTATGACTACACCTCCAGTCACAAATAACGGTGTCAGCATAAAGAATAGTGGCTAAGGAAAGAGAAAAGGTGACGGAAATACCAATAAGGGAATTCGTTGCGGGTTTCGGGTAGCATTAGGGACAACGCATGGAGCGAAAATGGAGCCCCGCGTTTATTGCATGTTTTTGTGAGGGTATCTATCCTAAGGGACACAGGGAGAACATGCAAGGGTATACCATAAGTAATGTAGTATCTCTCCATTCCACTCCCTGCTGAAATCTAAAATGATCTATTATAAAGATGTAATTGAAAGCCAGAAAGAATAACATGAGACAGAGTCGGCTGACTGCTTTGATTCAGTGCCGTATACACAATCCACTTAGCTCTATTAAACATGTTTTTCATCTATGTAGCCTATGTTTTGTAATTGCATCATCATGCAAGATGGGAAAAGGGCCGACCGTACCTGTTACCACCACATGTCCCACATTTGTTGTTCTCTGCCTTAATGCCCCTAATAAACAATGTGCCATTTAACCCTGTATAACCCACCCCAAGTCTTGTAAATACGCTTTTTGTCACGGTGTGGTTTTCAAGTAGGGCTCAAATGCAAGGAAGTTAATGCATGTGATCCTAAATGGAAGACATATATGTACTGTAACAAAGGGTTTTGCAGGAGTGCATCCAATAAAGATGAAACAGACTTGAAAGTCAGGTTACAACACACAACAATAACCCAACAAAGAACACAACACAGGGCTTAAGGAGGCGCAAGATTAACAAGACACAGGTGAACTCAAATGAAATCAACACATGGATTGGCTGAGCGGAAAACAAGACACAGGTGAAATGGCTAGACAAGGCAGATAACTACAAAGTAAGACAGGAATCACTGAAGCACAACATCAAAATAAGAGCCAAGAACACCAAAGCGTAACTTCAGAATAAGTTTCAAGGATGTCAAAAACGAAACAGAGAAGGCAGGTCTGATGCCGTTTTCCAATTCTGCTACTTTCATTTTTTTCCTCTTGATAACATCTCTCGGTCTCATCAACAGGGGCGGATTTCCCAACTAGGGGGGCAAGTGAAAATGGTTATGAGGAAAGTACAGCATCAATAATAACATCAGTTGTTGTTGAAGTTGCAACAGACACGCAGCATGCATAAAGCTAAAGGTCTGACTTTTCTGTTTTCAATGATGAAATGCTGTTGGTTTAGTGGTGCCACAACTAGTTAGTTAGTACAGTAGTAGTGTTTCAAATCATTTTAATTTGAAATTTGGGTTCTTTGCATGACATGTTTGGTGGGGCATTTAGGGGGGCATTGCCCTCCCATGCCCACGCCTAGATCCGCCTCTGCTCACCAGTCTTCATCCCGCCTTCGCTGACATACAGTATTTCCATTCCTGTCCTCTTAACAATTGCTTTTCTTGCATCCTTTCCCTAGTAATATTTATAGCTCTATCTCCTGTTGCAATAACCTGCTGGCAGGCTTATCAGCACTTATCATTCCATGCCAAACAATCATGTTCTGGCACCCAACAGAACCGTACCAGGGGCGGATTGGCCATCTGGAGTACAGGGAGTTTTCATGCCATGCAGGGCGCCAGGCCCAGGCCAGGCAAACTAGTGTTTCTATCCTTCAAAAAAGAAAAGGTGTCCTACACCAGAGCCTTCAAGTAGGAGAGTTGCCATATTCCCGTTCACTCCTGTGCGCCAGGGTTGCGCTCGCGCTGCTGGAAGCAGTGTTGCCGACTGCCAAGATCCAAAATGCACTAGCGACACTAGAATGTGCTAGATGGAACATACAGATCAAAATGACCATTAATCTTCTACATTCTCTAGTTGTGTAGACTAAGTTGGGCTATTTCATATGATGGATATTTTAACTCTTGAGGGTGTAAAAATGAAACCAAATGGACCCGCAAGGGTCCATTTGGTTTCATTTTTACGCTCTCAAAGAGTTACATCTGCTTAACCAGCTGCCCCCACCAGGGTGGCCTGGCAAAGGCAAAATTGTCCCGGTGGGAAAATATGTGCCAATCCGCCCCTGAACCGTACTGTCTGTAACACCTACTACTGTATACGTGTATAAAAATATTGACTGACTGAGTTTTCCGCCTGCAAACTCTTCACAGCTACAGTAAATAAGCAGAGAGTCGTCTGACCTCCTCAACCCACTGTAACACACTGACGAACGACACACTGTATAGGCTACCCTGAAAATAACCTTTTTGGAATGTAAATGTTGATCCATACGGGATGTAACACACATCGATTCCCAGCCTGTATTGCTTGTTCTCTCTCTCTCTCTCTCTAGGTGGAAATGACTGCTTTGCAGATACCGCAGGTCGAAGCAGTGTGCAGTGAGTGTATGCTTTATTAGAAATCTAATACTCTATGGCTGTGACACATAAAAAAGTTGTAGAACTAGTGCAGGAATGCACCGATGTCCTCACATGATCAAATTACCTTTAAATACAATAGTGTTATGTTTATGGTGACCAGATCTGAACTCCATTTGAGGGACAGAAGTGTTGCATGCGTGGGGCAAGTGGGAAAAGGTGTTGCCAAAGTGGTAAGCAAATTATTAAAGGCATTAAATCAATCAATTCATCAATTATACTGTGAGTATATACAGTATAGCAATATTTTTGCCTCCCCCCATGTCGCTTCTACTTTGATGCTGTTGCAGTTTCCCTACAGACAGACCCTTGCTTTGCCCTGTACACGGTCCAGAACTTTTGTTGTCGTCCACAAATCCTTTTCGTCGGGCTGGCTCATGACAAGGCGGTGCTAGTATGTGGTGGGGAGGGGATTATGGGGGGTGAGGTAGCGTTTTAGCCTATCACAAGGCAGGAGTCTTCAGCAGTTTCATAATGAGCCAATAGAGTGGAGGTGAGGTGGAGTTAAGATTCAAATCAGTTTACAAACACGGATCTTGTACACACTGAAGTTGCCTATATTACCTTTAAGATCTTAATTTCATATTAACAAAAATAATCAAACAGTCGCTGATCCTACAAGCTCAAAACACGTCGCAGTGCGATGAGTTTTGAGCTTGTAGATGAGCGATTTTTGACATGACAGTATATGCAATGTGGCCACACTGGAGCAAGTGGGTCAACGTATATAGCGGCATCAGGGGAATACTCAGGTTATTTTAACAGACTTAAAAACACATCTATAGCAGAAAAAGAGACACCGGAAAGCCAAATATTAGTGCATTTGAACACTGATGGCTGTCACAGTGTGGGACAGACAGACAGGGGCTCAATGTGGGACACCTGGAAAGTCTTGGAAATGAGGGGCTGTCCCAAAGAGGGACATCTGGTCACCCTAGCTATGTTTCAACCTTAGCCTTACCCTTCCAAGTGGTCCCCAGGCTAAATGATGGAAAGTTGGTTAACCAGATGTTGGTTAACCTTTGAGAGTGTAAAAACCTTAACCTTTGAGAGTGTAAAAATGACACCATAATGGACCCTTGCTGGTTTCATGTTTACACTCTCAAGAGTTAAAATATCCACCATCTGAATTTGCCCAAGTCTACACAAATACAGAATGTAGAAGATTAATGGTCACTTTGATCGGTATGTTTGACTTTTTGTTTTCTCTGAAATCCAGCCTGGACTTGTGGACAAAAGCAAAAGAAATCTTTAGTTTTGGGGTCTGTGGGGCTAAAATGCCATCAAATGGTGGTTTGTGGCTCAAATTCTGAATAAAATAAAGTGGGCCCTGGTATGAAAAAGACTGCTCTATATAAGCTGCGGTATATGCCTGCCGTGTGAGTTAAGCTATGGCTCATGACTCCTGGCTCAAGGCTCATGGCATTTTATGCTCAGCTTACGCATATCCCCGGGTCAGTCAACCAATTAAAGCCGAGAGATTAATGACCCACTTGACACGGTGTGTTGAGCCTTTACAATTCACTATTTAGGCATTTAGCATGAATCCAGAGAGACTTAGCAGCAAGCAAGAACAACGCAATGTAATAAATAAAAACGCCTTATGGGAAATATAAGAAGGGACTGCATGCAGGGGGAAAGGTCAGTTGCTACACAGATGGGTCAAAGGGCAGCTGCTGAAGCCCCACTATATGTGTGCACGTCCCTGGATATAATGCCATCGCTGCCCCCCTTTGATTTGTACGTGTACGGTGCCAGTGGCGTTTCTAAGCAATGTGGAGCCCTAGGCAAGATTTTCCCTGGAGCCCCCCCCCTTACCAAATGGACCCTTACGGGCTCCAGGGAAAATCTCCTGTAAAATGGCACCACACAAGGGATAAAATTATGAACTATTTTTTAAACTAAATAACATATGTGTTTTAAATGTTCAATTCTAGTTATAGAGGATACGTATAATGTAGTTTTCCACATTAGGCTATATTAGCCTGGTATAGCTGGTGGTCAGCCCCTCCCCTCCCCTCATGGTCCCCCTCCTATCCTCCCCTCGTGGCGCCATAGGCAACGGCCTAGTCTGCCTAATGGCAAAAACGCCCCTGTACAGTGCACATCTCTGCTATAGCTACTGCTAACGGCTCCAGAACACACCCCTAGTGGCTCCCTGGCTGTAGCAATGCATATCATTGTGGCGAGAGGACAAACTAATACACACTTTTCCGTCACTGACAGAACCCGACACGCTGTGTGACAGGCAGTTCATGTCGCCAGTTAACACAACAAGTGTCCTCATTGCCTATGTGACAGACAGTGCATACCGTCATTAGAATCCAATTAGGTATACTGTGTTTGACGGGCCGCGACATCATATAAACTTTATCATTTAATTATTTTTGTCTCGACTACAGTCTGCCTGTGACCACATCAGCCGTGCACACTGCTGTCCACCTCCAATATAACGGCAGACTAAAATGCCGAATAACTCGAGATCTATCTACTAACATCTCTTCCCTAAATCACTATAGACGACTGTGGCAGGGGTTTCAACAGGTGGATCCAGGGACCACCAGTAGTCCCTGCGAGGATTCCAGGTGGTCCCCAGGCTAAACGATGGAAAGTTTGTTAACCAGATGTAACTCTTTGAGAGCGTAAACATGAAACCAAGTGGACCTGCTCAAGAGTTAAAATATTCATCATGTGAAATAGCCCCAAGTCTACACGACTAGAGAATGTAGAAGATTAATGGTCATTTATGATCTGTAAGTTTGACTGTTTTGTTTCTGAAATCCAGCCTGAAATTGTGGACAAAAGTAAAAGAAAACTTTAGTTTTGGGGGCTGTGGGGCTAAAAAAAAAGTCCTCAAATGGTGTTCAGTGGCTCAAATTCTGAATAGATAGTGGGCCCTGGTATCAAAAAGGTTGAAAACCACTGCACTAGACGACTCTATGCCAGGGGTTTTCAACAGGTGGTCCGGGGACCACCAGTGGTCCTTGAGAAGGTACCAGGTGGTCCCCAGCTAAGTTGGTTAACCAGATGTAACTCATGAGAACGTAAAAATGAAACCAAATGGACCCTTGCGGGTCCATTTGGTTTCATTTTTACACTCTCAAGAGTTAAAATATTCATAATCTGAATTAACCCAAGTCTACACAACTAGAGAATGTAGAATATTAGTAGAAATCTTTAGTGTTTGGGGTCTGTGGGGCTAAAATGTCATCAAATGGTGGTCCGTGGCTCAAATTCTGAATAAATGGTGGGCCCTGGTATCAAAAAGGTTGAAAACCACTGCACTAGACGACTATATGCACATCCTCTCGTCCCTCCTGGCTCCCATGCTGTGGAACACAGACAGCACTCTTCAGGACTGAACATACACACCCTATTGTTCACCACAGAGGTGTTTTTGCGTGAGTCATTTACTTGCTGTTGTGAATGAATGGGCACACCACAGTGACCATGACTCACCATGTACAGCACCTTTAAAAAATAAACAGAAGATCATGCAAACCTCGGTTTATTTGCATAATTCCAATTCATTGATCGCGGCCGCTATGAAAGGGTCGTGACCTGTGGCCAATGGTGGCAAAATGATCTTGCAGCAGTCGGAATCGGTCGCGGCCAATGTTTGCAGCCATGATATCACCCCTCCTGCAATTTTGTTTTCCAGCTCATGAAACTCACCAAAACAGAATTTCACACAATAAAGGGGCTTACAGACGGCCAGGGGGTCATCTTAGGGGTCATTTACAGGTAATTCCATTTTTTTCAAATCCTGTTTTGGTGGGTTTTATGAGCTGGAATCCAAATTTGTGTCAAGATAAACAACCTTTACAATGTGTAGAGTGAATCTATTATTAATGAAAGTTACCCTCCCCACCCACACACACACAAATCAATATGAAAATGACTTGCAGAGGACTTGTATTATGTGCTGTATAATCATAGTGAACTTCAATTCTAGGTAATGTGTACAATGAATCTATAATTAATGAAACTTAAACACACACGCACGAACACCCCCCCTGCACACACACACACACACACATCAAAAGGAAAATGAACTTGCAGAGGACTTGCTTAATGCGCAGTGTAATCATAGTGAACTTCAATTCTAGACTATGCTCATCGCATTTTCCTATGATTTGAAAAAAATATAAAAAAAACTCCCTTATGTACTGCGACTGTCTGAAGCTGTTTTGATTTGATTTAATTATATTAATCATCCCCATTAGCTGGTGCCATAGCAACCAAAGCGCCTTGTCTTCCTGTGGATTAGACAAAGACATGGACTGAGAACAGAATCATCCCATGAGTAAAAAGGTTTTCATCACCACTCCATTGTCTTGTCTTTGGAAGCACAAGACAAAATATTTTAAAAATATGTTGAAAATAAGAATATGCTTTTTGCAGGTGTATTTCGCTTGGATCAGTGCTGTGTTCTTCCAGAGGCAAGTACAACATAGAGTACTTGTTTTTGTCAACCAGGGGCGGATTAACATTTCCCAGTTGGGGGGGCAGGAGAAAATGGTATGGGGGCGGCTTCATCGGGTGATGAAGGCGCACCCATATCATTTTCCGTTACAGGACTTTTATTAGTCAAGTGAAGCATCAATAATAGCATCAGTTGTTGTTGAAGTTGAACAGACACGCAGCATGCATTTTAATTTGAAATATCTTGGGTTGTTTTGCATGCTATCATGTTTGATGGGGAAGTTAGCGCATTTAGGGGGACATTGCCCGCCCCCCCCCCCCATGCCCATGCCTAGATCCGCCCTGTTGTCAACATGGTCTCGATAGAGAAATGGTCAATCTCGATGAAGACTATATGGAAAAGCAAATATTATCACACACACACACACACACACACACACACACACACACACACACACACACACACACACACACACACACACACACACACACACACACCACACACACACACACCACACACACACACACACACACACACACACACACACACACACACACACACACACACGATGATTACAGCTTTATCAACTTGTAGCAGCTAGTGAGGTATATTTGGCTAGCTTACATGCAAATAAACCTGGCAGGTTAACAGGAGTGGCATTACTGTCTACACAAACAAACATAACACTTTTATCTGACTCCAGATCAGCGGAGCTGACAGGATTCCCTGCAGCCCCCAGGTCTGTAGTGCGAGCTCAAATGCTTATTTTTGTGAATAGTGTTTGAGAAACAACACACACTTTCCTGTGTGTAATTTATACATTGCATTTCCGTCCATTATACAGTATGCACTATGCAGCAGTGTGGTCCATTTCATAAAGTATCCAACGAGATCAAGGGGACGCAAAACTTGGATTTGGATGGGGACCCAGTTCACCTGTGCAACAACTTGAGAAGCCTTTGTCAAAATTAATTGATGCAAGAAAAAAAGGCACCCTCTTTTCCTTCGAGTAAAACGGACCTGTGCAACAGGGGCGGATATAACATGTCCCATTTGGGGGGGTAAGAGAACATGTTGGAGGGGCAAGAGAAAATGGTATGGGGACGGCTTCATCGCACCCATTCCATTTTCGGTTACAGGACTTTTATTAGTCAAGTAAAGCATCAAAAATAACATCAGTTGTTGTTGAAGTTGCAACAGACACGCAGCATGCATAAATCTAACGGTCTGACTCAGAGAGTTTTCTGTTTTCAATGATGAAATGCTGTTGGTTTAGTGGCAGTTTAGTTGGTTTAGTTAGTAGTAGCAGTAGTAGTGTTTCAAATCATTTTAAATTTAAGCACTTTAATTTGAAATATCTTGGATGGCATCGTGTTTGGTGGGGCAGACTGGGTATTTAGGGGGGCATTGCCCCCCCATGCCCATGCCTAGATCCGCCCCCTGCTGTGCAATAATCCGGAAAGTGGAGTGGATGGGGGGAGTGTTAAGGTCCTCTAGACTCATGAGTCACGAGTCATTGATCACACTTGGATCTCCCTGAGTATAATTGCCACAGTTTGTACAAAAGCCGTCAAGTTAAATGCAACAAATCCTCTGTGGTGGTGAGCTGGTGTTTGTGTGTCCGGCCACAGTTCAAACGCTTTAATTCTCATCAGTCTGACAGCATTGCACTGGCATGCACCACGAGGAGCCCAAGTTCCCATGCCTATCGCATCGCACACATGCAGTGCTGCCAACTGCCGCAATCCAAAATGCACTAGTGGCTATATATATATATATATATATATATATATATATATATATATATATATATATATATATATATATGTCCATTTTGTTTCATTTTCACGCTATCACAGAGTTACATCTGGTTAACCAACTGTCAACACCATTTAACCTGGGGACCACTGGCTGAAAACCACTGTCATAGGAGGAAAAATGGTGGCGAGGGTTTTTAATCTCTGCCGCCTGTCAATCAATTTCGCCCCAACTCACCAGCCAAAAAGCAATATATTTTCCACCAGGAGCTTTTCACTAATTTTGGAGCTGGGGGGGGGGGTGGGGGGTGGGGGGGGTGAAAAAAAGGTAAATATATGCACCAAGTTGGCAACACTGCGCGCACACACATACACAACTAGAAGCCCTGCTCCGGGCTCGGTGCCAGTCTTATCTGTGGTAATGTGCTGAAGTGGTGTAGCTGCTGCTGCTGCTGCTGCTGCTGCTGCTGCTGCTGCTGCAGCAGCAGTCTAAGATACTCAGAGCTACTGTGGGTTTATAATAGACTACGGCGTCATGGCCACCGACACAAGATTGGTGAAATTAAGGGGAAAAAGAAAAACATGTGTTAACGTTAATCACTGTGATTTCATCTCAAACTCTGCCATATGTCTTGTCTTGTGTGTGTGCGCGCGCGAGCGCACGTATGTGGTCGAAGGATTGATACTTTTTGGAAAGCGTTCCTCAAGAAAAACAAATTGGGCTCTTGTGAGGTTGGTCTACTCATGATGACAACGGAAACACACATAACTTATACAGGATTATAAACACATCTGCGGGGTCAAGAGCAAGGCGATTTCATGCTAAAATCCTGACCTGTCATTTTTACAACTCCAGTTTTAACCGCTGTATCCTCTTAGGGCGTGGGTTGTCAACCGGTGGTCCGGGGACTCCCAGTGGTCCTTGAGAGGGTTCCAGGTGGTCCCCAGCTAAGTTGAACCAGATGTAACTCTTCGAGAGCGTAAACATGAAACCAAATGGATGAATGAATAAACTGAATTAGGCCCAAGTCTACATAAATAGAAAATTAATGGTCATTTATGGTATGTGTGACTGTATTGTTTGTCCAAACAAATGAATAATTGGTCGGCCCCTGGTGTCAAAAAGGTTGAAAACCTCTGTGTGTGAGAGAGAGAGAGAGAGAGAGAGAGAGAGAGAGAGAGAGAGAGAGAGAGAGAGAGAGAGAGAGAGAGAGAGAGAGAGAGAGAAGAGAGATGAGAGAGAGAGAGAGAGAGAGAGAGAGAGAGAGAGAGAGAGAGAGAGAGAGAGAGAGAGAGAGAGAGAGAGAGAGAGAGAGAGAGAGAGAGAGAGAGAGAGAGAGAGAGAGATTTGTCAAGGTCTCTCTCTCTCCAGGAAGGATTGGCAGCCACATAGCTGTATAATGGAGACCAGCCACTGGTAACAATCCTTCCTGAATGCCCCGTCTGGGACCGCGAACAAAGACCGGCTGAACCTTGACAGCCGGCCTCCACTCTGTGCAGATATACGGTCTGGAATGCATGACACAATCTCACATCCAGCCCCAGTAAAGCCACCGCAAAGCTGGGCCCCGTTGACGCTTGTGATGATAACCCGGCGGGGGTATATGTGCGCTATTTATCTCTGCATCTGCCGCGCGCTTTATTAGCTTATCTCGTCGGTTGCGATTTTTCACGGCTATTCGTGTGATGCTGTTACTATTTAACTGTAGCCTCGTGTCAAACGGCGAGTCTCTGTGCTGTTCATTATTATTATTAATGAAAGCGGGAGATCTGTCCGGTTTATCTAACGTTAATGTGCCAGGTATTGTCACTCCGTAGTGCCACTATACATGGCATGCACATGGCATGCACATGCATATTAAAAGGGGAATTCCACCCATTTTCAACATTTTTTCTGAGAGCGTACAAATGCAACCAAATGAACCCTGACGGGTTCATTTGGTTCCATTTGTACGCTCTCAGAAAAAAAGAAGCGTCTAAAGAAATCCATTAACATGGTGAAAATACATCTTGATGATGTCAGCAAGATGTTTCACCATGTTAGTGGTTTTCTTCACACCTCCATTTCTTGGGAACGCAGAATGGGGGAACTTTTTCATCATGTCCACCCAGCACCTCTAGGGTATACTAATGACATATTAGAATGTTGAAAATGGGTGGGTTTTAAGAGTGTCAAAGCGAGGTTAAAATCACATAATGAGACTGTTCTGTTTGGATGTATGGGCTCTCAAGGCCCCTGGTGCCTGCTTAACGCTCATAACTTTTGTATTGATACATTGTTGTACTGTTGTATTGCGCTTCCTTGTTTCTGTTGTGTTTTCTTTGGCAATGCAAACGTATGTTTTCTCATGGCAATAAAGCCATTTGAATTGAAATGTACTGTATGGTAATGATGTCAGTTGAATTAGAGATCGACTTGTCTTGTCTTTTGGACGATGTTTCTAATGACCGATTAGTGAAAAATCAAAATGACCCATAGCCTATATCAGCAGATACGATTATTATTGTTATTATCATTATTCATTTATTTATTTAATTTTACTTTAAAGGTAATAGAGGCAACTTTTTACACAAAAATCAAAATAGAAATATATCTATATTTGTTTTGCCTCCTTCCCCCTCCTTACTTCTACTTTGACGCTACAGCTGTTTCCCTGCAGACCGTCCAGAACTTTGTTGTTGTCAACAAATCATGAAAACTCAGGACAGGCGTGTGTGAGGGGAGGAGGGGAGGAGGGGGGGGGGGTGGTGGGCAATTTCATAATGAGCCTATAGAGATGCGCAGTGACGTCACCGCCCCGGTTCCGGAAGTCTTTTCCCAATTCATTTTTCTCATAGACTTTTCGAAAATAATTTATATCAAGACGATTACGCCGCGGACAAAGCCAACTCAGGTCGTGACAAATCATGACAACAAACACAATATCGTCATATAATATATAATTAGGAAGAAGTAGAAAACGGCATGATACAAGACTTTTTGTTTCGTTTTTCATCTTAGAAATTATTTTATTGTCCCAAGAGTTTGTGTGTGTCATCATGATTCATCACAACTCGAGTTGGCTTTGTCCGCGGCGTAATCGTCTTGATATAAATTATTTTCGAAAAGTCTATGAGAAAAATGAATTGGGAAAAGACTTCCGGAACCGAGGCAGTGACGTCACTGCGCATCTCTATAGAGTGGGGGTAAGGTGGAGTTAGATACTGTTTTCAAACAAATCTGTTTACTGAAACAACATCTGTTTAAATGCAGCATTTGTACACACACTACAGTTTCCTCTACTGCCTTTAACTATGGTATAACAGTAACAAGGCTCAACACAAGAATATCTTTAAATCTGGGCTGCCCACACTGTTTTTATTTGAGAGCTACTTTCAAAATGACCGGCTCAACAAGATCTACACATCAAAAATGTGATTATCCCATTGCTGAAAATAGTTTTAAAAATCCATTCCATGGCCCCTAAAAACACACTTAAAATGAAAAACAGAGGGGGGAGAATTGGAAGGTTGCCTTGTATATGCTACTACCGGCATTTGAAAACAAAGCATTTGGGGGTTTGAGTTGACCGTTGTATATTTCAGGGGATTGTCATGTGATCTACCTGCAAAGCCTGTGTGATCTAGATCACAATCTACCTTTTGAAAGTGGTTGTTGTACCATTTTCACCCATTCATAAGAAACATAAATAATCGGCTGGTCTTTTTTTTCCCAATTGATGGATTTATTTGTTTTCTATACAAATAAAAATGGTGTATATCGCCGATAATTGGCCGTTGGCGATAATCAGTCTATCACTAACCTGCATACACTCTGTATTGTGACAAGTTGGGCCAACATCTGACCGTATGTCACCCATCTGACGTGATGAGAGCACTAGAGGAGAGCAAGTAGCCGCGCCGTCCAGTGAGAAATGGGTGCAGGTAGTGCCAGGGTTATTATAGTTATGGATTTTTCATTTTAGTTTAGTTTGTTAGTTTTTACTCTCTCTTTTTTAATTTAGTTAGTTTTAATTAGTTTTTAGGGTGCATTTGTTAGTTTTTATTTAGTTTTTATTTTTGTAAAAAAGTTTTAGTTTTAGTTAGTTTTAGTTTAGTTTGAGTTTTAGTTTCATTTTTTTTTTCATACCGTACTTTTTTGTACTTTGTTTGGTATGGTGTGGTACTGTATGGTGCTGAAAACTGCCATAAAAAGGTTATGAAAAGTTTATATTATAAATGTCTGAAAGTCATATACACATTGATTTAAAAAATGATAACTAAGGGTATTCTGAGTATGATTTCAGTTAGTTTTAGTTAGTTTTGTGAACACACAATGCAGTTATAGTTTAGCTATATTTTTTAAATGTATTTGTAGTTTTTATTTTGTTTCAGTTAACAGATATTTTTAAAACATTTTAGTTATTTTTCGTTAATTATAAAAACCCTGGGTAGTGTGAGTTATTGTGATATGAAATCACAATAATGAATGTTAACAAGCTGTGTTTGGTCTGACATCGCAAATGAAAAAAAAAATGTATATTCAAACTCATTAAAGTGGCACCTTTTATATACAGAAAAAGAATAAAGTTAATATATGATCCATTGTATGTCTTTGTAAAGTGAAACATATAATTTTGTAATTCCTAATAATAATATATGACAAGCAAAATAGATAGATACATAGTATTTTTCTTGTAAAGTGGTTTGTATGAAAAGTGGCACTTTTATATGCACACAAGAGTTTGCATATAACGTTTTTTTTTTTCCCCCATATGAGATACTAACAGGCCAACAGGCAATACTCTGACACCCTATATTCCGAAACCTATCCTCATCCTAATAGCAAATACTATTACTGGCGTCTCTCTGTCCCTAAGTTGTTCATATTATGTATATAGACACACTGTGCGAATTACAGGAACTCTGTCCGTTCCCTAGACTACAAGCCAAGTGATCTCAACGGCCCGCTGCTTTCGTTTCAGGAGCTTGATATGTAAACTATTAGTAAGCATGCAGTGTCCAAGTATGCTAACACAGATGCCTTGGATCAGCGCAAGTGCAGTCAACCAAGACATCCACAACACAACACTACCAATACACCCTAACACACACACACACACACGCGTTGATTACAGCTTTATCAACTTGTAGCAGCTAGTAAGGTATATTTGACACACACACACACACAGCATATATGATGATGTCACACGCATACCCTCCATTACTTCAAGGACCCTTTTGTTTATAATAGGAACTGAAAACATGATGAGTGACATGTACATTGAACACATAGCTTGAACAGCCATGTTAAAATAAACATGGAAGTTAGTGATAACGTAAACTCCTACTAAGGGGCTGCAGACCCACTGATAGTCACACAGAGTCAAGCTGAAAAGAAACCTGTAGGTTCTTACACAGATCAGGGGTAAAAGTAACCCATCGACCATTATTAAATGCAATCATGGGCGGACCTACATTGGGAATGGGGGGGCAATGCCCCCCTAAATGCCCAGTCTGCCCCACCAAACATGATGGCATGCAAAACCACCCAAGATATTTCAAATTAAAGTGCCTATATTTAAAATGATTTGAAACACTACTACTGCTACTAACTAACTACAGTTGTGTCACCACTAAACCAACAGCATTTCATCACTGAAAACAGAAAACTCTCTGAGTCAGACCTTTAGCTTTATGCATGCTGCGTGTCTGTTGCAACTGCAACAACAACTGATGTTATTATTGATGCTTTACTTGACTAATAAAAGTCCTGTAACCGAAAATGGTATGGGTGCGGCTTCGCGCCACGGGCGATGAAGCCGCACCCATACCATTTTCTCCTGCCCCCCCAATTGGAAAATGTTACATCCACACCCTGTATCACCACTGTGTTCTATGCGAGCCTTAGCCAGACTGAGGGAAAAAACGCGTCTCTGGTATTGTTCAGAGGGCCAGGTCAAATGTGGAGGCGGGCCGCGTGTGCCCCCCGGGCCGTAGTTTGGGGACCACTGGTGTAAACAATATTAGCGATTCTCAAAGCATTCAGTCTAAGAGGGGTAAAATCATTTTTGCGACCACAACCACAAACTCTGCTTCCAGTCGCAGAGGGACGCTTGATTGGCATGAGAAAACAAACGTTTACATTGCCAAAGCAAATGTCACACGTACAAAATACAAAAGAAAAAGTTGAAATTGCGGAAAAGAATATCTACAGTTGGAGGAGGTACAGAGTTTTTACCTCTTCGGGACAATTTTTCGTCAAGATTCTGCAGAAAAACTAAATCTATACATTTAAGGTCTGTACTATCTAGACCAGTGGTTTTCAATCTTTTTCATACCAGGGCCCAGTATTAATTCTGCATTTTTGTCCACAATTTAGGAGATAAACTCGCAAAAGGTCAGTCAAAATAACTATTATTCCAGCCTACATTTTCTAATTGTGTAATTCTTGAAAATTGAGTAATTCAGATAATTCAGATGTTTAAAGCAATAAAACCAAATATATCAACCTTTATTGTGAAACGATAACCCCTTGAGATGTCACATCTCGTCTTCTAGGGGGTCCAAATGGACCTGTAAGGGTCTATTTGGTTTCATTTCAACACTCAAGAGTTACAGATCTATAAGGGTCCATTTGCTTACCAACTGTACATCATTTAGCTGGGGACCACCTGGAATCCTCTCAGGGATCTCAGGTGGTCCCGGACCACCTGTTGAAAACCCCTGATCTAGACCTGCCATGCAAACAGAGCTGCTACATTTAACCCATTTAGGCCTGACCTAAGGTTTTTGAAAAACTGAAATATTTATATTTCAGCATCAAATAAAGTTAATTATGTGATACTGTACATACTGTACAGAATCCAAATATGGATTCCCGGCCTGAAAGGGTACATTTAAACAGGCAGTAGTCCTTAGGGTGATATAGTGGGCAGGTGGTTAGAAAGTGAAGCTCTGTTTCTACCACAGTTTGTGTGCAGTGGGTGCATAGTCTGTCTTCCCTTGGGAGCGGGGTCTGTCTGTGAAACTGACACCTGTGCGTGAAAGAAAAAAGAAACCGATCTATAATAAATCTCATAAGGATTAATAATGTCCCATGTCTCTCGCTCCTCCGCTGCCCAGTCCTTTTATCTGGGATTTGTAGCTTCAAATGTGCTCAATGGATGGATCACTGTGGGAATTAGACCCTGATCGTAAATCTAAAAAGTGGTCCTAGTAGTCTGACGGAACACTTTGCAACATCCCGGTTCGGTAGGGTGACCAGATGTGCGTCTTTCCGTGGGACATCTTGCGTCCCTCGTTTTCAAGACTTGTCAGGTGTCCCACCAATTGAGCCCCTGTCTGTCCGTCCCACATTGTGACTGACAGAGTTCAGTGTACAAATGCCCTAATATTTGGATTTCTGTTGTCTCTTTTCCTGCTATAGATGTGTTTTTAAAATAGCATGACTATTCCTCCGCCCATGGTGCCACTATTATTTCCACATTCACTCCAGAGGTGCCACATTGCTTGTATTGTCACATTAAACATAGCCGATCTACAAGTTCAGATCAGCTATTTTTTGCTATATTTAAATAAACTCTTTCACAGCTGCTGATATGAGCCATAATCAGTTCCTACTCAAAGCGAGTGAGAGTGACAAAACTGAATCAGTTCCCAGGAACATGGAAACAATTCAGAAGTGCACAAAAGAAAGTATTGTCAATGATAAAAACAGCTGAAGTAGTCCTGGGCAATTGGCAATTGTTTTTATTGACCATTGAAGAAAAGAACTAAAGATGGCTGCGCCCCCCCAAACTCCAAAGGAGAGTCTTTTTTTTTAAAGAATAAAAAACAAGGCGGCCATTTTGTTTTGGGGGCTGGGCCTGTCTCGCCCATTCAATTCCTTGGCTGGAAAAGGGTTGAATTGAAAGCCTGATTTTGTTTTTTTCCCCCACCAACACATGCAATACCTCTGTCCCTCAAATGAACAGTTTAGATGTGGTCACCCTACTGCCTACTCGATACGATCCTCAGACACAACAGACAGCTGATGAAGGAGACGCTCATTGGCAGCCGGCCTCGCTTGTACTGTTCACCGTCATGAATGGCTTTTTTACGAGCTCTGGAACGCAGCCTCCAACAACACACCTTGGTGGACTCTCTGCTGTAGCTTGGCCAGTCGGTGCCACGGTAACAGTGGAAAGTCATGCACACACATTCTGATGAAGTGACCTGACGGTGACATGTGAGAGACACACATGCACACACACACATGCGTGTAGTAGACACAGCGGCGCGCACCACACACGCGCACGCACGCACACGCACGCACGCACGCACACGCACACGCAAGTGTTGTTTTTGACTAAATCAGATTAAAAGACTAATTGTGTGTTATGGAAAAGACTAAATCAAAATATTCTCAAAAACAAACACACACACACACACACACACACAGTGCGAGTGGGCAGCTATTTGTTTCCTTACGGATAGACAGCTTATTTGACAGCTCAATATACGCCTTGATGTCTTCCACTTTGGATGAAACTGTCTATTTATTCGAAGGTTAATGGAAAATGCTTTTTTTATGTTTTCACATGGGTCTTCTGAGGTAGCTCATCTCCAGTCTGCTGTCATCAAATCGACAGTCCTTTTTTTCCTTTTTCTTTTTCTCTTTTTTTTTTCCCCAACGTGCTTCAGAAAGCACTGCAGGGCTTTGGACAAGTACCAGAGAGAGAGAGAGAAAAAGAGAGAGAGAGATGAAGCAGAGACTCTCTTGACTTAAATGGTATAAGTGGTGCATTTATATAGCGCCTTTCTCCAAGCACATCGGGAGCAATTTGGGGTCAGGTGTCTAGCCCAGGGGACACATCGACCTCTAGACTGGAGGAGCCCTAATTCTAACCACCAGTTAGACCCCACGGTTCACTGGATGACCTGTCTGTGTTTTTTGTTTTTTTTCTTCTTTTTTTTTGCATTTTGCCTTTATTGGGGAGAGACAGGCCGTCATCATGACCGGGATTCGAACATGCAACGCACTGACATGTGGCATGAGCCTGCACCACACTATACTGTAATATACCACTGGTGTTGTGGCCGTATAGGTCACAGATTACTATGAACACCTGCAAAACCTGTCCATCCGTCCATGCGTCAGTCAGGCCTTGTGAGACACACCATACTACAATGACTTATTACTTTTTAGTTTTTGTTTCTTTGTTTGTACATTATTTGTATTTGGTAAATAAAGGTATGCAAAATAAGCTAATGATTAGCTTCAGCCTAAATCTTTTTGGGTCATAACAATGCCTCTGTATTCATGATAAATTGTTCACCTTGGTGCATGAAGACAAAAACATTGACTATGAAGCGAATGTGAATTCTCCATCTATGAAGATCACGTCACAGACCTTATCAAACCCTGCATAACCATACATGTATAAGACCTACATCATCACCTAGATCTACATGTAGGCTACTGTATGTGAAGCCAGCCAGTAAACTGTCATGTGACCTCAAACCTCAAATCCTTAGATCTCCATAAAGGAGCCGACTTGTTCTTAGAATTACATACTGTATGTTGATCCATATGTTGATCCTTCGACAGACAAGACAGCCCCAGCCCCAAAGCTATTAGCAGACCTCGGAAATTAAAGCCTGGCCCTAACCTGGGACCTAAGTGATCTGGCCTTACTAATTAGCAAACTTTTCCTGTACTACCCCGGCTCTAAAATGTGAATTTAAAAAAAAGCATTTCCCAGAGCCGTTGTTTCAGAGGGCGAGGTTGCTTCTCACACTCACTGGTGTCTTAGTTACGGCCATACAATTGTGTTAAAAGATTTTTTTTTCTCCCTTCTTTCTACTCTGTCTACAGGAAGGGTCTCCAAGAAGGCGCTACAGAACACTGTGACATCATGGTTAGGCTGGTTTCTTTTCTTCCCCTCCAGCGAGAATGGAATGCCTTCCATTATATCACACGCTACAGAAATAGAAAGCCTTACAGTTTCCTCGTCGATGATGATGATGATGTCACTGGTACTGGGGGTCTTTTCTGATAAGTTGAAACTTGGACTGGAAATGAGTGGAGTGAGAATGGGGCAAAAGGCCACTAATTGAGGGCACACCATCAGGCTGGCTCGGCAGCCAAGGTGCCCATGCATACTATTGAGAGACTGACCATCCAAGCCATAGGCAGGTTAACTGACTTCACAGCAATTCTCAGAGACAAAAAAATGTATGAACTTGTTATTCTGCTCATCCCCCCGTCCCCCCAGTTCATTTCAAAACCGTTATTCCCAACAAATGTGTCACCCGTTGCGAGACATCTAGGTGCACCAGTTCGACTCAGAACTCCATTTTGAACATCATGTTGAAAAGGTTGTTCAAACGGTTGTTCATGCATATCTGAAATATTCACAAGATTAAATCTTTCCTTTCAGTTGATAATCTTAAAACAGTTGTTAATGCTTTGGTCTACTTTCGATTAGATCAGGGGTCGGCAACCCAAGATGTTGAAAGAGCCATTTTCGACCCAAATTTAAATTCAAAATCTGTCTGGAGCCGCATTTTATTATTTTTTTCCTGAGAGTGTGCAAATGTGAACCAAATGGACCCTGGCGGGTCCATTTGGTTCAATTTGCACACTCTCAGAAAAAAGGTCCTCATAGAAAAATCATTAACATGGTGAAACACAACCTTTCTTCAGAAATGGAATTTCTAAAAAAATAAAAATAAAGGAGTTTTACAGAACTCCATTTCTAGTCCACACAACATCTCTAAGGTATATTAATGACCTAGTAAACTGTTGAAAATGGGTGGTTCTTGAAAGCTCCACCTCCGATAACTGCTGGGCTTTTTTGACATGGCCAACAAGTGCTACTTTAACTGGCAACTGTCAGACAGTGCAACGTATTTTGGGTGACTGAAATGTTTATATTATTTTGGTGCGGATCACCCCAGTGTGTATGTAATAATGCTACATCCAGGGAGCCACTAGGGCTGTGTTCTAGAGCCGCATGCGGCTCCTGAGCCGCAGGTTGCTGACCCCTGCTTTAAGCGTCTTTATCCAAGATTGTGCATCACATTCACTCATTCACACTCATACACCGATGGATGGTGGAAACCATGCAAGGCACAACCAACACATCAGGAGCGATTAGGGGTTCAGTGTCTTGCTCAAGGACTCTTTGACCACTCCATTGACCACTCCTTTGACCATCCAGTGACTCTACCCCTAAGGCACTGCTGCCCCTTATGCTTAATATTCAGGTCCCAATCAGAGCCTGATACACTGTCTGTAATTGGTCCAGAATGTGGCAGCTATAGGCTGGCACCAGGAGTTTTGACCACATAACACTGCTGTTGGCTGAACTCCACTGGTTGCCAGAGACCTTTAGGATTGATTTTAAAATTGTATTAACCTTTAAAGCTCTTAATGGTCTCGTTCCTAGCCATTTACTGTAATATGGTTGAATACTATGAACCTACAGGTAATCTTAGATCTTCTGGTATGTGTTTATTAACCGTCACAAGGCCAAATTAGTGACCTAAAGGAGATAGGGCCTTTATTATAAGGGAACAGCTTACCTGAGAAACTTAGATGAACCAAATATTTAACATGTTTTAAACCTCTCTTAAAAACTCATTGCTACACTTATATTTGGCTGAAACATTTTCCTCATTTGCTCAGTTTGTTTGCAGGAAAAATATAGATTCCCTTGGAGTGTTTTTCCCCCACTATTGAGAGCTTCACCTTCATCCTTAGATAGGTTTCTTCTTAACAATAGCACCAGGGGTGAGGTTGTCACAATCTCTATGAAGGGTTACAAGCGAAAGCGGTAAAACATCCTACTACATCAGCAAATCAAGTTGGCATGGGAAAGCGAGCTGGGGACTGCAATTCTCAGATGAGCTCTCGAAAGATAACCTCGAGGAAGTTAATGTTTGCTCTATCAACTCCAGACACTGACTAATTCAGTTCTGTGTTATTCACAGGCTCCCATTATTCTAAGTTAAGATTGCGTGACATATTCCCGGATGATTCCTCACATTGTGACAAATGTAACACAATAGATGCAGATCTCCTTCACAAAATCACCCTCTATTATCACAGTTCATCACAGCGGCTTCTGAGGCTTCTATGAAGGCATAATCTTTGTCCCTCTGTCATACTAGCTGCATATAAGCAGCAGAACAGTACAGTGTACAGATTTCCTAGTCTCAACACAAAGTTGTGGGCAAGCCCAGGAAGTCATACTGAATGATGGAGAGGATGTGAGCAGGGTCCATACGAGGTCAACGTCGGTAATGATGTGTGAAATTAAACTTTGTCGGTGCTACGCCTAGCCTGGTGCATGCATGCGAAATCAGCTTTGGGCTCTCTGAGGGAAAGAAGACAGCTACCATTAGGGTATATATGTGTCACCCTCAAATGCCATGGAAACTGTAAAACCCACTGTGACCAGAATATCAGATATACAGGAACATACAAATTCCATGGCCCAAACAGAGATAGAGCCCCCCTCCAGGCTTTCTCTAGTTATACTTTTAACTTTCCTCCAGAAAATGACTGCCGTGAGAACACAAACTGCCCTGTTCGTGTTCACAAAGCAAACCAGCGTGCTCTGCTGGTGCTCGTGCAGGAATTTCAGCCGCCTGCAGTTCCAGGCACGACCACTAGGGCCCGGAGCTTCAAGCCTGGAGGGCACCCCTGGGGGGCTTGGTATTGAGTGAGACATTCTATATTTGTGAAAGGAATGAAATATTTAAGCTACTTTTATTTTATTTACTTCATTTGAGTTATAGAGGACAAGTATAATGTTTTAAGGCATAATTGTCTTATTAGCCATGCAGGGTTCCTTAAAAAAAAGTGGTTTTCAACAGGTGGTCCGGGTAAATGATGGAAAGTTGGTTGATCAGATGTAACTTTTTGAAAGCATAAAAATGAAACCAAACTGGACCTGCAAGGGTCCATTTGGGCTCAAATTCTGAATAAATAGTGAGCCCTGGTATGAAAAAGGTTGAAACCACCCTTTAAAAAAATAATCTAAAATGCACTGAAGACTATATTGATTTGCAAATGTATGGGAGTGTCTTTGTCAACATGTCTTGTTGTTTTCTCAATAGAGAATGTGTTTCACATTCAATTTACCACTTGGATGAGTTGCCCCCGTGACGTTAGCAGAGCAGAGGGGAGACGGCAGACAGGTCCTGTCACTTTTAATGACATCACTGGTCCTTTGCGAGGCCACGAGCAGCGACTTTATGTTCACCTTTTGTGCCAGTCACTGTAATTGACTGGCAGGCACTCACACGGTCCAATCACACAAAGCAATCCTGAAATTATTTGTTTATTTAAAACCCTAGAACACTAAAGTTATTTTTTGTTACTCCATCACTAAACACGGGTATATTTTACCCAATGTAAACTATTTAATAGAAAAATATTTCTCCTCAGAATACATGGAAATACAGCCATACATGGCAACTTCAAGTACTATTCTTTCATATTTCATCATGACTTCACAAAAAAAATAAAAAAATATATATATATATATATATCATGGGGGGGCAAAATCGGAGAAAAAAAGGGGGGCAAAATCAGAGAAAAACGTGCATATTATTATTATTTAAAAAAAAAATCCTTAAAAAAGAGGAATTAAGTTGGGAACCTCGCCCTTGGCCCAGACATTCCTAGACCTGTGAGATTTGTCCAGTGAAGAAAAGAATAAAATAAAATGCCATTGTGAGTGTCACTGAGCATCATGAAGCTACTGAAAGACCCTCCCACCTCAGACATCAGCAGCAATATGATGTCACTGAGCATCATGAAGCTACTGAAAGACCCTCCCACCTCAGACATCAGCAACATTATGATGTCATGAAAGACCCACCCACCTCAGACATCAGCAGCAATATGATGTCACTGAGCATCATGAAGCTACTGAAAGACCCTCCCACCTCAGACATCAGCAACATTATGATGTCACTGAGCATCATGAAGCTACTGAAAGACCCACCCACCTCAGACATCAGCAGCAATATGATGTCACTGAGCATCATGAAGCTACTGAAAGACCCTCCCACCTCAGACATCAGCAACATTATGATGTCACTGAGCATCATGAAGCTACTGAAAGACCCGCCCACCTCAGACATCAGCAACATTATGATGTCACTGAGCATCATGAAGCTACTGAACGACCCACCCACCTCAGACATCAGCAGCAATATGATGTCACTGAGCATCATGAAGCTACTGAAAGACCCGCCCACCTCAGACATCAGCAACATTATGATGTCACTGAGCATCATGAAGCTACTGAAAGACCCGCCCACCTCAGACATCAGCAACACTATGATGTCACTGAGCATCATGAAGCTACTGAAAGACCCACCCACCTCAGACATCAGCTACATTATGATGTCACTGAGCATCATGAAGCTACTGAAAGACCCGCCCACCTCAGACATCACAACATTATGATGTCACTGAGCATCATGAAGCTACTGAACGACCCGCCCACCTCAGACATCAGCAACATTATGATGTCACTGAGCATCATGAAGCTACTGAAAGACCCTCCCACCTCAGACATCAGCAACATTATGATGTCACTGAGCATCATGAAGCTACTGAAAGACCCGCCCACCTCAGACATCAGCAACATTATGATGTCACTGAACATCATGAAGCTACTGAAAGACCCACCCACCTCAGACATCAGCAACATTATGATGTCACTGAGCATCATGAAGCTACTGAAAGACCCGCCCACCTCAGACATCAGCAACATTATGATGTCACTGAGCATCATGAAGCTACTGAAAGACCCGCCCACCTCAGACATCAGCAACATTATGATGTCACTGAACATCATGAAGCTACTGAACGACCCACCCACCTCAGACATCAGCAGCATTATGATGTCACTGAGCATCATGAAGCTACTGAAAGACCCTCCCACCTCAGACATCAGCAACATTATGATGTCACTGAGCATCATGAAGCTACTGAAAGACCCGCCCACCTCAGACATCAGCAACACTATGATGTCACTGAGCATCATGAAGCTACTGAAAGACCCACCCACCTCAGACATCAGCTACATTATGATGTCACTGAGCATCATGAAGCTACTGAAAGACCCGCCCACCTCAGACATCAGCTACATTATGATGTCACTGAGCATCATGAAGCTACTGAAAGAACCACCCACCTCAGACATCAGCAACATTATGATGTCACTGAGCATCATGAAGCTACTGAAAGACCCACCCACCTCAGACATCACAACATTATGATGTCACTGAGCATCATGAAGCTACTGAAAGACCCACCCACCTCAGACATCAGCAACATTATGATGTCACTGAGCATCATGAAGCTACTGAAAGACCCGCCCACCTCAGACATCAGCAACAGTATGATGTCACTGAGCATCATGAAGCTACTGAAAGACCCGCCCACCTCAGACATCAGCAACATTATGATGTCACTGAGCATCATGAAGCTACTGAAAGACCCACCCACCTCAGACATCAGCAACAGTATGAAAATTGCAAAAATACAATCGTCTGGGTAGAATTTACCCATGTTTAGTATTCTAGGGTTAAATTAAATCCAAAGTTGAAAATTATAATCATAAAAAAATAAAATAAAAACAACATGAACAGGCAGTGCAAGAGTTGATGCTATAAGCCACGGGTTTTCAACAGGTGGTCCAGTGGTCCGAGGGCATTTCAGGTGGTCCCCAGGCTAAATGATGGAATGGCGGTTAACCAGATGTAACTCTTTGAGAGTGTAAACATGAAACCTAAAATATTCATCATCTGAATTACAGATACTGAACTATACACAACTAGAGAATGTAGAAGATTAATGGTCATTTTGATCTGTATATTTGGCTGTTTTGTTTGCAAAATCCAGCCTGGAATTGTGGACAAAAGCAAGAGAAATCTTTGGTCTGTGGGTCTAAAAAAAATGTCCTCAAATTGTGGTCCGTGGCTCAAATTCTGAATAAATAGTGGGCCCTGGTATGAAAAAGGTTCAAAGACGTTGCTATAAGCCACTTGTCATGCAGATGGTGTTTCTTTCCATCACAGCGTATAAATACAAGGCGCGATAACGCCCCCATGCAGCACTACTCCCAAGTCCATTTGAGGGACAATAAGTGGGGAAATGTTAAACAGGGACAAAACAGGCTTAGCAAATTGATAACATCTTGATGTCATATAAAGAAAAAAATTGCTAATCAACAAGCTCAAAACGCTTTGCAAAACGCTTTGCAGGTGTCCCGTTTTGTGGGACACCTGAAAACTCTTGGAAATGAGGGATGTGTCCCTCACGCAAAGAGGGACATCTGGTCACCCTACCACCCATGCAGGCTCAGGATGACGCCTCGCTGGACACATAGTCAGCCCCTTAGGGTGCAGTGAGACAAGCTGTCATGCCATAACATCTGCGATGTATGTGTGTGTGTGTGTGTGTGTGTGTGTGTGTGTGTGTGTGTGTGTGTGTGTGTGTGTGTGTGTGTGGTGTGTGTGTGTGTGTGTGTGTGTTATATAAGCAGCCAGCCTTGTTTTCTAAACTGGCACACATAAGTTTGGAAACATTATTATTTATTCCACCCTAATAACACCAATTTGTTTTGTATCTTATATTAGTGTTTTTCAACCTTTTTCATACCAAGGCCCAATATTTATTCAGCATTTGAGCCACAGACCACCACTTGAGGACATTTTAGCTCCACACAGACCCAAAACCCCCCAAATTTCTTCTGTTTTTATCTACGATTCCAAGCTGGATTTCGGAAACATAACAGGGCAAACCTAGATCTCTGGTTGTGTAGATTTAGGCTAAATCAGATGATGAATATTTTAACCAAATGGACCCTGGTGGGTCCACCTCAAGCTTTCTCAAGGACCACTGGTGGTCCCCAGACCACTGGTTGAAAACCACTGTTCTTATGTCATTTTAATAGTGGAATAATCAGCTTTGCAACAAGGCATGGTTTGTAGAGATCACAAACCACTGCTAAACATGTAGGTTGCACCGTTGCACCCACTCAAAAAACTTCAAACCTTTTTTTCAGTCAGCTTAAACAACGTGCAGAAAGTGACAGGGCCCATGCTTATGACAACAGGAATGTTAGATCTACACAAGGCATAGCTTGTTGTAAAGGTGACTCATCAATGGTTAAAATGATACCAATTGGTATTATAAAGGTGGAGAAAATACAGGTAATGTTGGTTTACAAAGTTATGTGGGACAGCTATTCCAGAATAGCAGCACAAGATCATCAACCCTTTACTACTACGTTTTCTACTATGTGTTTCTAATAACATGGACCAAAAGATTGAAATTCAACACATGTGGGGAAACCTCATAAACAGGTCAAAGGCAGGGTACTAGTCACAACCTATAGAAGGCAAAACATAGCAAAATGTCGTTGTGCTTTATGTAGCACATCATGTGGGGGGTTTTCATGATGCTGAATCCAAATCCAAGCATTAGTCTTGCTCAGAAAACATTCCTTGGGCTAAAAACCTACCACAAATTTGCTTAGTCAGCACATAATGCTGTCAACGGCATTTGGATTATTTAATCGAGGTAGGTATATCAATGAGAGGAAGTATAGGATATACTGTATATCACGATAGATATTTCAGCACACCTCTACTACAACACCAGTAGCAACAGACAACTTTCCATTGACGATTACGAGGGTCGTTTTTCGCTCCACCCGAGGGGCTTAATGGCGGAGATAAACGCCAGTCCGCCCGTTCAAACGTTGACGAACTGGAGCCGCTCTTAAGCCCCCCGAAGACTGAGACTAATTACAGGTTGAACGACGGGGGAACAACTAATGACACAAAGTACAGGTTGCTCCAGACGGCATGGCTATTGCTTTGTTTATTTCACCACCACCACCCCCACCCTAACACACACTCCACCTCCCTGCCCCACTTCCAGGGGCGGATTGGCCATCTGGAGTACAGGGAGTTTTCCCGGTGGCCTGCGCCACCTAGTGGCCTGGACAGTTTTTTTTTTTTCCTTTTTGAAAAGTCCAGGGCAGGCCAGGGCGCCAGGCCGAGGCCAGGCAAACTAGTGTTTCTATCCTTCAAAAAAGAAAAGGTGTCCTACACCAGAGCCTTCAAGTAGGAGAGTTGCCATATTCCCGTTCACTCCTGTGCGCCAGGGCGCTAGCGCTGCTGGAGGCAGTGTTGCCAACTGCCCAGATCCAAAATGCACTAGTGGCACTTCCAAAATGCACTAGAATGCACTAGATGCTCACCTGGAACATACAGATCAAAATGACCATTAATCTTCTACATTCTCTAGTTGTGTAGACTAAGTTGGGCTAATTCACATGATGAATATTTTAACTCTTGAGGGTGTAAAAATGAAACCAAATGGACCCGCAAGGGTCCATTTGGTTTCATTTTTACGCTCTCAAAGAGTTACATCTGGCTAACCAGCTGCCCTCCCCCCCCCAGGGTGGCCTGGCAAAGGCAAAATTGTCCCGGTGGGAAAATATGTGCCAATCCGCCCCTGCCCCACTTCCACCTCCAATAAAACAAAAAAAAACAACAAAAACAAATTACCTGCAGCTCAGACAAGACATATTGGAGGATTTAAAGTAATAGCATGCTCGTCTGATTCTCCTCACTGTGGCTTTCCTGTTAGGGTGGAAAAGGGGAAGTATTGCGAGAGCAGCTGTTTGATTTCCCTGGAAGGTTAACTCCCACGGACATGGCTGCAGCTTGGCTCCAACTGGCAGTGTAATGAAAAACAATACGGGTACGGTCAGTACATGCATGGCCCGCGGCCATACGCGCAGTTTATTGTCAAACTATCTTTGGTAACACAAAAAATAAAATAAATAAAATAAATAATGGAAAAGCACTCTCTCTCTCTCCCAGGCCTGGATGTAACCTTTCCCAATTGGGGGGAGGTATCCCATTTTCATTTAAATTCACCCCAACACCCCACATTGAATAGACAAGCATGTATTTTGGCATAGTCATTATATCTATCACAAAACACAACACAAAATCTATCTTCCATTTCATATATTTTCTTTAGTTCTGGGACACACAATATTTCTATCTTGTAGGCCTACAGGACTTATTTAGGCAGGTAAGCATCAATAATAACATCAGTTGTTGTTGAAGTTGCAACAGGCATGCAGGCATGAATAAAGCTAAAGGTCTGACTCAGGGTCTTTTCTTTTTGGAATGATTAAATGGCGTTGGATTAGTGGTGTGATATTTAGTTACAGTAGTTAGTAGCGTAGTTTTTTCAATTCATTTCAAATATACTCTAAGTACTTTAATTTTAAATATCTTTTTTTAAATTTGGGTTGTTCTGCATACCAACATGTTTGGTGGGGCAGTCAGAGGATTTAGAGGGGCATCGCCCCCTCTGCCCATGACTAGATCCGGCCCTGCTCTCCCCCCCTCTCTGGAGAATTGTGATATACACATGGAGTTCACCAGGCACTTCTTTTCACCTGACAGTGGACAGTTTAATTGTCACATCAAGGGGTGTGTAACACAAACAGATGTTAACAGTAACCTGCCTTCGCCCCCCTCCCCAGCCCCGGACAGGGGGCTGGGGAGGGGGGACAACATTTTATTGTCTACTCTACTCAGGCTCATGTGAACACCCCAGACATTTTTTATTTATTTTAAGTTATTAGATTCAGTATTTAGATATTTGATGTTCATTTTAGCGGCTCTGTCCCCTTCCTATACAAACCCATTATAACTTAAAACTCCATTTTAACCTTGAGAGATTCATAAAAAAAAGTGGGCCAATACTCCAATTACAACCAATTACACCCCCAACCGGCCAATCGGAGTGCCCCGGGGGACGCCGACCGAGCACTGATCGCTTAACTTGCACCCTCTCCGCTCACGTATCAAATTACTGAATGGAGTACTGAAACTTATAAACTGTCTGGGGTGTTAACATGAGCCTGAGCAGACCATAAAATGACCACGTTTTTTTCTTTTGTTTTTGAAAGTGAAATATCCCTTTAAAGATGAGGCAAGCCAATGACATGGTACTTTGGGTCGCATTTTACAAGATTGCAATGTTACATTATAAAGAGAGCGCAATAATGGAAATGATGAAACCGCCTGGATGGGAAGATTGCGGGGGACACGGTGACCCTCCCTGTCATTATGTGAACGAGGATGTTCTGTTCGCCAGTACTTTCCAAACCATGTGCATCCTGATCGACTCCGACTGAAAAGAAAGCCACAGTGGCCGCATGAACCACCATAATGTCTGGCCCAGTAAATGAGGAGCGGACGTGTTTTTAATGTTTTATGGACACATAAGACCGGGGGGTCTTCAACCTTTTTCACACCGGGGCCCACTTTTTATTCAGAATTTGATGACATTTTAGCCCCACAGACCCCCAAAACTAAAGATTTCTTCTGCTTTTGTCCACAATTACAGGTTGAATTTGTGAAACAAAACAGGTTAAAATGAGCATTAATCTTCTACATTCTCTAATTGACATTTATGACCAATCGGAGGACAAAACAATGGGCGGTCTGAGCAATGGCAGGGTACCCTGATTGGCTTCTTCTTCCATTGCGTGCAGCAGTATGATCGGTACGGCTGAAATTCGTCCAGTGAAAAAGGTTTTGTAGTGCAAAATCTATTAAGTTATTTTTTTAAATCGCGATATTGTTCCTGTAATTAATCAATCTCAATTAATCAGTTAAAAGTTCTGGTCCTAGGAAAAAAAGACATTAAGAATCATATTTGGTGTTCTGTTTTCAGCCAACTGTTTCCTATATTCAGTATTCGGTTTTGGCCAAGAATGTCGCGTCTGTGCCCCCCCCCCCCCCCCCCCCCCCCCCCCACACACACACACACACACACAAAAAAAACTATCAACAGATTGTTATCAAAAATGTTAACATGGTAACAGTAATAACACATTGCTTTATTTTACTGCACAAGATATGTATTGGGCCAGAAGTAGGGCATAAACATCGTGGGAACGTTTGGGAACCTGCTCAGACATGCATTTATGAGAGAAGAGTGACAGGAGACTGAAACAAGTTATGGAACAATGCTTCAGTGTTCATTCTGACGATTCTACTCTTATCCAATAAGTCAAGAATTTGTGCTCATTCGTTTCCAGGCGGAAACGTTGGGTAGTTACACAGACAGTCTATATGACTACTTTTACTACTAAATGTTATAGTGCCACCAGTACTGCTTTAAGATAAAGAATTTAAAAAAAAGCCTGCAAATGGTTCCAACGTCTTGATAGGATAACAGGTTATATTGAAGGCGGATGAGTCTATTCTGTTCCTGGGTACAGTTAAGTGTCAGCCCGTCACTCCACAACCTCTCCACATTCAGTGCTGTTGCTAGGAATAATTGACTGATGGGTCAGTCGCGATGCCGCGAGGGTGGAATATGGGGAGGGGGGTTCGTAATCAGTGTCACTTTTTTTTACTTCTTATTTTGTCTACCTTTTATATGTTCTCTCCTAAAGTGCAAAGTAATGGTAAACATTTCAGTGTCAGTTGCAAAGAGATTTAGCTTAGCTACTGTAACTGGCCACTTAACTGCTATGAAGCTCTGATAATGGAATTGAAATTTAGCACACACCCCCATCCCCATCCAAGGCTGTAGGTGAGAAATTTGTTGTTTTTTTACACATTCTAAATCATGGCATAAAACCATTCTAAGATGGGTCAGTAATTTAAAGGTAGGGGAAGTGATTTCACTTTTGTCAGATATCACCCAAAAAATATTTTTTTCTGTTAAAATGCTCTATTATAAGGTGTGGAAACCATATATGGAGTTTCCCCCTCCCCCACGTTAGCAGAGGAGCTAATAAAAGTTCCCCAGGTGGTAGCGAATTCTCCTCTAATCAGGATCGAGCAGCAGGTTCACATAGTGTAGCTACTGTTTGGCGCCCCTAGTGCACCAGGCTGGTACTACACCATGAATTTCAAATCACTTACCCTACCTTTAAGCAGGAGGGGCAAAATCATTCCCCAACAAGCCACAGTCACTGATTTATGTTATTTTCCAATTGCTGCAAGCATTGGCCAAATGAGAACGGCCATGGCAGTTGTCATTCGGTGAATGGTCACCACCGTTGGGCCAGTGGTCTGGGGTTAAGGTTAGGTTTAGGTTTTACAGAGGTTATGTTTAGGGTTAGGGGTTAGGTTTAGTTACGACAGGTAAAGAACGGTCTTGGACGTTAGGGCAACAACGGCCGCAGCAGTTGGCCCAACAACGGTCGCAACTGATTTATAGCCATCGCACAGCAGACCAACAGCCAGGCTAGAGTTAAACTTATACCCAGTGCTTATAACAATGCCAAATATCAAGGAGGTGGACGTGTGCGGTCATTGACCCTCTGCGAACTCTCGTGGCGTTGGGACTGGCCATACTGCATGTCTGTAAGGCCTGTGTGCATGTCTGTATTGCATGTTCTGCTGAGAGTGTGTGAGTGTGTGTGTGTGTGTGTGTGTGTGTGTGTGTGTGTGTGTGTGTGTGTGTGTGTGTGTGTGTGTGTGTGTGTGTGTGTGTGTGGCTGTGTGTGTGTGTGTGTGTGTGTGTGTGCGTGTGTGCGTGCAGGCGTGTGTGTAAAACTGAGTGAAGAAAGAAAGAATTTGCCCCAGTGACAGGTAATCGTCCTCTTTCTTCTAACAAATGAATAGGCCTTTTGTTCCCGCTCTGGGGCAGCTCCACTTTATCCACAACATAAGAGGTAGTTATGAAAGCGTGTGTGGTGGGGGTCCCGTTTCGTGACAAAGGATTCTTAATTCTCAATCACCCGACCCGACCGGGTCACACGAGTGAGGCGTATGGTGTTTGCAAGGCACGAAAGCCACGATGACCTCACTGAGGATGCGTCCCAGGTACATCCTCGCCATGTATTTTTGTTCTAAAAGTGTGTGTGTGGGGCCCACTTCGCGACAAAGAACTCTTTGTAAAAACAGTTTTGTAGAGGTTTGGGTTGTTTTCATGCATCGCTTTCATATCAGTGGAAGTCACCGGGAGCATATTTGGGAACTGTGAGAGAATGTTGAATGTTGATGGTCTCATGGAGAGGTACAAGATGGAAGTATGTGTGTGTGCAGTTCTGCGATAGTGGACCATATCTATGGCCTGCACCTGCACCGCTACACAGCATAGATAGAGATACATTTGTTTTTAAATTTTAATATGTCCCTCAAGCCTATTTCTAAGCCTCAATCACCAGTCTGATAGAACCAGTCCTTGTCTTTTCTGGACAGTTCAGCTGCAGTACCACAATGTCCTGAGGTGGTGGTGGGGGCGCTGATATGCAGATTATTTGGTATTTGAGTAATTATATTACTGATGCTACACAAAACCGGGCTTGTTTCCATTTCATGCTAGCTTGGATAATCCAATAATTTTGGACATTGTAAACTGAGAGGACGAACTGGAAAAAGGATCTCCTCATGGTGCGTTAAAGACTTCACTTAAAATGCACGCTCCATTTCAAAATTAAGCATTGCATGGATTTTTTTTAGCACACACGGTAATAGAGGCCAAAGGTAGGTTATGCAAGCGGTGCATTGCCATAATTGTTATTCCACTGCGTTTTTATAATATAGTAGGGTCATGTTGCTCTATAGGGGGCTCCTGTTATAGGAGGCTGCTGTCTGCTAAGCAGCAACAGCTGGGCAGATGGAGGGAGAGAGAGTCCAGGGAAATGCTATAAAGCAGGGGTGCCCAAAAGGTAGATCGTGATCTACCAATAGATCACACAGGCCATGTAGGTAGATCACATGACATTTTAGATCTGTAACTTTTGAGAGCGTTAAAATGAAACCAAATGGATGTTTTGCCAGTTCTCTTTCGCAGTTGTGGACAAAAACGTGATAGTTTAGTTTTGGGTGAAAGACTCTAAACTCAACACCACGAACTGTCAACTCAAACCCCAAATACTGTTTTCAAAGTTCAGTAGTAGCATATACAAGAAAACCCTCCAATTCTCCCCCCTCTATTTTTCATTATAAGTAAATTATTCTTAAATGCTATAACAGTAAGTAACACCATCACCACTATTTCAAAGCTCAAACTTTCTGATCTTGTGTAGCTCTTGTTGAGCCGGTCATTTTGAAAGTAGCTCACCAAAAACTGTGGGCACCTCTGCTGCTAAACAGAGGTGCTCTCTCTCTTACACATGATACGCTATGTTTTTTTTTTAATAAAAAGGGCTTGGTCCTCTGCAATACTTCCTCTCTGTGTGTGACCCTAGAGACAGAGTTCTGTTCCTGTATGGTCTTGCATTTGCTGATGCTGTCTCATGTCCGTTTCTGCCTCATGCAGCCACTTCTAGTTCCTCGTTTTTTTCTTGCTTTTGGTTCAGGTCCCGTTGATCTAATCAAATACTGTTGAACTATGCAGAGGAAGTGGCAAAATGGTGTTGCATAAGCCCTGCTTAAGCCCCCCCCCCCACACACAAACTCAAACTCAAACTCAAACTCAAACTCAAGCGCGCACGCACGCACGCACGCACACGCACACACACACACACACACACACACACACACACACACACACACACACACACACACACACACACACACACACACACTTGACACTCACTTTCATTTGTCCAACCCCAGGGCCGGTTCTAGGAGTTAGGTGGCCCTATATGAGATTACTTCATGTGCCCCCCACCACTGCCACGCTGGCTGCAGTGAAGGTGTGGGCCCAGTGTTGCCCATACTGCCAAAATCCAAAATGCACTTCATACCAGTGCCCACTATTTATTTGGCACTTTAGCCATCCTCGGACCAACCAAGTTTAGTCTCTCGGACTAATTTAGCACAAATAATGTGTTGGTCAAAATAACAATTCTTCTACATTTTCTAAATGTGTAGATTCTTGAAAATTAGGTAATTCAGGATTAATTAAATATAATTTAACTCTTCAGAGCGTAAAATGAAACCAACCTGACCAGTAAGGAGGATTCTATCATAGGAAGGAAAATGATGAAAAACCGAGGGTTTTATCTCTGGCGCTGTCAACCAATTTCGCCCAACTCACCACCAAAAAAAAAGCACTAGATTTTCCACCAGGAGTTTTTCACTAATCTTGGCACCCAGGACGTCTGGAAAAAAAAAACTAAATATAGCGACAAATGCACAAAGTTGGCCACATTGTGTGGGCCACATACTCCCAGGCCACCGTTTATAGTTTATTGCTTATGCCAGGAACCGGCCCTGGCCAGCCCATTATCGTTTGAGTGGCTTCTACTAATGACTTGAGTGCTGACAGGCTAATTAAAGATGTAGAAACAATGATAACAAGCTTAATCATAATAACAACCACAAGCTGCATACTAACGCGGGTTCTCACAACCACATCACTCACAGTGCATCTCCAATGGAGCAGCTGTTTCAGACAGGTCAAGGCATGTCCTGTCGCACGTCGTTTATGTTTGGAGTTGCAAAGCGGTGCAAGCGACTCAGTTCTAAGGAGCTTTATTGGCAAACAAAGAGAAAACGTTAACATTGCTAAGTAAGGGTCAACATTGTAGTACCTGAAAGGGTATCAAAGAACGATTGTTTGCGAACACGTTCATGTGTATTTTTGGTATTTGTGTGTGTGTGTGTGTGTGTGTGTGTGTGTTGTGTGTGTGTGTGTGTGTGTGTGTGTGTGTGTGTGTGTGTGTGTGTGTGTGTGTGTGTGTGTTAGGGATGTGAATCTCAGCACTGAGGGCGATTCGATACGCATCTCGATGCACTGCCAGCGATTCGATACTTTAGCGATTATTTGGAATTACCTGGCGATACGATGCGATGCGATTCACCCCAACACGATACGATACACCCCCTTATACCGATACTTAACCGATACTTTAACATTACCATTGAATTTTATTCTGAACAATGCGATATGATGCGATCTGGTGACAATTTAACATAATAAAAAGGATTTATATTCAAGGTTTATTAATTTTCCAAAAAAATGCCAAAATGCAATACATTTAAATTCAAAACAATGTATTGTTTTACTGTAGGTTAGTAGGCCTACTGTATCTCTAACTTAGCGTATACTAATCATGTACTGTATGTATATACATACAAATAGAAAATAAACCAATATAAAACATGCATTTACAGATCACTGCAGACAGAGTACTGTCAAACAAGTCTATGTGTATCTTAATCAACACATAGATAATACTATACTGTATATATGGGGGTCCCTGGTTCTCACTCACTCTCAGCAAAGCCTAAGGGGTCCTTGGCTTAACCTGAAAGACCCTATTATTACAATTATAAAAATATAATCAATCATTATGCAATTATTGGTGTAAAATGAAACCAAAATTACCCTTGTGGGTCCATTTGGTTTCATGTTTACACTCTCAAGAGTAATTCACATGTGAATTAGCCTAAAGTCTACACAACTAGAAAATGTAAAAGATTAATGGTCATTTTGATCTGTATGTTGGACTGTTTCTGAAATCCAGTCTGGTATTGTGGACAAAAACAAAAGAAAACTTTAGTTTTGGGTCTGTGGGGCTAAAATATCATCAAATGGTGGTCCGAGGCTCAAATGCTGAATAAATAGTGGTTCCTGAAATGAAAAAGGTTGAAAAACACTCTTCTACAAGATCACAACACGTTGCATCCACAATCCACACCACGCTGAGACTGAGTCACTGAGAGCATGTGGATGTGAGCTGTGGCTGTGCAATTTTACTGTCGCTGACTCGGTGTGCAACACCATCGTGTTGCAGAATATACAGTAAATGAGGCTCCAAGGAAAGGCAGCACAGTGGAAAGTTGTAAAACGAAGGGGGTTGACAACCACTTTTAAAAACGCGTGCAGAAGATTTATTTAACAACACACAATGATCGCGCAGATTGCGTAGATTTGCAACTGCGTTCGAGAATCAGATGAGAAGAATACTGTGTGGATCATCATTACCTGTCGGTGCTTGAACAACGGACTGAGCGACACAGCTCAACCACGGACACAACAGAGTTTTATGAAGCTAAATATGGTGCTTCGTTCACTAGTTCTCTTGTTTAGTCTCCACGTCGGTAGCATATGTATTGATCCCAGACTACTACAGCTGACTGGCTGCTGCCCTGCTGTTGCAGAGTGTAGGAGGGGGGGGGGACTATAGACAGAGCTGCGACATTGACGGGCCTCGTCACGTTGTCCCTATTCAATAGATGTCTATGTAGAAGAGTCTCGATTGGACTGTACAGGAAGTAAGCAGAGTTGTCGTAACTGTCGGTGCCGAATGGCAGAGCCTTTTTCCTTCCCAATAATGGTGCGTTCAACACAGATTAGAAAACATAGAATAGGGCGAAATAAATCGGTGAAAACCCCGCTCAACATCGATTTTTACCGATTCAAGCAAATGCATCGCGACGCATCTAGATTTCATCCGTCAATTGCATCGATACAGAGTGACGGAACCGATGCACTCGCATCGCGCACGTGGGTACCGATGTATCGATTTATATCGATTAATCTCCACACCCTTAGTGTGCGCGCGCGCGCGTGTGCGCATGCGTGTGACTGTGAACCTCACAAGAATTTCATAGGAAATCACAAGCACACCTAATTTCTCTGGTGGCAAAATGTACATATAAAGAAAATGGCAGTTGTAACTTTCAACATTCAATTGTAACTTCAATACTCCATTATACAAATGTACATTATGTGTATAAATAAGTAATAATAGTGTCTAGAAAAACAACATAGTTGCTTATTTTCTAAAGCAGTGGTGTTCAACCATTTTCATATCAGGGCCCACGATTCATTCTACGTTCTAGCCACGGAGGACCACCACTTGATGTTGAGTTTAGTCTCTCAGACTTTTTGTCCACGATTTAGGGGCCTTAAACTGGCAAAAACATTGTTCAGAATTCTTTTACATTTTCTAATTGTGTAGATTCTTGAAAATTCAGATGTTTAAATATAATTTAACTCTGAACCACCCCCCCCCCCCCCCCCCCCCCCCACCCCCACCCCTTGCTGGGAGAGCCTAAAATCTCCAATGGAAAAAGTTATCTGTCACATCTCAGCACAGGTCGACCCTTTGGTGTGATATGAGCAGTTAAAAGCACCTTTCTGGCGCAAGTTAATGCATGACGCAAGGAGTCACACGGTGACGCTTTGGTGTGAAAAAAAGCGCTTACAGTTTAAGTACAAGTTGTACAGTACATGTTTATTCCAACATGGCAGAGGACTTACAGTAATTGCCCCCCTTTACCCTTTATGGTACCAAACGCTGTGTGTTATTCTGATACCTGAAAAGCTTCACAGACCGTAAAGCCAGACAACATCTGTGCTGTATGAGCTCACAAATCAAACAAAATTAACGTGTCAACAACCTGACAGCCGAGTGTACGTTGTGCAAAGTAGGAAAAGGGACAGGGCGTACGTGATCTCACCAATGGGAAATCAGGGCTTGACACTAACACTTGCCCGCTTGCCCGGGGCAAGTAAAAAAAAATGGTCGGGCAAGTGAAGACTGCTACCTGGTTGCCCGATCGGGCAAGTGTGCAACGTAGTGCACTATAACACAACACAAGATATATTTGTCTTGAAGGCAGTCATTGCACTCTGCCTCTGTGTCTTTCCCTGCTTTCTAGCTGTCCACAATTCCAGGCTGGATTTGGGAAACAAAACAGGCAAGTTAACATCAAAATGACCATTAATCTTCTACATTATCTAGTTATGTAGACTTGGGGCTAATTAAGATGATGAATTTTAACTCTTGAGAGTGTAAAAATGAGACCAAATGGACCCGCAAGGGTCCATTTGGTTTCATTTTTACACTCTCAAGAGTTAAAATTGGAAAAATGGACCCGCAAGGGTCCATTTGGTTTCATTTTTACGTTCTCAAGAGTTACATCTGGTTAACCAACTAATCCTCTCAGGGACCACTGGTGGTCCCCGGACCACCTGTTGAAAACCTGTGGTTTAAAGCACCCAAGTAGGAAGTAAACTTAAATGCAAATTTTACAATATATTTTTGGGGGGCAAGTGACCATGACCTGAGGGCAAGTAGAACCTGACTTGCACTTGCCGGAGACCTTAGTGTCAACCCTTGCTGTGGGGCTAAAATGTTCTCAAATGGTGGTCCGTGGCTCAAATGCTGAATAAATGGTGGTCCCTGGAGTCAAAAAGGTTGAAAACCCCTGCTATAGAGCTGTGCATAGGCCGGGATATACTGTATGTCTCATTTCTACTTAGGAATCAGTAAATGGCTTTCTTTTGACAAGCTTGTACGAGTGTGTCTTATTGTGCTGCCTTACCAAAAAAATAATTTATTCAATGAAAGTCTCCAAAACAATGGCAAACAGGTTGTCAATCACACAAAATTCAGGGCAGGAAACTTTAAGTTAACCCATTGTGTCCTAAGTCCGGTTAGAAAAAAGCCCTAAAAACCTAAGTCCGATTGGAAAAATACCCCTAAAACCTGACTTTTTCTGTAAAACTTGACAGGACTGTCAACGTCTAGTAAAAAAATGATATCTCAGCCTCTGAAGCAGCTAGAAACAAAATTCCAAAACTATTTGAATGCTCAGACCTTTGGCTTTCATGGAAAATTACTTGCCATGGTCCAAATCATTATCACAATTTTAGAGAAATCACCAAAGTCAGAAATTATGAAAATGTGGTAAAATGTCTGCTAAAAAATACCATTTCTGTCATTTCCCAGCCTCTGTAGTAGATTGAAACAAAATTACAATCCCATTTGATAGCTTACACCTGTGCCTTCCATAGGCAGTTACCTTTCTTGGTCCAAACCTTTGTCACAAAATCTGAAACGTCTACAAATTCAGAAAATATAATAAAATCAATGAAATGTCTACTTTCTTAGCCTCTGTAGCAGATGGAAGCAATATATATGAGATCTGACACAATAGGGTTCCATTAGAAAATACATTTATTTTGTAAAAAACACAATAATAAATATAGGATAATAAAATCAATAAAACTAGTAAACGTAGTACTGCTCTAATTGTTATACAAGAGATGGGAGGATGATGCACAGTGTCATTTGTCAAAGAAAACTGCAAACGTGCTTCCCAAAGCACTCTTTGCACACAGATACCTGGCAAAACAGTAGCACGAGTATGTTTCTTTGTTCCAAAGTTCTCTACCAACCACACAACGCAGCTCATCCTGTTGTCTCTGAGCTTGTCATACTCAGACGCTGTCCCAAAGAAGCTGCAGAAGGTCCAAAAAGGAGCAAGAGAAGTTCAGGAACCATCTCAGCTTCCAGCGTGGTTCACATCAGCTGGCTGGTTATGGTGGAGCTACCTGGACCTGCAAATTCACAGACATATATTTTAGTCACCTTGGAGGAAAGAAAAATGTTTACCTATAAGCCATCATGTGTTCAGACATTATTCTCTCTACATTGTTTATAATTATTGCTTACAGAATTGTAGAAAATGTACATAAGTAAAATGTCATAGCTATTTTATCATCATATTAGTAGTAGTCTATTTTCATTACTATTACAATTATTATAGTAGTAGTAGTAGTAGTAGTATCACACACCATTGTATACACCATTGTATAGTTGTTTACAAATGCTTTTTATATTAGAATTGATATAGTCATCTTAGTACCTTTTTTCACCCGTGTATAAAGTTATAACAACACGGTGGTACAATAGTACTATCATCACATAGTATTTCCAGATAATAATGTGAATATAATAATGACGCCCTTTGTAGTCATTATTATACCGTTATGGTCACTGTAGTAGCCCAAGTTGCCATATAACGGTAAACATTCTTAATCATTGTGTTTGGCTTGCTGTAGTAAATTCCATGCATAACGGTACACATAGCGTTCGCCAATCGTCGTCATTATAACAACGTTATGGTCATTGTAGTAACTTGCTGTTCATCCTCCTCCCGTATCCTAACGTAACAACAATAGCACATATTTCTGCCGACCGGCTCGTAGTAATATTATTTGTTCTTACCTCGAGATGTCCGTGTGTTGCAACCTCCGATCGTCGCGTCGCTATAATCATCAGAATCTTCATCTCCGCTGCTGTCGCTGGTCATCCGTATAATAAATATCATCCACGCACGAAATATCTTCGATCCTTCGATCCTTTTCTCCGACATGCTAATGTTGCTACTGGCCAAAACACCTTAGAGTATGTATAGAGTAGAGAGAACACCCACCACCCTGAGGAAACCTTGAGGCGAGTGAGCAACTCAATGCAAGTGGATGAGAGGGGAGCTCGGGTGGCTCTCTATTTGATATATACTCTAAACCAAGGAATGAAAAAATCCGGAAATGCATTTGCGATATCCAGGGAGCCATACGTCATCGATTTATGGTCCATTTGATTGGCTATCGGCCCGGAAACGGCTGAAAAACAGCGGAAACACGTCTTGGTGTTCCCGCCCACTAAGGTATATTTACACTACAGTGCACCCGCCCATTAAGGGAGAGTTACCAAACGGGAATCCCGCCCTCTATGGGTTAAGTAACTGAATATGCATGCTTCAAAATAAAAGCACTGCAGTTTTAGTACCTGCATATAGCAAGAACAGGTAATAAAATGAAGTATTTTTTTTTTTTCCAAGTAACCTTTCAGGAGCCAATCAAGGTCACCATAAGATGCAGCATTTGAGTCCCGCAGCATTTGGGCCGTATAATGTTCTGGATTAATCAGCAACTAATCATTGGAGCTCTTTTCTATTTATCATGGTTGTTTTCCCACATAACCATAGTTTTTTCAGCATTAACTAAACTAAAGAGCCTTACAGCAAGCCTAATCAGCAGCTGATCAAATGTTTTGTCTTCTTTTTTACGTCTAAAATTAATGTCTAACATAACCTAAATAATATAGTTTTATGGTGCCAGTTAAATAAGTGAGACGATTAATTCATTGATTAATCGTTTAAATATTTCGGCCAATAAATCAACTATGAAAATAATCCAGGAGGAGCAAAATCAATTTGCGACCGCCATACATCGCAACCAATTTGTTATTTTTCAACTTCCGTCAAACAGCTTTGCCACACCTTCAAGTTTTGACTTAAGACCTGGTACTTAAGACAATCAAAATAGGGCGCTTTGTGTTTTGTGGCATTCGGTACATGGTGAATGCCATAAAGCTCGCCTCAAAACACACCAGGCTGCATAAGGAAAATAAAAACCTAACCCTATTCCTATAAACCTATCCCAAGTAATCCGACCAGACAGACAGTGGACTTGCGGTTAGTGTGTCCGCCCCGGAACTGGTAGGCTGGTGGGGTTTGATTCCAGGCTGCGTCGCCATACCAAAGACTATAAAAAAAAGGAACCCAATGCCCCTGTGCTTGGCACTCGGCAACAATGGGTTGTTGTTGCAGCGCACGCTGCAGCTCACCGCTACAAGACACGGGTCTAATGTGGAGAACAAAACGTGAAGTCTTTGACTTTAAAACAAATACAAGAACCGCCTCCACTGAGGGGTCAGCGTGAGGTTGAGGTGCATGTGTTTTTTTTAAGATGTTTTTTTTTGCTAGGGGGTGGGGGCTTTGTCTTTTTTGATACTAATTAGTTAAGACAGACAGGAAAGTGGGAAGGCGAGAAGCAGAGAGATATGTCACTCGTCACTCGAGACGCACTGTCAGGCCAGGGAGCCTATACTATATATGGGTCCAGGCCATAAGCCTCGACCACTTGGCCAGCAGGGCAGGCGCCCATCAGAGCGAACGTGTTTTAAGGCAAGCACGTTTGGTTACCCTATGATGGGCAGAGGTGCAAGTGAAAGTAATTTCTTACAGCTGGAGAGTGGATTTGCCATAGCGATGTGTGTGCCTGTACACGTGAGGCTGCAGACAGTGTAGACAGTGCAGACAACCCTGTAACCAATCACTATCAATCAAGCACATTTGGTTCCATTTGTACCCTCTCAGGAAAAATGGGTCTGAAAGAAAAATCATTAACATGGTGAAATGCATCTTGGTGATCAGATGTATTTCATCATGTTAATGATGAAATACAGAATTGGGGGAACTTTTTTATCATGTCCACACAACATCTCTAAGGTATATTAATGACACAACATAAATGTTGAAAATGGGTGGTCTACCCCTTCATTTTGATAATGTCTCAAGGGCCAAATGAAATTACACAGCGGGCCAAATTTGGCCTGCGGGCCAGAGTTTGACACCCATGTCCTAGAGAGTGCAAGTGCTACTGCTCTACTTCTGCACATGCGTACAGTCTGGTCTGTCGCCACCTAGCCACCTGGCATTCACTTTAAGGCATAAATACCGAGCAAAAAAATACCAAGCAATGGTACAGACCATTGCTGTTCAAAAAGTGGTATCAATGATCATTAACGTTCTTTCACTGCATGTCACCGCATGGACATAAGAGGCCAGGGTTTGGCTGCCACGGATCCAGTGAAACACAAACAAGTTACAGGCGAGATATAAAACCAGGGTACTTTCATTTCATCATCTACTCAGGCTCATGTGAAACCCCAAACATTTTTTTAGGTGTGTTATTTGTTGTTCATGTTAGCACTCCCACCCCCTTCCTATACAAACTTAAAACTCAATTTTAGCCATGTCAGATTTGTCAAAAACACACAATCTTTTTTTCTGGTGGCTGATATTGTGAGGGGGTCATGGATTTTCATTTAATGTTTTCCTTTATTTTAATATTGTTTCATTCTTTCTTGCTCACTGGTATGCAGCCATTGGTGTGCAGTACATTTCCCAAAACGATCATTTAAATGACATGAAAACAGTAAATAAAAATCAATGGCTTCCTCACATATTAGGAGGGCACAGTTACCCGAAAAAAAAAAAAAGATTGTGTGTTTGTGAAGAATCTATCATGGCAAGATCTATATATCTATATACTGTATATATATATATATATATATATATATATATATATATATATATATATATATATATATATATATATATATATATATATATATATATATATATATAAAATTAAAATTAAAATTTTTAATCAAATTAATCACACCTTTCAAATTAATTTAATCATGATTAATCACCATTCGGACTATTTCGGACAATATGCCATGTTTTCCTGTGTATTGTTGCGGAAATGGAAAGACAGCAGGGCTATTCAACTAAATTGTTCAGGAGTCCGCATTGCCAAAAACCCAAGGGGCCCGGGGGCCAGACTGCCACAGAGACTACTCTCCACCATGACATGTGTACACACACAGCCACATTTTTAAAGTATTTCACTTTTAAAATGCTCCATTTATAACAAAAGTGCAATGTGCATCTGGTCTTTCTAACATGCATCATATTTGAACCAAATCAAAATACACGTTTATAGTGCAGCTTATGAAAAAGTTCTTCATATCTGCACAACAGCAGCAAATCACAACATCTAAGGCACACTTATTGTGCTCTCTTTTTAATTCTCAAAAGGCTTGCAACAGGGGACAGGGCTAGCCTACAGCCTGCAACTAATGACAGTGATGGCACATCTTTGACTGGCCAGTGGCCATACAATAGGGCCCACCATGTTCATTTCATCAAGACAGACGTACACATATTCACTAATGCAAAGCCAAAACACAAGCAGCAAATCATAGTGGAGGTAAACAGGGAAAGAAATTGGCTCTACCTCCTGCAGCCAGCATGCACTCGACTCTTCATCATCTCAGCATCTCTGGGTGTTTTTTTTTTTCTTCTTGACAATAATCCATGCAACAGTGGCGTCTTTTACCATCGGATTATTTTGCGACAGCATTGACTTGGTTACAGAGCAATACGTCTGCTTGCGCTCCCTATGGAGTTTCAATTTAGCCATTATTTCTCGGTCCACTCGTTATTAAACTGGCGATTTTCTGAATCAACTTTTCTTCTCAGTTTCGATGGCGACGCGGCTAAACAAACACATAATTCATTCATCCATTCATTCATTCATTCATTCATTCATTCATTCACACCACAATAGTTGGGAGTGATCCGAAAGAGCTGCGTGTTTGTTTTGTTTACATCTGGCTTCACGTGCAGCAGGAAGCAGGAAGTGGAAGGGGGCATAGAGACTAGTGACAGACTAGCGACATTGAGGGGTCACAGAACAGAGCGTGCGCTGCTATTCAGTTAGCTGTACTCATGCTCAGTGGAAATGAAGAGCAGCCGCCATTAGACCATTCCATGGAAGTGAACGGAGATGTGCTGAACATGTCAGGCCACCAGTTTAGTAGCCCTGAGGCCTACTCGCTCGAGCCCATAGACTCCAATGCGTTCCACAACTTTGTCCCTATTTGTTGTCCCCCTTTAATAGAGTCGCCAGCGAACGGAATCACATCCGAGAAAGAGCACGCGCGTGTGCACGCGCGTGCATGTGCGTTAATTGCGTTAGAAAATTTAACGCTGAAAACGGGGAAATTTAATTAACGCCGTTAACGCGTTAAAAATCAACAGGCCTAATATATATATATATATATAGAGAGAGAGAGAGAGAGAGAGAGAGAGAGAGAGAGAGAGAGAGAGCGCGAGAGAGCGCGAGAGAGAGAGAGAGAGAGAGAGAGAGAGAGAGAGAGAGAGAGAGAGAGAGCGCGAGAGAGCGAGAGAGAGAAGAGAAGAGAGAGAGAGAGAGAGAGAGAGAGAGAGAGAGAGAGAGAGAGAGAGAGAGAGAGAGAGAGAGGGTAATACAATCAATCGCTGCCTGTCTAAGTTCATCAACTGGCGAAGCTTCATGGTGATAACAATTTAATATATGCTCGGTATCATTTTGCAGACACAATTCATAAAATCAAAATGCCAACATTGGGAGCTATGGCTCATGGAATAAAAAGCAAAAACGAACCCAAGTGCCAGGTGCAAAAGAGGCCAGAGTGTTCTCCACTGCAGGGGACATTGTTATAGTCCATGGTGCCATTCTCGCCTTGATGCAGGGAATGTTGACAAGTCTTTTTCTTACAGAAGAATCTTAGTGTCAGTAAATATAGCCTTGTCGAGCCATGATGTCATGAGGCCCATAGGACAGGGGTCTATCTCCTGTTTCTGTAGTGTGAGACAGCTTTGAGGTATAAGTACACCCCCCAGACATGATACTAGTATGTCGCAGAAGAATCTTACAATAGTGAGAATACATACAGTAGCTCTGCAGGGCTATTATGTTGTTTAAGTGCTAGCAAGATTTAATTTAAATGTTTCCCCTAAATTCCATACATAAAGCCTACACTTTATTTAAAGGCCATTTTGTTTGTTAGCGGAGATAACATACATTATGAAAATTGTTTGTATATGTCCCTCAAGCTTATTTATCTTATTTAAGCTTATCGTTTTGATCACCACCCTGATATAACCAAACGTTGCCATTTCTATAGCTGCAGTAACACAATGTCCTGAGGTGGTGGTGGTGCTGATATGCAGATTATTTTATATTTGAGTCATTATAAT
>CM076984.1:6999467-7119467 GCA_039105355.1 Benthosema pterotum
GGAGTATTGATCTTAAAGCAACAACAGTTTGTTGTTGGTTAAGGCCACAGCCACAACTTGAGCGCCCAGGAAGAGTCGCGGCTTGGAATATCAGATGTTGTGATGCTAGGAGCCACCCCAACCCCACTGCCCCCCCCTAAAGCCGCTCATATTACCACACCAACACAAATTGATTTCAGAGACTGTACTGCTGCTTCCCAGAAGGGCTGAAAGGGAGTTCCTGTGCCTTCTTCTAAGTCTTCAGCCACATTGCATTCATCAGCTGGCGACATTGTGCAAAGTCGCCTTAGGTCCTAACTGTACTGTCGGCTTTGCGGTTATACAAGTTCCGTATGCAAGGTGACGTTTATATCTTGAGTTATATGTTCCTATGCCTTTCCATTGGCACGCTCGCATCGGCAATGTGCTGTGTACAGGGTGAGACATGTGGATATTGGACTTTTATGTAAGGAGTTGGAAGAATTTGAAAACGTTTGGATTTATGTGAGGTTGCACGAAATAGCCTGAGATAACTGGATTGCCCACATGCAGAGTGCATGTTTTAGTGCATTAGTGCAGTTTTACTGGGATGAAATATTTAAACCACGTTTTGGGGAGCATCATATGCCAAGTTAATGTTTCAAATTAGGGGTGCAAAAATACATTTTAACCTATGGATACATGGACGCTATTGGGGGCGGCAGTGGCTCAGAGGTAGAGTTACCGGATGGTAACCACAAGGTTGCTGGTTCGATCCCGGGCTCCTGCAGAGTTAGTGTCGTTGTGTCCCTGGGCAAGACACTTAACCCCTAATTGCTCCTGATGTGCTAGTAGGTACCTTGCATGGTTTCCACTGCCATCAGTGTATGGATGTGTGTGTGAATCGGTGAATGTGATGCACAATCTATGTAAAGCACCTTGGATAAAGGCGCTATATAAATGCACCATTTACCATTGGTTTACTAATCCACAACGATTCAATGATTTGAAGCCGATACAGCATACTATCTAGAAAATCTACTGTTTGTTGTATTAAGTATGTGTGAAAACTTGTGAATAGCAGGGGAAAACTGATTATTTTTATATTATAATGCATATAAACAGTGATCTCGCATATAGGTGGACATTGTATTTGAGCACGTTTTTTTTTCTTTCTTCAAATTACTAAATACAGTACTAAATAGTATTGATAACGATTCTATATATCGATTCTATTTATGTATAGAACGACATACTTAGAACAATATTTTAATACAGTTACTATAAGCATAACATAGCAGACAGGGGTTGACACTAAGGTCTCGGAGGCACTTGCCCATCGGGCAAGTGCAAGACAGGTTCTACTTGCCCTCAGGTCATGGTCACTTGCCCCCCAAAAATATATTGTAAATTTTACATTTAAGTTTACTTCCTACTTGGGTGCTTTAAACCAGGGGTTTTCAACAGTTGGTCCCTGAGAGGGTTCCAGGTGGTCCCCAGCTAAGTTGGTTAACCAGATGTAACTCTTGAGAACGTAAAAATGAAACCAAATGGACCCTTGTGGGTCCATTTGGTTTCATTTTTACACTCTCAGAGTTAAAATTCATCATTTTAATTAGCCCATAGTGGTCACAGACCCAGTGGTCCCTGACCCCAGCAAAATGACAGTTTGGAACCAAATGAACCTGGGAGAGAGATAGGTAGAGATAGCTAGAAAGCAGGGAAAGACACAGAGGCAGAATGCAATGACTGCCTTCAAGAAAAGTTTATCTTGTGTCGTGTTATAGTGCACTAAGTTGCACACTTGCCCGATCGGGTAACCAGGTAGCAGTCTTCACTTGCCCCACCATTTTTTTTACTTGCCCCGGGCAAGCGGGCAAGTGTTAGTGTCAAGCCCTGGCAGACCTACCGTACATGCTCACAATGCATAATGACAAGCTTGCATAACATCTCGGTGGTTTGAAACAAATGGGGACACACTGGATCAAGCAAAAGCTGTTAACGGCGTCATCTTTTTTGGTTATACAGCTTACCGCATGCACACAATTTAAACCACACTGCTGGCCTGCTCCTCATCTTTCCTCACCAACAATTAGGTGGTAAAATATGGAAGGCGGAGGTGCAGTAAACTCCTGTTCCTTGTGGATCAATCATGTTATATCGCTCCCATGGGCTCAGCATGCTTGTAAATCAACTTAATTGCCAGCCTTTTGACCTCAGACAACAGTGATCCTCTCAGGAGTTGGTGTGAAGGAAAATTATTTTCAACTCAGCTCTCCACCAGGTCAGGTTGTGGCCTCCTGTCTCATATGGAAAAGCTTTATATGCAAACTCTTGATGGCGGCACCTTTCATAAAAGCCATTTTACAAAAAAATACCATGGATCTTATTTGTGGTTTGTATGTCATATACCAATCCGATCTCACCCCAAGTCCTATGTATAGCACGGAGCCGTGCAACATACGTACAGAAACAAATTCCGTACATAACACACTAAAATAATTCCGTTCATATAATACTGTCACTGATAATGACGGAGCGGCGCCGTCTCTACCGAAGCACCACTGAGTGTTGCGAAGTTCGGTAGAGCCTCCTCAGTGGTGTCCGAGTTACGATGTGTTATGGACAGAATAGTAAATATTTTAATCCCCGAATGCATCCTGCTCAATTTGTGACATGTAGTATAAAAGCCATGTCTCCGTCCCACAAAAGTAATATACGAACGGACTTGGGTTACAAATTCCAATGGTAGGTTCTTTAGTAAGATATGAACGGACTTAGGACCTACTCCTACTATATGTACGGAACGGCTGTGTGTCACTCCATTCTATACATACGCCTTGGCGTGAGACTGGGCTGCCTATACAGTATAATTCTTCAGAATTATATAGTTTGACTTTCCAAGCCAATCCATGATCTAATTAGGACCATTGATGTTGGCAAACCTCTCTGGAGCTGGCGGTGACCCTGCATGGAGGAGGTGGAGGGTGGATGATTTAAACGTTGCACCGCCAGTCCCGTCTGGCAACATTAACGGCAGAGCCATCGCTTCATCTGCAACCAAGATAATCATTACTTACTGTCAATAGCTACGATAGCTTTCAATGAGGTTCTAATTTATGCAAAGAACCTAACCAAGCATGAGACACGCTCTGGCCTTTCACCCCCCGCCAACCCGCCTCCCCTCCCCTTGTTACAGGGCTCATTACTTCGGATGCGAAACACTTGGATGAGTTTGGATCTTTGTGGAATTGGTTAAAGAATCTGTCATGCTCACAGATGACCCCATGGAGATATTTCGCAATGGAACAGGTTGGCATTTTCCAAGATTTATGACATTAATTGTATGGGCACAGAAATGAAATATCAATGCTAAATGGTGAAAATAATTTATTTTAAAAAGGACCACTTCACTACTTTTGAAACTTATTTTCATATAATTGTTCCTCACTGAAAAATAATAATTGTACTGTGTCTCATAGAAGCGATGTGAGCAGTTCAGACACCTGTCCACCATGCATCATCGTTAGCCAGACTTGTTTTAACAAGATTAAAATACATACAGTGTATGTTTACATTTCTACAATCGTGAGAATGATGGCTTCCATTATTGTATTGCAACTATTCGGGAATAGAAAGCTTGCAGTATCTGTTGGAATCGATTAAAGTCCACATCAGAGTCGACTTTATTGTCACATCCCAGCAAGCTCCATCATTCATCGTTTTTCAGGACAGATGGAGGAATTTGACCAAGGAGAAAATCACCATGGACCACATGACTGGGCAGGGAGGGAGTGATGTTGGAAATGTACACAAAAAGAACTCTGGCCAGCTGGTCTGCACATGCGTTTAGGATGCGTTCAGGACGGCCCCTGAGAGGTCCGTCAGTGGACCAAGAGGTATAGCAGGAGGTTCCTTTTAGTACTATGCAAGGTATGTTGTAGAATTACGCAGAAGCGGGGATCGAACCCGGGACTCCCACTCGCCAGTCCAACGCACAACAAGTCACGCCAATAGGGCTGAGCCCGATTGGCGGGGCTGTTGTGGCTGGCTCATGGCTGGGTGCTACATTCACCCCCTTGATCTTTTGGAGCGCGTCCTCACGCTTCACACTTCACACCATGGACCGCCGTACATGATGTCCTTCATGTGGACCCGCAAGGACGTATACGGGTATATTGGGGATAACACCCGCACTCCAAATCCTGCCGACTACGCCAGATTGTAGTATTACGCAGAAGCGGGGATCGAACCCGGGACTCCCACTCGCCAGTCCAACGCACAACAAGTCGCGCCAATGAGGCTGAGCCCGATTGGCGGGGCTGTTGCGGCTGGCTCATGGCTGGGTGCTACACAAGGTATGTGGTAGAATCATGTAGGGCCAACCTACTACACCCTACCTGTATTTTGTAGTTTTGCATGTACTCTACACTGCTGCCATCTCTCCCTTTGCACATGATACAACTCCAATACCCCTCTCACAAACAGAAGGAAAATGACCCTGTTGTATGCTTGTACCCAATTGCTGCTACCCCTCCCTTGTCCTTGAGATGGTTCCAGGTGGTCCCCAGCTAAGTTGGTTAACCAATTGAAAAGTTGGTTAACCAGATGTGAGAGCGCAAACATGAAAACAAATGGACCCACAAGGGTCCATGTTTACACTCTCAAGAGTTAAAATATTCATCATCTGAACTAGTCAACACAAGTGGAGAATGTAGAAGATTAATGGTCGTTTTGACCTGTATGTTTACCATTTTTGTTATGGGATCTGCAGGGCTAAAATGTCCTCAAATGGTGGTACGTGGTTCAAATGCTGAATAAATAGTGGGTCCTATCAAAAAGATTGAAAAGCCCCGCTTTATATAATTAAGGGACCAAGCAGTCTACAAAGTTCCTGCATGCATGCCGGATCAAATTTGGAAGAGCTTTACATGATTGTTGTCTGCTTTCTGTCGTCACCAGTGCCTTGGCAGGGAAACTTCAGGAAAGTATCCAGAACTTTCCTACAGCCCATAAGAATTTGTGTTTGTTTGTGCAGAAGTTCCTGTTATCTCGTGATTTGTTGCCAGATTTGCAAGAGAAACAATGCCCAGGTGTATGTGTAAGCACAAAAGAAAATCGCTACAAATATCTACAAGCTCACAGCGACACATTGTGAGGTTGTGCATCTGTAATTTAAAACCACATTGAATAAATTGAAATATTTGGAATATTTTTTTTAAACATTTGAATAAAGAAGTCACAACACATTATCAGATAGATGAGTGTGAACAATAATGTGTCAATCTGGGGTTCCTTGGTGTGAAAAAATGTGGGGTACACTGGTTTAAACAACATTAAGAAGCAAACCCAAATAGGTTCAAGCCAAAGTGACGAGTCAAATGTTGCTTATAATAATTAGACATGGCAACACTGGACCGGACGGAAGTGAAGTACACAGAAGCAGCCCCAATGCTTTGGCGGGGAAAATGGTGGAATCGGTGGATACTCTCCAACAGGAAGTGTCACAATAAAGGCATCTCAAACATACAGGCAGATCTGGACAACGTGGGCCCCTGGGCTGCCGCCACACAAAGCCTTTTGTGAGCCTTTTTGTTTATCCGATTGTTGTTTCTACTAAGGAAACTAGGCTTTCTAATTACACAAGCAGTGTTTGCAGCAATCATAGGCAATTCCGTCTGTTGCAGAAACGTACAGCCGAGGCAAATAAATGGGCTTTGAGGAGTTGAACCTCCTCGTGCATTTCAGATGCACGTCTGGCATTCAGCTGTGAAAACAAAGCTACAGTGCGTAATAATCACAGAGGGAAAAAGCTGCACTTGGCGGTTTTATGTTTCACAAATGATGCAATTGTGAAACCAATTTTCCAATTAATTAAGGTCTTATTTGGTCAGCTGTTGCACCATGCATGCCCTCATCTCCTCAGCAGAACATTATACCCATAGATCTCCCCATCAATCGGTCTCACAAAAGAACAATCATCCTAACCACTTTCTTGATTCCTGGATCATTCCGATATTTAAAAAAAAAAAGATTCAACTCGATAATGTAACAAAGAACAAATTAAAACAATGATAGTGTAAGACACAAGAACAATAACACAAACAAAACGCACACAATAAATAACCAATAACAGAGGCCAGAGGCCAACTATCTTTACTGTGGGAATGCATCTCCCACCAATGCTAGATGCAAATAATGTCTAAGGGGTTAGGAAAATAAAACTATAGACCATAATCACAAAATCCACATATATTCAGCTCTATGCTTTTGTTCACGAACAGGTAAGCCAAGTGGATAGAACCATAGATATTTAAATATATAGACGCCTCATTGGTCCCTGCAGTTGTGTCTCCTTAGTAAGTCTATCAGGAAGTGCTGAGGGCATGCCGAGTCGCTGCCACTCAGGTGACTACTGGGCAATCACAGCACATCTTTTCTGGGACTTAGGGTGTATCCAGAAATGAGCTTGTGTCCACTTGCGTTGTCAGCTCAGCCGTGACGTTACGTCCTGCTTTTTTGACTGGTTGTGATTGAATGGACACTTCCGGCTAGTAATTTTGCTGGAGCCAGCACAAAGCGGAGGTTCCCATCCACTACCAGTCAAAAAAAAGCAGAAGTGACGTCACAGCTGAGCCGAAGTGGACACAAGCTCAGGTTTGGACAGGGGCTTACTATGGCAAAGCAAAGTGCCGCTGGGAAAGAGGGAGTCACGGCTATGACTGGCCTACCAAGCGTTTGCTGCAGGCTTACGTTACGCTCCTGGAAGCTTGGCGAGCTTCCGCTTTGTTTCTGCTGATGCTTCGCAAGGAATCTTGGGAGTGCTTGCCTCCATGTTTGCCTTCCCTTGAGATTATAGATTGAGTGACGCGGTGCCCCAGAGCCCGGAAGAGGCTCTACCTTTATATGTCAACCTCAGAAAGTACTACAGGGTATAGGTTACATGGTCTATATTTGCTTTAAGTGCATATGTGGGTCACTGGGTTTTGTGGTGACAGATGGTGACATGCGAGAGGGGGCACATGTCATGCACAACCCCCGGGCCGCCCAGACACTGTAGACCCTGATAGTTCATGGAGGTGGCATGGATGAACACTCAAGGATCATGTTCAGACTATCTGGGAAAAACAGTGGTCGGTTCCCAAAGACACAAAAGATCAATTAAACATTTTGCTTTGTTTTATAATTTTTGGAATGTCTATAATTTTTGCAAGTAAGGTGAGTGAAATTCTTAATTGTTCAGTACCATACAGTTGGATATATAGATAATGAAGTAGCAGACACAGTGTCTAAAGTGCAAACTAAAGTGCTCCTGGATCCTTATCGGTCCCATTACACTTTAACGGTATTTCTTTGCTTCAGTGAATTAATTTGGTGAATGTTACATCTACAGTACGGAATTCCCGACAGGATTAACATCATGCTCATTCGTTCAGCTTGCAATTTTGCTAGGCTTATAGAATTTCACAAATTAAATCCAAGACGTTTTAAGATGCGCATGGATCCTGGCGTGTGCGCACACAACACATCGTGGAGAGTACTAATGCAAACACGTGTGTACTACAAATGTGTGCGTTTGTTTGCCATCGCTTGACGTCCAGGTTAGCTACTAATCTCGAGCGACATACCTGTCCCAAGTCCTCTCTAACACCCGTCAGGGGGTGATGCTGTGTTAGAGAGGCCTGCATGTTACTCGTTTCTAAGCAATTTAGAGCCCCTGGCAAGATTTTCCTGTGACGTCATACCTACATGACAGGCACAGTAAAATGCCCCCCCAAAGGGATAAAACTATGAATTATTTTTAAACTAAAGAACATATGTGTTTTAAATGCTCAATTGTAGTTATAGAGGACAATTATGTATTTATCTATATGAGATTTAGTAGAGACGTGTGTGTGTGTGTGTGTGTGTGTGTGTGTGTGTGTGTGTGTGTGTGTGTGTGTGTGTGTGTGTGTGTGTGTGTGTGTGTGTGTGTGTCTGCGCTCATTGTGTCGATAAGGAAGCTCACATATGAGCAGGTCTTCCCGGCTGTGTGAATTTTGTATAACCCCGTTTCCTTTTTGGCCGCGGGTTTTTGGAAACGCCATCCCTGCGGCCTGCTGGGACGACGCTTCCCGTCAGCGAGGAAACGGATCATCTTCCTTTCACTCATCAGCATGCAGGTGGTGCCCCGAAGAAAACAAGTTTCTCCACATGATTCTGTAGTTTTTTTGTATTGTTGAAATACTGTGAATGTTTTTTGAATGTACAGAACAATGTGATTTGTTTTTGTAAGAAAAAAAATCAAGGTAAAGCAGACATGTTGGTTCATTAACAGTTCTCTCTCTGTCTCTTTAAAGTGGATTTATATAGCGCTTTCATGTGGCCATGATATCGGCTTCAATTGGACTGACTGAGAATCTAATTCATTCATTCGTTTCGTCTATGAACCAAATATTCGTCAACACGAAAATATTGTCAGAATACAGCTACAAACACATTCAGGGTCTATTCTGTTTCGGCCCAAATTGGCAGAAAATATATCACTGAATAGTGTATGCAATTAATGCATTCAAGTGCTGGATGAATGTTTTATAGCCCCATAATAGTAATAATTATTTAAGTTTTGCCATGATCATGTCTTTTTGATCAATCAGAGATTATTCTTTTCGGTCAGCCCACGAGAAATCTAGATGTCCAGTTTGCCTCAGAACTCTGTTTTGAGCATTAGGCGATAAAGGTTGTTCAAATGCTCTTAAGTTGTTAATGCTTTGGTCTACTATTGATTTGATTGTTGTAATGCTTTGTATGGAGGTCTCAGTTTAGGTCAACCAAATATTCAACAAGTTTTAAATCTCTCTTTTCTCATTTTCTCAACTCATTTCTATATGTTGGCCTTTTTTATCTCCATAAGTCAACTTGTGTGTGAATTGCTTCTTTGTTGTTATTTTTTTTATTGTTTGGGCACTGCTATATAAATAGCAGTACCCTGCCATAGTCAAGTGGCCACCATGTCAGAAATTATAGGAACAAACATGTATAATATTAAGATATACAAAATTAATAATATTTGGCTATGCGGCCTACAGTTTTCAGCCAACTGTTTCCTCTGTTTGGTATTTGGTTTCGGCTAAGACTTAACCTTGCAGTGCATCCCTGAGTCCCTAGTGCAGGGTTCCTCAATAGGCAGCCCAGGTGGGCCCCTAGCGGCCCGCGGAGGTATTTTCTAAAATATATATATATATATATATATATATATATATATATATATATATATATATATATATATATATATATATATATATATATATATATATTTTTTTTTTTTTTTTTTTTTTTTTTTTTTTAGAAAATACCTCCGCGGGCTAGGGGGCGCTGCCGATCTTTAATCACATTGCAGGCTGTCTGGCACTTCTGGAACCACATGGACCATGTCCATTCCAGATCGTTTTTGTTTCATTTGTACTTAGTTCCTAGCCCCCTAGTGGCAACAAATAAACTTATATATATAACTAAGATTACCTTCTTACAGTTAAGTTGACATACTTTAAAAATAAACTAAATAAATATAAGAAATTGAAATAGCAGATATGAATACAATTAAATGGGGGGCATTAGCCTATGCATGTCAAACTAGGCACCCTTCAAATTACAATGACAAGAATCACTGCTAGAACACTGTCATACATACAAGTGGGTTTTGCCCTGAAAATTAATTTATTTTCACTCTCAAGAATTAGATCTAGGATGGTCCCTTTGGTTATCAACTCCACATAATTTAGCAGGGGATCACCTGAAACCTCTCAAGGACCATTGGTGGTCCCAGGACCATTGGTTGGTTGATATTTCACTTTCAAGATTTATTTGGATAATTTTTTAATCAACTACCGCTTATGTAAAGACCCCAAACAGTTTTTAAGTTGCTTGAGTCACTCAGTTTTTATTTGTTTGATATGAGGGGGACAGGGCAGCTGAAATGAATATCAACTTAACTGTCCGGGGTGTTTACAAAAGCCTAAGTAGATGTTAAAATGACCAAACCTTTTTTTGGAAGTGAAATGTCCTTTTAATTAATTAATGAAAAAATAAAACCTCAATTTTTCACGCACATGGACTCGGCCCCCGGCCTGGTACCACCCTCAAAATACGGCCCTCGAGCAAAAGTAATTGAGGAACCCTGCCCTAGTGTGATCTGTTTTTGTTTCTTAACTTCCAGTTTCAATCGCCTATCCTGTATCCTTCCTGTATGTGTTCCCTCTCCTGATTGGATGAAATTTTCTGTTTAACCAAGAGCTGGAGAGACAGTTCAAACTAGAAAAACAGACAGATGGAAGGACTGCAAAATATACACGTCACCATGCCTTTTGGCCTGGTGGAGACAACAATGTTACTCAACAAACATGCTACAGCAATGACTAATATGGGATTGTACAGAGCTACTGTAAGCAACAACAAACTGACACAATGCATAACCACTAGCCATTGGGCCAGTGGCAGAATGTCCTGGTACTGTACTTGTGACTCACTTTTCTGCTTTTCTTTTACAGAGAATGATGTCAGCCCCTGGAGACACTTTGAAAACCTGTCAAGTGTTTCTGTCTATGGACTAGAGCCAGTGAAACTGCATACTGTGACTGCCAACTAGCTAAGCAGATAGTGGAAACGGTATACTGACCCGCCACAATGGATCATGCAGAAAGTAGCCTATTGTCAAAAACAGATAACATGGTAATAATAGCAGATTTACTGCTACGGCCCACCGCAACATATTTAAAGGACGAGGGCAAAGGTAGGGCTGCATGGGATGCCTCCACAGCATTCCGCAAAAAAAGAAATAAAAATAAAAATAATTCATGGACCTAGGCCAGTGGTTTTCAACTATTTTGAAACCAGGGCCAGCATTTGAGCGATGGACCACCGATTAATGACATTTTCAGCCCCAAAGAGCCCAAAACTAAAGATTTGTTTTGCTTTTGTCCACAATTCCAGGCTGGATCTGGGAAACAAAACTGATGAAAATGACTATTAATCTTAAACATTCTCTAATTGTCTAGACTTGGGGCTAATTCAGATAATATTTTAAGGGTCCATTTGGTTTCATTTTTACACTCTCAAAGAGTTACATTCTGGATAACCAACTTTCCATCATTTAGCCTGGGGATCACCTGGAACCCTCTCAAGCACCACTGGTGGTCCCCGGACCACTGGTTGAAAACCACTGATGTAGGCGAAAATGCAAACTATTAATTCCCGGCATATCAACAGCCTGATTATTAAGCTATGAAGCAGTATAAAAGTGGCACTTATGTACAATAAAATGAATGGACATAAATGGAAAAGACAGACAAACATGACCCTGCAAATAAAACCCAACTCCTTTCCGAAGGGAGATAAGTTGCTAAACAAACTTGATAGGGGTAAAATTAAAATGTATTCCGACTCCACATCTCCGATATGTTTGAAACAACAGTTGTGAGTTCTACTCTTTGTTCAGGAATAGAGACAAACAATCAGATCTATCGTCTATAGCAGTGGTTTTCAACCTTTTTTTCGTACCAGGGCCCACTATTTATTCAGCATTTGAGCCACGGACCACCATTTGAGCACATTTTAGCCCCACAGACCCAAAACCCAAATATTTCTTCTGTTTTTATCTACAGTTCCAGGCTAGATTTCGGAAGCATAACTGGCAAACCTAGATCTCTAGATTTGGGCTAATTCAGATGATGAATATATTAACTCTTGAGAATGAAACCAAATGGACACACAAGGGTCCATTTGGTTTCATTTTTACGCTCTGAAAGAGTTACACATCTGGTTAACCAACTCCATCATTTACGTGGGGACCACCTGGAATTCAAGGTTCCCTGACCACCTGTTGAAAACCCCTGGTCTCTCGTCTCAGCAACCTCACTGTACAGCGAGCAAAGACATGATCGACATTATCAGATGAACGGATGCCATTTTGTGTTCTCGCCCAAATTAGTTACAAATCCCTGACCCTTTACAGGCTGAGCCTCCCTTGGAGCGCCCACATCACCCTTCATCATCATCATCATCACCATCATCCAGTTCTCTGTTTGTGAATTACAAGATCGAACTGAAACGATGGGTCAGCGGGGGAAACGGCGGCCAGCGACCTCTCTCCCATCGCTAAACACGCCTCGCACCATTTGCTTCTCCAATCATTAACCTTTCACTGTAAATGTCGCACCATGAAGATCCACTAAACTCTTGTTCACTTTGCCGGTGAGGGATGCGGCGTTAGCCGACAGTCTAGTCCATATGTCAATTTGCTTTGCTCCAGTGAACGTAATTAACATCATAGCGTGGCAAACAGCTATACGATGATGAATAGTGTTGTAGCGACTCCTGTGGCGACGCGTCTTTGACCAGGTGGCTCCGAAGCCCACCTCCATTACGATGGAATTGGCATTCAGGGTAATAACAGATAATTAGAAAAGCTCACAACGCAGACGCGGAAACTGAACTTTCCAGGGATCGCCCTTTGCAGTGGACAAAGTCTTATTGGCTTGTTGTTCTGAACCGTTGCCTGGTTCCCGAGTTGCAATCCCATTTTAACATGGACATGGAATAGTTTTGTATCTGCGGAGTGTATTTTAGGCTTCATGTGATGGTCAGTCAGTCAGTCAGTCAGTCCGTTGTGAGGTCAGTTGTCTGTTAAATATTACAATGGGATTTCAGCCTCTGTCCCTCTAACACTGCACATCCCTGCAGATTCTGTTCTGAAGCGATTTCTTTCGGCATCTGGGTATCCACTCCTGTCTCTCTCCTCTATGTCGCACACGTGCGTAACAAATGTATGTCCTCGCATCTTTGGAACAACTGGAACCATATGCATGCTTGCCAGTGTTATAAGACTGTTGAGAAGCTGCCTTTATTTAAACATGAAAGCCATATTTGACATGCATTTAACATCGGCGGCTTGCGGACCAGGTTGAGTTTTGAAAAAGGATGTGATGCTGCGGGGCGGGCTGGGACGAGTCAGATTATTATGACATGCATGAACAAAACCTGACCCGAGCATCACCATTCTGTGGATCACTCGTTTGTTTTTCGAGATTAGAAAAAAAGGGGAAAAAATGGGAATCAAACTGTCATATAGAAAGGAAGATATAAGCCTTAACATAGAGGTGACTTTTTATTGCCTACAATATTGCAGGCAGCTGGTTCAAAGCACCAGAGAAATACACAACAGAGATGGACGGTGCTGTTGTTAACAACAAGCCTCTTGGGAACAAGGGGGCCTTGCTGCCAAATTCATAGATAGTGTGTCCACTTCAATGTTCAGACACGTTTGGCTGACTCTGAGCTGCCAACCAGCTGTGTGCAACTCTCTGATCTAGTTTTTTGGGGAGGAAATCGCTTTAGCACTGGTGAAAAAAACAACAACAAACCAGCCCTTTCACTACCGGCGCCACATGTGTGTACGTTAGGGGAGGGAAGCCTCCCTCCAGTGACAATATACAATACGTCCAGTGTTTTAGTGCTTAGTGCTGTCCAGGGCCCCTAAAGCAGCAACTCCACTCTGTACTAAAAACAAATCTCACTTTGGCTGCCAGTGAATGGTTGTTCCTTTCTGGTGTGTGCATACACGTGTGCAGTGTGCACGGTCAAGTGATTGTCTCCACTCCGTCCGTGTGTGCGTGCGTGTGTGTGTGTCCTTGTCTGTGTGATCAACAACTGATCTCCCGCACTATTAATCCGGTCGATGCAAAACTTTGCACACACACACTCCCTGGATACCAACGGTGAACCTCTGCCCCACATATTCTAGAGTGGCTTGTTATAGCACCACTATGAGTCAGCTTTTCACTTTTCTACCTGTGAATGCACCAAGCTGCATGAAACGTTGCATGCAGACTGGAAGACCCTGGAAGACAAGGACAAACCTTTCACCTGTATTTTTCACTTCAGCTTTCTATAGCACCACCAGGAGGCCGATTTTTGAAAAACTTAATCGGCTATGATTGACTTTCAAAATTTGCCAGATTGATCTGCTTAGAACGCAACGTGCAATTTACGTTAAATCTTTAACACACTTTCCTACTATGCTGACAAACATATCCCAGCCTTTCCACTTTGGCTTGTTATAGCGCCACCAACAGTTGGGGAAAAATGGAACATAATGCCTCAAATCGTCCAACTTGCCATCACGGGCATAAGAAAAATGGCACCCTTTTCACATTGGCCTGTAGTGCCACCAGGAGGCCACAACCTGACCTGGTGTAGACCTGTGCCCAGAAGGGCACTTTTTCTAGCTCTTCCTCCTTTGTTTTGGGTATTCCCTGTCCCCCCCCTGGGGTTATCTGAAACTTCATCTCCAAAGTGTTGTTGGCAGGCACTGCCACTCTGCTATATGAACTGAACACCACAAGTACAAAGTCTTTTTTCTGAAAAGAAACCACGTCACTTTGTTCAGGTTTAACTGACAGTTCAAGCAAGGACAGTAAAAAGGACAAGCTTACACCCAGACAGGCTATTTATAATATATAGGCTACTTCCCTGACCTGTTTATCACATGGCACTACTCGTCATTGTGAATCACTGCACTCACAAGTGGGATGTGGCTCGAGCAGAATGTGGTACACCGGTCACGTTTTCCCAAACATGCAGTGGCGTTTCTAAGCATTTTGGAGCCCCAGGCAAGATTTTCCAGATTTCCAAGATCTCCTATGACGTCATACCTGACGTCAGAGCTATACCTATCCCCCCAAGGGATAAAAATATGAGGTATTTTTTTTAAATAAAGAACATATTATGTGTTTTAAAAGTTCAATGCAAGTTATAGAGGATAAGTACTGTATTTCCTCTCTGTAAGTATATATACCATGAAGCTTATAAAGCATGGCTGGTGGTCGCCCCGGTGCCCCCCCCCCCCCTTATGGCTCATCAGGCCTAGTCTGCCTAATGGCAAAAACGTCCCTGCAAACATGCTTGGGTCACGGTTACATTATTTTCCACGGGTCACAAGTAAATAATTGACTACATTTTAAAAATAAATACATTTTTCAGGAAGGAAACAAATGGAAAACAATCAACTTTTCAAGTTTCATTTAAAACATATTTTTAAAACTTGTGTCAAAAGAAAGAGGGATACTCTACTAACATTGATGCACGCACGCACGCACGCACGCACGCACGCACGCACGCACGCACGCGCACACGCACGCGCACGCGCACACGCACACGCACACGCACACGCACACGCACACGCACACACACACACACACACACACACACACACACACACACACGTCTCTTGATGTCAACCATCTGCTTTGCATTGAGTGGATTGTTCTTATCTTTTGAAAAACATACCTTTACGACCAGTGAGCCGCGACATGACCTAACAGGTTATTGCAGTTGTTTTTCTATATATGATACGATGCTGATGACATCATTTGGAGCGGGTGCACTAAAACGTCATTCTATTGCATTCCGAACTGACTACAGTGACAGTTATTTTTCAGAATGTGCAGGTGCATGGTGGTGGTGGGAGATGTTAATCTCAACCGCCCGAGGATACCGCACATGCAATGACCTGTGCTATAGCCTTAAGTCCTAATCTGAGGTGTTATGCAAGCTACGGTACTGTAACAGTATACGTTTCTGGAGCAGACGGTCTCCCACCCTGTTGGGAACTGGCCTCCATGCACTATTAACAGCAGTAAGCAGTCATGGGGTCTGGAGAGTAACTGTGACAGGTCACTGTTGGGCAGAAACCAAGGTTTCATTTGTCATATAATGGCATGTAATGACACAATAGACCCTGCCCTTAAGGCCCTCCCCACACACAAAAAAAAATCCACTGCATATGGCAGGCCTTGTTGACCACTTTGGAAGAGTTTTTGATGCTCTGGTTAAAATGATGAGTCCATCATATTTACATTGGAATGAATGAGCCCGTCTGGAAAGTGTCCAACCCTGGGGTAACACTGGGGAGAGGGTGCCAGGGCTGAAGACAAAATGAACACATGACGTTGGTGGGAGAGAGATATTGTATTGTATGACATAATGTGAATAATGTTGATCATTCAGTTTCAGGCACATGAGCCACACACACACACACGTGCACACACACACACGTGCACACACACACACACACACACACACACACACACACACACACACACACACACACACACACACACACACACACACACACACACACACACACACACACACACACACACACACACACACACACACACTCTTCCGTGACGCATGTGGAAGCTTGGCAAGCTTTCGCTATGCTTCCACAAAAGCTTGCCCCCTCTCGAGATACACACACTCCCAGAGCAGACGGAAAGAGGCGTCTACTATTTTTTTTTTTTACATCTACGCCTGATATGTCTACGCCTGATTTCCTGGAAATCAACCTGTCCATTGTTTCATACAGTGCAGTCGCCGGCTGGCTACTCCAACCCAGGGCCGGATCTAGGCATCGCATCACCAAACATGATGGCATGCAAACAACCCAAATTTCAAAGATATTTAATTGCTTATATATAAGATGATTTCAAACACTACGCTACTAACTAACTACAATTGTGACACCACTAAAACAACACCATTTCATCATTCAAAACAGCAAAATCCCACCGCTTTATTCAAGTGTGTGGAAGTATGTTTCTTTTCTATATTAAAAAACGTCTTTGAGAATGTAGAAGAATAAGAGAATATTTAAATTGTAAACTGGATTTCCACAGCCCTGGGCCGGGATTTCCACCTTCCTGGGCCGGGTTTTCCGCACTTTTAGTTGGTCCGACTTTGCGGCGGCCCGAGTTTTCTAGTTACCCCCTTGTAAGAGTTGGCACATTGAGGCGTAAAAAAAAAAAAAAAAAAACAGTGCCCGCGCTGCTGTTCATGCAGCCTGGAACTGTGACAAACGAGTTGGAAATGCATTGTTTTCGACAGTTCTGCCAGCCAAGTAGCCTACCTACTGTATAGTCAAACGGTAGTCAATATCGTTGGTATTCGGTATTTTTTATATACTCCACGATATTGGTTGATATTGATTTCAATATCGCTGTAAACGGTAATACCGGTATATTGCCCAAGACTAACTACAGCCCCTATAATGTTTATGTTGTACTACTATTAAAGAACAAGGGTTTTAAAGACGTTAAAGCTGGATTAAATATGTGAGTCCTACGCATTTCTGCATACATGAATGTCATTTGCTAACAGTGTGTGTGTGTGAATGGGGTGCTCTTGGCTCTATGCTCCTCCAGCAGCGCGAGCGTCCTGGCGCATAGGAGTGAACGGGAATATCGCAACTCTCCCCTATAAGGCTCTTCATCCACGGCTGCTCAGACCTGGATGTGACAGCCTGGCGGCGACACTCAGCGACAGTTTATACAGCGAGAGCAACATGCTGGTGCAGCGGTCGTTTCTGCTAGGGCAGTTCCAGCAAGGTCTTTTCGTTTGGTTTTATTAGCAGATGGGTCAGTAACACCTGATCTCCTCCACGGTCAGCCTGACAGCTTCCCCCACACAGCAGCTCGGCTCCAACCAACAAATCTACAAGTCTATGTTTTTTTTTCTTACGTGTTGCCTTGGACCCCATGTCTATTCTCCTTGTTTGGTGAAATATTCTAAGTTTGCTGGGCTCACGGGGGGAGCCTGCAACTAAGTTTTGTGGGAATAAAGAGTCTTTGGTTTACTTTATCGACGACTCCTTATTCCGTGTCCCACGTCTGGGTTCAGTCACTTGTCCTCCTTGATAGAGTGTGGTACTGACCCGTGAAGCACTGCTCCTCCACTCAACGACGACACACAGAAATAAATGTCAGCTAGTTAAATGATTGCATTTATTTTTAATGTGTAGGACAGGTCAAAATACAGTGCATGTGTGTGCAACAAATTGGCTGGCTAATCGCGAGTTAACTTGTTCATGAGCTACAGTGACTCGAATAATTAATTTAATGCGCGATTAACATTAATGTAGAAAACATTCTACAAAATTTGCTTGTTCATTCCTAATGGTACAAACATCAATAAAGCTTGGGATTGTGGACACATTCTATATTTTAGCTGTAAATAGTCAAAATAAATATCACCAAATGGAGCTCTGTGGCTCAAATGCAGAATAAATAATGTAACTCTTTTAAGGTATATGTAGAACAGATATATGATTAAATTGTGATCAAAGAATAACTATGGGCATTCATGTGATTAATCGCGATTACATATTTTAATCAACTGACAGCTCTACAAGAAATATAAATGAAGTCTACAGCTTGGTAGACTTCTGATGACAAATATTCATTCCAACATAGTCAATGCAAATTAAGTGTATGCTTGTCAACAACAGATACACATTGGCCACTGCCATCAGTCTATGGCAGATTTATTTGCCGATACTGATATCGACTGATAACAGCAAACATCTGCCGAACAGATATGTGGTACAATACATTGGTGCATTAATTATGTGGATGAAATCAATTCAAGAACGATGCAGAAGTGCAAAGTATGGAGAACCTTGCAGGATGACTGGAAACAACGCACGCGCGCGAGACACACACACACACACACACACACACACACACACACACACACACACACACACACACACACACACACACACACACACACACACACACACACACACACACACACACACACACACACACACACGTTCCTTTTGTCTAATCTCATGTACTATACACTAATCTAACAGAATGAAAACAATGTGCATTATTTTAGATACTGCATATTTTGTTTCTATTCATCTTTTTTCCTCTCATTTCTCTGTCCCTCCCTTTTATTTGGCACAAATAAAAACTCGCCTTTTCTATGCACCTGCTGTGAAAGCCGTGATAATAAAGACTGCTTCGAAATTAAGGTCGCCAACTGAGCTTTTTTTATCCAATAATCTATCCAATAATTTTTATCCAATAAATCTGGCATTCCGATCGTTAAGTTGTCACATGTCATTCAAACAACAAATACCCGGAGCCTTGCCTCTTCCTCTTGGGTTCCATGACACAAAACGATCCAATGAAACGAGATCAACGTGGTTTGGGAAAATAGAGATTGTGCTTCAACAAGGGGATTCTCAGTGGAGTGCTAAATTTCAGTGAGCATGTTCAATTGGTACCATAAATGTAACAAAAAAAAAACATACTGGTCTGAACTGAGTGGTGCTGTACTCTACTTGTACTGTATATACAGTGTACCTACAAGGCTGTAGAGGTCTTCACAGGTCTCAAAAATCCCATCCGAAAACTAAATAAATCTGTGCAATGCCGCCGATTCCGAACTGTTCCGAAAATATTTCAAATAAATAAACCAGAACCGAGTCGATCCCTGGATTTTTTTCCGATTCCGAACTCTTCCGAGATTTCTTTTAAATGGCGGGCCGAGCCCCGACTTTATGAACTAATATAGCTGACATATTGACCAGTTACCATTTTATTATTAAAAGTCACGAGAGTATGGAAGAGAGACACAGACAGACAGAGAGAGAGGCTGCAGGCTGCACTCTATCCATGTGTGCGGAGGAGGACGAGGAGGGTTACGCACACAACTTTGTCATATTAACTTGCATTGAGCTTTCACGTTGTTTAGGTCAACAGTACTGTTTCAGGGGTCCGTGATATAGGCAACGACCGATTATCGGCCGCGGCCGATAATCGAGTTCGATTTGAGTTATTTAATTAATAATCGAGATCGGTGAAAAAACGGTCGATTGTGGCCGATTATACTTATATCCCCCCTAAATGTGGCAAACGTGGCAACCCGCTTTCATTGGAACTGAGCGGTAGAGCACGGTCTGCGGCTAGTACGGCGACATATAACGTCTCGGCTCCATGCAGTGGACGGCTGGACGCGCCTCTGCAGCACCAAAGAAGAAAATAAACTTTGTGCATACTGCCTGCCTGGACACTCGGTCGCTTTTGGATTTAATGGAACTGTTTTACAGGTAAGATAGACCAGGGGTTTTCAACAGGTGGTCCGGGGACCACCAGTGGTCCTTGAGAGGGTTCTAGGTGGTCCCCAGACTAAATGATAGAAAGTTGGTTAGCCAGATGTAACTCTTGAGAGTGTGAAAATGAAACCAAATGGACCCTTGCGGGTCCATTTGGTTTCATTTCCACACTCTCAAGAGTTAGAATATTCATCTGAATTAGCACTATTCAATTAAGAAGTCTACGCTGTTTTGTTTCTAAAATCCAGCCTGGAATTGTGAACAAAAACAAAAGAATTATTTAGTATTAGGTCTTTGGGGCTAAAATGTCATCAAATGGTGGTCCGTGGCTCAAATGCTGAATAAATGGTGGTCCGTGGCTCAAATGCTGAATAAATGGTGGTCCCTGGTGTCAAAAAGGTTGAAAACCCCTGAGATAGACAATGTATATAACCATTCAGCCTTCACATTGCACTTGTACATTTCATGTACCCTCCTCCCTGTTGCTTCTGCAGCTCTGCCAACATCAGAGCTCCATAATGTGACAGTTTTCAAAGTAAGTTGTATAACTGAACTGCAATGCATAAACCAGGGGTAGACATTAAGGGAAATTTGCCACTGGCCCTTCGGGCCAGTGGCTTTTAAGAATCACTGGCCCCACAACTGTAACCACTGGCCCAGGTAATGGGGACCCCCCCCCCCAAAAAAAAAAATAATAATAATAATAATAATAATAATAATCTGCTTCTGAGATTTTATGTTCCTTCTTCTGCGTATTGTTCTGACTCCTTATTGCTGCTTGCTTGGTCACGTTTTATTGCTGCTTGCAGCTATATTTTTACTATATTATTGTACTGGAGAATAATACAATCGAATGACATGCATTTGCATTATTGAATTCTTATAATCAAAGCAAAGTAGGCCTAGGCAATAAAAACAATCACCCCTGCCATGGGGTGGCATTATTATTAATTAGTTATTAGTTATTATTAATTATTATTATTATTATTATTATTATTATTGATTGCATTTGTATTGGGCTTATATGCTATAAACTCAATGCTATAGGCTCAGTTAATTCAATGCATAAGTAGCTATAATATGTTCTAGACACACAAAAGTAGGAACTAAGTTCCTAATCAGACAAGACAACTTGTCGTGTTGTATGTCACATCATAAAGGTGACCTATAGAAACCTGCACCTTAGCACCACAAAAGGATAGTGGTAACAGTTTTTAACGGGTCACGGCTCCTCATATAACCGCGGGACGCGACGCGTGTTGTGTTTTGAGTGCAGCAGCAGACTGCTTTTAACTGTCTGCCAGTACAATGCAACGTGCAAGCTGGCAATATAGGCCTTCTAAATGCAAAGGATTACGGGCCCACTTGTGGATTATACATTATACATAGCCTTTTGCAGTAGCAAGCAACAAGTGGATATAATGACACTAAGGTAGGCTAACTTTAGGCTAACTTTGCGCTTGCTAGCTCTCTCTCTCTCTGTCTCTGTCTCTCTGTGCCCCTCTCTCTCTGTCTCTCTGTGCCCCTCTCTCTCTGTCTCTCTGTGCCCCTCTCTCTCTGTCTCTCTGTCTCTGTCTCTCTGTGCCCCTCTCTCTCTGTCTCTCTGTCTCTGTCTCTCTGTGCCCCTCTCTCTCTGTCTCTCTGTGCCCCTCTCTCTCTCTCTCTCTGTCTCTCTGTGCCTCTCTCTCTCTCTCTCTCTCTCTCTCTCTCTCTCTCTCTCTCTCTCTCTCTCTCTCTCTCTCTCTCTCTCTCTCTCTCTCTCTCTCTCTCTCTCTCTCTCTCTCTCTCTCTCTCTCTCTCTCTCTCTCTCTCTCTCTCTCTCTCTCTCTCTCTCTGCTGCTGTTATACATGGGTGTGTGCGCTGGTGTTCCATCACGTGTGTGTGTGCTGCAATAGCGTCTCGTTTCGTTTTGTTTATTTGTACATCGGTGCCAACGGTGGCATTTCACCAAACCAAACTCCCAACTGCCATCATCAGCAGCGCCCCGAACAAAACCTCCCCACGGCTGCAACAAAGTATCCACCTAGCAAGCCAAGTAGGAGGGGCCAAATAATGTTGCGACCGCGACCATGTGGTTGCTACCGCGACCGGAGCGGGACACTGATCATGGTCTAATTGTTATTTTCCAACTGCCGCGAAATCATTTTGCAACCACGACCACTGGTCATGACCGCTATGCAAACGGTTGCGACCGTTGGCAGAACGGTCGGGTGTTAAGGTTAGATTTAGGCATAGGTTTTACCAAGGTTACGTTTAGGGTTAGGTTTAGTAGCGAGACTAGCGACCGATGAATAGCAGTCGCGACCGTCAAACCAACTAGCCGCGAGAGTGCTTCAGTAAAAACTGTTGTCCGTTTTCACCGGTCACAATTAAAACAAGTTTGGCCACTGGTCCCAATCGTTTTACTACCCGTCGCGACCAGCTGTTGCGGCCACAAAATGATTTATTGAAAATGTCAGTGGCGTGTGTGTGTGTGTGTGTGTACCATAGCCTGGTATCAAAAAGGTTGAAAACCACAGTTCGAGTGGAAAAGAGCGAGGACAGTATAGAGACAATCAATGATAGATTGTAGCATGTCATTCGTACTGCTCTTTCCAGCTTGGCCTTGTCTAAATCAGACACGCATGGAGAAGGTAATAACACTCTCCATATACAGTATATATATACTGTATACCTATGTGAGTGTGTGTGTGTGATAGAATCCGGTGCTTTGGTCCTCATGTCTCCCAAGGCCGTTTTCCTTTTAGAGCCATGTAAAGTATTTTTTCGTTTTTTGGCTAAAATCGTTTTTAGTAGTAAGATCAAAGTTCCTACTTTTTTAATAGGATTAAAAACGATTTTAGCCAAAAAAAAACAGCCTTGGGAGACATGAGGACCAAAGCACCAGATTCTATCACACTCACACTCACTCACGCACGCACGCACAAGTGATCGCTGCTTCGGCTGACTTTAAACTTTCTTGAGACTGCCGTAGGAAATACAGACGTTCAACAGCATGTGTACTGTACCTTAAAACAACTGATGCGTGTACTATAGGTCCCGCTTGTGTACTATAGGAGGCACTCACAGTATATTCTAAAGTGCATATAGTACAGTATACAGATCAGCTTAAAAGGAAACTGAATTAATATTCAGTGGCATCCGTGTATAGGCTACCATATGAGTCATCAAAACAAAGTGTGTGCGCGTGTGTGTGTGTGTGTGTGTGTGCGCGCGCGCGCACGCACACAAACACCCTCCCCAGGCTCCACATCCATTCATCATGTTCTCAGGTCTAATCATCCTTAATGTGTGTTGATAGGAGAGACGGCGCTGGTCTGCATGTCTTCCAGCGGCAACAGAACACCTGCTTAACCCAACCCGGTGACGGCAACGGCAGCTGCCAGCGCAACGCAACAACAAGCAGGAAATGTGTTTGGTGAAACGCAAACGTCTACTTTTAGAATAAAGGGTATAATAGGCAGCATTCAGGGGAGCGATAAAAGGCTTTTTGTCCCTCATTGATTAATGCATGCATCCTTTAAGAATACTATTAGGCTAATTAGTCCTAATTTGTCAGGCTGCATTTAAAGTCTAACACCAGGGAGGAGAATCAAGAGATATTCAGCAGCAGAAGGAGGTAGTGTGTTGTGTTGATTCCTGGGTCGATCCCTGGCTCCCGCTGGGTTTAAAGCAGGGGTTTTCAACCTTTTTCATACCAGGGCCCACTATTTATTCAGCAATGTAGCCACGGAGGACCACCGTTTAATGTTGAGTTTAGTCTCTAGGACCCCCCCAAAAAAGCAAGGGTTTTAAAGTTTGTCTACAATTTAGAAAAGATAACTGGCAAAACATTGGTCAAAATAACAATTCTTATCCATTCTATAATTGTGTAGTTTCTTGAAAATTAAGTAATTCAGATGTTTAAATGAAACCATAAAATGAAACCAAATGGACCCTCACAGGTCCATTTGGTTTCATTTTGCACTCTCTACAGTTACACAATGGGTCCATTTGGTTACCAACTAGGCATGTCACGGTGTAAAAGTCTCATCGCCGTTTTCACTGAATGCTTTGATACCGTTGATACCGGTAAAACCGTTTGCCCCCCCTCCTCATAGTAACCCGTAACGGCCACATTCATAGCTTTGATCCATGCGTTGCAGATGCACAATCGGCTACAAATGGTAAAACGTAAAGGTAGTCTTGCAGCGAAGCGCATCCTACACGGAGCCTAAGAGAATAGACAAACTCCATTTACTTCATTACGCAAACTCCATTTACTTCATGGGGCCAGTCCAATGGCGGCTATTCTACATATAAATGCATTGGCAACAACCTATTTTGAATTATCTTAACCCCCTTTATTTTAGTTCGTTTACTTACTGTACACTACTTTAAAACAGTTGACTTGTTGCACATAAGCTTAAACAGCTCTTATTTGCGCCACCCTCGTTGAAAGCGATGCATTTGCAACTCCAGCTTTTCTCTATTCAGCTCGAGCACTCAGTTTGTGACCCCCTCAATGTCGTAAATCTGACACTACAGGCTCTGACACGAAGCCAGCAGACAGAAAGGGCAGAGACGTGCGCACACACACAGACAAAGGAGTCTTCAGCCCCTGCCCAGTGCCCATTTACTCCGTTTATAAGACTGGGTATGGCCATGGTCACCCATCCCCCCTCTAAAACTCTTTGCTCGTTCATGCAAATTGTTCGCCTGTCTTTTTTTTTCTTTCCAAGCTACAACAACAACACGCTGGGATGCTACTCACGTTGTTGTGCCTGTTGTCCATAAACAGCTTACAGATTTGGGAAGGTTGATTACCCTGGTCCTTGTATTTGTGTGGGGTGAAATGCTTTTTAACGATCTCGGCGCCTTGTGTCGTGTCTGTGGTGTGAGAAGCACACAGCCTCGGTCGTCAAGCAACACATACCCTAGAACAGGACACATTGCTCTCAATGCGGGCTGGAAACGGGCTATGTTCACTAGTTTACACTTGTTGGACAACTGCATACTGTAAAAGGGTGTGTATAACAATGTATAGTGTCTCAACTAACACTTCTCATCTTGTCAATGTACCATCTGATATTACCGAAATTATAAAAAGACAAATTTTTGGGTTGATGTCAATTATTGTTTCCCCCCCACACACACTATTATTCTGTTATTTTGCAGTTTTTTGTGTTGTGACAGACATCATTTCCACTGATGAATGTTTGAAGGTGGGCGTATAGGGTATTTGGCTGTGCGAGTAGGCTGGTGTTTGTGTGGGTTGGAGGAGACTGGATGCCTCTTGAACAAAGTACCTCTGAATAGATTTTCGTATTTGGACGGTGAATCACTCTTTTGTTATCTCACCTTCGCAGTTATTAAAAAAAAGAACATTTTGTCCATTTATAGTTGTTCCCTGAGTGGATTAAGTGTTCCCTGAGTGGATTAAACGCAAAGCACAAAGTAACTACAGAATCAATAAAACATTTACTTGAAAAGACAGCCTTCTAATAGTATTGTAGAAGGGACCTCCAAATATTTCACTTTGCACAACATTTTGGTCATTTTATTGTCTTCTCAGGCTCATGTGAACACTCCATTCAGTATCTAGATTTTAGCTGCCCTGCCCTCTTCCCATAATCATAACTCCATTTTATTATGAGTTATGATAGATTTATCAAAAGCAAACAATCCTTTTTTCTGGTGACTGATTTCGTCCTTGAATAACTTGAACGGGCTGCGATTTTTCCATTTTCATTTCTAGCACTTTCATTTGTACCACTGTAGCACTCCACACCAATGGACACTAAAGAATAAAGCAATATTTTAAAAAATAAATGAAAAAGCACAGCCCCCCTCACATATTAGAAGTAGGGGCACAGTATGACAAATCTATCATTGTTAAAATGAAGTTTTAAATTACAATGTGTTTGTATAGGAAGGAGGCGGGCAGCTAAACTGAACATCAAAAATCTAAATACTGAATGCAGCAACTTATAAACTGTCTGGGGTGTTCTCCAGAGGCCGAGTCGACATAAAATGACCAAAATATTGACCAAATATCAGCAAATCCTTCGTTCATTTTTGACCCCTCTATCACAGGGAACTACTTTTTGTGGGTAGTGATATGAACACAAAAATAGTACATAGTTCCTTGTGATAGAGGGGTCAAAAATAAAATGATTTTCTAATATTTTAGAAATGGATCAACAACACAAGTGATAGTTAGTGCTGCATAGTCCCAGTGACCTCCAATCAATTCATACAGTAACAAACACTATATTAATGGCAAGTATTGTATACAGCTTAACTTTAAAAAAATTCTGAACCATCCCTTTAACACACACCCTGCGTTTTATAGCTACGAGGACATAATAGTCCATCATCTTTATCCGTTGTGTCACTGCTCCAGGTCTACATTTGTTGCTCCTGTCTGATTTTGCTTATGCTAAAAGTGTGAATGGGGGTGAAGTGGATCGCAAATTTCATGTTCCTTCTCCACAGAGTAGAAAAGCAGCATAAAGATGACCAATAATGATGTATGTGGACTTATAGCCACTGCAAGTCACAGTTTACCTTGAATTTTATATAGTGGCTGAGGGGCGTAGCATATACCTTTATAAAAACTTAGACATGTCCCATTTAAAGCAGTTCTTAATAATTTCACTAACATTAACAATCAAATACAAAGTGCCCTCTTAACAGAGGCGATTGCCTGTTTACTCAGCCAGTGCAGCCAGGCTCTGTACAACTTTTCCCAACACAAACAGAGAAAGAAAATGGAGTTGTATCAAGGGGTCTTTCTTGGTTGGTGTTGGAGTGAGCAGATAAAACTTATTAAAAAATAAGTCTGGAGAGGAGTGGGTGCCATGGCCCGCCCCGTGTAGTTAATATCCAATAAGTCACAGGTGACCGTATTTAGTGTGCATCACAGTGTTTCCCGCAGCACTGTCTTGTTAAGGTGGCCGCCTTGACTAAACCCCGCTCCCACCTTGACTACGTTCCATGAATGAAGGGGAAAAAAGAGCGAGCTAATTGAACTGCATACATGCCGACCTTTACGCATTTTGCGTAGCAACTACGTGTTTTGACCTCAAACTACGCTGCTACGATTAATCACTTCAAAATACGCAAAGAGCGCAACCAAACTCAAACTCCGTTCACTTCATGGGGCCAGTCCAATGGCGGCTCTGCCACGTTGTAAAGAATGTAATTCAACTCCAGTTTGTCCCTATTCAGGCTGCATGAACAGCAGCTCGAGCGCTCAGTGTCTGACCCCCCAATGTCGCAACTCTGACACTAGATGGCTCTGCCCCGACTGGCCAATCACACCATGTCTTAAGCTGTGGCCAAACACAATGCTGATCGATGCTAATGCTGCTCGCTATTCCTGACACGTTAATCTTCTAACTTATAGCCAGACTCTCGTCAAGAAGAAAGCGCCATTAAGGAATTATTTTGGTGTTCCACCAAAGCAATCTCCAAAGAGACGTCAGTGTTTCCCCCAGAAAATTGAACCACCACGCTGGGCCGCACAGAAAAGAAAGTAGCTGCTGCTATAAACTACACAGCGGGGCGAGGCGCCGAGTCTATCCCATCAAGAGTGCCCTTTGGTCGGGCAGGCCCGGCGGGTCGCCCCCTTGACGAACGCAGCGATTGTGGTGCTAGATAGGCTATGCCGCAAGGCGCGAGCATCCAAATCCAGCCGATAAAACTGCATTTTCATACAGCGACAAAGGATTTCGGTCACTCAGCTTTTGATAAGTACGAGAAAAGCAAAGGGCACGTAAACGTAGTTGAAACAATAAATAACAATTGTGTGTGTGCGCGCGCGCGTGTTGGGGGGAGAGAGAGAGAGAACCCACGTTGACTTGTCCATAGCTGGAGGCCTGAAAGAGGAATTCCACCAAAAAGGGGAATTTCACCCATTTCCAACATGTTACTATGCCATTAATATAAACCTGCTTGATGTTGTGTGGTTCCCCCATTCTGTCTCCTAGAAAGGGAGGTCTGAAAGAATCATTAACATGGTGAAACATCTCTTACCATGTGAATAATTTTTCTTTTATGACTTTTTTGTGTACAAATGGAATTGGTCCATTTGGATTGGGATTTTATTTTAAGAAAAGGTCATTTGTCTGAGTGGCCTGATCTTTCCTCAAACCACCTTTTCCAACTTTTCCTGCACAACAATGAAACATTTTTATTCGCTTCGCTACTCAAGGGCTTTAAGTAATTGTGGTCGTCATCATCAGTTGATTTTTGGGTGACTTTGACCTTGAACTAAACATCATTTACAGTTTTTCTTCAAACTTCTACTTGGGAACACTGAAACAGTGGCTCATCTTTATTCTCATAATTATCTTACTGAAGGGCTTTTGGTATTGTGGTCTTTGTCATGAGTTCCTATACTTCCTTTATAGCCCCAGCAGCCAAGTAGTAGCCAGTGAAATCACTGCTGAACAGACTAGCACTGTTCAGAGGATAAAGAGTGGGACATGTTTGCTCAAATGATACTTTTGTTGTCGTCAGTGCTCTCTCTCTCTCTGTCCACCAATTCCACGTTACTTGTATCATAATTATGTTCCCATGCGAGGTCGTCAGGAGGTGAGTTGCTAGAAGTACCATCAGCGGACCACCTCTGTGGTCCTCCGTTGTCGTAATACAAATAATGACCCAAATAGCCATGTATACATGTCAGACCGCGGGGACATGAAAGGCACACTGAACTGAACTAGAAAGTCACCCTCATTAGAAGAGATAGCCAATCTGTCCTCGGCCTGATAATAACAGCATTGCACGCAGTGATATTTTTCTCTACATCATGAAAGCAACGCGGCATGTAATTACCACTTATATTATGCTGAACATCGTCCCTGCAGTCTTCCTCTGTACAAATCAAAGTTGTACGGTTTGCAAAATTTAAAACCCCGGGTAATTAACATTAACGTGGCCATGCGTTACATTTTGTCAATCAGAGGCAGCCATTTCACCATAAGAGGCGCATTTCCCTATTGCAATGTATTGTCAGTCATATTCGCATTGCGCCTGACATCTGCCTACCGTAGCGTCATAAGGTCAGAATAGTGGCCATTGTAGACGCTGCAGACTAATTTATTGTGTACTCTGCTCTGTATCATGTCATTTATTGTGTTTAAAGTATCTTATGGTGGACTGAAAGTAATAAGGAACAAACCTAAAAGTAATTCATCTATAATTCATCTATAAGCACTATGTGACGCACTGTAAGCTTGCAGCTGTATGGCGAGGTATGATTAAATCCAGCTTGACAACGGAGCATAGAGTCAGTGAAGTTGGACCGGAGCAGCCGTTCTTTCAAGTCACGTTATTAGCGTGACGATCCACTGTGTTCAGTTCGTGGTGGACAGACAGGCGGGCACACAAGACGGATGGATGGATGCATGGCTCAGTGAAATAAGCGTTATTTGATGCTGCCATTCTCTACTGCTTCCGTGAACAATAATCGCCCAACGCTCCCATGTCATCTGAAACGGTTTGGTCATGTTAGCCGACGAAACCTGCGATGAAACCGCATAGAACGGTAAAACCGAAATGTTACCCAATCCTAGGACAAATTGTCAGTGATTCTCAACCTGTGCTACGCGGGACCTCATCTGGTGGTACGCAGAGCCGTCTCTTCAAAACAAGAAGCCAAATAGTGGAGGGTTACCAGCAAAATATACAAAATCATCATGTATCGTGTCTTCTCTGCTCTCGTGCCTGTGTCATGTGTATGTTTATGTTGGCTTTGTCTCTCTGATGCGGCTACAATCACTATGGATTACAACAAGCTAAACAGTGGCCACTAAGAGCCTGTATAGTGTATGTATATGCAATATACTGTATATAGTACCAATAAACAGCAAAATGGTGGAATTCTGGCTCGAAAAACTGCATGGTTACAGACAAGAGGAAAATGTTTTAGAGTAGCAGCATATACCAGGGGTTTTCAACAGGTGGTCCAGGGACCACCAGTGATCCTTGAGAGTTCCAGGTGGTCCCCAGGCTAAATGATGGAAAGTTGGGTAACCAGATGTAACTCCTGAGAATGTAAAAATGAAACCAAATGGACCCTTGCGGGTCCATTTGGTTTCATTTTCACACTCTCAAGAGTTAAAATATTCATCTGAATTAGCACTATTTAATTAAGAAGTCTACACTGTTTTGTTTGCAAAATCCAGCCTGGAATTGTGAACAAAACCAAAAGAATTCTTTAGTTTTAAGTCTCTGGGGCTAAAATGTCATCAAATGGTGGTCCGTGGCTCAAATGCTGAAAAAATGGTGCTCTCTGGTGTCAAAAAGGTTGAAAACCCCTGGCATATACTGTAGAAAGTAGAGCCTTCAGGAGCACAAATGGAACTCAGGCCAGCTGGGTGGGTGGACCGGACCCCTGAGGTCGCAGCACCAAGGGTGCTGTTCAGGCACTTACCACTACTAGGCTATGAATATGATGCGGATATAACCATACCTCTATAACTACACACTGGATGTCAAAGTTACAGAGACAAGTGAGAGGTGCTCTGACATCACATTCTGTGCTCAGCCAATCAGCTGAGTTCTACATTCTATGCTATAATACACCAAGCTGTGTGCATTCCAGGCCCATTCCATGCTCAGAATAATGGTCACAAGGAAAAGGAATAGTAACAATGGCAACTGTATACTGTCTTGACATCTTTACAATGTTACCAAGGCTCCTTGTTTTTTTTTTTTTCTTTTTATGCAAGGATAGACAAACAATAAGGGTTATGCTCCAGCCTTCGCCTTTTTCGTCAGAAAAATGTTCAAGTGAACCTTTAGATCTTTACATCTAGTGTGAACTTAAAATAAGACCACAAACTCGCACATTGTGACCAAGAGTCATACAGTACTGTGCAAATACCCTCTACTGTACTGTCACAACTCATCAACTTGAACCGCAGCAACAATGCTATGCACACTACATTCACAAGCAGCGTTCAATTCCAACACACCAGTATACCTGGCACCTCCCTTCCAAGGAGACAGTGGTCCACACTCAATAGGTTCAGGACTGGACATGGCCCCTGCTTGGCCAGCCTTCACAGATGGGGCAATAGCCCCAGCCCACTGTGTGCGTGTGGGAAGGAACAGACTATGGAGCACATCATTGAAGTTTGTCCTCTCCAAAGACTGGAAGGAGGATTACTCACCCTCCACACAGCGAACCAGGAGGCAACCGCTTGGCTTAAGGACTTTGCATTCGCTAAATAAATAATACCAGTATACACTGCATAAAACACAGCAGCAGCAGCAAAGTAAAAAGGTTCTTCCTACCTTGAGCAGTCTTCTACTTGACTCCTAATCCATCTCTCTAATTCATCCTCAGACCAGCGCCTTCCAGCAGTGTTAGTGTTGGTGTCCAGGCTGGTGTTGGGGTGGTGTTTTTTTTACCCTCCAGACAGGACGCATTTTGGGGTACAGCACCCAGCCAGGATGGCCCGGGACATCCATCATCACCAGGGCTCTTGTAGACGTGTGCACATCATGGCTTCTATAGCTCCGAGGGAGAGATTGAGGGACACTGTGAGCCTCCTCTGAATCGGAAAGAAAGCAAGAAAAGCAAACAAGAAAGACCAACAACTTTTTTTTTTCTGTGAGGCATCAACTCATCTATATTTCCAACTGGAACAGACTGAGTAAGGGAACTTTTCATGGAAGTGGAAGGTGAAAATCACACCCGTTTAGAGGGTGTGACCATAAACTCTTAATAATCACACCTGTGTGAGTGTTAAGTGAGGGGCTCTCTCATATCAGCATACATCATATTAATCTCATTCAGTCTCTACTTGTGTGTCTTCAATGTTTGCTGGACAAAGATGGACATAGGAGGTACCACCTGCATAAACAGGTGGTATAGAGGGCTGCCCTTCCAAACTCCATTAAAAGAATCACCTGCAGAGAATGTATTGACCGAAAGCATCTTATAACATGTCTACAGTGGATATTGATCAAACAAACGCTTTGCGCTTTGGTGAGTTTAACGCTGTTCAATACAAGCAAATCACAGACAAACATTTTTGTTATTGGGGCATCAATGGAGGGTATTGCAACCCTAGACCTTTGCTATGCTCCCTTTCCATCTCTTAGCACAGCAACCCTCACCCCCCAAAAAATAGTAGGCTAGTATAGTAGACTAGTAGAAGAAGTATTTTTAATAAGGTTGAGGCGATGTAAGCAGCAGGCATGTGAATAGTGATACGGTTTGTCTAAATCTCTAGTTGTGTAGACTTGGGGGCTAATTCACATGATGAATATTTTAACTCTTGAGAGTGTAAACTCTCAAGAGTTGCATCAGCTCTCATAGAGTTACACCTGGTTAACCAACTTTCCATCATTTTGCCTGGGGACCACCTGGAGCCCTCCCAAGGACCACAGGTGGTCCCAGGACCACCTGTTGAAAACCCCTGGTCTAAATGGAAGATGTTGCAGGTTGCTATTTATTAGTAGGCAATAGGTTCAACTTGTTATTCTATCAATTTAGCTGGCATGAAATACCAAAAAACGACATTAAAGTGAAAGCTCCATTCCTTACCTTTGTTGTCGTTCAGCAGTGAGTCACAGTTTCAGGATAACTGAAGCTCCATACGCAGAATATAGGCCTATATAGGCTACTAAGGCTAGCTATAGTTAAATGCTGCTTGGCATTTAAAGCTACATCATAATTATTTAAGTCACATTTCTACCGGTAATGTGCCTGGCTGTATCACACACCAGGCAGGTGTTGCTCGGTGCAAACAACACATTAGTGATTGGAAAATAGCCCACGACGCAAATGAAACGTGACATTTTGAAAGAACCGCCTCAGCATGTTGCTGCCTGGCTTGTGAATACATCAACACTCGGCCCAAAAATAATACTCGGACCAGCCGAAATGCTGCGACATTCTGGGGTTATTGCAGTCTGAAAGAGGGACAAAAGAGGGACATTTCCTTTTTTCCTGATAATGTACCTACAAATGTCAACCAAATGGACCCTATAGCGGGTCCATTTGGTTCCATTTGTACGCTCTCAGAAAAAAGGTCCTATAAGAAAAATCATTAATAACATGAAACACAACTTGATAACAGAGCCGCCATTGGTTGGACTTATCCCATGAAGTGAAGGGAGTTTGCGACAGCCTAACTCTGTCTATACTCGAGCATTATTTGGGCCGAGCCTTTATTGCCGCTTGTAGGCTAATCAGCGCTCCTCCCCACGTCAGCTGGTGCCTAAGCAGAGCCATCTAGTAGAAGAGTTGTGACATTGAGGGGTCGGAAACTAGGCGCTCGAGCGCTGTTCAGTGTTCATGCAGTCTGAATAGGGACAAACTGGAGTTGGAAATGTATTTATTTATTTATTTATTTATTTATTTATTTATTTATTTATTTATTTATTTATTTATTTATTTATTTATTTATTTATTTATTTATTTATTTATTTATTTATTTATTTATTTATTTATTTATTTCAACGAGGGCGGCGCAAATATGTTTGATGCATGTTCTCAACATGTCAGCTGCATTTTACTAACAATTACACTGTACATTAATGTTTATGTTGTGCTATTAGGCCTACTAAAAATGATCTAAAATAAAGCGATTTAAGGTCATTGACGCTGGGATGTTGCCTGAGTGCAATGCATTTCTGTCTGTCTACTTCCAGGGCTTGTCCATATTTGTCATCCACATTCTATATTCAAGTCTAAGTAATGACCCCATGAAGTGGACGGACTCAGTTGTCGTAACTCTGTCTATACTCTATGCCTCTGAATCAAAGAGCTGTTGCACCACGTGATTTATGCAGCCTGAAACGGGGACTTGCTGGAGTTGGCAATACACTACATTGTTTTCAATGAGGCGCAATGATGCCAAGTATTTTAAAGTAGTGTATAATGACAAATATTGTTATTATTTACCGTAGAGCTAGAGCTGCACGTGCACTCAAGTGGTGGCTTCTGGATGGATGGATGGATGGATGATTGAATGAATGAATGAATGAATGAATGAATGAATGAATGAATGAATGAATGAACAGACGGATGAATGAATTAACATGAAATGAGAGTTCTGTACAAGTCAACTACACACTGCTACAAAACTGCTTGGAGATCTTGGAGAATTACAGTAGGCCTACAATTAAAGTACAACTACAGCAAATCTGAAAATCTGATTGGACACACTTAAAAATGCATTTGTTTACAATGATCTAAAGGCAACATATAATTTGAAAGAATATATTAAAAGTATATTAGGTAACTTTTTAATTAAAACGCCCCCTTAAAAAAGCCAAAGAGCTTATTCAATGTGTTTTAAATGTTCAATTTAAATGTTTTAAATGTTCAATTCTGGTTATAGAGGGGGAAGTATAATGTATTATCCATATTTGTCTCATTGTCCAGGGATCCTTTTAGGCTATATATTACATTTTAAAATGTTTATAGGCCTAATATGGAATGTTACACAACTGTGCTACCAATTAACAAAATTATATCATGGCAGTCTGTTAACCTAAATAGGGGTATGTCTAAATAGGGGTATGTCTGAGTGGGGGTATGTCTAAATAGGGGGATGTCTGAATAGGGGGATGTTTAAATACCAGCATGTAACCCTATAGTCCCCTGGCTAAATGATGGGCAGTTGATTAACCAGATGTAACTCTTTGTGTGGAAAAAAAAAACACATTTTTACGCTCTCAAGAGTTAAAAAATATTCATCATATAGCTCAAGTGCCAGCAGCTGCCACTGAGATGACAGGAGGTCAGGGGCGGATCTAGGCATGGGCATGGGGGGGCAATGCCCCCCTAAATGCCCAGTCTGCCCCACCAAACACGATGGCATGCAAAACAACCCAAGATATTTCAAATTTAAGTGCTTAGAATTAGAATGTTTTGAAACACTACTACTGCTACTGACTAACTACAGTCGTGGCACCACTAAACCAAAAGTATTTCATCATTCAAAACAGAAAACTCTCTGAGTCAGACCTTTATCTTCATGCATTCTATGTGCCTGATGCAACTTCAATACCAACTGATGTTATGATTGATCCTAAAATGCCTAATAAAAGTCATGTAACTGAAAATGGTATGGGTGCGGCCTTCATGATGCTGCCCCATACCATTTTCTCCTGCCCCCCCCCCCCCCCCCCCCCCATGGCAAATGTTACATCCACCCCTGCAGTAGGTGGAGATGGAGGTGGCAACCGATAGCCAAGACCAAGAAAATGTTAAGTGTGTGTGTGTGTGTGTGTGTGTGTGTGTGTGTGTGTGTGTGTGTGTGTGTGTGTGTGTGTGTGTGTGTGTGTGTGTGTGTGTGTGTGTGTGTTTTTGTGTGTGTGCGCGCGTGTGCATGCATGCGCAGTTGTGCATAATTATGTCTATAATTCAATCTCCATTTTATCTGCTAATTCTTATGAAACACTCCTCTGGGCTTCAGCAGCAAATCTCCATCCGGCTTCTGCACCAAGACCACAGTGGAGATGATGAATAATGCAGTGTCGTAATAACTGATATTTGACTGAAAGATGCATTTGCAGAGCTGGCTATTATTTCTGCCGTGTTCCGGAAGAGAGGTGCGGGGCTAATCTAATTACTGACGACTCTGACGTCATTGTATATAGGAAATTATGTATTTAGAATATAAAAGAGGCAAATGGCACACCTGTCCTCGGGATAGGAATAATTCTGAAGGTACATAAAGTCTTGGATGTTTGTTAATATACTGTATATATATACAGTATATTTATGAATATACTGTATATATACAGTATACAGTATTTATGCTGTACAGACACACACACACACACACACACACACACCAGTACATAGGTATATTATTTGTCTTTTCCCCTCTATGTCGTTTCTACTTTGATGATGCAGCTGTTTCCTTGCAGGCAGACACTGTTGCACTGCAAACGGTCCAGAACTTTATTGTTGTTGTCAACAATTTTAGCCAATTACAGCGCAGCAGTTTCCAGGAGTTTCATACAGCCAATACTGGAGTTAAGGCCTGTTAATGCTCTCTCAACTTTCCGAACTTTTCGGAAAGTTGTGTCGGAAAGTTGACATAAAAAAAAAGTTCAACAATGCAATGCTGGTGAAACAGGTGAGGATGTGGGGCCTCTCCGATGGTATATACTGCAAGACAAGGTTTATTTCATTACAGGAGTGAATTTCACCATGACATGAGGTCATATTCACTGATTATTATTATCTTTAAAGCCCAAGCCAGACCCAAGAGTCGGGTTGGGACACATCCCTCTGCTGTGGTTTTGGGCTTTAGACTCTACTCCAGGACTGTGGTTTTTAGTGTGCCGATTATAATGTAACTGGATGCATGTGTGTCATCTCTATGTCTAATTGGACATGCCATTCCAAACCAAAACATAAGGTTTACTCTTATGTTACGTATCAGGCCCGGATATAATATTTTCCAGTTGAAGGGTCAGGCGAAAATGGCATGAGGCCGGCTTCATCACCTGTGCTGCTTCGCACCATGGGCGATGAAGCTGCCCCCATACCGTTTTCATTTAAATTCTTTAGTTCTGTGACCCATAAGATTTATATCTCGGAAAGGACTTATATATTAGGCAATCAATTAAGCGTCAATAATAACATCAGTTGTTGTTGAAGTTGCAACAGACACACAGCATGTTTTCTGTTTTTGTTTTCATGGTATCATGACATGGTGTTGGTTGGTAACGCTTCCTTTTACGGTACTGTAATTACCATGTATTTACATGGCAATTACAAGGTAAGTACCATGTAATAAGGGAGTAATAACTGCGAAATTACCATGTAATTACAAGGTAACTATAAAGGTAATTACCTTGTACTTTTAAAGTAATTACCAAGTCAATTCCAGGCAAATACCAAGTAACTACCTGGTAATAAGTATTAATTACTGGATAATTTGTAATTATATACCAACTATTTTGTTAATTGCCAAGTACTTACTAGGTAATTGCCAAGTAATTCCTTAAAAAGTACCTGGTAACAGCCAGGTAATAAGAAGTAATTCCTCAGTACATATAAAGTATTTATATGGTAACTATGTGATTAATTACTAGGCACTCACAAAGTAATTATTATATTATTTCCTAACAACCACATATAATAATTACTGGGTAATTAGAAGGTAATTGCATAGTAATTAATAATGTACTTGTAACTACCCTTTAATTGTACCTGACAACTACAGAGGAAGGCTATGTAAATACACAGTAAGTACTGTGAAATTATTATGACACTACCAATTACTTGACTAAAAGGTGTAATTACCAAGACATCATAAGTTTCTATTAGATACTTACCATGTAATTACTAGGAACTGAAGAGTATTTACGCCATGTATTTTCCTAGCAGTCAACTGGTTTTTACTACTTACCTGGTAATTTCTTAGTATTTATTCATTAACTACAACATTTACCTGTTTCCATGCTATTATCTAGTAATTACTCATTTGTTACCCAGGAACTACAGAAATACCTACCTAGAAAGTACCTAGTTATTAAAGTGGATTTGTACTGTAAAAGGAAGTGAGGCCTGTTTTCATTTTATTAACTGGTAATTACTCATTTGTTACCCAGTAAATCGAAAAATTTCTACCTGGAAAGTACCTAGTTACTAAAGTGGATTTGTACTGTAAAAGGAAGTGAGGCCTGTTTCCATGCTATTAACTGGTAATTACACATTCATTACCCAGGAACTACAGAAATACCTACCTAGAAAGTACCTAGTTACTAAAGTGGATTTGTACTGTAAAAGGAAGTGAGGCCTGTTTTCATGTTATTAACTGGTAATTACTCATTTGTTACCCAGTAAATCGAAAAATATCTACCTGGAAAGTACCTAGTTACTAAAGTGGATTTGTACTGTAAAAGGAAGTGAGGCCTGTTTCCATGCTATTAACTGGTAATTACACATTCGTTACCCAGGAACTACAGAAATACCTACCTAGAAAGTACCTAGTTACTAAAGTGGATTTGTACTGTAAAAGGAAGTGAGGCCTGTTTTCATGTTATTAACTGGTAATTACTCATTTGTTACCCAGTAAATCGAAAAATATCTACCTGGAAAGTACCTAGTTATTAAAGTGGATTTGTACTGTAAAAGGAAGTGAGGTCTGTTTCCATGTTATTATCTGGTAATTACTCATTTGTTACCCAGGAACTACAGAAATACCTACCTAGAAAGTACCTAGTTACTAAAGTGGATTTGTACTGTAAAAGGAAGTGAGGCCTGTTTTCATGTTATTAACTGGTAATTACTCATTTCTTACCCAGTAAGTAGAAAAATATCTACCTGGAAAGTACCTAGTTATTAAAGTGGATTTGTACTGTAAAAGGAAGTGAGCTCTGTTTCCATTTTATTACCTGGGAATTACTCAGTATTTAGCCCGTAACTAGGAAACTATCACATTACCCAAGACACTTGGACTGGAAATGCCGCAAAACCGACCAGTGATACATACAGTGTCAGAGTACACTGATACAGTTACAGAGTCTGATTCTCCCCCTGAACAGCACACTGTATCTGTCAGGAGATAAGAGTTCCCATCAAAAACCACCATCACCAGCCATCAAACTACATTAAGATGAATGCATTACTTTGACACTTCCTCACTCAAAACACCTGTGACAGATATGCAAAAACAAGTGAGCTGCCAAAGATAAACATTTTAATAAAACAATCTTAGAAACAGTGCAAATTTTCACAGTCGGGCACTTAAAAAAAAATCAGAATATGCTTCTTTTTTCTTTCCTCAATGAATAAATAAAAATAAAATAAAAACATCAGTGATAAATAACTATAAATAATAATTACTATGGTAAGTAAACAGTCCCAGTCTTGGGAATTCACAGAACAAGAGAAAGAACAGGTATTTGGCATTTGTCCAGGTATTTGGCATTTGTCCAGGACACAAAACTAGTGAAAACAACAATGTATTAACTCTTATGTATTAACAACAATGTATTAACAACAATGTATTAACTCTATTTCCTGTGTGTGTGCGTGTGTGCGTGTGCGCGCGTGTGTGTGTGTGTGTGTGTGTGTGTGTGTGTGTGTGTTAGGGCATTAACCAAACACGTTTTTTGCTAGTCGAATCGACTACTTTGGTAGTCGAATAATTGTCGACTAGTCTATAGGGATATATATTTGTTTTTTAGCTAATAAAATGTGTGATTCTGGACTTCCCATTGAAACAGTGCAAGCCTGTTACACTACTGTAACTCAGTTACATTATGACATGAAAAATAAGCAATCAACCAACCATCACTGCCAACACCCCAGCACACATCCACAATGCCTGCTGCAGAAAATTGAAAAATATATATCAAAAATTATTATTACCGAATAATGAATTAGTGTCGACTAGTGTTTTGCTAGTCGAATAATCGACTAGTCGAATATTTAGTTAATGCCCTAGTGTGTGTGTGTGTGTGTGTGTGTGTGTGTGTGTGTGTGTGTGTGTGTGTGTGTGTGTGTGTGTGTGTGTGTGTGTGTGTGTGAATTCACATCATCATGTGTTTCCTGCAGACTGGTCTGGCCCCAAGCACTGGGTGGGTGTTTTTCAAAAACCAAAAGGTGATGTGTGTCAGCACTTTAAGACAGTGCAGACACTGGTTGATTCTTCACTTTTTGGTTTCTGAAAACACCCACCTAGCACAAGCACCCACATGGGCCAGACCAGTCTGCAGAAGACACATGATAATGTGATATCACATGGCTGGTGCTTCACCAGGCCCCCTCATTTCGGCTTACACTTTGTGACATGCTCTTATGTCTTTAAACAGGCGGCCTAAGATGCCCTCCCTGTGCTCTTTCCCCAGCCACTGGTTCCACTCAATGAACTTCAAGTTCATCTTGAGAGCACTTTCGGTTAGGTTCCCCCTGTAGCGGTATATGTTCTCCTTACAGCTCCTCCATGCACGCTCAATGTGTTGGGTATGAGCACCATTCCCAGGGTGAACAAAGTACCGCTGATGATTCACCTGGTAGTGGATATATCCATCCCTGGCCAACCTGTCGTATGCACGCCAACAATCACTAATTATTTGGCTTCCAGGTCTAACGTATTTGAGGATTATCGGGTGCAAGATTCTCCTCGATCTGTTTTCAACAAGTTTCAGCACCGGGCGTCTACGGGACCCCTTGACCTCCATCATCCCGAATACCCAGGACCTCCGTCGCCAGGTGTTGCCACGTCGTCCACGTCCATACTGAAAATAAACAAAATGTCATGCTTAATGGCATTTCTGCACCATTTCTGAATGTTCCAATTAAATTTAAATACCGGTAAATAAATAAAATACATTTATTTGGGGACAATCTTGAGGGTCTTCTATTCAAATTAACTGCCCCCACATGGCATAGTTTGAGACATGGATCAAGAGGTGGTATATGAATGTAGTCATGGGTAATGTCAAAGAAAGCCAATAATGCCCCTGATTTCTATATCTCACATGCCCAGTACCTGCAAGACTTTTGTCTGAAGACAATGAAGAACAGACTCACTGTTCTTAACACAACATTTTAGCAGCTAAATTGAAGTACTTAAAGGATCCATTTATATTTTCATAACATTCTGGCAGTTACATCACCGTGGAGATTATCCTTTTATAGGTTGTAGATTTTTTGTCTTTGTTTTTTTCCCCTTCTTTTTAAGATTTGTTTTTGAGCATTTTTGCCTTTATTGGATAGGACAGTAGTCTGACAGGAAAGGGGGAGAGAGATGGGGGGAGAAGTGTGGCAAATGTCTGGCTCAGGAATCGAACCAGTGATGCCGCCTGGGCATCACAGCCAATATAGAATGTGACTGGACCAGTAACCCAGCAGGCACCCCAATCCAATCCTTTAATGCTTTATATAAAAAACCCATTGTCCCTGTTTTAGTAGCGTATAAAACCTTACTTTTCTTTTGTGACGAAACTTGCTCTCGTCTATTGCGACGAACGCTCTTCTCCCTCCGACCCTCATCTTCCTGTTTCTCTCCATCCGCCTCACAGCTTTACAGCATATTTCGCGGAGTAGGGTTGTCACCCTGGTGAGAGACTTGGGGCTTCCACACACACCATCTTCTATCATGTCCACATGTCTTCGCCTCAATCCTTGTGCCAAGCTGAGCCAAAAAAACAGAGGACAACTGCTATCAAAATATTAGCTACCAGGGATAGGATAGTTTTGTAGACAGGGAGGGGTCCTTATATAAATAGGTTGTTGCTACAATATCCATTGTGCATATTGCAAATGTTGGGATGGATGAACGTGCATGATTTCTTTAGAATGTGTACTCTATGTCAATGGTTCCAAAACATTGGGTCAGAACCCATTTGTGGGTCACGAATAAATACATGGGTCCCCTAATTGTTATTATTTCAAAACCTTTTCAAAAACATTCTTCAAAAAAGCATATGTAAGTTTTCATGATTTAAAAAAAAAAACAAACAAGCACTGATTTCTCATTAACTTCCTTAATACATGAAAGAAAACTAAGACTCCATAAATTATATAACCAATAGTAGTAGTAAAAATAGCTGATCTACAAGTTCACATTGTGGTGCGAACACATTCAGTAAATCTGCTATGTTCATAAATTTGCAATCTGGGCAAATATAACCTGGCTTTTGGATTTTGAGATACAAGGTTTGGGGACCACTGCTCCATGTAATATGTCAGTATGCATTTGGCTATTCATGTTAAGAGACACTGTTTACATGTGGTATTTGCATGTACTGTATTAGGTCTACCTGATTGGAATGGTCAAAGCTAAAATGAAACGCACAAAATAATCAATTATTGCGTAACAAAATACAATTACACAGCTTATGAGAGAATGGGAGACCATTTGAATTGAAGTGAGGGAGAGAAACATCCAACCTGTGCATAATCTGCATCCATGATTGTAATGGGATGTGTGATCCAGAGAAAATGGATCCATCTCTGATGGACCTTATTATTGCCCTGCCCCCGTGTGATGACCTTCTGCAGCTCCTGTAACATAACATACCACACCTGTAAATATAATTCTAAGTAGTAACATGGATTCTCAAGAGTATATGAGATTGTAAACATGGTCATGTCCCTTGTTAGGAGGAAAACATTTACCCCTTACATCTACATAAACGTTCATATTGAAATATAGAGTGTTTAACACCCGGCCACGGAATGTTACAATATTGTACACTCCCACGGGACTACTCGCATCTAAAAAGAAATATAATAAGATGTATGGCCATTTTCTGTTATCCATTTACTTTCAACAATGTCAATGACTGAGATTAGGAGGTGTATTGCACACTGGAACATTGTAGCTTTGCTTTTTTTTTTTTTTTTTGAAAATAAATAAATAAATATAAATAAATTATATATATATATATATATATATATATATATATATATATATATATATATGTATATATATATATAAAGATGATAATTAATAATAAGATAATGATCATCACTTACCACCGATATCCGTCTTTGTTTGTGTTTGTTTTTTTGAACTTCATTTGCCTGTGGCAAACTGGGCATCTTTTTTTACTGGCCAACAGCCTCTCCCTCTGAAGCCACCGTATCAGAGGTTTTCCGCCTTGTGCTGTTTTTTGCAGGAGTTTTCTTATTAAAGTCATGGTTGACTTCTTTTAAGCTCAGGCTTAATAGTGCAATCTTCTTACTTGACCTGAGTAAGATGCAAACTTATAATAAACCTATCAATCAACCTATCAATCAATCAATGAATCAATAAATCAGTGCGTACTCTGCCTACACCATACCTACACAGTAAGAAGCTTGACCTGCTCGTGGCGCTTTTTTGCTGGCGCTCCTTTCTTCGCGGGCTATTGAACGTCTCCAGAGCGTAATGACGTGTAGCCTACACTTGCGTATACAACGTCACCAACGTGAAGGCGAAACACAGCAGAGCCCTCTAGAGGGAGAGTTGCGCCATTGAGGGGGTACGCAGTCACGTGGTTTTAGTCACGTGCTCAGTGGTCGCCGAGAACATATAAGTGACAAACCATGGAGTCTGAAAGTCATTGCTTTGAACGAGAGTGGCGCAAATAAAAGCTATTTTACATATGTATGCAAAATAACAGTCGATTCAAATTATTTCACAGTAACAACTATAGTCTCTGCAATTTTTATGATGTGCCATTATTAAAAAGAAACGAAAATAAAGGGATTTAAAGTCATTAAAGAGGGGCTGTTGTCTGAGTCCAATGCATCTCTGCCTATTTCCCAATAGAACAGAGTAACAGTCTCGCGGGAATACCGCGAGACTGACGTTTACGGAAGTGTCACTTTGTGAATGAGGTGCGAATTCTCATGCCAATAAAGCTCATTTGAAGTGAATTGCTATTGGGAAAACTACTATTCTGCTCTTTAAGGCATCAATATAAAGCAAACAAAGTATACGAAAATATCCTGCGACATGTCCTCTCTCATCTGTATGCACTGATTATTTTCTACAAAGGTATAGTCATTAATACAATAATAAAAAAAATCTTTGTTCATGCCGTTTTTATGACAACATTCTGAGAGTGTCACTATTCCCCTACCCAGCAGCACTAGCGGCCGCCATTGGATTGGCCCCATGAAGTGAACGGAGTTGTCAGAACTCTGTCTCTAGATGGCGCTGAAACACAGCAGAGCCTTGGAAATAGACAGAGTTACGCCAACTCCGTTCACTTCATGGATCCAGTCCATCTACATAGACTTCTGTTGGATAGTGACATAAATAGTGACAGCCGGAAGTTACTGAATCTATTGAAGCCTACGGGCTCGCGCGAGTACATGAACCACGTGACCAGGCTGTTTTCTGACCCCTCAATGTCGCAACTTTTCTACTAGATGGCTCTGAAACACAGATCCTCCATCAGAGCCATCTAGTAGAAGAGTTGTGACATTCAGGGGTCAGAAACTGAGCACTCTGCTGCTCAGCCCTATTTGGGCTGCTGTTCATGCAGCCCAAATAGGGCTGCATGAACAGCAAACTGGAGTTGGATATACATGGTTTTCAATAACAGCTGTTTTAGGGCATATGTGCAACATGACAACTGTTTTAAAGTAGCCTGTTGTAGAGTAACAACATAAGACTCTGGAGCCTAGTGTTTATGTTGTGTATGTATCTAAAATAAAGGGATTTAAGATCATTAAAGCTGGACTGCTGCATTTCTGCCTACTTCAGGTCAAGGACTTGTCCCTATTTGTTGTCCCCATTCTCAATAGAAGTCTATGTACCAGAGCTGCCATTGGAGTGGCCCCATGAAGTGAAGTTGTCGTAGTTGTCGTAACTCTGTCTATACTCTATGGCTCTGAACCTCCACCACTCTACGCGAGTCGTCACAGAAACCCGCATTCTCCCGGTGTGTGCTCCACTTTCCCAACCACGGAAGAAAAACACCTTGGTAAGTGACACATTTACCTGAGAAATAATTGTAACATTAACAGTTAATATAATCTGACGGTGGTTTGCATTGCATGCCATGGTTGCTAACGTGAAAATGGATAAAGCTAACAACATTGGGAAAAGTTGGTAGGCTAGGCTAGATCTGAGCACTGGACCGACTGTTCTAGATTGCTGTTAATGCCTTCAAATCGTCCCGCATTTCACTGTCTTTTAAGGCGTCCCGCCGATTGAGACTTTGTCCCGCATTTTGATTGACAAGCTGTAGTTTTCATAACTTTCATAACTTTCACTGATCCGCGGCAGCCTGCATCATGTCAGAGCCCTCTAGAGGGAGAGTTGCGCCATTGAGGGGGTACGCAGTCACGTGGTTTTAGTCACGTGCTCAGTGGTCGCCGAGAACATATAAGTGACAAACCATGGAGTCTGAAAGTCATTGCTTTGAACGAGAGTGGCGCAAATAAAAGCTATTTTACATATGTATGCAAAATAACAGTCGATTCAAATTATTTCACAGTAACAACTATAGTCTCTGCAATTTTTATGATGTGCCATTATTAAAAAGAAACGAAAATAAAGGGATTTAAAGTCATTAAAGAGGGGCTGTTGTCTGAGTCCAATGCATCTCTGCCTATTTCCCAATAGAACAGAGTAACAGTCTCGCGGGAATACCGCGAGACTGACGTTTACGGAAGTGTCACTTTGTGAATGAGGTGCGAATTCTCATGCCAATAAAGCTCATTTGAAGTGAATTGCTATTGGGAAAACTACTATTCTGCTCTTTAAGGCATCAATATAAAGCAAACAAAGTATACGAAAATATCCTGCGACATGTCCTCTCTCATCTGTATGCACTGATTATTTTCTACAAAGGTATAGTCATTAATACAATAATAAAAAAAATCTTTGTTCATGCCGTTTTTATGACAACATTCTGAGAGTGTCACTATTCCCCTACCCAGCAGCACTAGCGGCCGCCATTGGATTGGCCCCATGAAGTGAACGGAGTTGTCAGAACTCTGTCTCTAGATGGCGCTGCAGCATGTGTGCAGTGAAGCCTGTCCAAATGGGAAAGGGGCGAGCCGTGTGTGTGTGTTTGTGTGAGAGAGACGGTTTTATTTGCTGTCCCTGTTCCCATAGAAGTCTATGTAGAACAGCCGCCATTGGACTGACCCCATGAAGTGAACGGAGTTTGGATAACTCTGTCTGTATCTCGGTAGAAGCGGCGCGACATTGATGTTTCCGAGTTTGAATGGCCTGTATAGGGACAAACTGGAGATGAATACTTTTTTTTTCCAACAACGACGGTGGTGAAAATAAGCAGAACTATTTCAAATACGCCATATATTTCTGACAAGTATTTAAACAACTATTTAAAGTATTGTAAAGTAATAACTAAACAAAATGATTTAGAAGATAATGGAAGTTTGCCTGAGTCAATCGAATGCACTGCAACCAGCAGTCTATATTAATGCCTATTATATATTTTGTGTTTATTGTATTCGAATAGAAGTTCACAATGATAGCATGAGAATTAATTTTAAAATGAATATATGTAAATTTTCCCGAATCCAATTCAAAAATAGTAAAAAAGAAAATAATTCAGGATACAAATTAAAAAATGTCAAAAGAAATAGCTGATCTACTAGCTTAAAACGCGTCAACGGTATATGCATTTGAGTGACTGAAAATATTCATGTGGTTAATGTAGATCAAACAAAAATGACAAATATTTGGTGGCCCCCCTGTAGTAACTATGACGGCCCCTAGGGGTCCCAGACCACTTTATGAGCCATAAATCAGCTCAGAGTTGATTTATATATCATACTGTATAACAGATACAGCTTTGTTAAATTATTTTAATTTGGTTATTTTACCCAACAGAGTCATGTCTCAAACACAAACCCGAAGAGGGAAAAAAAGAGAGGATTACAAGAGGAAGACTTTGCCAGTCGAACACAACTTGGAGGAGGTGGAGTCCGATATCGGAGGTAAGAATTTTATTCCCAGATGGGATATAGATTGAGTCCCTGCGACATACTAGCATCATGTCCAGGGGGTGGACTTGCAATGTACACAAAGCTGCCTCATGCTGAAGAAACAGGAAATAGGCTCCTGCCGTATGGGCCTTCTGTCTTGGTTACAAAGCTTTGTCTAACTGAAATAGAATAGCCTATGGCTGTTAAAACATTGAAACAAATACAATTCTAAGTATTTAATACTGCGCATCTTTTTCAGTTGAAGAGGTTCGAGGCGGTTCTTGTGGGACCATGGAAAAATTCAAGTCGGACTTGAACCAGCTAAAGGGAGAGAACCGGCTCCTCAAAGAAGAGATTCGTCTCCTTAAGGAAGAGAACAGACTACTACAACAGGAGCGGGATCTCCTAAAGGAGAAGTCTCTTTCCTCTGAGGCCGGTTCAAAAGGTAACTAGACTGTTCCTCCCAAAACCTACATGTCAGGCTCAAACTACCATTTAAAGCAGGGGTTTTCAGCTGACTTTGACCCAGGGACCACCATTCTGACTAGGAGCAACCTGGCGACCACCACTATTGTCAGGTGGGTCCATCATAGACCCATCCAACGATATGGATGTTGTCCGTATATTATCCGTTCTCAAAACATTTTATTACCAGAAAAGAGCAGTTCTATCATTCTATCACCTGCAAACAAGAAAAAGAGAGTAGCAAATTGAACTAAAAGGAAAATTTAAAAAGGAAAAGTCTTTTCAATGAATGCATGACCAGGGACCACCTGCAATGCCTCACCAGTTGAAAACAATCCGTGTATCATTTGTTCTTTCCATTTTCAATTGGAAATCAGTACAGATTATTTTGTTTTTGGTTTTTTAATCAAACACGAAATATGAAAAAATGTCTGGTTTTTCATATTTCAATTTTAGGCTCAGATCAAAAATACGAAATGGAAAAACGGGCAACAGGACAGAATTTGATTTTAATATTTAATTGGGTTGGGTTTACGTCACCCGGAAGTTTGGCGATATCAAAGAGACACAGTTACAAAGATCATTGATAGTTTTCATAGATGTGATCTGCGGAGCTGGAGGGTAAAACATCGGCTCAGCGACAAGACCAGACACTGCAGAGCATCAACTATGAAAACTTGTCCTAAGACACAGTGTCAAGTTTTGAGCGATCACATCCAGCTCTCGTCGCTGTTTTATTTTTTTTCGTCAGTAGCCTATTTCAGTCACTGAAACAGTTCCTGCCTTTAAGATTTCCAGTTAACTTTAAACATTTAGGCAAGGCTTTATGGAATCATGTCTTCTAAATTCTGCTACTCCATTAATGAATCTGTTACCTACACGTAGGGCCTTGCCATCAGTCAGTGGTTAGGGTCAGTCCCCTGTCACAAAAAAATACACACTTGGGCACCAGTGGGCCGTGGGTGCGCTGCCGGAGTCACCCTACCATCGGGCCTAACAAGTTTTCTGGGGGAAACCCTGCTTTCTAATTTATGTAATTTAATTTTTCTCATTGCTATCACTGCATTCTTATTTTTATTTTTTTGCTCTTTGGTTCACTCTTTATCAGTGTTGTGAATAACGCCCTTACAAGTAACGCCCTTACAGTAAGGGATTATTTTTTTCAGTAACTTCTAACGTAACTCCTTACATTTCTCAAATTCGTAACGGCATTATGATTAGTGTACTATCGTTACTACCATTACTTCACGGCGGCGGCAAGACTCGCTGCACTGTGTGTTGTCTGTCTTCTTCAGCTCGCTTCTTCACTGTCTAATATAGAGTATATTGAATAGAGAAGGCACCGAAGGAAAGTTCCCCTTCATCCACTTGCATTGTTTCCTCCAGATGCCTGATCTAGTTTTAATATATCTATTCAAGGTTCAAGGTTTTTTATTTGTCACTCCAGTGTATGTCAGGACATATACAGGGATGAAATAGCGTTTCCATTTTCCACAGTGCAATAGACAAGACAGTGTAGTAGACAAAAGTCAAGACAATAGACAGTGCAATAAGACAAAGTCGAGAGAATAGACAGTGCAATAAGACAAGGTCGAGACAATATATGGACGAGACAACAATAGTGCAGCAGACCAGTAAAGTGCAAAACTGTACATCTAACTTGAGGTGAAGGTGCTTAGCTAAAAGTGGCAGTAGTGAAGCTAACAGACAGGACATATATACAACTACTAGAAGCTACTGCTAGAGACTGCAGTATGCTACAGCTAGAAACTACAACTAGAAATCTAAAGCTATATACGAGATTACATAGCTGCAACTAAACAACAGCTAACAACAACTAACAAACAACTAACAACAACACATAGCTTACTATGAGGTGAGGTATACATGTGCAAGATAGGATAGGATAGCAGCAGTTCGATCCAGTCCTTCGGTTGTATGTGTGTGTTGACCATGTGTGAGTGTGTGCATGTGTGTGAGTGAGTGTGCATGTATAAGGGGTGGAGGGTAGTTGAAAGTCCAACGTCCGTGTGCATGTGTGTGTAGGGAGTTCAGCGCGTGCGTGTGTGCGCGTGCACCCCCACCGTGGGAGGGGGGAGGAGTGGCAGCGTGGGGGGGTACCGAGTGGGAGGGTGCACAGTGGCGTGCGAGGGGGTGGGAGGGAGTTCAGCATCCTGACGGCTTGGTGAACGAAGCTATCGTTCAACCTGCTGGTCCTCGCCCGGAGGCTCCTCAATCTCTTCCCCGATGGGAGGAGGTTGAAGAAGCCGTGCGTAGGGTGGGTGGTGTCGCCTGCGATCTGTAGCGCCCTGCGGGTCACCCGTGTGTTGTAGATGTCTTGCAGGGACAGAAGGGGGACACCCACGATCTTCTCGGCTGCTCTCACTGTGCGCTGCAAGGACTTTCTGCAGGATGCTGTGCACCCACCAAACCACACAGTTATGCAGCTGGTCAGGATGCTCTCGATCGTGCCGCGGTAGAAGGAGCACATGATGGGGGCTGGGGCTCTGGCTCTTCTCAGTCTGCGGAGGAAGTAGAGGCGCTGCTGAGCCTTCTTGACCAGTGCTGTGGTGTTAGTGTTCCAGGAGAGGTCCTCTGTGATGTGTACACCAAGGAATTTGGTGCTCTTCACTCTCTCCACTGCAGCTCCGTTGATGCTCAGTGGGGAGTGCTGGGTGTGCGCTCTCCGAAAGTCAACAATGATCTCCTTCGTCTTCTCCACGTTGAGAAGGAGGTTGTTGTTTGCACACCACGTGGTCAGCTGGCTCACCTCATCTCTGTAGTTGGACTCATCGTTGTTGTGGATGAGACCGACCACAGTTGTGTCGTCCGCAAACTTGACGAAGATGTTGTTGCTGTGTGTTGGAGTGCAGTCGTGGGTCAGCAGGGTGAAGAGGAGGGGGCTGAGCACGCATCCCTGGGGGGCCCCCGTGTTCAGGGTGATGGTGCTGGATGTGTTCCCGCTGACTCGGACTGCCTGCGGTCTTCCAGTCAGGAAGTCCAGCAGCCAGTTGCACATTGAGGTGTTCACTCCCAGCTGGTCCAGCTTGTGTATGAGCTGCTGGGGGATGATGGTGTTGAATGCTGAACTGAAGTCGATGAACAGCATCCGCACGTGTGCGTCCTTGGTGTCCAGGTGGGTGAGGGCAGAGTGAAGTACGGTGGAGATTGCATCGTCGGTTGATCTGTTGGCCCGATATGCAAACTGGTAGGGATCCAGGTTGGGAGGGAGGATGCCTTTGATGTGGTGCATGACTAAACGCTCGAAGCACTTCATGATGATCGGAGTCAGTGCAACAGGGCGGTAGTCATTGTAGCAGGTTGGAGAAGGTTTCTTCGGGATGGGGATGATGGTGGACTCTTTGAAGCATGTAGGGACAGCAGCCTGGCTCAAGGAGATGTTAAAGATGTCTGTGATGACATGAGCCAGTTCTCCTGCACAGTCTTGATGCCACGGTCCAAGTTGGCCCTTGCTGTTCTCAGGCCCTCGTCGTCGCCTGCTTTGAAGGCGGCGTTCCGGACCCTCAGTAGCCTATGGACTTCCGTTGTCAGCCATGGCTTCTGATTGGCCCGTACTGTGATGGTCTTGGTCACTGTGACATCATTGATGCATTTGCTGATGTAAGCAGTGACAGTCTCAGTGAATTCGTTGATGTCCGTGTGACCAGAGTGGGTTGCCGCCTGTGTGTCACGTGATAAGTATAAGCCAATCAGAGCCAGTCTTATTCGTTGAGCAGAGCAGAGCCATCTAGTAGAACAGCTGTGACATTGAGGGGCCGAAAAAAATGCTTATGATCCCATAGACTTAAATGCATCCGGTAACCTCGGTTGTCCCAATTCAATAGAAGTGTATATAGATGAGCCGCCATTGAAGTGGCGCCATGAAGTGAACAGGGTTTTCGTGTAACTAAAGGCTCTGGCCTCTTGTAAGGAAACAGACACAACCAGGAGTGTTGCTGCGCACACACACTAGCATTTGAGCTGCGGTAAAATACGCTCTCAGACGCAATGATACGAGGATGACAGCGTGAATGGAGCCTTTGCAGCGCGGAAATAAAACACTATTTTACATTCTTGCTGGTAAAGCAGGGGTTTTCAACAGGTGGTCCGGGGAGGATTCCAGGTGGTCCTCACACTAAATGATGGAAAGTTGGTTAACCAGATGCAATTCTTTGAGAGTGTAAACATGAAACCAAACGCATTTGGTTTCATGTTTACAATAGTTAAAATAATCATCATCTGAATTAGCCCAAGTCTACACAAGTAGAGAATGTAGAAGTTTAATGGTTCTTTATATCTGTATGTTTGACTGTTTTGTTTTTTAAATCCAGCCTGATATTGTGGAAAAAAGAAAATAAATATTTAGTTTTGGGGTCTGTGAGGCCAAAATGTCCTCAAATGGTGGTCCATGGCTCAAATGCAGAATAAACAGTGGGCCCTGGTATGAAAAAGGTTGAAAACGGCTGTGGTATAGGACGTGGACGAAAACAAAAACATTGAGGTGAAGTGTAGACAGCAAGCATTGTCCTCAGCAAAGAAATTAAAGGGGAATTCCAACCCGTTTTAAAAAAAGGTCCTAAAAGAAAAATCATTAACATGGCGAAACACAACCTCCATTTCTAGTAAACACAGAATGGGGAGATCTTTGTCTTGTCCACGCAACATCTCTAAGGCATATTAATGTCAGTAAAATGTTGAAAATGGGAAGAATTTCACTTTAAACTTGTAAGCACAAATACTACAGAAAAACACCCCTTTTTTGTATGTTTTTTTTTTTTTAAAGTAAAGTAAAGTAAAGTAAAGTAACGCCCTTACTTTCATAATTTAGTAAGGAATAAAGTAACTAGTTACTTTTTTAGGGAAGTAACTATAACTATAATGCCCTTACTTTTTAAAAGTAACTTCCCCAACACTGCTCTTTATATATTTGCTGACTTTAAGGTTCACAGAATAGGATCGACCTTGGTGAGTCTTCCGACTCTTCTGAGCCCTCCTTTGAAAGAAAGAAGGCTGCCAAAAAGAGAAGAAGGAAGCCAGCATCGTCGTCATCATCATCAGATGAGGCCTCCCCAAAGAAAAAGTCAAAGAAGGCTTCGTTTGGAAAGCGAGGTATCTGGGAAAATAAAGATTTTCATTTTGCTTCTGTAACAATGCACACACAAACAGTGCTTTTGCTTACATCAGTGGTTATCAAAGTGGATATCAGGGACTCTGGGTTTACCTTAAGCGTTCTAAATCGACTCCTAAGAGTATACCTCTCTTATAACTCTTGACACAAAACTCTGATGTACAGATGGAACCAAATGAGCCATAACCAGTCCATTTGTGCACACACTGCAGCATGAAAATGCACTGATTTATTAAGTGACCCCAAAATTTGGTAAATGTTGCCCTTTTTTATCGACTACAGTGTATTATGAAACTGTTATGTATAGACTATCAATTAAACCCTGAAGTGAAAAATAATAGTTTAAATACTGATCATCATGTATACTCGGATTGTACAGTATATTTGTAATTATGATTGTGTTTTTTTCCCTTTCTTTTTTTTTTTTTTCTTTGATCTGTCTTGCAGTCGGTAGCCCAGAGGATGTGGTCCACCGTTATAAGAAGTTGGTGAGGATGTATAAGAGGACCAGGAGCATCCCAGAAACCTGTAGGGCCTTTGACTTGGACCGCAACACCATCGCAGGGACTGCAGTTATCGCAGATGTCCTCATTGCCGGAGAGGGTGGGGATTTTGGAGAGCTGCCCATAATTGCTGAAAAGCAGAGTCTGGCCAGCTTTGCCAAAGTATGCAAGGAATTTTTGGATGCAAACCCAACCCTAAAGGTGAAAGTGGATAAGATGAGGAAGGACAACGAGCTGCTAAACATCAAATACAAATTTCAGAAATGAGGGGGCCTGGTGAAGCACCAGCCATGTGACATCACATTATAATGTGTCTTCTGCAGACTGGTCTGGCCCATGTGGGTGCTTGTGCTAGGTGGGTGTTTTCAGAAACCAAAAAGTGAAAAAGTGAAAAGTGAAACCAAAAAGTCTTAAAGTCCTGACACACATCACCTTTTGGTTTTTGAAAAACGCCCACCCAGTGCTTGGGGCCAGACCAGTCTGCAGGAAACACATGATGATGTGAATTCACACACACACACACGCACACACGCACACACGCACACACACAGGAAATAGAGTTAATACATTGTTGTTAATACATTGTTGTTAATACATAAGAGTTAATACATTGTTGTTTTCACTAGTGTTGTGTCCTGGACAAATGCCAAATACCTGGACAAATGCCAAATACCTGTTCTTTCTCTTGTTCTGTGAATTCCCAAGACTGGGACTGTTTACTTACCATAGTAATTATTATTTATAGTTATTTATCACTGATGTTTTTATTTTATTTTTATTTATTCATTGAGGAAAGAAAAAAGAAGCATATTCTGATTTTTTTTTAAGTGCCCGACTGTGAAAATTTGCACTGTTTCTAAGATTGTTTTATTAAAATGTTTATCTTTGGCAGCTCACTTGTTTTTGCATATCTGTCACAGGTGTTTTGAGTGAAGAAGTGTCAAAGTAATGCATTCATCTTAATGTAGTTTGATGGCTGGTGATGGTGGTTTTTGATGGGAACTCTTATCTCCTGACAGATACAGTGTGCTGTTCAGGGGGAGAATCAGACTCTGTAACTGTATCAGTGTACTCTGACACTGTATGTATCACTGGTCGGTTTTGCGGCATTTCCAGTCCAAGTGTCTTGGGTAATGTGATAGTTTCCTAGTTACGGGCTAAATACTGAGTAATTCCCAGGTAATAAAATGGAAACAGAGCTCACTTCCTTTTACAGTACAAATCCACTTTAATAACTAGGTACTTTCCAGGTAGATATTTTTCTACTTACTGGGTAAGAAATGAGTAATTACCAGTTAATAACATGAAAACAGGCCTCACTTCCTTTTACAGTACAAATCCACTTTAGTAACTAGGTACTTTCTAGGTAGGTATTTCTGTAGTTCCTGGGTAACGAATGTGTAATTACCAGTTAATAGCATGGAAACAGGCCTCACTTCCTTTTACAGTACAAATCCACTTTAGTAACTAGGTACTTTCCAGGTAGATATTTTTCTATTTACTGGGTAACAAATGAGTAATTACCAGTTAATAACATGAAAACAGGCCTCACTTCCTTTTACAGTACAAATCCACTTTAGTAACTAGGTACTTTCTAGGTAGGTATTTCTGTAGTTCCTGGGTAATGAATGTGTAATTACCAGTTAATAGCATGGAAACAGGCCTCACTTCCTTTTACAGTACAAATCCACTTTAGTAACTAGGTACTTTCCAGGTAGAAATTTTTCGATTTACTGGGTAACAAATGAGTAATTACCAGTTAATAAAATGAAAACAGGCCTCACTTCCTTTTACAGTACAAATCCACTTTAATAACTAGGTACTTTCTAGGTAGGTATTTCTGTAGTTCCTGGGTAACAAATGAGTAATTACTAGATAATAGCATGGAAACAGGTAAATGTTGTAGTTAATGAATAAATACTAAGAAATTACCAGGTAAGTAGTAAAAACCAGTTGACTGCTAGGAAAATACATGGCGTAAATACTCTTCAGTTCCTAGTAATTACATGGTAAGTATCTAATAGAAACTTATGATGTCTTGGTAATTACACCTTTTAGTCAAGTAATTGGTAGTGTCATAATAATTTCACAGTACTTACTGTGTATTTACATAGCCTTCCTCTGTAGTTGTCAGGTACAATTAAAGGGTAGTTACAAGTACATTATTAATTACTATGCAATTACCTTCTAATTACCCAGTAATTATTATATGTGGTTGTTAGGAAATAATATAATAATTACTTTGTGAGTGCCTAGTAATTAATCACATAGTTACCATATAAATACTTTATATGTACTGAGGAATTACTTCTTATTACCTGGCTGTTACCAGGTACTTTTTAAGGAATTACTTGGCAATTACCTAGTAAGTACTTGGCAATTAACAAAATAGTTGGTATATAATTACAAATTATCCAGTAATTAATACTTATTACCAGGTAGTTACTTGGTATTTGCCTGGAATTGACTTGGTAATTACTTTAAAAGTACAAGGTAATTACCTTTATAGTTACCTTGTAATTACATGGTAATTTCGCAGTTATTACTCCCTTATTACATGGTACTTACCTTGTAATTGCCATGTAAATACATGGTAATTACAGTACCGTAAAAGGAAGCGTTACATGCTGTTGGTTTAATTAGTTGTGACAAATGTAGTTAGTTAATAGCAGCAGTAGCACTGTTTTAAATCATTTTTCTAAATATAAGCACTTTCATTTGAAATATCGTTGAAATTTGGGTTGTTTTGCATGCCATCATGTTTGGTGGGGCAGTCTGGGCATTTAGGTGCGGGCATTGCCCCCCCCCCCCCCCCCATGCCTAGATCCGGCCCTGTACTGTATAACAAGTACTACCTTGAACCTGTAGCTTCTCTTGTTACGAGACCCTCTCTTTCTTTACGCAGTGGAATGAATATAGCATGGACATCCGATATATCTTTGGAATACACTGTCCAAGGATATACTGTAGAGGCAGGTTTTCTGAACCCTTGAATCTACCCAGAGATGAGTCACAATTCACTCAAGTAAATGTTTCACATTTTTCACATTGAAGACGCAATAAAGAAAGAAAAGGGGAAAAAAAGAAAAAAAAAAACAGTTCCTGTGGCCACACATCTCACACATACATGCAGTACATTTTATGCCAGGGGTTTTCAACAGGTGGTCCGGGGACCACCAGTGGTCCCTGAGAGGATTCCAGGTGGTCTCCAGATAAATGATGGACAGTTGGTAACCAAATGGACCCTTATAGATCTGTACAGTAACTCTTGAGATCGTATATGAAACCAAATGGACTGTTATACAGTAGATCAGTAACTCTTGAGAGCGTAAAATGAAAGCAAATGGACCCTCACGGGTCCATTTGCTTTCATTTTACGCTCTCAAGAGTTAAACAATTCAACACTATAGAGTTAAATTGTTATTTTGATCAACATTTTGCCAGTTTATCTCTCCTAAGTTAGAAACTTGAAAGCGGTGTTGCTTTTGGGTCAGAAAGATTAAACTCAACATCAAAGGTGGTCCGCGGCTAACATGCAGAATAAATAGTGGGCCCTGGTATGAAAAAGGTTGAAAAACACACTGTGTTAACAGATAGCAGCCATGTGCTGGTTCAGGAGATTTGGGCTCCTCTCCTCCCTCCACATTCCAGACTCTACAGCATTGATTGTGGGACCTGCACCATGCACTGCACTGTTTAACGCCCTTCTTCTTTATGTCAGATTACTGTGACACGGTGTTGACAGCAGCATTCCGCTTGGAATGAGTGATTCTCTATATTTTTTTAAATGTTTTTTTCTTTCATTTGGGAACCTGTAATACCTCCATTGGGGGGGGGCAGATTCATCACGGAGGTTAAATCGTTAAAACCCTCAAAACGCATAGAAAACTACATATTTTTGGAAACCCCGTAGCCTAAAGAATCAGAAAATGTTTGAAGGCATTTTTTTTGGAAGGATGTTTAAAAATGAATGCCCCCCCCCCCCCTCCTGCCTATGCCTAAATCCGTGAAATGAAATGTAAGTGTAATAGCAGATAGTATTAGGCTATAATTATAATACAGCAGTGTTATATCCAGTGTTGGGCAGTAACTTTAATTTTAGATTACATATTACTGTCATATTATTGCTTTTGCTCCAAAAAGTAAAGTAACGAGGTTACTCTGCAAAAATGGGTGATAAGTATAACGCATTACTTTGCAAGTAACGCCAAGTTACTTGTTTTAAAATTGCTGTTGTATGCAAAAATAGAACAGATTTACAAGCTAGCAGGTACTGTAACAACAGAGATGTGCACTAGATTGTAGATCCAGTGCACACACTGCATCCTGTGCACTGTTATGTACACTACAAATCGCTTGCTGCTATATTTTGTATTTATTTTTAAATACAAGACCTCAACTGTCTTTGAAAACAATTGTCAAAAAGTTTAAAAAGTCAAAGAGGCAAAGAGACTTTATTACAATAAATTGGATTCAGTTCTAAAAAGAGCTCGCTAAACAGATTATCTCTTTTTCAAATGTAGGAGTTGAGAACTTCGGAAAGTAATAACATAATATGTAATATATTACTCTTTGATTCCAGTAATGAGTAAAGTAATGATATTACTTTGTCTAAGGGGTAACGAGTAAAAAGTAAAGAAGTTACTTTCCTAAGTAATATTGGCCAACACTGGTTATATCTGCTATCCAATATCACTGCAAGAACAAACAACATTGCAAACATTGTGTGCATTGATGGCTTTCATCCAGACACAGACTGTCACAAGGACTGTGGTTTGGACTGATTCCAACATGCATCTGTTCTCCCTCCACCTCCACCTCCGTTCTCCACTTCTCCCTCCTCTCCTGAGCAGGGCTCTTGTCTCATCATCTCCTTCCCCTCTTCATCCTTCCTCTCCTCTTCAGCTGAGTAGTGGAATCGAAATGCCATTAAAAGGGACAAAATCAGTCTGCAGTGGTGCAAGACGTTATATTGTGATGTTTAGGAGAGCCATTATGCGTTCTGTGTGTTGATCACAGCCAGGAGTGTAGGGGACCGTGTCTATGTTCCCTCAGCTCTATGTTCCCTGAGCTCTATGTTCCCTCAGCTCTATGTTCCCTCAACCAAGTTTAATAGCAGTATGCAATACAACATGTATATAGTGCTGGGACTATAACTGATTAATTCCTGCTCCTGCTCCTCCTGCTGCTCCTGCTCCTCCTGCTCCTCCTGCTGCTGCTCCTGCTGCTCCTGCTCCTCCTGCTCCTCCTGCTCCTCCTGCTGCTCCTGCTGCTGCTCCTCCTGCTGCTCCTGCTCCTCCTGCTGCTCCTGCTGCTCCTGCTCCTCCTGCTGCTCCTGCTCCTGCTGCTCCTGCTCCTCCTGCTGCTGCTCCTGCTGCTCCTGCTGCTGCTCCTGCTCCTCCTGCTGCTCCTGCTCCTCCTGCTGCTCCTGCTGCTCCTGCTCCTGCTCCTCCTGCTGCTCCTGCTGCTCCTGCTGCTCCTGCTGCTGCTCCTCCTGCTGCTGCTCCTCCTGCTCCTCCTGCTGCTCCTGCTGCTCCTGCTCCTGCTCCTCCTGCTGCTCCTGCTCCTCCTCCTGCTGCTCCTGCTCCTCCTGCTCCTGCTGCTCCTGCTCCTCCTGCTGCTGCTCCTGCTGCTCCTGCTGCTGCTCCTGTTCCTCCTGCTGCTCCTGCTGCTCCTGCTCCTCCTGCTGCTCCTGTTCCTCCCTCTGCTCCTGCTCCTCCTGCTCCTGCTGCTGCTCCTGCTGCTCCTGCTCCTCCTGCTGCTCCTGCTGCTGCTCCTGTTCCTGCTCCTCCTGCTGCTCCTGCTGCTCCTGCTCCTCCTGCTGCTCCTGCTCCTCCTGCTGCTCCTGCTGCTCCTGCTCCTCCTGCTGCTGCTCCTGCTGCTCCTGCTGCTGCTCCTGCTCCTCCTGCTCCTCCTGCTGCTCCTGCTCCTCCTGCTGCTCCTGTTCCTCCCTCTGCTCCTGCTCCTCCTGCTCCTGCTGCTGCTCCTGCTGCTCCTGCTCCTCCTGCTGCTCCTGCTGCTGCTCCTGTTCCTGCTCCTCCTGCTGCTCCTGCTGCTCCTGCTGCTCCTGCTGCTCCTGCTCCTCCTGCTGCTCCTGCTCCTCCTGCTGCTCCTGCTGCTCCTGCTCCTCCTGCTGCTCCTGCTGCTCCTGCTGCTCCTGCTGCTGCTCCTCCTGCTGCTGCTCCTCCTGCTCCTCCTGCTGCTCCTGCTGCTCCTGCTCCTGCTCCTCCTGCTGCTCCTGCTCCTCCTCCTGCTGCTCCTGCTGCTCCTGCTGCTGCTCCTGTTCCTGCTCCTCCTGCTGCTCCTGCTGCTCCTGCTCCTGCTGCTCCTGCTGCTCCTGCTGCTCCTGCTGCTCCTGCTCCTCCTGCTCCTCCTGCTGCTCCTGTTCCTCCCTCTGCTCCTGCTCCTCCTGCTCCTGCTGCTGCTCTTGCTCCTCCTGCTCCTCCTGCTGCTCCTGCTGCTGCTCCTGTTCCTGCTCCTCCTCCTGCTCCTGCTGCTCCTGCTGCTCCTGCTGCTCCTGCTCCTCCTGCTCCTCCTGCTGCTCCTGTTCCTCCCTCTGCTCCTGCTCCTCCTGCTCCTGCTGCTGCTCTTGCTCCTCCTGCTCCTCCTGCTGCTCCTGCTGCTGCTCCTGTTCCTGCTCCTCCTGCTGCTCCTGCTGCTCCTGCTGCTCCTGCTCCTCCTGCTCCTCCTGCTGCTCCTGTTCCTCCCTCTGCTCCTGCTCCTCCTGCTCCTGCTGCTGCTCTTGCTCCTCCTGCTCCTCCTGCTGCTCCTGCTGCTGCTCCTGTTCCTGCTCCTCCTGCTGCTCCTGCTGCTCCTGCTGCTCCTGCTGCTCCTGCTGCTCCTGCTGCTCCTGCTGCTCCTGCTGCTCTCCTGCTCCTCCTGCTGCTCCTGCTGCTCCTGCTCCTGCTGCTCCTGCTGCTCCTGCTGCTCCTCCTGCTGCTCCTGCTCCTCCTGCTCCTCCTGCTGCTCCTGCTGCTCCTCCTGCTCCTGCTGCTGCTCCTGCTGCTCCTGCTCCTGCTGCTCCTCCTGCTGCTCCTGCTCCTCCTGCTGCTCCTGCTGCTCCTGCTGCTCCTGCTGCTCCTGCTCCTCCTGCTGCTCCTGCTCCTCCTGCTGCTCCTGCTGCTCCTGCTCCTCCTGCTCCTCCTGCTGCTCCTGCTGCTGCTCCTCCTGATGCTCCTGCTGCTCCTGCTCCTCCTGCTGCTCCTGCTCCTCCTGCTGCTCCTGCTGCTGCTCCTCCTGCTGCTCCTCCTCCTGCTGCTCCTGCTCCTCCTGCTGCTCCTGCTGCTCCTGCTCCTCCTGCTGCTCCTGCTCCTCCTGCTGCTCCTGCTACTCCTGCTCCTCCTGCTGCTCCTGCTCCTCCTGCTGCTCCTGCTGCTCCTGCTGCTCCTGCTCCTCCTGCTGCTCCTGCTCCTCCTGCTGCTCCTGCTGCTGCTCCTGCTCCTCCTGCTGCTCCTGCTGCTGCTCCAGCTCCTGCTCCTCCTGCTGTTCCTGCTGCTCCGGGAGAGGAGCAGGAGGAGCAGGAGTAGCAACATAGACACGGTCCCAGCGGGACCGTGTCTATGTTCCCTCAGCTCTATGTTCCCTCAGCTCTATGCTCCCTCAGCTCTAAGTTCCCTCAGCTCTATGTTCCCTCAGCTCTATGTTCCCTCAACCAAGTTTAATAGCAGTATGCAATACAGCATGTACAGTATATAGTGCTGGGACTATAACTGATTAATTGAGATTAGTTAATCACAGAAACAATAACACAATAAAACAATTAACTCTTTTTAATCGCAAACAGATTTTGCACCCAGAACCTTTTCCACTGGACGGTTTTCAGGGTATACCGACCATGTGATTATTCCGACCTCCAATAATCCCAAAAGTTCTTCTGATGGTCGGAAAAACGGGATGTCGGTTCTTATTTTTTGGCTTTTTTTTCAGAATTATGGGAGGTTGGAATACTGGGTGGGTACCACCGAACCGGTGCATGCAATGGGAGAAGAAGCCAATCAGGGTAACCAATAAGGGCTGCCATTGATCCAAACCCCCACTGTTCTGTCCTCCCATTGGTCAAAAATTACTAACATTATTTCTAAAACTCACCCTCAAAATAACGCGTTGCAGTGTGGACACAGAAAAACTCACACACTACCAACCTGCTTTAATTGACCATATAAATGCTTCTAATTAAAAACCTTAACTTCCATTAATTATGGATTTCAAGTATTTTATTTTATTTTATTTATTTATTTTTACAGAATTTTGCCTTCCAGCTCATAAAACCCACCAAAACCGGATTTCAAAAAATAGAATATTTTACTAGACCACTAAAAAAATGTTTTAAACAACAAAAGTAGACTATCTTAAAAGTATATTAATCTATGCAGTAATACTTGGTCTGGGGTACTTTTGAGCAAATTATTTCATCAATGGTGCATGGCATGGAGGTGATCAACCTGTGGCACTGTTGAAGTGTTATGGAAGACCAGTTTTGCTTTTATAAATGAATGTAAATACATTTATAATGTTCAGTCTTATGTCTCACACCTTCCTCTTGGCCATACAACCCAGATTCTCTGTTGGGTTACAGTCAGGACAGTTGGCTGCTCAGTTAAGCGCAGTAATACCATGGTCAGTACAGCAGTTACTAGTATTTTTTAGCTCTGTGGGCAGGTACCAATCAAGCTCGATAGGAAAATTAGCATCTCCATGAAGCTTGTCACATAACGAAGCACAAGGTACTCTAAAAAAATCATTAGCATGGTGAAATACATCTTGATGACATCATCAAGATGTTAATGAGTTTCCTTTTTTCTGAGAGTGTACAAATGGAACCAAATGGACCCTAGCGGGTCCATTTGGTTCACATTTCTAAAAGTCCCCACTTCTAAAAGTACCACTACAACACTGATCACAGCAACTGTTTTTGTTTTTCACTATGTTAGGGAAAGTTGTGAAAACCTGGGAACTAAGTCGTACCAAAAAAATCACCATTGTGTTTCTAAAGGTGTCTTATAGCATGTGCTAAAATGTTGAAATTCAACACACATGGGAAACCTCATAAAAACAGGTCAAAGTTGTGGTACATTATAGAAGGCAAAACTTATCACATATACATAAAGTATGATGAAATTTTACATGTTTTGCCATCTGGTGAATGGTAGCCTGACTTTGCCTATACTGAGATCTCTAGATGTGTATTCTTGGGCTAATTCAGAAGATGAATATTTTAACTCTTGAGAGTGTAAATATGAAACCAAATGGATCCGCAAAAGGGTCCATTTGGTTTCATATTTACGCTCTCAAAGATTTACATCCGGTTAACCGACTTTCCAAAGTTTATCCTGGGGACCACCTGGAACTCTCTCAAGGACCACTGGTGGTCCCCGGACCACTGGTTGAAAACCTCTGCTCTAACCCATAAGGAACAGTCAGTCGTATATTCCAGCTTCCGTGCAGGGCTGTGTGAAACCTAAACTCTACTCAAAATCAAAAATAAATGAAACTAAACATAGCCTAAGTCTTTGAGAAAAAGAAAACAAATCTCAACATACAAAAACACGCCGAGGGACAAACAACCGAGGAGAAAGGAAGAAAAAACATGTGCCTGGACTGGGGCCTGGACGTGTGTGTGTGCATGTGCATATTATGCATGATTTTGTCTCTATTAAAGGGGCTCCACCATGAATTTAAAATCCAATTTATTACATAAATGTTGTCCTTTAATAACTCTGTGTACCTGCTGCAGCCTAAACAACCAATCATCGTCGATCAGCCATTTTCCTCCTCTCTCAGGATGATATTCCAAGGCATTTCAGCTGTAGTACCACAAATGTCCACGCCTCAGGAGGCATCCTCGCCCCCCTCTGTCCTCTTATCCACGCCCACCTCAGTCTCGGTGGGACGGACGTACAGGCAGGGAGGAGGGGGCATTGAACCACAGTGGGGGGAGTTGGATAATGGTTCGTGCAAATGACTTTAAGTGTGGGTGGAAGAAAAGTTAAAGGAGTAGGGCCATTCACATGTGTCCCTGAATATGACATCACATTGGGGAAGAATCTGAGAGGGACGATTCCGACAAATTGTAAGGTTTGACTGTTAAAAAAAAAAAACTTTTGTGGTAGTGTGTAAAAAATGAACTGGGCTAAGAAACACCAAAAATGTTTGAAAAATGTCAATTTCATGGTGGTTCCCCTTTAAATAGTGTTGCCACACGTCCCGGATTTTCCTGATTGTCCCGGATTTTCATGGTCTCTCCAGGAAAAAATAAAATAAATCCTGGACACTTGAATGTCCCGGATTTTTATACATGGTCAAAAGTATATTTTTTTTCTTATTTATTTTTTACATGGCCAAAACTAGAGACCACAACTAACCTGACTTGCGTCACTCACAGTCTATTAAATTGTAGCTTGCCTGTACGTACAGGCCAACTTGGCAGATTTGTCGCTATATTTACCTCTTTTCCAGACCCCCTACCACCAAAATTAGTGGAAAAACTCCTGAATCTAAATCTGTTTATCTAAAGATAACTGAGATTAGAAAAATGAAAACTGGGCTGCTCCAGAAAGAATTGGAAATTATTGGTTAAGTAGCCTAATTATTAATCTGATATGTAAAAGAGTAAGAAAATAATGAGAGCAGGAACAATTCACTGTAAAAGTGTGATATATTTCTGGGTTAAATGTTTAAAGAGGTGCGTTGCTTCCGATCAAAAGGCTGATAATCGCCACCGATAATAGGCCGCCGATTGGATGGTCAAAATGTCCAGGATTTTTGTCAGACACATGTGACGACCCTACCTTTAAATGAAGATAGTGTGGCCATGTTCCCTCGACAGGTCACATTACCGTGATATCTGCACAATGCTGTAACCTTTATCAATATTATGGTCAGCATAGGTACAATAATTAGGATTCAAATCAATATCAATGAAATGGTTTTGGATATTAATCCATAGGTGTGGTGGAGCTATGGGTGACCTCAAAGTGCCGTCCACAAAGAATGATAACAAAAATGTTAACTCTAATGACAATGTGAGCTTTCACATGAATATGATACTGTTCTGTATTAACAGTGGCATTAAAGGGGAATTCCACCCATTTTCAAACTTTTCCTGAGAAGATACAAATCTGAAAGAAAAATCATCATTTCACCATGTTAATGATTTCTTCAGCCCTCCATTTCTAGGAAAACACAGAATGGGGGGGGGGGACTTTTTATCATGTCCACCCAACATCCCAAAGGTATATTAATGACATGGTAAAATGTTGAAAATGGGTGCCCATTTTAAGGACCTTTAAGGACACGGTATGTGCGCTAGCAGCAGCTGTGCCGCAGCCCTAAAGCGGATATGGATGACCTATATTTACCCCGGTTAACCCTCAGACATTTAGAGGTCAGACCCCTAAATGTCATCATCCTGTCGGCGATGCCTGGCGTCTCATCCATGTACAGAGTCTGTGTCTGTGGCCATGTGTGTTTGCTCTGTAGAATAACTCTCATTGCATGTAGCTCCTAAGGCCCCCAGTTTCCCCTAATAACAGTGAGCTTAGCAGTAAGCCTGCTATTATTGATTCTTATCCACTGTTGCTGAGACTGTTTTGTGCACAACCTGTGTGTGAACCTAGCTGGTGCTGCAGCAAATACTGTATGATCTGTCCCACTGTCACTGTAACTGCTGGGAGGCAAAAAGTAAAATAAGGAATATTGGTTAATATTCATTAGTTGACCTGTGTACAACATACTGTGTAAACACCAGGTTGATAGGACTTTTTATTATTACATCCTAGTAAATATGAGAGTGGACATTAGCATCTTCACATTCTCATAAAAATGCAACATACAGTGACATGTGTTTTAAGAAGGGATCAGACTTGATTAAAAAATAATATAATTGATTTCATGTTTTGTAATTAATTCATCTGGAAATCCGTCATCACCATCAACGGTTGGCCGCCTTGTTTTACGCCCTGTGTCCACACTGTGATCTGTTATGTTGAGGCTGAGAGACAGGATTAGTAATTTCGGACCAGGAAGGACGGAGCAATGTGAGGTGAGATTGGGCAGGTTACCCTGATTGGCTTCTTCTCCCATTGCGTGCAGCGGTATGATCGCTACGCCTGAAATTTGTCCAGTGAAAAAAGGTTCTGTGTGCTGAATTGATGCGCAATTAAAATGATTTTTTTGTAATTGCGTTATAGAGCTGAGCAGTCCCGCCCCCTCGTGACGTCGCGCTTGTTCCAGAAATGGATTCCCCATTCATTTTTCTCATAGACCTTTCGATTAGACATTGCATGATAATATTGTGGTGGTTGTCATGATTTGTCACGACCTGTCTTTGTCTGCGGCGTAATTGTGTTTGTATTACCATTTTTACCATTTTTGAAAAGTCTATTCAGGAAAACGAATGAGGATTCTATTTCTGGAACACGGGCGACGTCATGAAAGGGGTCGGACTGCTCAGCTCAATTGTTTCTGTAAATAACAAATCTCAATGAATCAGTTAAATTCCCAGCCCTAGTTTAAAGATGAGGATGAGGGTGTAAACTGTACACGTTTGCAGCACTAATGTTGATGCATACATACAGTATGGCCCCAGACTTACAGTATATAAACTCATAGCATGAGCATGGCTGTGTACATTTTTTAGTTCATCCAAACAAACAGAGATAAGCAGAGCTCTGATGACGATAGCCTTTGGGTGACTCTGTATTGTTTCTCCTGCAGGGAGGAGCAGGGTCGGATTGACCATTGGGCGTACGGAGAGGTCTCCTGGTGGGCCACAATCCGTAGGGGGGCGGTGGTATCACGCTATGATTAAAAACACTGGTTTTCAACCTTTTTTTAATCCCAGGGCTCACTATTCACTCAGAATTTTGAGCCCCGGTCCGGACCACCATTTGATGACATTTTAGCCCCAACATACCCCAAAACTAAAGATTTATTTTGATTGACAATTCCAGGCTGGATTTGAGAAATAAAACACTCAAACATACACATGAAAATGAGCATTAATCATTAGACTTGGGCCAATTTCGATATAGAATATTTTAACTCTTCAGAATGTTAACATGAAACCAAATGGACCCGCAAGGGTCCATTTGGTTGCATGTTTACGCTCTCAAAGAGTTACATCTGGTTAACCAACTATACCAGGTAGAATAGTCCGATCACCCGCTGGTTGTGGCATAGACCGTGGGACGGTCTATGCCAGGGGTTTTCAACACGTGTTCCGGGGACCACCAGTGGTCCTTGAGAGGGTTCCAGGTGCCTTGCGGACCCTTGCGGGTCCATTTGGTTTCATTTTACACTCTCAAGAGTTAAAATATTCATCATCTGAATTAGCACCACTTAAACAAGAAGTCTACACTGTTTTGTTTGCAATATCCAGCCTGGAAGGCTCTAATTGTGGACAAAAACAAAAGAATTCTTTAGTTTCAGGTCTTTGCGGTGAAAATGTAATCAAATGGTGGTCCGTGGCTCAAATGCCGAATAAATAGTGGGCCCTGGGATGAAAAAGGTTGTAAACCCCTGCTCTAGGCAATATCACGCTAAAAATGTCCGGGCCGATTTTTTTGCCCAGTCCACCATGGGGAGGAGATACGGGTAAGGCTTTTTGCTGACATTAAAGTATAAGTCAGCGGTCGTCAACCAGCGCTCCAGGACGGGACATAGGGAGAGTTGCACCAGTGTCCCAAAATGGGCTTCCTTCCAGCTGGTCTGCATCTAAAATGGAAAGTTGGTAATAAATATGGTAGATCTTTAAAGGGGAATTCCACCCATTTTCAACATTTTACTATGTCATCAATAGACCTTAGAGATGTTGTGTGAATGTGTGGACATGATAAAAAGTCCCCCCCCCCCTTCCGTGTTTCCAAGAAATGAAAGTCTGTGAAACAAACCTTGATGACATCATCAAGTTGTGTTTCACCATGTTAATGATTTTTCTTTTAGGACCTTTTTTTTTTCCTGAGAGGGTACAAATGGAACCAAATCCGCTAGGGTCCATTTGGTTCACATTTATTGTACACTCTCAGGAAAATGTTGAAAATGGGTGGAAATGGGTGGACTCTTCAAGGTCAATTTGGTTTCATTTTATGTTCCCAAGACTTCATTTATTGTTAAACATGGTTTATGTATTGTTGGATTAAACATGGTTTATGATAAACCATATTTAAACTTTATGTATTGTTGGATTATTAAAGTCAACCAGAAAGAATGTAAAGGAAGCCCATACTGGCTGGAATGTAGAGGAATTGTTATTTTTTGATCGGTGTCTGAGAGACAGCGAAATCCACTACCTGGTCCTGGTGTGGCCGCGACCATTTTCTTACTGATCATGACTTCTTTACTGATCGTGCTAATGAGCGACTAGTGAGCTACTAGTGAGCAACTATAGTCGCAGTCTGGTCGCGACTAGTTTATAGGTCGGGTGAGACCTATAGTCCTAAAATCCTAAACCTAAATCCTAAAAATAATCTCCAGCAAGGAGAAGTGCATGTCCAGTGCATGTAAAAGCAATATAAGGAGATTACGTCCTACAGACCAGTAATGATATTACAGATACTTCTACTAATATTACTACTTACTTACTTTCGTCGTGCTGCTGCGTTCAACAGTATTGCATGTGTGAAGGGAGATGAGCTGATGCCACTTTACTCTGATCTAAAAAAGTGCAATGAACAGACTGCAACCTGTTATTACAGTCAGACATACAAAGCCACCGAGTGTCAGTGTTGCGACATTAAGGGGTCAGAAACTGAGCACTCGAGAGATGTTCGTGCAACCCCTGATGGAGGCGCAAAACTAATACAAAAAAGTAATACTGTATGTAATATGTTACATATTACTCTTGAGCCCGAGTAATACGCTTCCTAAAGGGTTAATAAGTAATAAGTAATATATTGCTCTCGGCTCTCCTAAGTAGCGTTGTAATAATGCCAGACACTGGTGGTCTAGTCGCTAGTGGATTTCACCCTTCCTGCAATGTTTGCCTGTTATAATATAATATTCTCCATTTTCTTTGGATCTGAAAGGCTAGACATCAACAAATGGTGTTCCGTGGCCAAATAAATAATAGGACTTGATATGAAAAAGGTTGAAAACCCCTGATAGGAATCAACTGTTGATGCTGTTGAAGAGGGAACAACACAGTGCACTGGATCACATACGCACCTGTTGCCATAGCAGCAGCAGCAGCAGCAGCAGCAGCAGCAGCAGCAGCAGCAGCAGCAGCAGCACCTCAAACGCAAAACAACCAAACAAGTGAGTGAGTGCTGCTTTTATAGGCCTGTAATAAAGATGGAAAGATAATGTGATGAGCGTTTTAAAAAATAAACGCCAACATGAACAAGAAACAAAACAATAGCAGGCTTCTAACATTTAACTATTAGCTTTTTTTGTCACTAAAAATGTACATCAAGTTATACTTTCCCATGCAGTCGATATTAGACTTGTGACATGGAAAAGTGGCTGCATTGACAGGGGGTTCATTTTAGGGAACCTTTATGGCATGACTTGTACCTGTAATAAAAGGTAAGAGGTTTTACACACCATCAATAAAAAATAACGAGCTCCATCCTTACGCAGGAGTTCATTATTATTTGTCCATTTGGTTTCCAACTCTCCCATCATTTAGCTGGGGACCACCTAGAATCCCTTCGAAGACCACTGGTGGTCCACGGACCACTGGTTTGAACAGCACTGCTTCCCATGATCGGACAGAGGTATCAGCTATCCAGTTTCGATCAGTGTCAGGAATGCCGAATGCCAGCTGGACATCCTGTCCAATGATGTAGAGCAAGGGTTTTCAACAAGTGGTCCCCAGGCTAAATGATGGACAGTTGGTAACTGTCCATCATTTAGATCTGTAACTCTTGAGATCGTAAAATCAAACCAAATGGACCCCCACAAGTCCGTTTGCTATCATTTTATGCTCTCAATAATTATATTTAAACATCTTATTACCTGATTTTCAAGAATCTACACAGAAAATGTGGAAGAATTGTTATTTTGACCAATGTTTTGCCTGTTATCTCTCCTAAATTGTGGACACAAACTTGAAAATCCTTAGTTTTTGGACTGAGAGACTAAACTCAACATCAAAGGTGGTCTGAGGCTAAAATGCAGAATAAATTGTGGGCCCTAGTATGAAAAAGCCTGAAAACCCCTAGAGCAGTGCATTGCTGACCGTTTTGATAACACAGGCCCACGATTGATCGATTGATTGGACCACCATGGGCTTTAGGCTCTCAGAACCAAAACCATAGCTTGAGGGATCTACAAGCATTAATTGCGGGCTTGTACAGTAGATCTCCTATTTTTAAAAATATTTCTTCTCAATATTCTTAATAATATAATAAGATTCTTCTTCTTTTTTAAATGTTCAGCCCCCCCCCCCCCCCACCCCCCCCCCCCCCCCCCACACACACACACACACACAGACACACACACATAAACACACGTACATATATATACGTAATGTACGTAACGCCCGGAATTTGAACCCATGCATGTAGGTCTCCCGCATGGAAAGCAAACATCTATTCTAAAGCACTAAAGCAAAGGGAATTCCCTATAGCTTGGGGAAGATATTATAGTATTTAGACCATCAGACTGAGACTGTGAGCCACACGGCTACAGCAGTGACTTCCTCCCACTGGGAAACCGGATCCAGGGTTCACGGCGTCAGTGTAACGCCTGGGACTGGTCTCGAACCCGCGGTCTCCCACGTGGAAAGACAACATCATAAGCGCCGCAGTCAAAAGGAATCCCCTGTAGCTCGGGGAGTGTGTGTGTGTGTGTGTGTGTGTGTGTGTGTGTGTGTGTGTGTGTGTGTGTGTGTGTGTGTGTGTGTGTGTGTGTGTGTGTGTGCGTGTGTGAGTTTATTTTAAGAATCCTTTATTGTCCGCGCTGCGTTTAATCACAATGATTAATACAATCTGTCTCCCTCATCCTTTGAGAGCAGACACTGCAGCGAGAATATAAGTGTCCTTAAGGTTCAGCGGTTCAGCACTTGTTGACATGTGAAATTCCACTGGCACGGCTTCACAGGTCCAAAATGTTCTTTTCATAATATCAGCTTGTCTAGCGACAGACACCGCAGCGGGAACACTCTGTCATGGGCCATTAGCTGCACTGATTATTCTGCCAGCCAGCGCTATAACCACAACAATTTGATATGTCCCGTTTTGATCCAAAATGACACCTTTAATGACATCTTTAATCAAACAACGTAGGCATGTGCCTGTCCAAATACTTCCTTAATGTCAATGAAGTTCACTCTCACAAAGGCAGCAGTGCAGGGGAGGATGTAACATCTCCCAATTGGGGGGGCAGGAGAAATTGGTATGGGGGCAGGCAGCTTCATCGCCCGTGGCGCCAAGCGGCACGGGCGATGAAGCCGCACCCATACCATTTTCGGTTACAGGAATTTTATTAGTCAAGTAAAGCATCAATAATAACATCAGTTGTTGTTGAAGTTGCAACAGACACACAGCATGCATAAAGCTAAAGGTCTGACTCAGAGAGTTTTCTGTTTTCAAGGATGAAATAGTAGCAGTAGTAGTGTTTCAAATCATTTTAATTGTACGCACTTTAATATGAAATATCTTTGAAATTTGGGTGGTTTGCATGACATCATGTTTGGTGGGGCAATCAGGGCATTTTTCAGGGGGCATTGCCCCCCATGCCCATGCGCCTAGTTCCACCCCTGCAGCAGTGGCTCATGGGTCTGGCCCAGAGTTAGTGTCGATGTGTCCTGAGAAAGACACTTAAACCCTAATTGCTCCCGATGATGTGCTGCTCAGTGCCTTGCATGGTTTCCATGTGTGTAAATGGGATCTACAATCGAGCACCTTGGATAAAGGTGCTATACATAACTGTGCCATTTTCCATTCACGACACAAACGAGGGACTTAATTCCTTTCGCTCACATGCCACCAAAATGTGGAACGCCCTGCCAACAGTCATTAAGAATAGTGAATCCCTTGACTCTGTCAAAACCAATCTCAAAGGATGCCTACTATATATACGGACAGCAGCAATTCGAAACTGGCCTTTGAAAAAGAAAAAAATATAATTCCCCCACCTAGTCCTTATTTTGTGCGTCTCTATATGTCTTGATGAAATGAACAAGGACAAAGACGGCAAGAGCCGCCTGCCAGCAAACTACTGTATAGCTCTGTGGGAACCAACACCTTGAGTAAATTCATTCACATCTGTGAATGCACTCAAGAATGACGCAGGAGCGTAAATTAAAGCACCAATGAGCTGGCCAGATGTATGGAGAACTGTGATGACAATGATGGAGGGCTGGTCTGAGGACTGCCCTTGAGAGAGAGATGATTTGTTTTCTGGATGTGTTTCCTCGCAGTAGTTTCTTTTTTCTCCCGGAAGGGTTCGGGTGAGTTTCAACCGTGTTCAGTGATAGTGTGAGGAAAAAGTCCATTCACTCACAATAGACTTTTATTTTTATTTTTTCTTAAATTTCTTTCATCGTTTTCTTAACTAGACCAATTTCACAGCTCTGAAGCACGTTGGGACCAAAGGAGAAGTTCCCAACATAATTCCTCTTTTGTTTAGGAATATTTTAAAAATAATATGCACGTTTATCAACAAGTTTGCCCTCCCCCATGAAGCATGAAGAGTACAGCAAGTTGCCATGTATTGCTGTACTATTTTTGATGAGACATATTTTTTCATGATACTTTTTTACATTGGGTAAAATATACACGTGTTTAGTGATGGTGTAATGAAAAATAAGTCAATGGGTCCATTTGGTTATCAACTATCCATCCTTTAGCCTGGGGACCACCTGGAATCCTCTCAGGGACCACTGGTGGTCCGCGGACGACCCCTGATGAGCATTATACTATACAGTATCCTTTGGGAACAGGAGGGAGCTGATCTTGCAGGAGTTCCTCCCGACAGCTGACTTAAGTCTAACCACACGACACATGACCTTCCAAACATTATGTTCGCTCTATGATTATGTTTTCGCTGGCAAGGACCAGAGATTAAACTATTTTCTCTGCCATTCGTCTCCGCGGAGATAAAGTCTAGCAGTAGGCAGATTGCCAGGAAACCCCCCCCTGAATATTAATTGGGCCACTTCATGCTTTCATTTTGAAAGGAACATCAGAACAGGAAGCCACACTTTAGAGAAGAGGAGGAAGGAGGGAAGCGTTGAGTGGAAAGCCTGGCGTGGAGCCCAGGACTCTAGAAGAACCCTTCTGTCATGCGTGAGAACCAGGTCAAACGTGAAGCCGGATTTTAAGCCGCCGTAAAAAACGAGTCCTTTTGGCCAGCGGATGTCTCCACACGAGAGACGAGTCTGACCATCTGACCTGACACGAGTGCTTCAAGGTCACCGATTACCCCGTTTTGTTTTGGATTTTCATCAGGTATAGTTTGGGGACCACCAGTGGTCCTTGAGAGAGTTCCAGGTGGTCTCCACCCAGGCTAAAGGATGGAAAGTTAATTGCTTAACCAGATGTAGCTCTTTAAGAGCGTAAACGTGAAACCAAATGGACCTGCAAGGGGTCCATTTGGTGTTTGGTGTTTAATGTTTACACTCTCAAGAGTTAAAATAGTCATCATCTGAATTAGCCCAAGTCTACACAACTAGAGAATGTAGAAGATTAATGGTCATATTGATCTGTATATTTGACTGTTTTGTTTTCACCCCAAATTCAGCCTGTTGGTATTGTGGACAAAAGCAAAATAAATCCTTTTGGGTTGTGCGTGGCTAAAATGTCCTCAAATGGTGTTCCGTCGCTCAAATTCAGAAAAAATAGTGGGCCCTGGTATATGAAAAACATTGAAAACCACTGTTTTAGACAGAAGTCCAATACATCAAGCACTTCTGGAGTGAACTTGCACTGCAACTAGGAAAAAGTGCCCTTCTTGGCACAGATCTCCACCAGGTCAGATTGTGGCCTCCTGGTGGCGCTATAGTCTAATGGGAAAAGGGTGCCATTTCTTCTTTGATGGTAATCGGATGATTTGATTTGATTTGATTTTACTATAAATACGTTCTGCAAAAATCCACCTGTTGGTGGAAAGGGTGTGGTTATATATGTCCGCCTATAGGAAAGCGTGTTAAATATTCACAAAACATTGCACGCTGTATTCACGATTTAATCCTTTAAATGCAAATCGTGCAAACATTGCAAGCCAATTACAGACAATTAGGAGGAAATATGAAATATCAGACAGATACATCTCAAGCACATGGTGGCACTCTTTTCACACTATTTTTCTGGGCATTTTGGGGCAGAGGTTCATCGTGGCCATCCAGGGAATGTGTGCAAAGTTTGGCATCAACCAGATTAACGGTCCCTGAGATTTACTGGTAACAGACGGACGGACGGAGTACAAAGCATATTCCCACAAATCATAGTCTCCAATAGGCACAATGATAACTTACTACTAAGCCCTTACCACCTTTACAATAAGGTTAGATAGAGTAGAATCAGTGACAATGTATTCAGCCCACTAAAACTAGGAGTTACTGTGTGTCACTATGGAAAGGGTTACTTAATACTTTGGTGGAAAGTCAACAATGGGATCCCTTCACTTCCCTTTAATCACTGACAAATCGGACCCAGGAAGGGTCCGCGTACTTTTAGAAGTGGGGTCCACCTCTTAAAGGGGAATTCCACCCATTTTCTTTTTTTTTTTCTGAGAGTGTACAAATGAAGAAAAAAAGGAAACTCATTAACATGGTGAAACACATCTTGATGATGTCATCAAGATGTATTTCACCATGCTAATGATTTTTTTTACCATGTCCACACAACATCTCTAAGGTATTATTAATGTATATTAGTAAAATGTTGAAAATGACTGGAATTCGCGTTAAGACACGTGCATGCACACTTGCATTTGTAGTAAGTATAGCATGAAAACGATTGTTTACAATGCCTAACTGTATCCATAAAAGTAAATGACAAGAAAAAAAACATAGGCCTACTTTTGCCCCAAAAATATTCTAGATGTGAGAAATGGGGGGACGCCGTCCCCCTGCGTCCCCCCTCCACTACACCCCTGGTCCGCGTCCACATTGAGGATATTGAACATGGAGTATCCAATCCAATCCACTTTATTTATAAAGCACATTTAAAACAACATGGTTGCGACAAAGTGCTATACACAAGCTAAAACGCTCAAACATGGGCGACCAAAAAAAAACCCAACAACTAATCAACAGGGAGGCACAAAGACAAGAAAAACAAACAAACAAAAACAAATAACAAAGAGGACACATCAGCTATCAGCCAGAATGGGTGAATGCCAGGGAATACATATGTGTTTTTAAACGAGATTTAAACACAGACAGAGTTTGCGATGACCTAACCTGAGGTGGAAGTTCATTCCACAGTGAGGGTGCCACCACAGAAAAAGAGCTATCTCTATATATCTATATTATATCTATCTATATATCTATCTGAGTAATCAGTATCTATCTTTCTCTAGGCCTACACATGCGCCCCCTGTCTTTAGGACAGAATTACCATTCACTGTACTGTGATTATCCCCTGCTTCACAATGCACAGTGGAAATAATCAATTTTAAAAATGCCACCTGCTGCAGCCGAGGCCAGGTGGTAATCAACACGGAAACGGCTTCAGCTGTGCAGCGCAGACCCACACGAGAACACTTTAAAGGGGAACTCCACCCATTTTCAACGTTTTAATATGTCATTAATATATAGAGATGTTGTGTGGACATGATAAAAAAAAGTTCCCCCAATTGTGTATTTCCTAAAAATGGAGGTCTGATGATTTTTGAATGAGTTTTCTTTCAGACCCCTCTTTAGGGTACAAATGGAACAAAATGGACCCGCTAGGGTCCATTTGGTTCACATTTGTATCCTCTCCGGAAAATTTTGAGAATGGGTGGAATTTCCCTTTAACCCTGCTGCCGGTATACAACCGTTTTTCTATAAAAACAATCAAGCTATTCTGAATAAACCGTTAAATAGCTCCGGACTCGGGTTATGTCCCGATGACCCTCTGCGTGACCCCATGAACAGAAGGATCAATCCCCGGGTCATCGGCGCCCGCCTCTCGCCCACAATTAACCATTACGGAGTGCATCAATCGCTCCTTTCAGGCTGGAGAGACAGCTAGTGAGAGCTGATTGGACGGAGAGCATGTGACCCGTTCTCTGCTCAGAGCGTCCAACACAACCTGACCTTGTTTGACCTTCAACTCACACTATGAGCTCATTAGCGTCCTCATTAATGTTGAGTATCGTTATTGTCCCGACGTCCCACGTGACAGCGTCCTCGGGCCGGCACGGTTTCTGAGATAAACCATCCAGCGACGTTGTGCCTCTGCCATTATGTTAGTCTTTCATTTCACTTCAAATTGAGTTTTCTTCATCTAAGATTACATAAATGTATGAATGAGCTCAGGCCTTTTTTTGCTGCATGCATGCAGCAGTCAGTGACGTAGAACATTCTGCCAAAGCTGCACTGCTTTGGAGGAACTTTCCACCACAAGTAGGGAGGAAGGGAGAGGAGAGGAGAGGAGAGGAGAGGAGAGGGAGAGGAGAGGAGAGGAGAGGAGAGGAGAGGAGAGGAGAGGAGAGGAGAGGAGAGGAGAGGAGAGAGAGAGGAATGGAGAGGAGAGGAGAGGAGAGGAGAGGAGAGGAGAGGAGAGGAGAGGAGAGGAGAGGAGAGGAGAGGAGAGGAGAGGAATGGAGAGGAGAGGAGAGGAGAGGAGAGGAGAGGAGAGGAGAGGAGAGGAGAGGAGAGGAGAGGAGAGGAGAGGAGAGGAGAGGAGAGGAGAGGAGAGGAGAGGAATGGAGAGGAGAGGAGAGGAGAGGAGAGGAGAGGAGAGGAGAGGAGAGGAGAGGAGAGGAGAGGAGAGGAGAGGAGAGCCCTTTGTTCATCTCGTGTGAGAAATTCACTTTCAGCTTCAGCTATAGGGTGACCAGATCTACTGTAAACTGTTCATTTGAGGGACAGAAGTATAGGTTGTGTGCGACATGTGGAAAAAAAAATTAAACGCGTTGCGCACAATGCGGTTAGCAAATTCATGTCATATTCTGAAAATAATAATTCAGGCTTTCAAGTCAAATAATAATATAAATGGTGATCTGCATTTTTTGTTATGACTCCCACTGGAGTGAGTGTGGTGTGGTACCAGAGGAATGGGGTTGATTGTACATGATAAAATACCACTGCAACGCGGCCCCTCTGGAGTGTGTAAACATAGTGGCACCAGGAGAATACTGGAGTTATTTTAACATACTTAAAACACATCTATAGCAGGAATAGAGACAACGGAATAGCGAACAAGAGTTCATGTGTACACTGATCTCTGCCAGTCACAACGTGGGACAGACAAATTGTGGGACACCCGAAAAGTTTCGGAAATGAGGAACGTCTGTGACTGTCCCATGAAAAGTTCGGGACCTCTGGTCACCCTATAGCTTCCGCTGATGGCTCTGCTCAGATGGCATGGTCATGAAGAGCATCACCAGGCTCACCACCACACCAGACAGGCTTTCTATAGTCTCTCTTCTCCCCATTCAGCTATGGCCAGCCCAGCTTTAATGGGAAAAGCTCTGCACTGCTCAGTGTTGCCAACTGCCAAAATCCAAAATGCACTAGTGGCACTTCCAAAATGCACTAGAATGCGCTAGAGCAGTGGTTTTCAACCATGTTCATACCAGTTTGATATTGGGAAAAGGAAAGATATCTGGCAAAATGTTGGTAAAAATAACAATACTTCTACATTTTCTAAATGTGTATAGATTCTTAGGTAACTCAGACTCTTGAGATTGTTAAATGAAACCAAATGGACCCTTACGGTTAGAACATTTGGTTTCATTTTACGCCCTCAAGAGTTACAGATCTATAAGGGTCCATTTGGTTACCAATGGTCCTTTCTAGGAAGGAAGGAGGACTCTATCATAGGAGGAAAAACGGTATCTCAGGCGCCTCTCAACCAATTTTGCCCCAACTCACCAGCAAAAAAAGCACTAGATTTTCCACAAATTTTCGCGCTAGGGGTGGTCTGGAAATATAAATACTGTATAGCGACAAATGTGCCAAATTGGCAACACTGGCACTGCTGTGTGTCTGTGAGAAGGTGATACTGAATCCCACCCCTCCGCTATAGGCTGCTATACTCGCCAACCCGGTCTTCTGGGATACGTTGATAAATAAACTATGAAACGCCAGCCAAGAGTGACAAGGTGGCTAATAACTACTGCTGTCTGTCATTGACTATGAAAGTGAAAGTCTAAACTCGGTGAACTCTCTGAACTCTCCCCCGCGGACTATAGCCTAACTTTGGGAATTGGCTGCCGGTGAGCTCTCTCCACATAGTGCTTGTTCGTCGTCGGGTAGAGAACGACGTACGCAACTTTATGGGAACCTCGCGGTACGATCTGTCGGTGTCCATTTTGTCGCATTATACTGTATAGCAGGGGTTTTCACCCTCTTTCAGAGCCCACTATTTATTTTGCATTTTAGCCACGGATCACCAATTTGATGTCGAGTTTCGTCTCTCGCACCAAAAACTGAGGATTTTCGAGTTTGTGTCCACAATGTAGGAGAGATAACTGGCAAAACGTTGGTAAAACTAACCATTCTGGCATGGCATCATGACCCCACCCCCCACCCCCCTCGTGCCTACATCCGGCCCTGCCGCCCGAAGGAAATGACATGGATGCTTTACAAATCAATTTACATTTTCCTACGAAACAAGTGCTGCGTTTGCTCAGGAAAATGTTACGTATATCCGGGAGAAACACGATCTGACGGATGTTCTAACGGACATTTCCGCTGATATACTCAGGCTTTCAGCGAGGTCAGCCTGGGGGCTGAGGCTACACAGGTGAGGTGGATGTTGGCTGATTACTAGGCCCACTGGCAGACACTGACCAGAGTCTGTTTGCGGTCGTTTCTGGACAACAGAATCCGACAGAATCAATTCCGGTCACTGCACGCCTCCCTGCGGGGATGTGGACCGATGAATTTGAAGTCCGCGGGGTGAGAGGCGAACGGTTCTGGAGTTACGTGCATGCACACATGCACGCACGCACAAGTGCACGCACACACACACACACACACACACACACACACACACACACACACACACACACACACACACACACACACACACACACACACACACACACACATACACACGTACACACGTACACACAGACATGCCACATCATAGTTGGATACAAAAAATACTATACCTAACTCCTGTGCCAGTGCATGTAAAATACAAATTTTCCCTGTTTTATGCCATTCTACTTCAGAATATTATCGTGTCTCATGATCAGTGTTGAGCATTATTACTTTGTACAGCAATATATTTACTTGTTACTTATTATCCCTTTAGGAAAGTAATAATATTACATTACTTATTACTTGGACTCAAGGGCAAGTAATAATATTACTTTTACAGAGGAAAAGTAATATGATCACTGTACTATTATTTTAAATGACTGGTTACTCCCGTCTCTGCTCATGACTAAACAACCATGACGCTGATGAGGTTGAACCGTTTCCCAGGGCAGTATAGGGTGACCAGATCCAAACTGTTCATTTGAGGGACAGAAGTGTTGCCTGTGTGGGACAAGTGGAGTGTGGAAACAGGACAAAATGTCCCGTTCAAGATTCCATTTCACACAGCAAAAACAGCTGATTTAAATAATAAAAAAAAGCTGATCTACGATCTCAAAACGCGTCGCACTGCGACGCGTTTTGAGATCGTAGATCAGCTATTTTCGATACGACAGTATGCAATGTTGCCTCTCTAGAGTGAGTGTGGAAATATAGTGGTACCACATGTGGGAATAAACATAGCAAGAAATGATGAAAACTATTAGGGCACTACAAATTATTAGGGCATTTTGAACACTGATGTCTGTCAGTCACAATGTGGGACAGAGTCTCAATTTGTGGGACGCTTCAAAAATCTTGAAAATGAGGGACTGTCCCACGCAAAGAGGGACATCTGGTCACCCTAGGCGGTGCAGCAGATCGTAACATTATGCAGCAGAAATGAGAGCCTATATACGCATACTGAGCGTCCTGTAATTGAGTCGACAGTATGCACAGGACTGTCTGCCGCTGCTGTTTGAACTCCCTCGGATCACATCGGTCACAATAAAGGCCAACAGACAGAGCCCTATGATGGAGGACTGTTATTTAACATGACATGGAGGCAACAGGACTTTTCAAGCCATTTATTAATAATGTGGCATGTTTACCAAATGATAAAACGAGTGTGTGTGTGTGTGTGTGTGTGTGTGTGTGTGTGTGTGTGTGTGTGTGTGTGTGTGTGTGTGTGTGTGTGTGTGTGTGTGTGTGTGTGCACGCACGTGTGTCTGTGGCGAGACAGCGAGATCCATTTGCAACCGCGACGTGCGTCACAACCTTTATGAATTTGTCTTGTGGCCGTTTTTTATAATGCTTGTGATCTTTGCTCGTAAATGTTACGAAAAGGTCGACGGTGTTGCCCATCGGTTGCGGCCGTTTGCCAAAATGGTTGCGAGCGTTCCTTGCCACACCTAACCCTATAACTCCTAACGGCCGTGACGTGTGTTGCGCCGTATGTTGCGGTCGCGAATTGATCTCGCTCCTGTGTTTGTGTGTGTGTGTGTGTGTGTGCATGCGCGCATGTGTGTGTGCAAAGTGTATTGTTCTGGTACGAGGGTCATTGCAATGACTCACTTAATCTAAACGTCTTCTGGAGGACATTAGGCCTATACGCGTACACAGTATACACAGTATTGTTGTATAACTCCGATTCTGATTGGTCAGCGACGGAACGATCTGCAGTCTGTTCCGAATAACAGTGGTTTGCGTTTGTGCGTTGCCATGGAAGCAGAAAACTCACAAGTGCTTTTCTTCAGAGAGAGAGTGACAGAGAGAGCTCTGTGTCCACCGCAGTCACTCATTCACTTTGGAGAAGAACATTACATTTGACACGCTAATAACACGTTTAATTTGCGATCTCGCAGAGAAATATTTTTTGCTCTAGCGCCACAAACATTAAAATGTGTTTGATACATTTTTATCGTCATTTGCATAACAGGAAACAAAATTCACACTGAAATACAACGTACAATAAATCCAGCGTAAGCGATAGTTCATGGAGGCACGGAGGGCAGAATGGTTTTTATTATACTCATCATTCTCAGTCAGTAATTCATTCTGTTTCTTTAAATCAGCAGTCTCTCCCCATGTTAACTCCCCTCAGTCTCATTGGCTGTCAGCAAGTCACTCACGCCCACATTCAATCAGGTGTATTTATAAGCAGTCAGTACTCTGTCCCCACTCTTTCTGCTAGCTGGCTCCATGTCCCTGTTCAGATGTAAGCGTTCAAATTTCCTCCACCTCCCCGGCCTCCTCCCTGTGGCACTAGTTCTGAGTGGCTAATTATGAGATGATCATGATTTGTGGATTATAGCATTGTGGTGTCTGGTTCTGTTATTTGTATCTGTGATCATCATGTGTTCTATGATCTGTGATATTTTCAGTGTGTGTTTGGGATGATTGTATCTACAGGTATGTTGTAATGTGTTATGCTAGGCTCTTCTCGGGGAGGTTGTTGATATCCGAGCTGTGTCTCGGTGCCGAGACACAGAAATCTGAGATATCAAATGTGATATCAGACCTATGTCTCGTTACATAGATTTGATATCACACGAGCAGAGCCACACCGCCATACTAGCATGCAAAAGCTTTGCAATAAATGGTCTATGGTCATTCTGAGCCGAAGTGTGTCAATGAAGTTTAATTAAATTTGGTGTCACTGAAGGTGATGTTCCGAAGTTTTCAAAGTGTTTAAATGGAATTTGAACTGGTTTTGATGAAAGAAGGTCTGTCCCGGTGGCCATTCTTTTGCTAGATGGGAGTAATATGAAAGTGACTCGAAACCTTTCACGGCCTCTTGGACCCGTGCCAGCCCATGCTACGTCGGTATTTATTTCTAATCTCCCTCTTCAGTTCATTACACTTGAGTCGCACTTGAACTGGTTGACATTCCGACGTGCCTGCCTCGCTGACCCGACCCTGCTTAACCCCCTAATGATCCTATAACCGCATTAGACCTGCGTTGGTGTCACTGTTTTATTTATTTTATTAATGGCGGCTTGGCAAAGGTCAAATGCCTCTCGTAAGGCTGCCTTCAATTTATAATACAGCTTAAACAGGGGATTACGAACGGGCAAAACTCGGCACCGAGACAAGGTCAAAACACACGCACACGCACACACACACACACACACACACACACACACACACACACACACACACACACACACACACACACACACACACACACAGTATTACAAACAGCAGCAACAATCGAAAATGACTATACGGTAACAGTATACTGTATGTCCAGTTTTGTGCAATTCGTTCCAGTCTCTGGCTGGAGTATGTGTGGCTTAAGAGGTTAAATGCACTCAATCCTCCAAAGCTCTTGCAACATCGATAGAATTTAGATGTAGTATCTGACTCACAAATGCGCATGCACCCGTGCGCAATTGCAAGCATGCACGCGCGCACACACACACGCACACACGCACGCACGCACGCACACACACACTAGAGCCCGACCGATGCCATATTTTTGTGGCCGATGCCGATACCGATTTTTGGAAAAAACTGCACCGATGTTACCGATGTTTGGGACCGATGTATAGTAATGAATTAAAATAATTAAAAATACAATTGAAAAACTTCTAAACGTCAAATTTATTCTCTCTTTCAAGTAAACAATAGAATACGACATTGACATCATTTACTTTTGTGAAATAATTCCATTTGCTGTGTTTCTTTTTCTGTTCCAGGCAAATATCGGCCGATATATCGGCCGATGTTACCGATATATGGGCATATTTTACCGATATAATGGCCGATGTATCGACCGATATATCGGTACGAATATCACCGATACCGATGTCGATATATCGGTATCGATATCGGCCGATATATCGGTACGACAGATATATCGGTCGGGCTCTAACACACACACACACACACACACACACACACACACACACACACACACACACACACACACACACACACACACACACACACACACACACACAGTTTTTACAGTATAGTAGTTTTTACAGTATGTTGAAGCTAGGACAGGACCAGATCTAGGCATTGGCCATGGTGGGGGGCAATGCCCTGACTGCCCCACCAAACATGACGACATGCAAAACAACCCAAATTTCACGGAATTTTTCACGGAACTTCAACAACAACTTCAACATCAATGATTATTGATGCTTATACTTTCCTAATATAAGTCTGGTATAAGATATATCTCCAGGCTCTCTATAAATGTTGTGGGCTTCGCGAAGTGACATGGGAGATGAAGCTGCCTTCATGCCTGCACCCCCCCCCCCCCCCCCAATTGTGAAATTTTATGTGCGTGCTTGAATGTGTGCGCATTGCAAAGTATATTGTTACAGTGCGATCGTCTTCTGGAGGACATTATAGATACAGACGTATATAGTATTGTGTATAGCTGGAAATGGAGGTCTGAAAAAAAAAAACATTCAGACAGTGAAACTTGATGACATCTTCATGTTGCGTTTCACCACGTTAATGATTTTCCTTTTGGGACCTATAGTGTACAAATTCGGTTCCATTTGTACGCTCTCAGGAAAAAAAATGAAAATGGGTGGAATTTCCCCCGTTACCCCTGGAAATAACGGCAGTTTGTAGCAAGGACTTACTCCCAATCCATCCCTTTGATGCTCATTCAAATGACGAAGTCTTACAATAAACTGTGTTGGTAAAAAAAAAAAAAAAAAAAAAAAAAAAAAGTAGGTCAACTTCGTTATGCCGGCATAATGCATGACTGCAAACCAGATTGCTTTTATCCAGGGCATTTAAAATAAATAAGGTTTCAATTGAATACTAGATTTAGTATTTCGAAAGGTTGTATGCCCTCAGTCTTATTTCCAATTAGGTTTATTCACACAGATTGAATTTCGGGCTCTTTCCTATTGGTTTCTATTTGTTCTACACATGTGGACCTGTTAGGATTTGTATAGTTAAAGATGGAGTGCCGTGAATTTTTTCTACCCTAAAACATGATCATCAGGTATTACTGTTATATGAAAAGTAAGATTTTTTCCCCAAAAGTGTACAGTGTTTGTTAAACTGTCATTTTTATGATTCCACCCTACCAGTTCATTAAGTATGCCTGGTTTGCCTGGCGGGTGGTGATGGGTGGAGATCCACCTGAACTGAAGCCACACCCACAGCTTTAGTTGCATGATAAAGGGGGAGGAGTTAGGGGAGGGGCTGAACACGTGATGTCACTATAGTGAAGTTTTTTTCATTGGCATGTTTGACTGGAAATGTTCAGCCCCCAGGAAGAAACCCTAAATACAAAGGGAAGACATCATTGCACATAAAAAACACACCAAGGGGTCTATTTACATACTGTCACCTCTTAAACATGTACAAAACTGGAAAAAATACAAAAATCACGGCACCCCCACTTTAAAACTGGAAAAACTGTTTTTTTTTTTTTGTTGTCTTTTTGGCGTGGTGCAAATCTTAGAATGTTCATTTCACAGTGAACGTTTTAAAGGAAGCATCAATAATAACATCAGTCGTTGTTGAGGTTGCAACAGGCACGAAGCATGCATGTCATGAAGCCATCAAGTTTGGTGGGGCGGTCAGGGCACTTAGGAGGGCATTGCCGCCCCCATGCCCATGCCTAGATCTAGCCCTGCCTTTTAACAGGCGGTGGTGTTGAACAGACTAAGATCTGTGTTCACCCCACCTGTGATTTTCCAAGTGATAAATACAGTAGGCTAGAGGTGAAGAAGAGGCGAGAGTTCGCTTCGAGCCAAATAACAACTTCCCACCGACAACTTCCTCCGCTGTGCTTGCGCGGGACCTTTTCCAGCATTTGCGAAAAAGGAAGTGCAGAATGTTAAGGAAGAACCGAAACATGTGAAGTCAGAGGGAATAGAGCTCGTGACATTTAGGACAATAAGGTGTAATAAATAAAATAGTCACAAAGTGTTTTTGGCTGAATGTTCAACTTCATGCCCTGACTGCCCCACCAAACATGATGGCATGCAAAACAACCCAAGATATTTCAAATTAAAGTGCTATTTAAAATTATTTCAAACACTACTATTGCTACTAACTAACTACAGCTGTGTCACCACTAAACCAACAGCATTTCATCATTGAAAACAGAAAACTCTCTGAGTCAGACCTTTAGCTTTATGCATGCTGCATGTCTGTTGCAACCTCAACAACAACTGATGTTATTATTGATGCTTTACTTGTCAAATAAAAGTCCTGTAACAAAAATCGTATGGGTGTGCGATTTTTCTCCCCCCCCCCCATTGGGAAATGTTACATCCGCCCCTGAATGAAACACATACAGAAGGAATGATTGTGCGTCGAATGAATGAATGAATACGTTCAACTGCCAAGGGACAATTTCCTATAATATGTTTATGATAAACACACCAATCTCGTAAAAAACACATCTTTGCTAAATGAATGGTACATGGGAGCAAATGGTGTCGGTGAATGGTGGAAAAAAAATACTTGATTTAACTCAAGTAAATACTGCAATATAGAAGCACACTACATTACGTTTACTTAACAGTAAATGTACAGGATTCAAATTGTACTTGAGCAAAAGTACAGATATGTTCATCAAATGTATTTAAGCTATACATAGAGTATCTTTGGCCTCTCCACAATTAAGGAGGGTATTCATGGGTGTCATTTGTAGTCCTTTAGCGGCCATATTGAGGACCAAAATGGCTTATATCGCCTGTGTTGGTCTTCAGCATGGTCGCTACAAGAACTACAAATTATTTAATAAGTAAAGTAATTCCAATGATCTCTAAGTAAAGCTAACTAATGCTAACTAATGCTAACAATGCCAAGTATGTTAATGCTAAGCATTGTTAATAATGCTAATAATGCTAAGTAATGCTAATAATGTTAATTGATGCTAATAATGCTAAGTAAGTAATGCTGGTAATGCTAAGTAATGCTAGTGCTAAGTATTGTCAATCATTCTAATAATGCTAAGTAATGCTAACAATGCTAAATAATGCTAAGTAATGCTAATTATGCCAATAACGCTTGGAACACCAAAAGGCGTACCTGCGTAATGTCAGTTAAAATAATCTCTGGTTGCAAAAAGGGGTGAAGTGGCCCTTTAACCACCTGCCTGACAAGATGGATGTGTATCCGCCAAGTGCTGCGCTACAAAGAACCAGTGCTGCGCTACAAAGAACCATCTGGGCTGACTTGACACCATATTGTGGGCTTTGATGATTATGCTCTACGTAAACAGGTAGTAGCCTACACCTGTCCCTGATGTTTATTTATAACGCATAATGCGACTCTATCTGTGAATGAGTGTCTTTGTGTGCGCGGTGTGTGTATACAATGGACTCCAGTGAAGCCGCGCGCTAACTGCTTTGAGAACTGTATATTTACAATAACATTCCATTTTTTGAGGCAACATAACCCCCGGATAACAAAAACTTCCTCTGCTTTTCATGGGAGGTCTCCCAGCCGGTGGTACTAGTGGCGTTTCTGAGCAAATTGGAGCCCCAGGCAAGATTTCCCCTGGATTCCTATGACAAACACAGTAGAATGTCGCCCCCCAAATGATAAAAATATGAGCTATTTTAAACAACAAAAAAAAAACACGTTATATGTGTTTGAAATGTTCTAGTAACAGAGGCCAAGTATAATGTATTTATCCATATGAGGCTTATAGAGCTGCGCAGTGACGTCACCGCCCCTGTTCCGGAAGTCTTTTCCCAATTCATTTTTCTCATAGACTTTTCGAAAATAATTTATATCAAGACGATTACGCCGCGGACAAAGCCAACTCGAGTCGTGACGAATCATGATGACACACACAAACTTTTGGGACAATAAAATAATTTCTAAGATGAAAAACGAAACAAAAAGTCTTGTATCATGCCGTTTTCTACTTCTTCCCAATTATATATTATATGACGATATTGTGTTTGTTGTCATGATTTGTCACGACCTGAGTTGGCTTTGGCCGCGGCGTAATCGTCTTGATATAAATTATTTTCGAAAAGTCTATGAGAAAAATGAATGGGGAAAAGACTTCCGGAACAGGGGCGGTGACGTCACTGCGCAGCTCTATTAACCTGGGATTAAAGCATGTCTGGTGGTTGCCCCGGTGCCCCCCCTCCCCTCATGGCGCCCCAGGCAACTGCCTAGTCTGCCTAATGGCAAAAACGCCCCTGGGTGGTATGGTAGGGTATGCCAAGGAAGAACACCGCCGTGTCAAGTCAGACAGTCAGGATGACTCATCGCTGCAGCCATTCGTGGGTGAGTGTGTGCATGTGTGTGCATTTCTTCTATTTTCTCCACATACATGTGCTCTATGAACATGCTATTAATAAAACCTCTTGAATGTTGGACATATACACACAATGAACACAAGAAACGACTTACACAGCTCAACACAGCTCAACACAACTATATATTTTTGCCTTTTCCTCCTTTCCTCCTTTCGCTTTTACTTTTGATGCTGCAGCTGTTTCCCTGCAGACAGACACTTGCTTTGCCTCGCAGACGGTCCAGAACTTTATTGTTGTCAACAAATAATTGACGTCTGGCTTATGGCAATGCAGTGCTAGTGTGTGGGTGGGTGGGTGGGTGAGGGGGGGTTGTGGGGGGTGAGTCAGTGTTTCAGCCAATCACAGTGTGGCGATTTCTCAATGAGCCTGCAGAGTGGAGGTGAAAAACATTGCATGCACACATGTACGCATAAACACACGCGCGCGCGCGCGCGCGCACACACACACACACACACACACACACACACACACACACACACACACACACACACACACAGGCACACATACTGTACAACACATTCTCAGACGGATGTAATAAAAAGGCCTGCTCGAACTATGTGCTTGTAAGAACAAATTCTTATGTGTTTTATCGCCCCAGTCTCTTTCTTTCTCTCTCTCTTGCCCCCCTTCTCCCTCTCCCTCTCCCTCTCCCCGTCTCTCCCAGGATGACATCAGTGCAGTGTTCTATATGGTATGCTGGAGGCATTCCAACCCTGAGCCTCATAAGCAAAGATCACATGATCACATCATCTACAGAAACTGAGGTTAAGGAATATTAAAATTGGTACTTTTAGTGACATGACTAAAATTAAATCTGAGATTGTCCATTCCCTTTCAGACACACACAGAAAATCACAGATATCTCAATAAAAAAAAAGAAAAATCAAAAAATCATTAACATGGTGAAACACAACATCAAGTTGAGTTTCACCATGCTAATGAGTCTTTCAGACCTCCATTTCTAGGAAACACAGAATGGGGGAACCTTTTTTTTTTTATCATGTCCACACAACATCTCTGAGGTATATTAATGACATGGAATTGGAAATGGACATGGAATGGAATTCCCCTTTAAAATCAGGTTTACTGCATGTATACTGTAGTCGACAAGCGAACCGACACATTATAGGCCCTGCGTGAGGCGTCCTTGGACCATTACTTCTGATTGATTAAATCTCTGTTTCTCAGCACATAATTGCAGGTGGTCCTTGGCTAAACGTTTTAACATTTAAAAGAGATTACGCTGTACGTGGGAGGGTAACCCACGTGGGGTCTGAACTCTGTGGGATGCCATGCAGCGCTCTGCCCCTCAGCAAGAAGAAAGCAAAACAATCTTCTCTCCACAAGGTTCAAGTTTATTTAAAGTCCCCTGGCGGGCAAATTGTTCGCAGCATCAAGGTAGAAAAATAACAAAATTAAACACAGAAAAAAAACCACGCGAAAACATCTTGCATTCATAGCCAAAAGCAGAGTGCAATAGAGCTGAGCAGTCTCGCCCCCTCGTGACGTTGCCCCTGTTCCAGAAATGGATTCCCCATTCATTTTCTCAAAGACTTTTCGAAAATGATTCATGTAGGCTATAAAGGCGATTACGCCACGGACAAAGCCAACTCGGGTCGTGACAAACACGGTAGCACTCACAATGTCTTTGTATCCTGCCGTTTCTTACTTCTTGCTAATTAGATATTGGATGATTATATTGTGGTGGTTGTCATGATTTGTCACGACCAGGCTTTGTCCGCGGCGTAATCGTGTTTATAGGCTATTATTTTTGAAAAGTCTATAAGGGTAATGAATGAGGATTCCATTTCTGGAACACGTCATAGGGGGCGGGACTGTCCAGCTACAGTATAGTCCATACACAAAGACCTTCAAGTGCAGTTATAAGATAAAATCCGCCCATTTCCAACATTTTACTGTCATTAATATAGACCTGCGCAGTGACGTCACCAACTCTGTTCCATTGTGGATTCCTCATTTCCTCATAGACTTTTCGAAAATGATTAAAAACACGATTGCGCCGCGGCCAAAGCCAACTCGGGTCGTGACAAATCATGACAACAAACACAATATCGTCATATAATATCTAATTAGCAAGTAGAAAACGGCATGATACAAGACTTTTTGTTTCGTTTTTCATCTTAGAAATGGTTTGATTGTCCCAAAGGTTTGTGTGTGCCATCAAACATGATTCGTCACGACCCGAGTTGGCTTTGTCCGCGGCGTAATCGTCTTCATATAAATTATTTTCGAAAAGTCTATGAGAAAAATGAATGGGGAATCCGTTTCTGGAACAGGGCCGTGACGTCTCTGCGCAGGTCTATAGGCCTACCTTAGAGATGTTGTGTGGATGTGGACATGATAAAAAAAAAGGGAGCGGGACCCGGGGAACATAGGGATGACCCCATAAAAAAAAGTTCCCCCCATTCTGTGTTTCCCAGAAATGGAGCCCTGAAAATACAACTTGATGATGCCATCAAACAGTGTTTCACCAGTTTAATGATTCTTCTTTTAGGACCTATTTTTCTGAGCAGGGGAGGATCTAGGCATAGCCGCCCCCATACCATTTTCTCCTGCCCCCCCCCCCCCCATTGGGAAATGTTATATCCGCCCTGTTTCTGAGAGTGTACGGTTCCATTTGTACGCTCTCAAAAAAAAATATTGAAAATGGAAGGAATTGCCCTTTAAGTGCAGAGGAAAAAACTGGCATGCATCCAACTAAGTATAGCATAAATATGGTATTAAGATCAAAACTACAACCCTTAAATAGAAAGGAGTGTTGCACGTCTTAATGTTATCTCGTCATGGGGCGAGATAATGGGTTTGGGTGGTCCTTTGGGAGGGTTCCAAAATATGCTGGTGGTCCTGGTCCAGCCGGACACCACAGTTTACAGATTGTGGGAACAGTAGTAGTAGTACTGCTTCGGCCTCCTATAATCTACTGGCATCTAGTGGCCTTAAGCGCCTACTACAAACACCTCTTGTCTACATCATGTGACAGGGAAAAACAAAACAACAAAAAAACTTCCTAGCAACTGAAAGGGTGAAGAGTGAGATAGACCAAGGCAAGCATGTATTCTCTCTCTTTTCCTCTCTCCCATGCACAGGGGCGTAGCTAGCAATTCTGGGCCCCCTGCAAAGCTTTTCCACATGGGCCCCCCTTTCCCGGCGGCGTCAAAGGGGAATTTCACCCATTTTCAACATTTTTTTCTGAGAGCGTACAAATGCAACCAAATGAACCCTAACGGGTTCATTTGGTTCCATTTGTACGCTCTCAGAAAAAAAGAAGTGTCTATAGAAATCCATTAACATGATGACATACATCTTGATGATGCCATCAAGATGTGTTTCATCATGTTTTTGTGTTTTTTCTTCAGACCTCCATTTCCAGGAAACACAGATTGGGGGGAAACGTTTTTAGCACCTCTAGGTTATATGTCATATTACAATGTTGAAAATGGGTGGAATTCCCCTTTAAAATGCTTCAATCTGGTGCACTTTGAGATCAAATATTTTTCATAATATAATCAATACAAATAAAACCTTATTAATGCAAGCTTTCAGTGGGCCCCCCTGACTTTGGGCCCCCCCTACAATTGTCCCCCTTTTCCCCACGTGTCTACGCCCGTGCCCATGCACGTCGCCACAGAAGCAAACAGGGAAGTAATACAAACAACAAAGGCCATGATCCTACTAGACTGGAGGATTAGTCTACAAGTCTCTCTTCTGCTTTTGAGTGCCCACTTCGAGAGTATGCTAAAACCAAAAATACATATATGATGCCATGGAACCTCTGGGGTCAATCTAACACCCACACATTAATGACTAACTATTAATCCAAATCACCAGTCTGCTTTCCACTTCCAATAAGGTCATGCCACGGTGACGCAATCAATAAACTGTCTATGTAGGCCTATAACACTCCCTCATTGTGTTTTGCTGAACCCACTTCAATGTTTATTTTGTGTTAATGTTTCAACCAGGTTACGTGCCTTTCGGTTCCGTGTACATTCCGTGCAGTTCGCTTTTCCTTTTGAAACCAGGTACGTAAACGGAAACCGAAAGTTGCACCTCAATCACCATTCCGCTTTGAATGGTGTATTTAACAGTCACTCCCTCCTTCTGTTTTGTTGCACCAACTCAAATGTTACATGTTAAAAACTAGGGGTGTATCGATACACTTACACAGCGTTTCGATACATATCACAATACATGGTTGACGATGCGATACATGGACGATATCGGGTCATTCTGGTTGAATGATTTGAGATCGATATAGAGTAGTAACTGTCTTAAATACATTGACATTGTCTTAAACTAAGTCATCAAACCACTCTTTTAAAAGATGCTAAATTTAATGTAGTATTAATGCATTCGATTATCTGCAAAAAAAGATTTGATGCCACAATTTTGCATTGCAAAACAATACGATACAGAGTCGATGTTGCTGTTTTCGTTTTGGAGGAAAAAATCAATTTGTTCGCAGTTGTTACGCCAAGTTTCAAGTCGACTTGTTGACCATCTTTCTGTGTGGTCATTTCTATGGTGGTGGAGAGGGCAAAACCATAGCTAAGCTAAATTAGACTGTTATCACCATGAAAACTTCCCTAGTTGATTACTTACACAAATAATTACTTACACACAGCAATGCAATGCAAAGAAATGCATCAGCAATGCATTTTGACACCAGGGCCCACTATTTATTCAGAATTTTAGCCACAGACCATCATTGGATGACATTTTAGCCACACAGACCCCAAAACTAAAGATTTGTTCACAATTCCATTGAGAAATCCAGGTGTGGATTTAGAAGACAAAACAGTCAAACACAGTTGTGTAGACTTTGACTAAAATATAAGATTGAATATATGATGACCAAATGGACCTGCAATATATATATATATATATATATATATATATCCAAAAATAACTGAACCTCTTCCCATTGGGAGCCAACCGGTGGAAAAATGCTCCCAAGAGCTGCCAGCCAACAAACCAACCAGTGCTGTGGGAACCAACACACGGGCGCCGGTCATGAGGATGACGTCCAAACACTAACATGATGTGGACGACACAGAGGACCATGTACGCCGGAGGTACGGAGGACCCTGATGAGTGGAAGCAACGACGACTGACAGACCTCCAGAGAAAGTAGGCCTACAGTATGTTACAGTATGGTTTACATCAGGGGCATGTCATCATTACAGCAGTATTGTTGTTGTTTTTATCAAGCCTATGAGACTATAACTGAAAATTCTTGACTGAGACTAAAACTGACAAGCTAAAAACAGCCATGATAGCATGCTGTCAGAGACTAGACTACGATGAATAGAAATGAGCAAAAAGTGACTAAAATTAATAAGCATATTGTCACTTTTTGCATTGCATATTGTCCAAAAAAAGACCAAGTCTGACTATCTGACTGCCAAAAACAACACTGGTGTTGCTTTTGTGAGGAAAAATAAGCAACAGGGTCTAGTTTAGACTACTAATTGTATGAATGAACCTAGTCAGTATACTCTGACTTAATTAAATTAGTTTAAATACATTTTCATATTATTTCCTTTACTAAAATGGGGCTAAAGGTTTTGAGTTTCTGCCGACTAAAGCTGACTAAAACCTCTTTGAGTTTCTGTCGACTACTCATAGACTAAAACTGGATAAAAATGATAACATGTGATTAAGACTAATTAAGCACTTTTTCCCAAATGACCAATAAAATGTGACTAGAGCGAATAAGCATTTTACTCACAAGACTAAGACTGACTAAATCTAAATTTAAAAAAGCCTGGCAAAAACGACACTGCATTAGAGTGTCATTCGTTTTACAACGCCACATTCATAAACCCATAAAAACCAACAGGCACGAACGAGAATTCCTCCCACTCAGTGAAAGCAGAAGAGCATTGTTAATGGGTCACCTCAATGTAACCTAAAACTCACTTTCCCCAAAACAGACAAGACCGACCTGTCCTAGATGGGAAGTGAAAGAGTGACGTTATCGTCGCTGCTATTCCTCAACTCTCCGAGGACGGTTGGAAAAGTGAAGTCCTCTCTTTTGAATGGGGAAATTTCCTTGACTCAAATGTCAGCAGGGGTATATAAAAGGCCAACAGCAACAGCGCTTTAGCATTCCAATGGTAGTGGCCACCAGCACTGGTCAAGGTAGCTATAGTGAATTCAATAGTTAAACTTCATAGGTGTTTAATTTGTTATGGTAATGTTGTAGGCCTGATGTTTCAGGAACCGTTTTGGGGTCTTGGGTGAATTCAACTTAGTTCCGCATTTGTTCAAAAAAGTCTATAGTGCTCTTACGTCTGTAAATTAACCACTATCTCTGTCCTCTTCAGATGAAATTGCATGTGTTCACCATCTTTTGCGCGCTTCTACAACACGTCCATGTTCAGAACCCAAGGAATCAGTGGACTCTACTCCCCAACGGTAGGTTTCATTGGTCTCTATATGGGCCATATTTTAATCACTGAATTATTACACCTTCACCCTAAACTTTTTTTTCCCCTTTTTTGTTTGTTTTTAGTATTTCGAAAAACATTTGTTGAATAGTTGAACTATTCAACAACGAGTGGCGCGCTATGAGCTTGTAAAATGGATGAATAAAAAAAATATTTTGAAAATAAACTAATAAAAGGTACTTTGCTGTTTTAGTTGTGGTAGTGGAGGTGACCGGCTCCGTGGGACAGCTGCTGCTGAGCTGCCTGAGCGATGGAGACCACCTCACCCATATGGAGGACATCTACTGGCTGAAGGACGGGGCGGTGGAGGAGGAGGACATGGAGGAGACCGTCAGGGGGAACTCTTACGTGGTGCACCTGGAGGAGAGCCAGGGCGGGGGCAACTACACCTGCCACGGGCCGGACGGCTCGGTCCTCAACCACACCGTGGTGCTGATCCAAGAGGACGGGAGGAAGGACATTATACAGAAGAAGACTGGCCATGAAGGTATGTGAACCGTTTGTCATTTTACAAAAACCCTCGAAAACGGTAATTTTCCCCATACTATAGTACCTGTATGTTGTTTTTTTTTCCAATTTCAACATTTTTCAAAAAAAAAAACAAAAAAAAAAAAAGAAAAATGGCATACTATAGCATGTTGTCCGAAACCATGTACTATAGCTTGTCTTTTTTTTTTTTTCGATTTTGCCATTTTTCGAAAAACCAACAATACTCGACATACTATACTAGTCGTTTTTTTCTCGATTTTTTTCTCGATTACGTCATTTTTCAGAAACGGCATACTCTAGGTGTGTGAATGTTAGGAAACAATGGAAGCAAGCCTCGCAACCGTTCTTCAGGGCTTGTGGGAGTGTGGTTTCTGGAGCAAAGGACCTATCAGGGCCGGATCTAGGCATGGGCTGGGGGGGGGGGGGGGGGGGTGCCCGTCTGCCCCGCCAAACACGATGGCATGCAAAACAATCCAAGATATTTCAAATTGCTTATATTTAAAATGATTTGAAACACTACTACTGCCACTACAGTTGTGGCATCACTAAACCAACAGCATTTCATCATTGAAAACAGAAAACTCTCTGAGTCAGACCTTTAGCTTTGTGCATGCTATGGTGCAACTTCAACAACAACTGATGTTATCATTGATGCTCAATTGCCTGATAAAAGTCCAGTAACCAAAAATGGTATGGGTGTGGCACCCATACCATTTTCTCCTACCCCCACCCCCCAAATGGGAAATGTTACATCCGCCCCTGTTACCTATTACAAATGAGCTTGTTGTTGCATGATGTGGAAATAGCACAGATGTACAAGCGATCAAGAGATAATAACAGCAGAGATGTGCAGTAGGTTGTAGATCCTGATCCACCGCAGTGTTCTGCACACACCGTACACTACAAGTTGTTCTCTAAACCAGAGGTTTTCAACCAGTGGTCCTTGAGAGGATTCCAGGTGGTCCCCAGCTAAATGATGGACCGTTGGTAACCAAATGGACCATTTATAGATCGGTAACTCTTGAGATTGTAAAATCATTTTACATTCTCAAGAGCTAAATTATATTTAAATACCTAAATTACTTAATTTTCCAAAATCTACTCAATTAGAACATGTAGAAGAATTGTTATTTTGACCAACATTTTGCCAGTAATCGCTCCTGACCAAAACTTGAAAATCCTTAGTTTCGGATCAGAGAGGCTAAACTCAACATCAAATGGTGGTCCGTGGCTAAAATGCAGAAAAAATAGTGGTCCCTGGTATGAAAAAGGTTGGAAACCACTGCACTAAACAGATTGTGTAATACATCTCTATTCTTTTGTGGGTGGGAGGGGGCTTGGGAAAATAATAAAGTAATATGTAACGTATTACTCTTTGATCAAAGTAATAAGTAATTTATGAGTACTTTTCCTAAGGGGTTATAAGTACAGTAATATAGTCATAGCCACATATAGTCTCTGACCCGACGGCGTGCCGTGTGCTCGAGTCCCACTCACGATGACCTTTGATGCATGTCCATCCCTCTCCCTCTGTCTTTTTCCCTCCCCTTTGTCGTCAATGTCCACTTGAAACTATGCTAAAACGCAAACAAATATTTAAAAGTAGGTTTGTGTATGTATGGTTTGTTTGTGTTTGATATAGCTAGTAGGTTATTCTATTGGGGACTGATCTAATCATGCTTTGGCACTGCGTTTTCACGATTTCCTCAAAAAATAGCAGGTGTTCACGGCTCACGGCGCAGCCGTGAACACCTGCTATTTTTCTAAAAAACTTAAAACACCCCATATGGGTTAAATTAAGTGCCATGTCCACATTGCGATGTGGTCAAGGTTATGGTGAGGTTTTAGTGACAGGGTTAGTGAATTCGGGAAGAATGGGAGGTTCAACAATGAGAGTTTGGAATAATGACACTGTTGGCACTGTTTACCAACAGACTACATAGACTGCACTGCCTGGAATTACAACGGAGAGTTCCACTGCTCTTGGAAATGGGATCCGCATCGCTCAGGGAAAGTCGCCTTTGTCAGGGCTGAACGGTAAGAAAAGGAAGAGATGATGTTTTCAACGCTCACGATCTACACTTCTCTGTATTCCATAAAAAAGGTTGACTTCATTAAAATAAATAATCTAATTATTTGAAGCTTTGCAATGAATTAATCTCAATTCATCACATATCAAGCATTTTTGGTCAGGTCAGGTTGGTGTATGGTGTGTGAGTGAGGTTTTTTCCAAATGAAGATTTCCCATCATCATCCCATTATTTCGAACATGTGCTGGAAATCCACCACCAGCATAATGTTTCAAGCCTCGTTTCAAGCCCTGTGTAGTGGTAGTAGCTTAACCCTGTGGTTTTCATCCAGTGGTCCGGGGACCACCAGTGGACCTTGAGAGAGTTTGAGGCGGCCCCCAGCTAAATGATGGAAAATTGGTTAACCAGTTGTAACTCTTTGAGAATGTAACAATGAAACCAAATGGTCCATTTGGTTTCCTGTTTACACTCTCAAGAGTTGAAATATCCATCATCTGAATTAGCCCCAAGTCTGCAATGTAGAAAAAATGTAGAAGATTAATGGTCATTTTTGATCTGTATGTTTGCCTGTATGTTTGCAAAATCCAGCCTGGAATTGTGGGCAAAACAAAACTTTTTTATCATGTCCACACAACATCTCTAAGGTATATTAATGGCATCTGCGTGCACCTGTGCAACACACACAGACATGCTATTGAAACAACTAAGTATAGCATATTGACAAAGATTGTTTACAATGCCTAATTGTATCCATAAAAGTAAATGACAAGACAACAAACACAGGCCACTTTTGCCTCAAAAATATTTTAGATGAGACAAGAGGAGGGACGGGGACGCACACTACACCCCTGCTAACCATACACATTCCATCCTGTTTTTTGTGCGTGCAGTGGGTACGATGACCACACGCGGTGCTCGGCGGACCCCAGCGGCCTGCGCTGGACGTGCTCCTCGCCGGCGGGGGACATGGTCTGTTGGGTGGACAGCGGTGGACGCGGTCTGTCCTGCCTGGACAAGCAGCACTGTCCCCACGCCGAGGAGAAGCGGCGCGTCTCGCTCAGCGTCTACGTCACCAGCAGCCTGTTCCTGGTGGAGGAATACTATCTGAAGTTCCATCTGACTGAGATCGGTGAGATGTGTTCGAACGATGGTTGGGTTAGAAATGCATTTTTCTCCAACCGTTTGACCCAGTGGTTTTCCCACCTTTTTGACACCAGGGCCCACTATTTATTCAGAATTTGAGCCACCGAGCACCATTTGAGGACATTTTATCCCCACAGACCCCCAAAACTAAAGATGTCTTTTGCTTTTGTCCACAATTCCAAACCCAGTGGTTTTCAACCTCTTATCCCCACAGACCCCCCAAACTAAAGATTTATTTTGCTATTGTCCACCATTGACCATTAATCTTCTACATTCTCTAGTTGTGTAGACTTGGGATACTTCAGATGATGAATATTTTAACTCTTGAGAGTGTAAAATGGACCAACAGGGTCCATTTGGTTTCTTTTTTTTTACACTCTCAAAGAGTTACATCTGGTTAACCAACATTCCATCATTTAGCCCGTGGACCACCTGGAATCCTCTCAGGGACCACTGGTGGTCCCCGGACCACCTGTTGAAAACCCCTGGGTTAACCAAATGAACCCGAGTCTCCTATTCTGGGGCAAACATACAGGCACAGAATATCAATCTAAACATTATATTTTGGTCATGATTTTCCTAGGGCTGTTGCATGATGACAAATTTTAATCAGATTAATCACAGCTTCAAAATTCTCTAACTATGTCCAGAAATATGCCATGTTTTCCTGTACAGGATTTTGAACATTTCAAAAATAAACAGAATCTGGGGGAAGATCTGTTTATCTTTTAAATGTTTGTCAAAATAGGTGATCTACAAGACTGTGTAAAACCGTGCTCTACCCATTTCTTTCAATGAGAAAATTCTCAGTGGGTTGAGTCAGTGTGCACATGAGTTAAATGGGTATTCCACTTTCAAAAAAACTTTGTCATTTTATGGCCTACTCAGTCTCATATGAACATATCAGACAGTTTATAAGTTACTCCAGTCAGTATTTAGATATTTGATGTTCATTTACAGTTAAATGAAGACTGTAAATGAAATTCCATGGACCTCTCACATATTAGGAGGACGATATCAGTCACTAGAAAAAAGATGTGTTGTTTTAGAATAATCTGGTTAAAATGGAGTCTTAAGTTATAATGGGTTTGTATAGAAGTAGGCGGATATACTAAAATGAACATCAAATATCTAAATACTGAATGGAGTAACTTATAAACTGTCTGGGAGGTTCTGAGACTGAGTACACCATAAAGTTTGAAGTGGAATATCCCTTTAATCGCGTTAAAGAATTGAATCAGTTTGATCAACAGAATCACTATTATCCCTTTTAACAGCCTTAGATTTTACACGCTTGTACATTGTAGATATATAAAAAAAAAACATCTAACTATTAATAAATAGAAGAATAAACATATTATCATCTCCACAAAACAAGCGGTATCAATGAAAAATTTCCGTGTTAAAAGTGCTGTTTTCTTTTTAAGCACAGAAGTTTCGGTTTCAGTTTCAGTGGTATGGTCCATATGACGGGACTCAAAACTACGTTGATTTTTATTTCCGGTCACAAGTCAAGTCACCTCTGACTCTCTCTCTCTCTCCCTCTCTCTCTCTGTCTCTCTCTCTCTCTCTCTCTGTCTCTGTCTGTCTGTCTGTCTGTCTGTCTGTCTGTCTCTCTCTCTCTCTCTCTCTCTCTCTCTCTCTCTCTCTCTCTCTCTGTCTCTCTCTCTCTGTCTCTCTCTCTCTCTCTCTCTCTCTGTCTCTCTCTCTCTGCTGCAGTGAAACCTGGCCCGGTGACGATCAGTCGAGTCAACAACAGCACCATAGAGTGGGTTTACCCCGACTCGTGGAACAGCCCCTACTCTTACTTCCCCCTCAGCTTCCAGGTGGCAGAGGTCAAGGGCTGTAAAGGCTGTAGCAATCCATGCACGCACGCTACTAGGGTAAGAGTCTGAAGCCTCATTCTATATATATACCGGTATATAGCAGTCTTGGGAATATGACTTTGTTTTTCTCATATATTACTTATTAATCATTACCTCCATTTTAAAGTAGTATATTTACATTACATATATTACTGTCTGAGCAAGTGTAATATATTAAATTACTATTACATATTACTTTTCCCCCCCAAAATATATAATTAAATATTTAGTATAATTAAATAATGCGTAGGCCAGTGGCATACCTACAATAAAGCAAGCCCACTTGACTCCTGAAAACAGTACTTGCGTAGACCTACCTCATCCTACTCAGCTATGGACAGTTACTGGAGTTAAATGTAGACCTACCTCATCCTACTCAGCGATGGACAGTTAACACTGGAGTTAAATATAGACCTACCTCATCCTACTCAGCGATGGACAGTTAACACAGGAGTTAAATGTAGACCTACCTCATCCTACTCAGCTATGGACAGTTAACACAGGAGTTAAATGTAGACCTACCTCATCCTACTCAGCTATGGACAGTTAACACAGGAGTTAAATGTAGACCTACCTCATCCTACTCAGCTATGGACAGTTAACACAGGAGTTAAATGTATTCCTTGAATTCATGGAATGGCTGATGTTATCAGGCCTGCAATGATGTGTACTATTGAACTTTTTGTTATCCATATTGTTTAAAATTGCTTTAAAATGTTCAAGTTGATTGAACTTGTTGTGGTGAAACACAACTTGATGACATCATCAAGTTGTTGATTTTTTAATTGGACCTTTTTTCTGATTTCTATACATTCTCAGAAAAAATCTTTAAAATTCTGATATATCGAAATATCAAATCGAATCGCAGCATAATCAATGGCAATATAAATCGATTCCGAACCCTAAATATCAAAATTGTATCATATCGTGCGGTAAGTGAATTGTCCCACCCCTAATATAGAATACTTTGTTGACAGCCTGCAGTGTCCTGTGTTGAAATTGTGTGTTTTAAGGCAAGCATTCCAGCTAACCAGGACTACATGTGACTATACACTGTATATGTTTAACCATGTTGCACTCTGGGATTTCTTGTGGATGTGCAAAACAATCCAATTAAATTAAATGTATTGTGCATGTGCATGTGCACAAATTACACACAGTATTGTTTTTACTTTTTATTCGTTTTTGTTGGTGAAAAACAATGAAATAATCCGCATTATTTTCAGACCGTTCAGATACAAATATGGCATTTTTATGGTCAAAAGTCAAACAGAGCACTTTATTAAGTAAGTCAGTTGATCACAACATGTTCACAACAACTGTACCCTTGGGACGTCACCCTATTGGACCCTATTGTAAACAAGGGTTATCCCTTGGAGTTAAAGTACTTGGTCGTCATTGAATCAACAAACAGAACAATCCCCACATTTAAACATTTTTGTATGAAGTTGTGCTGGAAACGTACTGCAATAATTCTGCAAATTACTTCAACAACACTTCAATCCATCGAAAGATGCCCGGCCCACCCATCTGATCCTAAACAGCCCAATCATCTGACCCCTAAACCATAACACTTGGCTTCTGAGATTCTCAAGTAGGATCCGGCCGATCCAGAAAAAAAAAAAAAAAAAAAAACATTGAGAACCACCGGCATTGTCTTGAATTAACATATTGGACTAAGGCATAATTTTTGTCTCTTTTCCCCCATTTCCCAGACCGAGTTAATGAGCTCGACAGACGTACTTCAGTTGAAAGTGAAGCACAAAAGAAGGATCACCGTGTGCGTTAGAGCTCAGGACCCTCTGTGTAACTCACAGTGGGGCGAATGGAGCCACTACAGGTTGGTCCCCTCTGCTGGTAATGTGGGGGAAAGAAAGAGCACATTATGCGCTTTTAAAAAAATATATACAACAGTATACCATTGGTAATATCAATAAAAATATAGTATACCATTGGTAATATCGATAAAAATATCAATACCGCAAAGTAAAAGTTTGAAATTCCATAGGTGCTTTTAGCTTGAGGGACAGTAACAGAAAGTATCAAAAAGTAACTTGAACCCTGTAACAACCAGATTTCACTTACAAAAAAAAGAGAGATAATAGCAGACTCCGGTCACTTCATGGGATCGGTCCATTGTCGAGGGTGTACAAATGGAACCCACAAAATTGGAAATGTCCCTCTTTGTTCCCTCTTTCAGGCTGCAACAGCCCTCACGAGATCTCAGTTTTATGACCCCTCAATGTCACAACTTTTCGGCTGGTCCGAGTATTATTTGGCCTGAGCCTTTGCCTTTGGCTTTGTATTTGCCAAAAGTAGCCTGTGTATGGTATACATAAAACATAAAATAAATCTCCTCCCCTGTGAGGTGGCTACGTCACTGGTTGTGGTAAGTTAACGCTGATATTGCTAGAACCGGCCCTGACATACTCATGGTTCAAAAGGTACCTGAACAATATGCAGATAATGATAATGTGCTAAGTGGCTGTCTCTCTCTCTCTCTCTCTCTCTTTGTGTATGTGTGTGTGTGTGTGTGTGTGTGTGTGTGTGTGTGTGTGTGTGTGTGTGTGTGTGTGTGTGTGTGTGTGTGTGTGTGCGTGTGCGTGCGTGTGCGTGTGTGCACGTGTACTGGGGATGAGATTATAGGCAAGAGCGTGGAAAACGGAAGCCTAAAAGGAAAGAGCGACGAAACAGAGGACAAATCTGTCGATAGATATCATTTGCAACACTACACTTCTCTCCATTATTTCGTAGTTGTTCTCGCGAGTTTATTTATGATTTTTTTTGCACACGATATTTAAAATATCCATAATTATGTTAAAAAACGTTGAATAGCCCACACAAGTGGAGGGTGGCTGTGGCCCAGGAGGTAGGACAGGGCGACCGGTTGGCGGTTCCAATCCCAGCTCCATAATGTCTAGATGTCGAAGTGTCCTTTGGCAAGCCGCTGAACCTTAAATTGTTCCCTATGTGCTGTGTGATGAGTGTGGATCTATGGAAAGGTTTGAAAATGGCCTTTAGTTGACAGCAGTTTTCGACATTTTTCATACCAGGGCCCACTATTTATTCAGCATTTCAGCCACGGACCACCATTTGATGTTGATTTGACTGAAGTTTTTGTCTACAATTCAGAAGAGATAACTGGCAAAACGTTGGTCAAAATAGAGTAAGAGCGAGTGCAAAACCCGAAAATAACTATTATTCTACATTTTCTAATTGTGTAGATTCTTGAAAATGTAGTATTTCTAATGTAGTATGTTGAAATATAATGTAACTCTTGAGAGCGTAAGATTTTACATCTCAAGAGTTACAGATCTATAAGGGTCCATTTGCTTATCAACTTTCCGTCATTTAGCTGGGGACTACGTGGAATGAACCCTGTCAAAGAATATCCTACCTTTTACTGGCAAATGTGTGTTTAAAGGGTACCACTACTGTTTTTGCACTTTTGTAGGTGTGTTATAGACAGCAGATTGTGTTGATAAAAAAAAGAAAAATCCAATATCTGCCTAATTTATGTACATACTATGTATGTATAGTGTATATTGTGTTTGTACACATGACCTAACTTCTGTTATCATTTTAATGGCCCAAATAAAACGTTGATAATTAAATTGTTATTTTGTATTTCAGCGGTTTGGTAACCACTGATCCAAATATGTAATGTATGATTATGCATATGACTCTAATTAGGCCTACATGAATTAAAGAATAAAATTAAATGCACATCATGGGAAACCTGAGTTAAGCATTCTTCCCTTTTCTGTTCTGCATGGGAGTTTACGACTGGGAATTAAAATGTTCCATTTTGACCAGCTGCAAGAAGCATGGTGTGGCACAGTAAAGTACAGCAATGTGCATGTCACGCTACGGTACAGTAGCAGTTCCTAAAGTAGCCTACAGTTCTATTGATATATTTCCTGCTAATTGGACGCACAAAGATAGTTGGTCTGAAAAATTCTGTCTCGCAATGTCAGAAAATCCCCCAACCACCACAACCCACCAATACACCAGCAATGTGCAGACTAAGACATCATAATATTTCCAGAACTACTCTACCGCTTCTGTAAATTATCATGTGGTACTCAGTGTTGCCAACTGCCGCGGTTACAGGACTTTTATTAGGCAAGAAAAGCATCAATAATAACATCAGTTGTTGTTGAAGTTGCAACAGACGTAAAGCGAAAGGTCTGACTCAGAGGGTTTTCTGTTTTCAATGATGAAATGCTGTTGGTTTAGTGGTGACACAACTGTAGTTTGTTAGTAGCAGTAGTAGTGTTTCAAATCATTTTAAATATAATATAAGCACTTTAATTTGAAATATCTTGGGTTGTTTTGCATGCCATCATGTTTGGTGGGGAAGACTGGGCATTTAGGGGGGCATTGCCCCCCCCCATGTCCGTGCCTAGATCCGAGGGCACTTCCGGCTTGTTCCTGCTTGCATTTTCGGCTGCCACACAGCTTTGCAGGAAAAGCCTCCCGTCGTCGAAAAATAGGAGCCGGAACAAGCCGGAAGTGTCATTGACACCCATTCAAAAAAAGCAGGACGTGATGCCATAGCTTGGCCCAGGGGCGGATTGGCACATATTTTCCCACCGGGACAATTTTGCCTTTCCCAGGCCACCCTGGGGGGGCAGCTGGTTAACAGATGGGGGCAGATGTAACTCTTTGAGAGCGTAAAAATGAAACCAAATGGACCCATGTGGGTCCATTTGGTTTCATTTTTACACCCTATTCATTTTTACACCCTATTCATATATCAATATTCATCATGTGAATTAGCCCAACTCAGTCTACACAACTAGAGAATGTAGAAGATTGATGGTCATTTTGATCTGTATGTTCCAGGCGAGCATCTAGCACATTCTAGTGCAATTAGCTCTTCGCTAAATCCCACCCCAACCCGTTCTTGGCGAATAGCGCGTTAGCGACGGTTACTTAGCAACGGAGCATGGACAAGCTCAATGCTGGTCAAAATGGTTAAAGGTGTGCGGGGAGCTCCCATAAGGGAGCTCCTGGCTGCTGCTGCTGCCAGGAGCAGAAACTCTGTCGCAGAGTCTCTACCCTACTAGCAAAACGAGTGTTTACAGTATTACAGTATTTGCTGTAGCTGTGTGACCTCGGAAAGATGAAACTCTGATCCATAGCCTGTATCTGTATGTAGAACTATTCAGAGCCAGCGTTATGCAAACTCTGTTCACTTCATGGGGTCAGTCCAATGGAGGCTCTTCTATAGACTTATATTAAGAAAGGGGACAACAAACGGGCACAAGTCTTGGACTGGAAGTTGAAGAAATGCATTGGACTCAGGCAACAGCCCAGTTTTAATGATCTTAAATTGCTTTATTTTAGATCGTTTTTAGTAATAGTTGTGCATGAAACACCTCAAGGATGCGCTGGGACGCATCATCAGTGATGTATCCTGGGGTCACAGGGTGTTTCGGGTCTCGCAACATCATACACCCTCGCCCAGGCGACCCAGCCGGGGGGGATCAAGCCCCGGCTTGCGTCCCAGCAGCAGTCCACGGGTCAGCCCTCTTTATCCATAGCCACCGGGTGGCCTTCTCTGCAGCGTCGCTTGCGGATCTAATGGCCTTCTTCTTTGCCGCTCCTTCCATGCCCAACCGACTCAGAACTTTGCAGAGTGAGCGTCCTGCAACCCCCTGCAGCCGACTTCTATGGGCTCATAGAAAGTCCTCCAGCCTCTCTCCCTGCACTCCTCCACCAGCTCCTGGTACTTGGCTCGCTTTCTCTCGTTGGCTTCCTCGATCCGCTCTTCCCAGGGCACTGTAAGTTCCAGCATGATCAGATGTTTTGAAGCCTCCGAGGTGATGACCATGTCTGGACAGAGAGAAGTTGTTGCAATGTGCTGGGGGAACCTCAGCTGCTTTCCCAGGTCGACTTGGAGCTGCCAGTCAGATGCCAGGTGGAGGAGGCCTGTTGTTGTCTTCTGGCGTGCTCGGGGTGTCTCACCAGCTCTGATGAACGGGACCGTCTTCTTTGGCGCATTGTGCTGCTTGCTGGAGCTAATGGCTGTAGCTAAGCTCTCTGCAATTGCCTTGAGCACCTGGTCGTGGCGCCAGCGATAGCGACCATCTGCCAGGGCCTTTGGCTTTTAGCTGAGGAGATGTTCCAACGAGCCTCTTCCTGAGCAAAGGAGACAGGAGGGTGTCTCGCTCTTACCCCAGACGTGGAGGTTCGCTGGGCTTGGCAGGGCATCGTAGACTGCTTGCACCAGGAAGCGGACCTGGTAGAAGTCTGTCTGGAGGATGTTTGACCAGGTGATTCTGCGCTGTAGTGCACTCTCCCACCTTGTCCATGCTCCTTGTTGCCTCAGTCCCACTGCCCTGCTCACTTGCTCTTCCTCTACGCCTGCTCGGACCTCTTCCTGAATCAGATGGTGCCTCTCTTTGCCGCGGATCTTGCTGATCAGGGTTTTTGGGAAGTACCCAAGGCCTGCTCTGCCGGTCGCCACGGTGCCCACCAGTGCCTTTTGTCTGAGCCGTGACTCTGCCACCTCCACTGCTTCCCCAGCCTTCCACTTCCTCCCCGTCCTCACCTCGATGCGGCTGATGACACCTTGCAGTCCCTCGAGTCTCTGTATTGTAGAGCTTCTCTGGTGCGTGCCACCATAAACTCTTCAGTCAGGCCACTGAACGGGAGCTGCAGCATGTTGCTTGTCCCATACAGTGCAGCACTGGTGAGGCTGCGAGGGAGGCCCAACCACTTCCGGAGATAGCCGCTGATCTTCTTCTCTAGAGCCTCGACTGCTGTCATTGGCACAGAGTAGATTAGCAAGGGCCACAGGATTCGGGGAAGGATAGAGTGCTGGTAGATCCAGGCTTTAAATCTACCAGGCAGGCCAGACTTGTCAACTTTGGCAAGCCAAGATCCGAGCTCTATGCTGGACTTCTGGATGGCAGCCGAGTCTCTCAAGCTGGAGTCAAACAGTTTCCCCAGACTCTTGACCGGCTTCTCCGTGATTGTCGGAATGACAGTTCCAGAGATGGAAAACCGGAACTTGTCGATCACCTTCCCCCGCTTCAACACCATGGATCTTGACTTGGAGGGCTTAAAACTCATCCTTGCCCAGGTCATGAGTCTCTCCAAACCTTGTAGGATCCACCTGCACCCTGGGACCGACGTTGTAGTAACGGTAAGACATAAACATTAAGGATACTTGAAAACAACTTTTCACAACTTCAGTTTGTCTCTATTCAAGCTGTATGAACGGCGCTCGAGCGCTCAGTTTCTGACCCCTTAATGTCGCAATTATGACATTGGATGGCATTCGCTGTAGAGTTTATGGATATGAATGAACTATGCCCTATCTGACTGCGCAAACGGCGACACTGTACATTATCTACATACCCTGGCTGGTAGGCTCGTGTGTTGATAATGTATGCCTGCCTGCCCCATTTAGCCTACCTTTTCCGACTGTAGTGACAATCAATAGGTATTCTTTTTCTGCTCTTTTTAGCTTTTGCCACCACCACAGAGGACACAGGAACCGAACCGGTTTTATTTTCGCCCTCCTTGGCTTATGCCATTGTTGTGGCAAACTTGTACACGATGCTCTTATTGTGCTTTCCACTTGAGCGATCATAACATGCGTTTATTAACCCCACGACGTGGGGAACGATATCTCGGAGCGCTACAAACAAAGGGAAACAGGATGATTCTTCAAGGGGCTAAAACACATTATGTAGCGAAAAATAAAGGATGTCATGAATGAACCATACCTTAAAATGTGACTAGGGCATTGTATGGACTTCCCTGCAATGCAAGAGCACTGTTGTTCCGTTATATGGTTATCTTTATTCATGAATGGACAACACATGAGGAGGCTGCGTTTTGCATTGCGAGCGGTAGCATTTCGCTTCTATTTGGATTTCATAGTCTTTGCTGAGAGGCGACATGCAATCTGGTGGATGTATTTTTCGAAACCATTTTGTAAACCCTTTTGACGTTTTGACTGTTAGTACTCCAGAAGTTGGAAATTATTTCTCTTCCACGGACACGGAAGTGTATTCCTCCATTGAATAGGTGAACGGGAGGATCAAGCTTGTCCATTCTCCGTTGCTTAGTAACCGTCCCTAACGTGGTATTGGCCAAGAACGGGCTGGGGTGGGATTTAGCGAAGAGCTAATTTTGGAAGTTCCACTAGTGCATTTTGGATCTTGGCAGTTGGCAACACTGCCTCCAGCAGCTCGAGCTGTGCCCTGGCGCACAGGAGTGAACGGGAATATGGCAATTCTCCTACTGGAAGGCTCTGGTGTAGGACACCTTTTCTTTTTTGAAGGATACACTAGTTTGCCTGGCCTGGGCCTGGTGCCCTGGCCTGCCCTGGACTTTTCAAAAACAAACAAAAAAACAAAAACAAAAAAAAAAAAAAAAAAAAAAAAAAACTGTGTGGCACTTACCCACCGGGAAAACTCCCTGTACTCCAGATGGTCAATCCGCCCCTGGCTTGGCCAAAAACATGGGCAGTACACAAGCAAGGTCTGTAGAGGGTCTCAGCATGACAAGGCTGTACAGGAAGTTGTGGCCAACTCGCTAGTGCTCACTTCCCTGTAATGAACAGAAGCAGAGGTTGGGGGGGTGACTTATAGAGCTAGAGAGCTCAAAATAAAAGTGACATAATTCAGTGTCATTTACAGATATTGAATATACATTGATCCTTAGGGCCCCATATCACACTTCAGAAAGCACAAGTGTCTATTTCAAACAGAAAGTGAACACGTAGAACTTGTAGAGCATTTAAGCAGTTCTAAGAGCAGCAAATAACATGGTTGTATCAATTTTATGTGTGGCACTGGTGCTGTTATGGTGCTGGTGCTTACGCATGTTTTTCCTGGTGAATTTTCTGGCATTTAAGCTGACTTAAAAGCAGGGTTCGAGTTTGTTTTGGGCCAAGCCTTCCTGTTACCAACATTATGACTGGCAGTTAGTGCTGTCAAAATATTACCCCCCCCCCCCCCCCCCAAAAAAAAAGAAAAAGAAGGAAAAAAAAAAAAAAAAAACACTGTGCATTATAAGGTGTGATTTGAAGACCTAAAGATGAATACATGATTATTATCGACATCCTAATACTGACCAATAACTAAATAGCTAGTGGGCAATATTGTGACAGGCAGTTTCTCCCGTCAGAAAGAAAGAAAGAAAGAAAGAAAGAAAGAAAGAAAAGAAAGAAAGAAAGAAAGAAAGAAAGAAAGAGAAAGAAAGAAAGAAAGAAAGAAAGAAAGAAAGAAAACTTTGTCCTTGAAATAGGCCCCATGCTTCCTAAGGTGTGATTTGGGGCCATAAAGATGAATACAAATATAATATGGATGGGGGGCCATAGAGATGAATACAAATATAATATGAATATCAACATCCTGACATGCTTCAATACCGCAATTAGATATGAATGGGGTGGAATTATGACAGGCAGTTGCCCCACTAAAAACACTTTTTGTTTGAAATAAACCCTCATGCTGTCTAAGGTGTGATTTGAGGCCCTAAAGATGAATCTCACCCACACGTCTTGTTTTACGGCCTGTTGCAAAAATCAAGATGGCGCCTGTGTGTTGTTTGTAGAGGAATACCTAGGACAGAAAGTTGCTCATATTTGTCTACGGTGGATTTTTATGGCACAAAACCCTTGCAGAATGACAGAGTATAAGTCAAGCTATGTCTACTCTACAGCTGCAAAGTTGGTGAGTTTGATGTTGTTAATACATGCAGATCACGGATGAAATTTGGGAAATGGGCGAGTGAATGCGACTCAATCAATAGATTCAATTCCAATCATAAAATAATTTAAATTTGCAATGCGACTAGAAGCACTTGTATTAACAGGCCGGGTTGGTGCCTGATGCATTATGTGCAAATTTTAATTTAAAGCCTACACAGGGCCACTCAGTGACTAATGATGATAATGATTCCAAACTCCAGTAGCCTACAGAAACAGAATAAATAACCCACAGAGAATGTATTGACAGAAAGTAGATCATACTATGTCTACAGTGGATCTTTATCAAACAAACACTTTGCAGATAAAAGGAGGATAACTCAACTACTCCATACAGCCGCAATGTTGCTGGTGAGTTTACCGACATCTAGTAGGCTACAAACAGACAATCAGTGCTAGGTATAGCCTTCAATTGGGACAGAGGGAGGGAGGGAGGCTACAAATGCAACAGTCAAATTGAACTCGCCTCATAATTGTGGAGTCATTTAGTTTGGAGACATACGTGTGTTTAGTAGAATATCTTCTGCTTCAGATGAGACTTTTGCTTCCATGGTTCATTCGTGTGTTTGACCATGTCGTGTCTGATTTAACTCACTAGATGGCAGTATTGCACTGAATAGCAACAGAATGAAAGCTTCAGGAGTACTCACGGCCTTGGCTTAAGTCAAATATTATCATTATAGCCTGAACTTGGACAGTAAGAGGAGAGTAAAGTCATTGTCACTGACCACAAAACTGCATAGGCCTACTTTCGTTGCATTTCATTTATTTGTCACCAACAGACTTCTCAGTTCATTATCCAGCCTGAACAAAAATACATGCCTGCTCACAAGAGATAGGCCTAATTGTCATACAAATACAGTATAGCATTATTCTCAGGGGAGGATTATCCAACGCAACAAGCACTTTGGCCCCTGAGCTAGAGCAGGGGTTTTCAACAGGTGGTCCGGGGACCACCAGTGGTCCTTGAGAGGGTTTCAGGTGGTCCTCAGCTAAGTTGGTTAACCAGATGTAACTCTTGAGAGTGTAAAAATGAAACCAAATGGACCCTTGTGGGTCCATTTGGTCTCATTTTTACACTCTCAAGAGTTAAAATATTCATCATCTGAATTAGCCATTTTGGAATGTATGTTTTGCTTGTTTTGTTTCCCCAAATCCAGCCTGGAATTGTGGACAAAAGCAAAATAAATCTTTAGATTTGGGGTCTGTGGGGCTAAAAGATCCAAATGGTGGTCCGTGGCTCAAATCCTGAATAAATGGTGATACCTGAGATGAAAAAGGTTGAAAACCCCTGAGCTAGAGTGTCCATGTGATCGCTCAAGTTCAGCGCTCCCCCAACAAGGGCTAACAGTCAGTGACACTTACAGTCCTTGTCACTGTTATAACCCCAAAAGTTCCAAACATCATTATATGGTACATTACTCCAGGTGTTTAAACAGTTTGTATTCATTCGGTCGAGTTATTTGTATTCATTCGGTTGAGTTATTTTGGCTGTTATTATTATTATTGATTATTTTGTAGCAATCCCTCGCTGTAAATCCTGCTGCAATGCAGGTGAATATCGCAGTTATAATTGTTATGTGTGTGTGTGTGTGTGTGTGTGTGTGTGTGTGTGTGTGTGTGTGTGTGTGTGTGTGTGTGTGTGTGTGTGTGTGTGTGTGTGTGTGTGTGTGTGTGTGTGTGTGTGCGTGTGTGTATGTACAGACACATATATGTGCCGCGATGGGATGAGAACAATGTGGGCCCTTTGGCTGGTGGCGGCCCAGGGGCCCATCATTTCTAGATCCGCCTATGATTATTGTCGCTTAAAAACTATATATTATATATATTATTATTACTATATATTACCTGTACTAGTGTATGCCATAACAATTGGCTACCTATATTATTCTAACTAAAATGATGAATACAATGCATTTGCATTTCTGCCTCATCGCATGTCCAACATAGAGGGACACTATATCAATCAATCAATCAAACTTTATTACAGACGCATGGTCCATAGACAGTAAAAAAGACAGACAAACACAAGTACAGACAGAGGCAGACAATGTCTACATAAAATCATAAAATCCAACTGTACAGGCTAACACGCCAATGGTTCCACAGTTTGGAAACAAATCTGACTGAGCTATAGGTTGAGTGAGGCTGGTTTAGACTATTAGCTTCTCTAATGTCATTGCAGCTTTGAATTGTTTTAAAAAACAGAATAGTGCGGGCCCCATTTTTTATGTCGCCTAACAGAACATATTGTTAGACAGAAGGCTCATTCTCATAGGCATATGCCAGATCTTTTACAAGCAAGTCATTTTATGAGTCTTCAATTCAATCAGGCCATTATTATCATCAGCCCAACCTCTTGATTTACGAGAACATCTGGCTGGCGTACAGGAGACGGGTGTTAATGTCTCCAAACTAGCCTTTTCCACGTCACAATTAATTCAAAGTGTCCAGCAGCCGCGCGATGTTGCACACGCACCAAGATCTTTAATAACATCCCCATATGTTTGGTATCTAGGTAAAGCCACACTCTCACGCACGCACACACGCACACACACACACACACACACACACACACACACACACACACACACACACACACACACACACACACACACACACACACACACACACACACGCCAGGGATGCACCGATATGGAAATTCTAGACCGATACCGATGTTAACAATAACAATATCAGCTGATAGCTGATTCTGATTCCGATTATATACTGTATTTAAAAGGATCCCTGCATGGCTAATAAGACAAATATGCCTTAATACACTATACCTGCCTTCTTTAACTAAAATATGCAGATAAAAACACCTTCAATACTTTATTTCATTCATAAATACAGAATCTTTCACTCAATAGGGTCATTCCGCGCCAACTCAACCAAGGGTCCCCACATCACCATCTCAGATTTTGCTCAAAAGATTCTATAATCAAGAACCATATGTTTGTACCACACATGCAAAATATTAGCTCCCAAATCATTGTAGCTTTGGAACTACAGGCCTTTAAAATATTGGTGTCAAAACACCACATGTCGAAATTGCGTTTTTCCCCAACTTCAGAGAGCCATAACTTTTTACTGCAGCTATCTACACAGTTGTGTTTGCAGATTCTTACTGAATGATACCCACTCTTTTCAAATCTGTTGCCAGAAAGCCTCTGAAGGACATACTTTTTGCATAATAGGAAGCCAAAAATGGCATTTTGGCCAAAATCGCTTAAAATTCATTAAAACTCTAAGGGGCCTAGTAGAAATATGAAACTAGTTAGATTTTTGTCCTCATTACCTAGTAATTGTAGGGTTGCGATGTGTTCACAGAAATATTTTTGCGATGAAAATGATATTCCTGAATTTTTTACAATTTTTTAAAGATCTTACGTCCTTTCCGAGGGGGCTAAAATAGGGCATTTTTGGCATCTTATTTGGTCATGGGGCTAGGGGTTTAGGATCCCTGCATGGCTAATAAGACAAATATGCCTTAATACACTATACCTGCCTTCTTTAACTAAAATATGCAGATAAAAACACCTTCAATACTTTATTTCATTCATAAATACAGAATCTTTCACTTAGGAGGTGCTCCAGTCGCAGGATGATGATGTCACATGAGCCTTTTCATATATTCTATAAAGCTAGATCACATGTGACATCATCATCCTGTGCCAGGAACAGTTACTGTTGAGTGAAATATATGAAAGAAATAAGATGCCATTGGTGTTTTTATTTCTTTATTTTAGTTATAGGCAAAGTATAATGTTTTAAGTGATGTTTATCTTATTAGACAGGGATCCTTTTAAAGGTAATAGAGGCAACTTTAGTGTGTACAAACACTGTTTGTAAACAGAATCTAACTCCACCTCACCTCCACTCTATTGGCTCATTATGAAACTGCTGGAGACTGCTGGCTTGTGATTGCCTAAAGCACTGCCTCACCCAAGTTAGGGTGAGGCAGTTTAGTTTTCTTATTATTACCTTTAATGCCTGTTATTGTTATTTTCATTTCCCCCTTTTGTGCCAGGGAAACAAATGCCTCTCCAATACAAGAAATTAGAATCTATTGGCAGGATATACGCATAACCAAGAAATCAACGTAGCGAATGCAAGATCTACGCTTTAATATTACAACAGATAATTATCTGCCATCGGTCAATGTCCATTTAGTTTATTATATATCGACCGATAACGGCAAATATCAGCCGATACCCGGCCGATACGTCAGTGCATCGGGTGTGCGATCTCTATTTCTCTACTCCGTTAATGTTAGTTAATCCGTTTTGTAACTGCAGTGAGTTTACAAATGCAACGGAACGGACAATCACAGGCCCATTTGGTAACATTTGTACGCCGGGAATGAACGGTGTGGATTTCCAACCGCGTGCAACTGTGGTCCCTCAGCCCTTGTATTAGCATGGGGGGTGGGGAGTGGGGGCTTCCGAACCGCATGTAATTATGGACGGAGATATTTTGCAAACCTTGTTGTCTGGCCGGGTGTCATGGGGTTCGTTAATCGGGGGGTGGGTATTAAGGTTTGGCCGCGTTGGATCAACTGACGTCTCTGTTTTTGGATACGGGTGGGTGACAGTGATATTTGGGCTAACAGTCGGCGTTGGTGCTGCTGGCCCATATAAATACAAGCCATCCCGCGGGGCCTTAACCCCGCGCTCCGCATGCCGTCCGAGGCACACGGATCATGGTGAGAGAGGGAGCTGCCCACCGTCAACTATATGTGCTGAAGGATAGTCCCTAACGTCTGCCTGCCTGCCCTTCTGTCTGTCTGTCTCTGTCTGTCTGTCTGTCTGTCTGTCTGTCTGTCTGTCTGTCTGTCTGTCCATATGCCTGTGTGTGTGTGTGTGTGTGTGTGTGTGTGTGTGTGTGTGTGTGTGTGTGTGTGTGTGTGTGTGTGTGTGTGTGTGTGTGTGTGCGTGTGTGCGCGCACGTTGCATTTGTGTCACAGTATCTGCCCTTCTGCTGTATGTGTGTGCATTAACATCCTCCAGTGTTAGCTTAAATCGGTGATCAGTGAACGGGGTGTGTGTGTCGGTCTGTGTGCGAGTGCGCACGCGGGCGCGCGTGAGAGAGAGATTTCGTCTCACGTTGCTTGTATTTGTCACTATCGGTTGTATCGTGTCATCGCATGTCGACTCCTCACATTTCTCTTCCCCCAGCAGGGGACATAAATAAACAGCTATTTAAATAAACATAAATAAACATAAATACGCCGCCATGATGGGGATGATTGGGTGGTTGGTGGTGGGCCTATAACCTTGACACGTTTGTTATGGTGGCGTCACCTCCACTGGCTGCAACCGGAAAGTTTAATGAAAATCAGTTCAGAGGCAACACGGTGTGCTGCTCAAATTACTTCAGTAGTTTATGTTATGGCGTTCCCTGCCAAACTGGAGAAAGTATTGAATGAACGTTCATTAAAATAATCCGATGACATTGACGACCCAATAATACACAAATGGAACTGAACATGTACACATCAAACAGAGCTGCTGGCTTAGAATCATGCAAGTTAGTAAGTATATACCCTATGGAGCGGCTGTGGCTCAGGAGGTAGAGCAGGTCGTCCAATGACCCGTGGGTCGGCGGTTCGAATCCCGGCTCCTCCTGTCTATGTGTCGAAGTGTCCTTGGGCAAGACACTGAACCCCAAATTGCCTCCAATGAGTTGGTCAGTGTGAGCTGGCCACCATTGGTGTGTGAATGTGGGAAGTGGGGACGCTGGCGTCGACTGTTCGCCGCTCTACTTCCCAATGTATGAATGAATGGACCATTGTAAAGCGCTTTGAGCACTTGGAAAAGCGCTATAAAAATGCAATCCATTACCCTACGTCAATGGTTGAACCAGTGGTCCGGGGACCACCAGTGGTCCCTGAGAGGGTTCCAGGTGGTCCCTATAGGCTAAATGATGGAAAGTTGGTTAACCAGGTGTAACTCTTTGAGAGCGTAAAAATGAGACCGAATGGACCCTTGCGGGTCCATTTGGTTTCATGTTTACACTTAAAATCTGAGCTGGCCATCTGCATTTTCAGTCATGCAATGTATGAAAGAAACATTATTAGCCTAGATATAAATAAATACATAGCTGTATAATGTCCAGTGACAGTCTGTCGCAAGTAGCAGTATGCTTAATGTCTGGCCTGGCCTTTCTGCAAATGGACCCATCAGGTTATAGCATAAACTGTGATGTTATGGAGTTGTAAACTGTGAACCACTTATGGATGTAAATATATACCGTGCTGATTAAATTCCATGGCTGTGTGAACACTGAACAGGCCGGCCGTGAACATTGTGTATTTATGTGTTTATTTTGTGTTCTATGTTTGAACAAGCTTTCTATTCGCTTTATTTTATTTATTTATTTTCTTCCTCACAATTACATGAGGTCTTGGCTTTAACCTCCTGACACACATCTATATACTACAGAAGAATGTGGTTCAACACCAGTGCCGGAGACCGCATGTGTTCAACACATTTTTAACTGGAATCTACAAAGTCCATGGCTGCCAGTTTTTTTTTTTTGTTTTTTTGCACAATTCATGTTTGTGGTGTCTCTATTAATCTGCCTCCACCAACAAAAAGATATATGACAAGATTTAAGAGAGAAGTGGGTTGTTTTGGGGTAGCCAAATAGTTCTAGCATTAGGAATGAGAAAGACAGACACAAATGTTTCTCATTTTATAGACAAAGAGATGATGCATTGGTTTATTGATTGTAAACTAAGGATGAGCTAATAGGGCTGTTGAGGAGAGATAGCATCAATATTATTAAATCAAGTTCTCTCACACACTTCTATTTATAATAGAAATGCAATGCATGTCTTTTATGCATTTCACTTAAACTATTATGGCTCTATTGCCTATAGTTTTCGGTGATTCTCCTATAAAGTTAACAGAATATAGGACTAATCAGTGATTTCCCCCGTGAAAGAAAAGGAGCTGGACTCTTTTGTTTTTGTTCTGTTTCGTTGTAGACCAGATGTGAGTAGTCTGTCAGCTGCAGCTCGAATTACCACAAAGCACAGGCTAAAGTGACACAACATCAGTCCCGGTCAGATCTCAAAAGTCTGAAGCGTAAAGCTATAACCGTATGCTTGTATATGAAAAGCCTTATGTATAGGCCTATGAAAAGACACTGAGGAGACAACAAACATGTGTTGCTTAATTGATCAGCAGAAACAGATCAAATTGATACTGTATAGGACAGTCCCTAACGTCTGCCTGCCTGCCCCTGTAGGCCTGTGTCTGCCACACACACACACACACACACACACACACACACGCACGCACGCACGCACGCACGCACGCACGCACGCACGCGCGCGCGCGCGCGCGCTTGCAGAGCGATAGAGAGCAGCTAAGTGGCCTGGGCGGGGACCACATGCAGTATAAAGTAAAAAAGGAACCGGGAGAAGTGGGGTGGGCGGGGTTAGTTCGGGTTCAGTGGCCAGCTGATTGTCCACCAGTGTTGTGTGTTGTAAGGGGGCGTGTCCCGGTCGCCCTCCACGCCCCCTCGTCCACAGACCACGCCCCGGACCGGGTAGAGGGGGCGTGGCGGAGCGGGTGAAAGGGGCACGCCCCCCGTACTCTCCCTCCCTCCCCAGTCAGGAGGAATCCCTGCCTGCCTGCCTGCCTGCGTGCAGAGACGCGCTCCGTCCTCTCCTCTCTCTCCAAAAGTGATTCCTCAGGGAAGCGAGGAGCGCAAATCACCCCCGACGAGTCGCGGGACTACACAGGGGCGCATCATCATCTGCCAGCCGGGACTTTGATTTTCATTCTTCCGAGGAAAACCGAGGAAATAAAAGACTTTAATAGTCAAAAGAAAAGAAAAGAAAACAAGGGGACGAAGAAGGAGGTGGGAGGAGGAGGAGGAGGAAGGGAATTGGGGAAAACGTGTTTTAAGATCTCTTTGATTTCTCTCTGTGTCGCTGGCTGCGGACTGTTTGTTGATCCTCACCCCCTCACCCACCTTACCCACCACCCCCAAAAAACTGACGTTTTGCCGGGTTTCTTCTTGCACCTTGATCCGGGAGGGGGAACGTCGCCAACTCTGAGCCTTTCTCGCATCTTTATGATCTTGAGCTCTTTGCATCGTTTCTCTCTCACAGTCAATAGTAGCTACAGTTGCTGTTGTATCTCGCTTGTCTTTTTCCCCCCTTCTTATCCTGTTTGTTGACATGTGGTGCACCAGCTATAACCCTCGTTGCTGACAGGCAGCAGCTACCCCCCATCCCATCCCGATCCATCCATCCATCCGTCTGCCTTCCGATCCTTCCACATGTCGCATGTTTGTGTTTACTTTTTTTGCGCGAGAGGAGCAGCACCAGCAGCAGCAGCAACAAAACTAAACGCGAAGTGAAATAGACCACGACCGAACGCCTGTAATCACTGACTTTGCTCGATTCTCGCTTCTTCTGTGACAGTAGCAGCAGCAGCAGCGCGATCAAACGAAAAGAAGGAAGAGGAGACGATTCGAGGGGAGGTAGCAGCAAAAAAGAAGAGGAGAGAGATAGAGTGAGAGAGCGAGGGAGGGAGGGAGGGAGAGAGAGATAGTGACGAGAGAGAGAGAGAGAGAGAGAGAGAGAGAGAGGAGAGAGAGAGAGAGAGAGAGAGAGAGAGAGAGAGGAGAGAAGGTGCTTGTTGTTTTTTGATGTTTGGCATCCAGGAGAGCATACACAGGAGCGGTGGGAGTAGTATGAAAGAAGAGCCCATGGTGGCCGGGATGAACGCAGTTCGGACATGGATGCAGGGAGCCGGGGGTGCTGGACGCCAACACAGCCGCCCAGAGGTGAGAGCCCCGCGGCCGCCGACTCTCTCTCTCTCCAGGGGGGTCGGAGAGGAGTACTACCGGGGGCGAGAGAGAGAGAGAGAAAGGAGGAGGAGGGACCGATCTGATGTGATCTGATCTGGGCGAGAGAGACGCGGAGGAGACGCTCCTTTTGGGTATTATTTTGATTAGGAGACGGATCGTGGACGGAGTGCGTCTCTGTCTGTCTCACTGGGGCTTATCAATGCTGTTCCCAGAGGATCTGTATCCTACAATACATGTCCTATAGCTGTGCGTGTGTGTTGAGTGTGTTCTGGCTAGGAGACTACTAGGCTACTATGGCGAGAAGTTGTTCACGGAGCTCAACAACGTGACACGTTTTTTTTGTTTTAATTAAAAGCGGTTTGTAATTAAAACGGAATTGGACTATAATCGCCCCTCCTGTTATTCATGTGTAGCACAAGACGACCACCCTTATTATTAATTATTTTTTAAGGCTTTGGGGTTTTTCAATTTTTCCAATGCACTCTTTTCACTTCAAGGTTCGAAAATTGTTCTTCGTGTCCGTAGATTGTTTTTGTTGTTGTGCCTATAATTAATTCACTTTTGGAGGAATCACTACTTCGCTTATATACACACTTTGGTCACGGTTGGCTCATTTTTTCCCGTCTCGGTGGCCGTAAAGCGCGCACCAGAGGTTTGACTGCCGGGTCTATATACTTTGAACGGAGTGTTTAAATAAGACACATAATCTACAATTACATGATTCCATAATGTAGGGGGAAAGCGGATCGAATTTGAAGGTGACCGAGTTGGTGTTAAAATAAATGAAAATTTCCCGCACGTTATAGGGCTTAATTAACCGTATCCTTCACGCTATTGATATATAATATATGCTACACATTATGAACTAGTTAAATTTGTAAAATGTAATATCGCCGGCCCTCTTATAGCGTGTCATGTTGTACTTTCTCTCCTCTCGTTTTTTTTAAAATATTTTAATAGGCCTAATAATAGGATATATACAGTAATATCCTCCTCTCCACTGCGTTAAAGGGGAATTCCGCCCATTTTCAAAAAGAAAAAAAGAATCTGTAGTACACTGACAGTGTAGGCCTACAGATGTGAGGCAAAAGCGGGTCCATTTGGTTTCATTTGTAGGCTACACACACACAAACAAAGGTCCTAAAAGAAAAATCATTAACATGGTCAAACACAACTTGATGATGTCATCAAGTCGTGTTTCACTTGTTTCACGTGTTTCATAGTTAATGCTATTTTTTTCAGACCTCCATTTCTAGGAAACACATTATGTCCACACGTCATCTCTAAGGGCTATATGAATGACAGTAAAAATGTTGAAAATGGGCGGAATTCCCCTTTAAGCGAAGCGAAGTGACTTCTATATATATTGTGCTTCATCTCAAAATTGACAATATACAGTATATTTCGGCGGTGTACATTTGTTTAACCCTTAGTGTAGCCTACTGAACGGGTTTTGGTGTTCTAAGCATTATGTTTCAACTATTGAAAAATAGCAGATCTACAAGCTCATAGCGCGCCACCGAGTGGCGCGCTATGAGCTTGTATCTCTGCTATTTTTTGAAAAAATCCCGTGAAAACGTGGTGCAAATCTTTGAATATTATGTTATTCAGAAACTAGAAATCTAGACAGGACACTATTATTATTCGTGCTATGTAGCCTATATTTTTTATATTCTGAGTGTGTGTTTATTTATTGTTGCCGTGCAGTGGAGTGGGTCTGGCTCGGGCGCACTTCGAGAAGCAGCCTCCCTCCAACCTGCGCAAGTCCAACTTCTTCCACTTCGTGTTGGCTCTGTACGACAGGCAGGGACAGCCCGTGGAGATCGAGAGGACCACCTATGTGGACTTTGTCGAGAAAGAGAAGGTCAGTTAAAGGGGGATTCCACCCATTTTCAACATTTTAATATGTCATTAATATACCTTAGAGATGTTGTGTGGAAAAGTTCCTCCCCATTCTTTTTCCTAGAAATGGAGGTCTGAAAAAAAGTCATTAACACAGTGAAACACAACATGATGACATCATCAAGTGGGGTTTCACCATGTTAGTGATTTTTTCTTTCTTTTAGGACCTCTTTTCTGAGGAAAACTGTTTTTTTTAAAGAGGAATTCCACCCATTTTCAATATTTTTCCGAGAGCCTTCCATTTGCACGCTCTCGGAAAAATCTTAAATGGGTGGAATTCCCCTTTAAAAACATTTTAACGATCTAGGCTAATAATAATAATTATTATTATAATAATCGAATCCGCCAATAACTGTCGTGCGTCACCCACAGACTTGCGTGTAATTTATTATAATTGCTGGCAGCGCACGGCGTTCACGATTTCTTTTTTTCCTGGCATTTTTTTATTTTATTTATGAGTGTATTAGGATATGCTGTTTTATATTTGTTATGGGCCCTGGCCTAAAAAATAAAGTTCAAGTTCAATGTGTCTGCTTTTGTGCTGTTTATATGCTGTTTATAACAGCCCTTGACCGAATGTTCTTCTCTCATAAATAGCAGTTTCCTCCCCTGTTATCCAATATGGCACACATATATACTATAGCCTACATTATTGACCTATTTATTATTCATAACTTTGACCCTCGAATCCCCCCGTTCTGTTATACTAATATAGACTTTTCAACGCGAGATTAATTCCACGATATTGCACGCAAAATGTTGTCAGTGCAGGGTATGTTAAGGCATGCAGTAAGATATCTATGGCCCTAATGTATGTTTTTTTGTGCGTATAACGCTGTTTATGCACAAGGTTGTTGTGCAAGCCTTAACTGTTTCCACAATCGACATACAAATGTAGAATTACAGTTTATATTGTACTGAGGCAGCATATATAAATAATAAATTCTGTTCAGTCTAAATAAGCCCTTTTCCCTCAATGACTGTGATTTCGTTTTGATCAAAATGCTTGAGGAACCGATTCCTTGCTTTTGTTTTGTCTGTATTATGTCTGGATAATACTATAAGGTCTAATATACATTAACATATTTAATATGAATATCTATTTATATAGGCTATAGCATAATGTCTAAGAAAGCCACGTGCACTGCATATGAAATCGGTTTTCAACCGGTGGTCCGGGGACCACTAGTGGTCCTTCTTGAGAGGGAGGGTTCCACTTCCAGCCAGCTGGTCCCCAGCCAAATGACGGAGAGTCGTCGGTATATAACCAACATAAAGTAATGGAACCTCTCTTATAGGCTAGATAGCTCTTTGAGAGAGCGTAAAATGAAACCAAATATTAGCGCCGCTTAATTGGTTTCATTTTACGTGTCTCGAGAGTTACTGTTGTTAAACACTTCATTTTAGGGAAGTCTACACAGAAGGCAGAACAAGTGTGTGTTTTTAATACAGGTTGATTAAAAAAAATCCCAACGACGGCAACATTGTGGAGCAGTAGGCTATTATTTTATTTATTTTATTTTATTTTTTGGACGAGAGGCTAAACGTCATCAAACGGTGGTCCGCGTGGCTAAAAAAATCCCGAACAAACAGTGCCTGGGCCTGTTGGAGTGAAAATGGTAGAAAACCCACTGTACTGTAAGCATGCGAGGTGCAAGCGTGTCGCTGTGTTGCCCTTTCTTTCGGCCATATTATACTAGCAGGCCTATACGGGGGCATAAATTAAGTTTTTAAAAGTCCCTGGAGGAGGTGACTGAATGTGTGCTTGCAGTGAC
>CM076984.1:7124467-7139467 GCA_039105355.1 Benthosema pterotum
GTCGAATTACACATAAAATACAGTCTCGCACGACACGCACGCCGCAAACACGGAGGGGCTCGAATGCTACTTGAGCAAGCAGTGCACTCGCGGGGCCATGCATCGCGTGCGTTTACGATCAATAAAAGCAAGCGAGCGAGCAGCGGCATCTGATAGTCGCGGTTCCCCTTCTCTCGTCGGTTAGAAGCGTTTTGGGGGGAAACGATGCGACACGCGAGGGTCTCCACGTATATATGGAGGAGAAGTGGGCCAGCGAACGACTTGCAGAGCCCCCCGACCAACACTTACTTCCTGGTTTATCACGCGGCGAGAGGCGATGGTTAGAGGAGAGCCTTAGTTGTTTTCATACGCTGCAGGAAATCAGAAATCTGATCTGGCTTTCTGAGGCTGCTGTCCTGGGGGACGCCAAGGAAAGTAAAGGGGGGAGGGTCTCTCTCTCTCTCTCTTCCTCTCTCCCTCCCTCTCTTTCCTTCCCTCCCACATGCAAGCATGCATATACATGTATGTATGCACACATGTACACCCCCCCAACACACGCGCACACACGCATCACACACGCATCACACACACACACCACACACACACACACACACACACACACACACACCACACACACACACACACACACACAACACACACACACACACAACACACACACACACACACACACACAGAAAGAAAGGTAGTTGCAGGCACGGTTTGCAGCTCGTTTGGGGAGAGTGGGGTTTTACATTGTGCTGCAGCAGTCAAAGGATTCAGGAAGGACTCGTCACATCAGTATGCAACCCCCCCAACACACACACACACACACACACACACACACACACACACACACACACACACACACACACACACACACACACACACAGGCACACACAGGCACACACAGGCACACACACACACACCCCTACCCAGCATGCACTGCTCCTCAGGTCCAGTGGGACCACTCCATGACCCACTTCTAAGAGAGAGAGAGAGACATGCAGACAGAAAGAGTGAGATTGTAAAGAGAGAGAGAGAGAGAGAGAGAGAGACAGAGACAGAGAGAGAGAGAGAGAGAGACAGACAGACAGACAGACAGACAGAGAGAGAGAGAGAGAGAGAGAGGACAAAGGTTGTAAGGGAAAAGAGAGACAAAGACAAACAGAATTGAAGATTGTTGCAAAAGCAAAAGACAGATTGAGATTGCAGATAGATACGGTAGTAGCGGTGTATTGGGGTGTGTTGTGAACCGCATCGAAATATGGATTTAACTGTTATGAAAACAGAAAATAGCGTATCGTTTTACTTTGTATCATATCGATTTGCAGTGGAGAGAATCTGTATGGAATCATTACCGATTTTAATCATTGCCACATTGAAATCAGCGTTTCAAAGAAGAAAAAGCACATTGTGTGTTCAAATACAATGTCCACCTACGTGCCAGGTCGCAGTTTTTACTTATTTATAGCCATTCTAATACATCTTTTCCTTGAAAAACCTGCACTATCTGCATGTTTCACACATATTCAGTAGATTTGCTAGATGGTTACTGTATCGATTTCAAATCATCATATCGTATCGCCTTAATGAACAAATATCGTCCATGTATTGTATCGTCAATCATGTATCGCAGGGGTTTTCAACAGGTGGTCCGGGGACCCCCAGTGGTCCCTGAGAGGGTTCCAGGTGGTCCCCAGGATAAATGATGGAACGTTGGTTAACCAGATGTAACTCTTGAGAATGTAAAAATGAAACCAAATGGACCCTTGCGGGTCCATTTGGTTTCATTTTCACACTCTCAAGAGCTAAAATATTCAGAAGTTTTGTTTACAACATCCAACCTGGAAATGTGAACAAAACCCAAAAGAATTCTTTAGTTTTATGTCTTTGGGGCTAAAATGTCATCAAATGGTGGTCTGTGGCTCAAATAATGAATAAATGGTGGTCCCTGGTGTCAAAAAGGTTGAAAACCCTTGATGTATCGTGATACGTGTCGAATCGCTGTTAAAATGTATCCTTACACTCCTATACTGTGGCTAGATAGATGGATGGATGTGAGAGGTGAGAAGGACAACCTGGACCCCAGTACTGGAGACTATGGGCTCCATTTCCGTTTCCGCTAAAAACCTTTTTACCTTTTTAAACTATTTAAAAAAAAAAAAAACATTTTTCAGTAGTTCAAATGTCCAGTCTACAAGCTCTGAAGAGTCCAAATCCTAGTCTAGATCAGGGGTTTTCAACCCTTTTCATAACCAGGGCCCACTATTTATTCTGTATTTTAACCACAGACCACCATTTGATGTTGGGTTTCGTCTCTCGGACGCAAAAAATAAGGATTTTTGAGAGTGTGTCCACAATTTAGGATTCTGGAGTCACAGATCCATAAGGGTCCTTTTTGGTGACCAATTGTCCATCATTTAGTTGGGGACCACCTGAAATCCTCTCAGGGACCACCGGTGGTGCTCGGACCACTGGTTGAAAACCACTGGTCTAGATAGATAGATAGATAGATAGAATGGGTGTAAACATCCGAAGCAGTCTGCTTGCTGCCGCTGACAGTAACGAAGCCTCGCGTCCTGCAGTTCTCGTTCATCACAAGTTATTTTGTCCCTGGCCCAGTTCAACCTTTCTCGTCCCTACATCAGCTCCTGTGCTGCTCCTGTTTCCAGGACACGTCCGTACACCCTGCTATATACCCCCCTGCAACGCGCTCGCTTATACCGCCGCCGACACTTTTCATAACACAACAGATGCACAGCGCTCGCGTGTACACTTCGTCATCGCCGGGGCTGTTTGCGCGGTCCACAATAACAACAACAGCTGCAGCCTGGCTGGCTGGGCCGGGCCGGCGAAGCTCGCATGCAGTGGATTTGTAAATAAAGCAGCCGGACAATAACATACTTTTTCATATCGAGGCTGTCGGCGGTGTTTTATCGTTTTTATTTGTTTTATTTTTTTTCCCTAAATAAATGCTCCTGTTTCACACTGTGTTGTATGACAGCGTAGTATGAAAACGTAGTGCAAAATATCCAGTCGACGAGCTCACAAGCGCGTCGCAGGGTGATGTGCCCAGGTGACAGTTTAAGGACCGTTGTAATACCTGATCAACACAAAACAAATGTGGGAAGAAAGAAAGTGACCAGTCTTACGTAACAGTGGATCAGTGGATGAAGTATTTTATATTAAAAAAAAACTGTCAAATGAAAGTCAAACGTTGTGGATGTAGCTGAAAATAGCCTCGAGATGCTCACATTGTCAGAAGACTTCAGCATATTTCAACTGTGGAACCGACTCAAACATAAACGTATATTGTTTTTTTTTTTTAGAGAACTATGTATTTTGTGTTCATATCGTAGTTGCATGTGATAGAGGGGTCAAGAATAACGAAGGATGTGGAATATTTCAGAAATAATTCAACAGTACAAATGACATTCGTTTTGTGGATTAATTGACTTTTACTCCGTGGCCTCGGTGACCTCCACAAGATGACCAGAGCTACTTCATATTCACCAAAACAGAGCAGAACTCCCAACACAGCAATCAGTTAAAGATAGAGTGCCATGATTTTTGTATTTTTTTCCAATTTTGTTTTGTTTAAAAACTTTAAATGGTGACAGTACTTGATTAGTGCGCAATGATGTCTTCACTTTGTATTTAGGGTTTATTCCTGAGGGCTGAACCTTTTTCAGTTAAACGCACCAATGAAAAAAACTGTAATAATGTGACATCACATCATCAGCCCCTCCCCTAACTCCTCCCCTTTATCATACAACTACAACTGTGGGTGTGGCTTCAGTTTAGGTACATCTCCACCCATCACCACCCACCAGGCAAACCAGGCATACTCAATGAGCTGGTGAAGCTGCCCACATAAAACGTCATTTTAACATATACTGTATGTTTCTCCCCCTCTTTTTTTAATCTTCTTCCTCATATTACAATAATACCTGATGATCATGTTTTAGGGTGGAAAAAAATCATGGCACTCCATCTTTAATAGAGTAGCAACCACTATATTAATGGCATTTAGCTTAAAAATCTGAACTATTTTTCGTTTTGCGCAGTGTCAGAAATCACTGCGCCTTACGGTGAACACATGAAGCCAAATGTCTTTGTTGGAGCTCCCTTCAGCCACAGCCAGAGGCACCCAAAAGCCTGATCCAAACCCTGACAAGTAACCATGCTAACCATAATTACAGCTAACTAAAATAACCTTCATTTAACTAAAATTTAGGAAACTAACCCCCAAACCTAGAGCCTGTGACCACAACCCAAAGTGGAAGCTCCTGCATAATGAAACACTTCGACAGAGGCAGTCTACAGCAGGGGTTTTCAACCTTTTTGACTCCAGGGACCAACATTTATTCAGCATTTGAGCCACGGACCACCATTTGATGACATTTTAGTCCCAAAGACCTAAAACTAAAGAATTCTTTTGGTTTTGTCCACAATTCCAGGCCGGATTTTCTCCAACAAAACAGTGTAAGCTTCTTAATTAAGTCGTGCTAATTCAGATGATGAATATTTTAACTCTTGAGAGTGTGAAAATGAAACCAAATGGACCCGCAACGGTCCATTTGGTCCATTTGGTGGATACATTATTTCTCAAGAGTTACATCTGGTTAACCAACTTTCCATCATTTAGCCTGGGGACCACCTGGAACCCTCTCAAGGACCACTGGTGGTCCCCAGACCACTGGTTGACGAGTTGCGTTGCAAATATTATCAGTGACTGTGACTTTGTGGGGCACATATGAAACCCCTTTGGGGGAACAAGGATGTTTTTCAATCGGGACATCCTCGCTGGCCATATAAACACTGTCTACTGCCAAAAGAACAAAACCATAATTCAAAGACAAAAAAACGACTATTCTTTACTACGGTGTTTTCCTTTCGCTAAGAGGAAACAGCATGCGTAACAAACTAAAACAATGACCGAGGAACACACACATGTCTCCTTGCTACTCATGATGATGATGATGATGATGATCATAATCATAATCAACATGTTCTTGTATCACATCAACACAATCTGTAACACAGCCATGTGTTAGAACTTAAAAATAGCAAAAGAAAAAAAAAACACACACACACACTGCTCCAAAACACACGTATTGTCCTAGCACTTCAACTTTAAAAACAACGTTTTTCAATATGGTGGTAGACCCATGTATCCAGTTATAAATCCATTTATAAATTAATTTCCGCTTGTCTATATGGGCATACGTTTAGAGAGGCTGTCAAAAATTCAAACAAAAAGCAACCACTGCATATATGTAGCAATGAAACTAGCGCAGTAAGACATTATATTAAATATAGCTTTTGCCTAAATGAAAACAGTATGACATTCAATAATAATAATTCAAGAGTATAATATAATCTCTAAATTAGCAACAATAATTAGTAATTGTATAATTAATTAGTGAGTATGTGTGTGTGTGTGTGTGTGTGTGTGTGTGTGTGTGTGTGTGTGTGCGTACTGTATATGTACGTATATGTATATATGTACATATATGTATATATAATGTGTTGTTTTCACAAAATCCCAAGGCACACCTGGTTGTGTCTCCCGGCACACCATTTTCTCTAACCACTTATGTAGAACACTCATAATCACAAAAACAAAGGAAGACTTTACCCACTCGCCTCAAAAGACCTGAGGCGCTCCAGAAAATAAATTCTTTGTTTCAATGTGGTCTTTCCAGGATAACAGATGGTCTATCTATTGTTGTCTATCTATTGGGAAGCAAATTCAATTTCCAGCATTTTCTTTGTGTTAATCACAACAGCATTACCATTGAGTTTGTCATTCCAAGGTTGTTCTTTGGTATTTGCAAGCCACGTTATACACTTTTTGAACACTATAGCAAAAAAAAGCAAATGCACAATCTCACAATGCATTTGCCAGACTGTATGCAGTGTTGTAGTTGTACTTTTAGAAGTGGGGGGACGCCTCTTAAAGGGGAATTCCACCCATTTTCTTTTTTTTCTGAGAGTGTACAAATGTGAACCAAATGGACCCTAGCGGGTCCATTTGGTTCCATTTGTACACTCTCAGAAAAAAGGAAACTCATTAACATGGTGAAACACATCTTGATGATGTCATCAAGATGTATTTCACCATGCTAATGATTTTTTTCAGACTTCCATTTCTAGGAAACACAGAATGGGGGAACTTTTTTTTTTACCATGTCCACACAACATCTCTGAGGTATATTAATGACATAGTAAAATATTGAAAATGAGTGGAATTCCCCTTTAAGACACGTGCAAGCACATTTGTGTGCACCTGCGCAACACACAGACAAAAGTAAAGCATATTGACAAAGATTGTTTACAATGCCTAATTGTATCCATAAAAGTAAATGACAAGACAAAAAATATAGCCCTACTTTTGTCCCAGAAATATTCTAGATGTGAGAAGTGGGGGGACGCCGTCCCCCTGTGTCCCCCCTCCACTACACCCCTGCCTGTATGGCATCGTGGTGACGTGGATGGATACTGGGCCGTTGCTTCGTACTACTGCTGTACCTCCTGCAGAATATTTCTGCCCCAGTAATTGTACCTCGCGCTCTGGAACAAAGTTTTGGAATTAGGTTCCTGCTGTTGAGAAGGAGGTGAAGTTCACAAAAGTTCCGAGTTCCTCGGCACATATTTTCCCACGGGACAATTTTTTCCTTTGCCAGGCCACCCTGGGGGGCAGCTGGTTAACCAGATGTAACTCTTTGAGAGCGTAAAAATGAAACCAAATGACCCTTGCGGGTCCATTTGGTTTCATTTTTACGCCCTCAAGAGTTTAAAATATTCATCATGTGAATTAGCCCAACTTAGTCCACACAACTAGAGAATGTAGAAGATTAATGGTCATTTTGATCTGTATGTTCCAGGTGAGCATCTAGCTACATTCTAGTGCATTTTGGAAGTGCCACTAGTGCATTTTGGATCTTGGCAGTTGGCAACACTGCCTCCAGCAGCGCGAGCGCCTGGCGCATGGAGTGAACGGGAATATGGCAAACACTAGTTTGCCTGGCCTGGGCCTGGCGCCCTGGCCTGCCCTGGACTTAAAAAAAATGTCCAGGCCACTAGGTGGCGCAGGCCACCGGGAAAACTCCCTGTACTGCAGATGGCCAATCCGCCCCTGGTAGTAGCCCAAAAGGCCGTCACTATAGGAAAGCTGAGACGGTGAGACAGAGTAGGGCGACACAGGCAGAGAGGGACGGTGTTTGGCAGTATTGGCTTAAATATCGCTGATGTTATTACCGTTTGCAGAAAAAAGTAGTGTAACAATATTACTCTGCCAAGAATACAGCTCACTACTTATTATAATTGAGCTTGTTGTTGCATGAAAATGGAACAGATATACAAGCTACAGTATCTATCAACGGCTAACAACAGATTTGTGCAGTCATTGGTAGATCCTTATCCATCGCAGCATTCTGCACACATGACCTACAGTGCTACAAGTTGTCACAGTTGTCGCAAAGTTGTCCCTAAACACATTTAGTTGTGCATCTATTCTTTTTTACGGGTGGGAAGGAGCAACACAAAGCGGTATGGGTGCGGCTTCATCGCCTGTGGCGCGAAACGTCATACTGTTTTCGGTTACAGGACTTATTTAGCAATGCGCATCGATAATAACCTCAGTTGTTGAAGTTGCAGCAGACACGCAGCATGCATAAAGCTAAAGGTCTGACTCAGAGAGTTTTATGTTTTCAATGATGAAATGCTGTTGGTTTAGTGGTGCCACAACTGTAGTTAGTTAGTAGCAGTAGTAGTGTTTAAAATAATTCTAAATAGAAGCACTTTAATTTGAGATATCTTTGGGTTGTTTGTTGGGGCAGTCAAGGCATTTAGGGGTGCATTGTCCCCTCCCCCCCCCCATGCCCACGCTTAGATCTGGCCCTGAGAAGTGTCGTTTTTTTCCGTAAAGTTGGCACACACCGAGAAACCTATAGCTATAATCACCCTCAGAGACTTCCATGCGTTCCCTTTATCCCGATCCCCTCGAGTCTTTTCCTGCACGGTTGTAAGAAAAATGATAAATGTTAAATCATGCTGGATTTATATAGAATTGTTTCCAGTCGTTTCCGACCAGTCAAATGTACTACCACAATGTCCTTCACAATCACCCATACACACACACACACACACACACACACACACACACACACACACACACACACACACACACACACACACACACACACACACACAACACACACACACACACACACACACTAGCTGTAACCTCCCGCCCATCGGGAGCAGTTGGGGGTTCAGGCGTCTCTTGCTCAAAGGCACTTAAAAGGGAACACCACCCATTTTCAACATTTTTTCTGAGAGTGTACAAATGTACCCTAACGGGTTCATTCGTTGGTTCCATTTGTACGCTCTCGGAAAAAAAGAAGCGTCTAAAGAAATCCATTAACATGGTGAAAATACATCTTGATGATGTCATCAAGATGTTTCACCATGTTAGTGGTTTTCTTCAGACCTCCATTTCTTGGGAACACAGAATGGGGGAACTTTTTTTTTATCATGTCCACCCAGCACCTCTAGGGCAGGGGTTTTCAACAGGTGGTCCGGGGACCACCAGTGGTCCTTGAGAGGGTTCCAGGTGGTCCCCAGCTAAGTTGTCTAACCAGATGTAACCCTTGAGAGATTAAAATATATCTGAATTAGCCCCAAGTCTACACAACTAGATAATGTACAAAAGCAAAATAAATCTAGTCTGTGGGGCTAAAATGCCCTCAGATGGTGGTGCGTGACTCAAATCCTGAATAAATGGTGCTCCCTGGTGTCAAAAAGGTTGAAAACCCCTGCTCTAGGGTATGTCTCCCTCCAGACAGGCAGGCAGGCCTGTAGGTAGCTGCCCCGATCTATAGCCTGTTGTCTTCCAGTGTGTTGTTCACTAAATGTCACTGTGTGTAGTAACCCGACGTTCTCTCCTCCCCCCTCTGCAGTCGATGCTGTGACAAGAAGAGCTGCGGCAACAGGAACGAGACGCCATCCGACCCCGTCATCATCGACAGGTAAGGAAACCTCCGAAAGGTCTCTCTCTCTCTATAAGCTCTGCCCCGAACATGTACTACAAGATGATAGTACTGTATGTTTGTTTGTTTGTTTGTGTGTTACTTGTGCGAGTGGAGTGGGCGCCAAGTGAAGCCATGGCATATTTGTGCGCAGTGTGCAAGTTTGCACTCTACTGAGCGCTGATCAAGTTGGTTGGTTTGTTTTTGTTTTTTGGGGTGGGGGTTGGGGGGTAATCGCCTTTATTTTTTATAGAGGGATAGAGAGCAGGCTGACATCGGGAGAGGGACAGGTGTGTTTGTCGTGCAGTCTATGGCCGTCGGGATCGAGGGTCGAACCCGCGGCACACTGGCCAGACAGAATGGTGACAACTAATAGGTGATGGTATGGTATAATCGGTGCCAGTCTTCTTACCCCAACCGGTTGGAATATAGAGACACAGCCGTTCCAGATGAGCCCAGATTTTATAATATTTACTACTACGGTGCCTTATCGTATTATAACTTGGATGCAGTGCTGGTTCTAGGAGTTTGGTGGCTCTATGCGAGATTATTGTATGCCCTTTCCCACACGTATTGCCACACCAACTGCATTAACCAGTTTTAGCCAATTTTAGGCCTTTTGGTATTTAAGCGAGTATAGGCGGCATGACTAGGTTCATGTACAAAAAAAAGTGAGCGTGTGTCTGTGTGTAGACCAGTGGTTTTTCAACCTTTTTGATACCAGGGCCCGCCATTTATTCAGAATTTGAGCCACAGATCACCATTTGAGGTCAGTTTCGCTCCACAGACCAAAAATTGAAAGATTTCTTTTACTTTTGTCCACAATTCCAGGCTGGATTTGGTGAACAAAACAGTCAAACGTACAGATAAAAAAAAATGACCATTAATCTTCTACCTGCTCTAGTTGTGTAGACTTGGGGCTAATTCACATGATGAATATTTTAACTCTTGAGTTACATCTGGTTAACAAACTGCCCATCATTTAGCCTGGTGGACCACCTGGAACCCTCTCAAGGACCATTGGTGGTCCCTGGACCACTGATTGAAGACCACTGGTGTAGACACACGGCATGCATGCATGCAGGAAACCTCTTTCTGCCTCGGTGAGACCTAGGAACCGAGAAGCGAATTTACATGCTAGCGCCAAAAAAAAAAGAAAATGAAAATTAAGCGGGTCAGTTCGTGATGACTCGTATCCAAATGAGGTGGCACAGAGGTAGAAGTGGCTGGGAATGTTTGACGCAGCCAAAAAGCAACCGTACCGTGGGCCGTGACATGGCACTGTATGTGTTAACGCTTGCCCTGAACACTTGCCCTACAGTGGTAGCTGGCTTTGTGGTGCGTTTGTGTGTGTGTGTGTGTGTGTGTGTGGGTGTGGGTGTGGGTGTGGGTGTGTGCATTTGTTTGTACACGCATACTGTACTGTACTGTACTGTACTGTACTGTACTGTACTGTACTGTACTGTACATATAAATCATATTTTGGTGGATGTGGCACCGCTGGTTGTTTGGTGGGTACACGCACGCATGCACGCACGCACGCACGCACACCACACACACACACACCACACACACCACACACACAGACACAACACACACAACACACACACACCCCACACACACACACACTACACACACACAACACACACACACAACACACACAGTGTCACACAGTGTCCACCCTTTGCCTGCCGACCATAAACAAACTCTCACCCAAGCTGCAGTTCACATGATTTATGATCAATCAGCGTAAAGAAAAGCCCTTCAGATTTACAGCGTGTCCATCACAGAGCAGTGCGATCTCTTTATGCTTGTGTGTGTGTGTGTGTGTGTGTGTGTGTATGTCTGTATGTGTGCGTGTGAGTGTGAGTGCGAGTGCCTGCTGCGTGTTGCAGAAAAAAGGAAAATTGTTGGTTTGACACTGAAAAGTGATTGTTTGGTCGTTGAAGTGCTGGAGTTGTCGAACTACCGATGGCTCCGAGATCTGACGCCCTATGACACACGTAGAGGCTTCTGTATAGTTCCGTACGTATGATTTGAATAGTGTGTGTGTGGTGTGTGTGTGTGTGTGTGTGTGTGTGTGTGTGTGTGTGTGTGTGTGTGTGTGTGTGTGTGTGTGTGTGTGTGTGTGTGTTGTGTGTGTTGTGTGTGTGTGTTTGTTTATGAGGCGGTGACCTGTACAATCAGATGAACACAGCTGTCCTGTTTCACTGCGGCTTTGTCAGAAGTCTCTCTCTCTCTTCTCTCTACTCTTCTCTCTCTCTCTCTCTCTCTCTCTACCTGTGTGTGTGTGTGTGTGTATGTGTGTGAGTGTGTGTGTGTGTGTGTGCGTGTGTGCGTCAGCCCTGTTCCGCTTCAGTGATGCGTAAGGCCTCACCTCAGCGCTCTCGCAGACAGCTGCACTCCAACCACGTGGCCTCAGTCAACAACTCGCCTGCCTGCCCGTCCGTCACTCTTTGCACGTGCGCGTGTGCACGTGCACATGCCCGTGTGCACGTACACATGCCCATGTGCACGTGTACAATTTTGAGAGGATATCCAGTTTGTCTTTAGGGGGGATTTTTGTGCCTTATTGATACCTAAAAAAACTATGGCCAAACATAACCCTAAACTTGAGGGATTGGCCCCATAGAGCAGTGGTTTTCAACCATTTTGATACCTGCAGGGACCACTATTTATTCAGCATTTGAGCCACGGACCACCATTTGATGACATTTTCACCCCTACAGACCCAAAGTCTTTATTTTGTTTTTGTCCACAATGCCAGGCTCGATTTCAGAAACACCACCATTAAATTCCTATTGACCATCAATGAAGATTTTTTACAATGTCATAGTGTCTGAGCACAGAGAATATTTTGCGTCATGATGATTTGACCACAATAAGAGTTTGCATGGGTGTGATTTCTTTTTTTTTCTTTGCATGCATGTGCCGTATACTTGTTGAGTCCTTTCCTCCTCCGTGTTGTGTGTGTGTGTGTGTGTGTGTGTGTGTTGTGTGTGTTTGTGTGGTGTGTGTGTGTGTGTGTGTGTGTGTGTGTGCATGTGAAGAACATGACGGAACCCATAATTCAATAAATAACACATTGGATCTTCCAGTGTGTTTTCGATGTTCAGTGATTCAACCTGCTTCTGGAAAGCTGGTGTGAGAGACACCACAGCGTATCGCCAACGTTTGTGAGGAAACACATTAATATGACAAAGTCCATTATTTACTGTATTCTGCATTTGAGGCCATAGACCACCATGTGATGACATTAGCTTCTCCAGACCCGCAAGCTTTGTTGTCTTTGGATAAGTATTATTATCCCCAATTCCCCTGCTGTATTGATGGGATGTCAGGCAAACCTTTTATCACATTTCTTCTACAGTACAGTTCAATCTTTTACTAGACCTTGCAGCAAGCCCCGCCCACTCCCCAGTGTCCAACCCATATGGTTGGACACTGGGTTCATTCATAAAGAAAGATTCATACAGATAATGCACATTACAACATTAAATACTGGTTCATTTTTTGGAAACGTACCTTCAAATTCCATTCTTAAATCTGTCATGGTCGTATAGGAAGACTATTGGTGGAGATGTTTGTCTATCATAGCTGTGATTGGACCATATATCGGTTTGGGGAGGGGCTTAGTGAAACATCTATTGATGTAGTCTAGTCTACTATGCTTATAGACCCGTACCGTGTCCATTTAGCTTCATTGTTTTTACGCTCCGAAACCAAACAGACACGCATTTTGGTTTCATTTTAAAGCGCTCTCATGAGTTGAAGATAAGGAGAACTCGGAGGAGAATAATGCAACTTTAATACGGTTTAGCATTGAGCTTATGGTCCTCACACTAAACCAGGGGTCTTCAACAGGTGGTCCGGGGACCACCAGTGGTCCTTGAGAGGGTTCCAGGTGGTCCCCAGCTAAGTTGCTTTAACCAGAGGTAACTCTTGAGAACGTAAAAATGGAACCAAATGGACCCTTGCGGGTCCATTTGGTTTCATTGTTACACTCTCAAGAGTTAAAATATCCATCATCTGAATTAGCCCAAGTCTACACAACTAGAGAACGTAGGAGATTAATGGTCATTTTGATCTGTATGTTTTGCCTGTTTGTTTTCCCAAATCCAGTTGTGGACAAAAGCAAAAGAAACCTTTAGTTTTGGGGCCTGTGTGGCTAAATTGTCATAAACTGGTGGTCCGTGGCTCAAATGCTGAATAAATGGTGGTCCCTGGGGTCAAAAAGGTTGAAAACCCCTGCACTAAACAACAGCTCCGTCGAGGGGCAGATCTCCGGTCTGTCCCTGCGAGCAAACGCGTGTCCCGTCCCCTTCCCCGTCCCCGGCTCTGGCGTTCATGTTGTCGAGGCCTAGAATTCCCCCGACACCAGAAAAAAAGGCTCAGGTGTGAGGGCCGTGTTAACGAACAACAAATTAGAACAGGGGGGGAGGAGGTGTGGGGGGTGTGGGTGGGGTGGGGCATAAAGGGAAAGGGAAAAAAAATACACGGCAATACCTCTCTCTCTCTCTCTCTCTCTCTCTCTTTTCTCTCAAGCGAACACAGCTTCTGGACAGGAAATAGGTCAGGTGAGAGAGGAGGGGTTCCAACGAAAGGAGGGGGTGGGGAGGGTTCTGGGGGGGGGGGGGGCGGAGGGGGCGGGGGGGCAGAGAGGAAGAGGAGGAGGAAGAGGTGTGTTAGAGGACATCGGGGCTAGTCGTATTATAGGGCCTTTTCTTCTTCGTTGTGCTCATTTAGCGCAAATATATTCCAGGGCAGTTGTAATAATCAGCACTCCCCCCCCCCCCCCCCCCCCCTCCTCCTCTTTATAAACAAACAAACAACTGCGAGGGGTTGAAAACCGACTCAATTACCGCGCCGGTGGGTGAGCTTCATGCCCCCCCCACACACACCACCCCTCCCCTCTTTCCTTTTCCATCGTTCGACATTCATAAAGAAAATACCGTCAGCAAGCAAGCTATAGCAAAGCAATCGGGACCCCCTTCTTTTTTTTCTTCTCCTTTTCCTCCTCCCTTGAAGTTATTTAGTTCGTTAAACAAGGGGCTCGTTAGCCCCTCCGCTGTTTTCGCTGGAGATGATTAGATTTTACAGCCCTAATTAGGCGGGCCAGCTCTAACTCTTCTGGAAGAGTAATGGGTCTGATTGCCTAATTAGCTGCCTCTCGTTAAGATTGGGAGGGGTGGGGTGGGGGGGGTGGGGGGGGGGGGGGGGGGGGGGGGGTGGGGGGGGGGCGATAGAGAAACAGGCCACTGCAGCAAAAAACCGCAGGAATGAGGAAAAAATAAAGTCAGCGCTAATGAGAAACTTATTTGATTGTTAGGAGAACAAATCTGGTACAATGTGGATCAGCGTAGCAGTTGCTCTGGGTCCTTTCAGCCTGTTGTCTTTCACAGGAGAGAAAGAGAGCTCTCTCTCTCTCTCTCTCTCTCTCTTCGCTCTCTCTCTCTCTCCCTCTCTCTCTGTCTGTCTGTCTCTTTCTCGCTCGCTCGCTGTCTGTCTCTCTCTCGCCCACCCGGTGCATGTTCCTTCATGTTCGACAAAACATGTTTGGACATTAAAGGCTTCCACCAGGAGCCACGCGCATGCAGGCGAAGGATTTTTCTTTTTTTAAATTATGAAACGTGTTTGTTTAGTCTGTGATCGAGCGAAATAGGCGCCCCTGCATCCCTCTCCTCTCCGCTCCTCTCTCGCTCACTACCCCTCGCTCTCTCTCTGTCTCTCTCTCTGTCTCACACACACACAACACACACCAACACACACACACACACACACACACACACACACACACACACACAACACACGCACACACACACACACGCGCACACACACACGTATTTTGCTCAAGAGAAAGCTGAAGTGTATCTCTCCGCTCCTCCTCACATTGTTTTTGTCTTTCATGCTATTTTTGGGGCTTTGCTTTTGTATAATGATGACTGTGGTGGCGTTGTTTGGCACCCGCGCTTCGTCTCTCTCACTG
>CM076984.1:7144467-7146231 GCA_039105355.1 Benthosema pterotum
ACACTAACCAGTGACACCATGCTTTATCCTTATCTGTGCTTTCCTTATGACCTCTTAGAAAAGGTAGTAATCAGACATGTCCGATATTGACCTTTTTACCGGTTTTTGACTCCAGGGACCACCATTTATGCAGCATTTGAGCCACGAACCACCATTTGATTACATTTTCACACCAAAGACCTAAATTTAAGAATTATTTGGTTTTGTCCACAAATCCAGGCTGTAGTTTGCCAACAAAACAGTGTAAACTTCTTAATTAAGTGGTGCTAATTCAGATGATGAATATTTTAACTCTTGAGAGTGTGAAAATGAGACCAAATGGACCCGCAAGGGTCCATTTGGTTTCATTTTTACATTCTCAAGAGTTACACCTAGTTAACCAACTTTCATCATTTAGCCTGGGGACACCTGGAACCTTCTCAAGAACACTGGTGGTCCCCGAACCACTTGTTGAAAAACCCCTGCGATATCCCGATATTGTCCAAGTCTGAATTTCCGATATCAACTGACTACCGATATATGCAGGCTTTTGTGGTTGGGAAAAAAATAGCATCCAGTATGATATGGGTGATATGGAAAAAACAAGAGACCAAAGCACGCGCACGAGGCCTGTAAAACCCTGTTTTAAAAATTAAAAAAGAAATAAATAGTCATATTTTTATACTATTTTTCCCGATACCAATATTTTCCCATATTCATTTTTAAAGCCTTTATCGGCCTTTATCAGGATGTTACCGTGTTTTGGCGTGTTTTGACGGAGTAAGATACTTTTGCTGGAAAAAGTGACATTATAGTAATATATACTTAGTTGCTGCCAATGCTGGTCCTTATATACTATATCCATTCTAAACTTTTAAATGTCATTAAATTACAGTATATTTTTGCTGTGAAATATCCCTACAAATGGAACCAAATGAATCTGTCACGGTCTGTGTTTTGTGTTCCATTTGGACACACTCTGACTTACAAGACCTAAGATGGTACATTCGATTCTAATTATATTTAGGCGGGGACCCTTGAAACTCCCTCAAGGGCCTGGGGGTGTCCCCGGACCCCCTTTGGGGAAGCACCGATTCAGAGGTTAAAGTGATTACAGCACTCATTTTGCTGTGGGGGAGGAGGGAACGCCCCGGAAGCCCCCTCAAGCACCCCTGGGGGTCCCTCCTCCTCCCTCCCCACTTTGAGAAGCCTGATGCACTTGACTTTCACTGAAAAGTCTCACACGCTGATGTAACTCTTTAGAGATGTAGAAATGGAACCATTATAACATAATATATGCAGGGGCGGGATTTAGGCATGGGAATGCCCCACCGAACATGATGGCAAAACAACCAAGATATTTCAAATTAAAGTGCTTATATTTAAACTGATTTGAAGCACTACTACTGCTACTAACTACTGTAACGACAGCTGTGTCAAAACTAAACCAACAGCATTTCATCATTGAAAACAGAAAACTCTCTGAGTCAGACCTTTAGCTTTATGCATGCTGCGTGTCTGTTGCAACTTCAACAACAACTGATGTTATTATTGATGCCTTACTTGTCTAATAAAAGTCCTGTAACTGAAAATGGTATGGGGGCGGCTTCACGCCACGGGCAATGAAGTCGCCCCCATACCATTTTCATCTTTTCCTTGATATTAAGGAAAATGCAATGAATCACTAATTAAATCGGTTTCAAATAAAAGTATCGGACCGGAACAGAAAAGTATCAGTATCAGCCATCATTAGCGGGTCATTTCTGTATGGCAAATAATATATAG
>CM076984.1:7146731-7346731 GCA_039105355.1 Benthosema pterotum
GTCATATTAATTGCACAGTAAAATGTGGAAATGGGTGTGGAATTCCCTGTTAAATAACATGAAATGTCTTAGTCCTTGCGGGTGGTGCATCGGCCTGAATAACCCACATCAATATCCGCATCGGAACGTCTCTAATGATGATCATAATATATAATAACAGTACAGTACCTGTATGGCTCAGTCACTCACTCTAGCTGTCTCTTCACATGAGTTTTAGTGTATTCTAAGCAGCATACAGGTTAAGTACCCATTGTGTAACTCTATAGTCTTACATAACTGCTCTGTGGCCTTGGAAGGTCCTGAAAACTGGGAGGTCTGCATGGGCTCACACCAAAGACTCTAAAATTGGAACCCAATGCTGCTTGGCACTCATCATCAAGGGCTGGAGTGTTGTCCAACTCCGGTCTTACGTAAGCACCGCGTGGATGAAGTGTTGGTGGTGGTGTAACTCTCGTCTTATGTAAGTATATAGGCCTGCCCAAGTGTTAAATGATCCGTGCCAGTAATACCACGGTCCAACGCCAGGTGCGTGCATAATGCACAAGGTAAGAAAAAGAATACAATACATGGAACGAAGGAGAGAGGGGGGGAAGCCTCAAGTGTGCCCTCAGCAGAGATCGGCGCAAAGGCTTTCTGATGAGTATGCAGAGAACAAAGACGACTCCGACTGCTAACAGCTGGCTGGATGTCATCCAGGATCACCAGAGGCCTTCTGATCTTTGCAATGTATTCAGGCAATTACTGATGTTTGATGACAGTGGGGGCAAGGAGTGCACGGTGCACAGACATGCGCGCACACACAATCGCACGTACAATAATAAGACGCTGTAATTAAACAACATATGGTTGGCGAGGAAATAAATAAATTAGTGAGCATGCGTGTTGATAGTGTGACATCATCACGGAGATTGTGAGATTATCTACGGTATGCGTGTTTGTACAGTATGTACTTGTGGAAAAGTCCCGGCCTGTGCCTGAGAGTTATACACGTGGTGCGACTGTGCCATCTGTGTTTGTGCTGATCGCTCTGCGTCCAGGGGCGGATGTAACATTCAGGGGGGGGGGGGGGGGGGGGGGGGGGGGGGGGGGGGGGGTCAGGGTCAGGAGAAAATGGCATGGGGGCGGCTTCATTGCCCGTGGCGCGAAACGACACAGGTGATGAAGCCCAGCCCCATACCATTTTCGGTTACAGGACTTTAAGCAGTTGTTGTTGAAGTTGCAACAGACATGCAGCATGCATATAAGCTAAAGGTCTGACTCAGAGTTTTCTGTTTTTAATGATGAAATGCTGTTGGTTTAGTGGTGACACAGCTGTAGTTAGTTAGTAGCAGTAGTAGGGGTTCAAATCATTTTAAATGTAAGCACTTTAATTTGAAATATCTTGGCTTGTTTTGCATGACATCATGTTTGGTGGGGCAGACTGGGCATTTAGCAGGGCATTGCCCCCCCCATGCCTAGATCCGCCCATGGCGTCTTTCTGTTAGGCAGAACGCTCCCTAGACAGGCCATCATCACCATTCATTTGGATAATAGGACGGATGATTATTCATGGATTCCAGGAAAATTAAGCACTGTGGGTGGAAAAAAAGCACGGACCTTGGAGGGTAATTATGCTCCCAACGTGTGACTGTGAACAGCACACTATTTTAGGCTCTCAGAAAGTTAATTAACCTGAACCCTTATCTCAACAATTTTTTGAAGTATATCGTTACAGATTGAAGTTACTTTTCAGTTACAGATAAAAGTGGTGTGAGATTAAATAAATCTCTTTTTACAGTACTCATACAGTACTCATGCCTTGTTGATTAAAAATGATTTTGAAGTTGATGTAGGCTACACCAACTTACTTTACCTATAGAAAAAAGACCAATTACAGATGCCATTATGAATGTTCCGCAGTGTTTATTCTGGTTTAATCATTGAGAGAGAGAAAAAAAGAAACCGTACCACTGTACCTACCTACGACTACGGTACGACCCCAGGGAAATGAAATGTGCGTAAAGTGCTCTTTTATGTGTGCACCTGCTACTGTAATTGGCTGACAATGGAAAACACATCAATAGCATCTTCCTGTCAGGATAGTGTATAGAATAACCGTGGTCAGTGAGCAGGGCCGGATCTTAGAGGGGGGCAAGGGTGGGCAGTGCCCACCCAAACGTGCATCCTGCCCACCCAAAGAAAGGTAATGTCAGTGGTTTTCAACCAGTGGTCCAGGGACCACCAGTGGTCCTTGAGAGAGTTCCAGGTGGTCCCCAGCTAAATGGTTGAAAGTTGGTTAACCAGATGTAACTCTTTGAGTATTCATCATGTGAATTAGCCCCAAGTCTACACAACTAGAGATTAATGGTCATTTGTATGTTTGTTTTTTGTTTTGTTTCCAAATCCAGCCTGGAATTGTGGACAGAAGCAAAAAAAAAAAAAAATGGGGGTCTGTGGGGGGGTCTGTGGGGTTGAAATGTCTCAAAATGGTGGTCCGTGGCTCAAATGCCAGATAAACAGTGGGCTCTGGTGTCAAAAAGGTGGAAACCCACTGCTTCATATGAAAAAGATTGGAGGTAGCCCACCCTGCCAAACCTTCCAGCCCATCCTAGTAGGGCTAGCTAAATCCGGCGCTGTCAGTGAGTGAGAGACAGCAGGGGGGAAATGCACAAGCTGTCAACACGTCGCTCCTCTGGAAATTCCCCAAAGAGCGGAGACATGGACGGCAGCAGGCTCTGCAAAATGGCTCAGCCAAATCAGCACAGAACATCTGAGTATAGTTTGCCTTAGAAGTCACCTTCTAAGGCAAAAAATAAATGCCTTTTTCTCCATATTTGCCACCTTGTGAAATGTTTGACCAGTTTTTATAGAGGCTATGCTTGTGACATCATGGTCATAGTCTGGACATTATGCAGGAACTCGAGTGGCAAAAAAAATTACTTTCTGGCCTTGACAACCCATGCACACATCCAAACAGAAGAGTCCTCTCCGATTTCATTAAACAATGTTAAAAGGTAGAGGCAACTTTTTAGCCAAAAACAAAAATATATGGCTATACGTTTTGACTGTTTCCCCTCTACAGTACGTAGCTTCTACAGCTGTTTCCCTGCAGACAAACAGTTGCTTTGTCCTGCAGACGGTCCAGAATGTTGCTGCCGTCAACAAATCATGAAAAGAAACCATTTGTCAGGCTCAGGGAAGGCGGTGCTAATTTGTGAGGGGGAGGGGGGTTGTGCCTCCTCAGGCAGCGTTTCAGCCAATCACAGCGCAGCAGTCTCCAGCAGATTCATGATGAGCCAATAGAGTGGAGGTGGTTCCATTTGTACCTCCATTTGTCATCAGACGTATCACCATGTTAGTGGTTTTCTTCAGACCTCCATTTCTTGGGAACACAGAATGGGGGAACTTTTTTATCATGTCCACCCAGCACCAGGGTATACTAATGACATATTAGAATGTTGAAAATGGGTGGACTTCCCCTTTAAAGCATGTTTGGTAACAACTTAAGAATCGAGAAAGTAACTCACTGGTGAGCCTGAAGGTATAGCCTTGGCCAGGCGCTAACATAAGGGATAAGGAAAGGGAAGGAAGGGATAGATATGTCTGGCTGTTAAAACGATGAGTCAGCTAAAAGCACCCTGCTCAATGTACATTCAGAGGAGCCGTGTTGAATGCTTGCAAACTTGCACGCATGGTGTGTGTGCGTGCGCGCACCACATACACACAAAGCACAAAGGGAACAAAACTGTTGCCCTTTTACTGTGCGCCCACGGCCCAACACCGCCCACATATGCCAGTGTGGAGTGGCACCGTAGCATTAACAAGCCATGGGCCATCAGTACAACATACTGTACCCCCCTCTCAGCCTTTTCCATATCCCGCCGAGTTGTTCGTGTACTTTTTTGCTCCCTCTTGCATCTTTTTTCAGTCAGTCGTGGTGTTTCGTACAGCGAGGGAACAGAACGTTCAAATAGCTCAAGCAGTTGACACACTACATATGCATGGATTGTGTGTGTGTGTGTGTGTGTGTGTGGTGTGTGTGTGTGTGTGTGTGTGTGTGTGTGTGTGTGTGTGTGTGTGTGTGTGTGTGTGTGTGTGTGTTCCAGACACTACAGCAGTAGAAAGTGTGTGTGTTTGTACTATACATGTTGCGCATGCAATCAACGGAGAGTAGAGTAGAGAGTAGAGAGTAGGTCATTATGTGAAATAACGCCTGAAAAGGCGAATATAGGCTGAATAATGACCTGCTCCCCATTGATTGCCCCGCTTCTTGCACTTTGTTAGAAAACTAACAAAAACTAACAAGGTTTTAATTGCTTACGGTAATTAAAGTCGTCCATTAATGCCAGTGTGTGTAACACGTTGCATGAGGAAAGAATGGTAAGTGTTGATAAAATAGAATCAATATTCGGTTACTTTGTCTATTACTCACTCCAATATCTTTTTTAACCATTATTTGCAATGTTTGCCTAGGAAATTATATAGTGTTTGTCTTTGCTTAGATCCTGAGAGCTGTTATCAAGTTCAAGGGTCACTATTCAAAAGGATTGACTGATCAGAATTAAGCGTTCAACCAAGCTTTATAATAAACATGAGTCATGTACTGCCCGCTTTTTTAGCTGCAATGTGGGTGTTTTAATCTCTTACGTACTGTATGTTTACTTGAGGTTAAACGGTTTTATTTATTTCATAAAGCTGTTACACATGCATAACAAACATAATTAGCATGCACATCAGTGTAATATTGTGTCAAACTGCCTGCAAGCCCACGCCTAATTTAAACTGAGAAAACACCATTATTTTAATGAATAGTTTGTGTTAACCAGTTACTACAGTATTTGTACATAGGAACCCAAATTACAAAACAAGAAGTGAATAAAACATAGCACTTGTAGACAGCACATATCCACACAGTCACACCTGGAAGCTGAGCAGCTTCACTGGAGTGCTGAGGAAGTGAGCTGTTGGATAAAATTCCCTTCAGTCGCGCCGAGGGAGGCGGCGACCACCCAGAATTGTCCTGCTGGTCCGGAAGATTAAACCCAATAGGTTCTATTATCAAATGTGCTCCTCCAACCATTAATGGAGAATTCCACACCAAAACACGTTTGACATCCATCTACCTTGATCGCTGCAACATCATATATAGATAGATGTAATCTATTCCTCATCCTCTCCTCCCCTCACTTCTGCAATCACTCTGGTTGAAACTCCTTTTAAAAATCATGTAGTGGCCCAATTATCTTGTAGTGTATGGTTTGATGTGATTGTGTGAAAAAAAAGTTTGGCGCTACTAAAATACTCACATTAGAATAAAGACAACCACGCAAACTGCATTGGAGGGAGGGGAACCTCAGCGTAAAAGGTAGAAAAGGGGGCAATCAAGGGCATTATCATGTAACAGGAATCAAGGTAGATGGATGGATGCCCAATGTGTCCGAGTGTGAAATTCTTCAAGTGGCCATGGGTGGCCATCCAGGCCAACTGTCTGAAACGGTCTATTCTAACAGATGGATTACAAACATATGGTCCTCCAAATTGTGTTATTATAAAGGACTAGAGTGGTGTTCATTTGAGCCTTTACAGCAGTGCTTATTAGGAACTGGCCTACTTGGAAAGATGCAAGTTGGAAATGTACTATGTCCAACCCAGATATTATTTGTGTCCTTTTATGCCTATATGGAGGTCTTTCTCAGGCACACTCAAATGGAGTTTTATGCAGACGTCAGAATAGGCCAGCTCTATATATCAACATTGGGCACTGTGGGCAGATGCACTGTCCAGAGCTCAGGCAGAGATATGTGTCCCAGCACCACCCAGGTTGAGTCTTTGAGGAAATTCTCATTTTTGTTTTTCATGTCATGTGAAAGCAGAGAGTCATAGCTACAATTTGACATATTGGTTGTGCAATTTGACCCACCAGTTTTTGAGATATGGTTTATAGAGTAATGTCTTGCAGAGAAACAGGAATTTGAGAATTTGGCTTTTAAAGATGTAGTTCTTGGTCTGGGCATTGAGGGGGGCGCTGTTTCCTCTTCTTTGCTGAACAGTTGAACAGTTTGGGCATGGGAACACCTCCTCAATACTGGGGGGGCATTGTTGAGTCAAGGTGTTTGAATAGTAGCCTAATAATAGTAGCTAAAATGAATATAGTAATACATTTCGCCTTTATACGGCTATTTTTACTTTAAAAGGATACTTATACATAGTAACCATTATACAAGTGTACATGGTGAAACACAACTCTATTGTCGTGAAGTTGTGTTTCACCATGCTAATGTTTTTTTTTTCCCCCAGACCTCCATTTCTAGGAAAAAAGGTATATTGACAGTAACAGAAATGGGTAGAATTCCCCTTTAACTAGTGTCCATTCATACAGTGGTTAATGCATATTAAATTAAGTATTTGCTTTTGTTGTATTGATCTAGTGGTTCACAATGTGTTAATGTCCACTTTCAAGAAGGTGACAATGGCCAGAGCCTATCCCAGATGTTCACAACAACAACAGCTTCTCTTGTTCCAAAATGTTTAAAACGTAATCTATTAAACAACATAACGTGGTTAATGTTCATAATGTACTGCACTTTGGTTCTTATTAAGTCTACAAATAACGCGACTCTTATTTTTATTATTTACCGCGGGTATGTTGTATAAACTTGTATTGAGAATGGGTCAACAAATAAAGACAAGTCCTGGACCGAAAGTAGGTCTATGCAGAAATGCATTGAACTCAGCAACGGTCCACCTAGATCTCTTTATTTTAGATCGTTTTGTAGTAATAATAAAAGATAAACATCCAGAGACTTTAGTTGTTTGTCTTATTTGCGCCGCCCTCGTTGTATAGAACGTATTTCCAACTCCAACTTGACTCTCTTCTCTCTCCGTCTGTTCTCTGTTGTTGCCAAGTATTTGGAGAGAAGTAAGCCAATAACGCCAAAAAGTCCAATAATATTGTATAGTTGAAAAATACTACTAGGCATCCGGGTTTTTATAGTTAACTAAAACTAACGAAAAAACGATAACTTTTTTCTTAAAGTAAAAACTAGTAGGAAAAAAAACAATTAAAACTAAAGTAGAATGAAAAAGCCATAACTATAATAACCCTGCTAGGCACATGTACTGTATGTCTATAATTAATAGTATGCTGTGCAGGAATGCCAACAGTAGCCTACTACAGTTTAATTGTTATGGACATTGAGTACATTGGCCAATTTGCAGGTACTTACTCCACGTTTTTTTTTAGATAACCATCCCCACAGTCCATTGTTTGTATGCATGAATGGAACAACAACAATAATTGTGATGCATTATCATTATAAATACTATGTATCTAGGGTGATTTTTTGCCATTATTATACAATCACACATAGTAGTCACCAGAAACAGATGAGGATAATATCCAATAAAATGTTGGTTAACATGGACGGAAAACAAGCCAACAAGCCAACATGGCAACCCTTTGTCTGTTTCCTCTGAGAATAGTGACGTAGTTCCGGCTCTAAAAAAACGCCACGAAGAAGAATCCAATGTTTTGATATTTTATACATGGATTTACTAACAGAACGTCGCTACTAATAGGTTATGTGGAATGCCACCTGGCTGTTATTTGAGCTCAAAATCACGCGAAGTCCGCGTTCTGTTGATGACGGCGGGCATCGCATATTTACAGAACTAGAGGCACTTATCAGATTACAACCGTTAGCATTTTAAGCTAATTAAGCTAACGGCCCGATCGCGGCCGGAGGAATGAGGATGGTAATAATGGTCAGAACTGTCATTACAGTTCACATTAATTCAATTATAACATGTTTACACTGCGTTTTAAGGTCTAACATTCACCTCATGTATGCTTTAGTATGAAACAACTAATAAAGTTGCTTCAGGTCATTTTCACAGAAAATAAAAAATAAGAGAAAATCAAGTTTAGACCCCTCTACTGACAACTTCATTTCCCCGAGATGACTCAACGTGGGTGGGGTTTAGTCACATATTTTTGGTCCGGTCCTGAACAACCGTAGGACCGACCGACTCGACAGAGGAGGCTGCATTCCCTATGGTGGGACGCGTGTCAAATTTCAGGGAGTCGGTGTGGCGAGAGCGGTTCTTCATGCACTACAAAAGTAGACATACACAGACAGACTGAGACTTGGTGCATTCATGGATAGATAGATATTGCATTTAAATTTTGTTTACAGAGATTACAATGTATGTAAATCAGCGAAACACACATTTGTCACTCCATTTGCAGCACTGAAATAATATTTGGCTTGTTGTCGGGTCTGCAGTGTCAGGCTTTGCGGTACATTTTTCCCCACTTCCTTTCCCTCGTGGGTAATACGGGACTGCATTTAATGCTCTGCCTAGCCAGTTTGCACTCACACACTAATAAATGTCATTTGCATTCCGATTTCACAGACAAAACTACGTACAGCTCATGAAAGGGACAAGCGCAGGCAGCAAGCAGAGAAAGATTGTCTGCAGGTGCAGGTAGAGTTGTCACGGTGGCTTTTACATCTCCATGAGTTCATGCATATTATCAAGCCATGGGGAATATCGTAATGACATGAAATCGGAAAAAGTCATGACGAACACATTTCTGTTTCAAAAAGACAAGCGCGCACAGGTTACATCACCATATACCACTTGTCTGACTGCAATGGAATCAAAATAGTGTTCTGTGGCCAATGTGGCAGGCTGAGAACCTCAAACAGTGTCAGTGTGACTAGCGGGGCAAAGAAGCCACGTACTGTTAAATGTGTAAATGGACAAGAGAGAGAGCAGCAAGGAGAGTGAATGATGGGGGATGATGACGGGCGGGTGAGAAGACTAAGAGCTCCGTTTTGTCAGAAACGATAAAATCTTCTCCATTAAACTTTCAAAAGCCAACTTCTTCAGTCTTACATTCTCAGAACAATTTAAAGGCTCTACAAATGCACAATGTTGACTAAGCAACGATGATCAGAGGTACTAGACTAAATCCATTGTGACACTGCAGTGTCAGTGAAACATGAGTATGCATCCTATATGCAACAATGACAATATGAGATTGTGAGAAACATCTGCATCTAATGCAGGAATCTGTGTCTGAGTCACACACACGCAAGCAAGCAAACATACACACACACTTTGCCAGTGCCCTCTGACAGTGTTTTCCATGCTGGCGCTGATGATGTTGTTCTGTGATGTTGCATATCTGTGAATGGCATGTACTGTTCTGTACTGGTCTGTACTGTCGTTTCCCTGCGTCATTTCCCTGTGTGTTGTGGGTCCACTGACTGCACATACATATTCTGTGGGCCAGTAAAACCACAGAGCTGGGTTGAAGCGTATGGGTAAGATTCTGATTGATGGCCACAGGGGTAGACGGCACTTCCTTGTGCTTTCAGTGGCTGGATACTTAGTAACCACAAGGTCACCAGTTCGAATCCGGGCTCTCCCAGAGTTAGTGTTGATGTGTCCCTGAGCAAGACAATTAACCCCCCCCAATTGTATGGTTTCTGCTGCCATTGGTGTGTGAATGGGTGAATGGGATCCTTGGAAAAAGGCGCCATTGTAAAAAAAAAGTGGCATTTATCATTTATATGCAGGACCGGGTCTAGGCATGGGGGGCAATGCCCTCCTAAATAACCAGACTGCCCCACCAAACATGATGGCATGCAAAACAACCAAATTTCAAAGATATTTCAAATTAAAGTGCTTATATTTAAAATAATTTGAAACACTACGCTAACTAACTTACTACAATTGTTGCACCACTCAACACCATTTCATCATTCAAAACAGAAAACTCTGAGCCAGACCTTTAAAGCTTTTTATGCATGCTGCGTGCCCCAACTTATGTTATTATTGATGCTTACTTGCCTAATAAAAGTCCCATAACCAAAAACAGTATGGGTACGACTTCATCGTGCATGAAAAAAACGTCACAGTAGCGCCGCTGGGGAGCCACCAGTAATTACAGAGAGCTTTTGTCCCCATATGCCGACAGCAATAAGCCTGGATGCCTGAGCTGCTATGTGATCATGAAGACCTCACTGCCACTTCTTTATGGCGAAGGCAGGTGCATTTGGATCGCTCTACTGTGTTGCTAACAATGTCTGGATTTAAGAAGTGTGTTGACGCACCAAGGAGGAAGTAAAACTGGAAGTTACAGTATGAACTGTGCACACACAGCACAGTACATTACACAGACTAGTGCAATCCTGACTTTGCACGCAAACTCAAATCTCTACGGCTCGTAGAGATTTGACTAGACACATTATGTCTAGTGTAATCACACAGCTTGCATTTGGTATCTCTCCACAGTGCTACAGACACCCTGAGCCATAGTCAAAGAAGTTGAGGCACACATTGATCACCTTCATAGTAGGCTATACCAAACACAATGTTGCTCCGTTCTGCGCAATGGAAAGGTCACTTCGCAAATCAGTCTGAACTAGAGCTGGGACGATATGGGTAACTCACTATACCGGTGGCGATATTAGGCTTTCGACAATGAATACATCACAATATTTGATATATTGCGATAATTATGATAGATGAATATATCATCAACAATATATCAGGATAATGTTGCTGCATGATGCTGCAGCTGAAAAAAACAATAAAAGAATGAATAAAAAACTAAAAGGCAAAAATCTGAACTTACTCACACGTTATATATCCTCAATTATTAATCTGGGCTTTTATTTGGTTCAACTGATTCTCATACCGTGCTTTTTATTTTTATCTTTTGTTTGTTTTTTGGGGAATGAAGCAGCTACAGAAATCATTTATAATTTTGTGGATGTTGTGGATGTTCCACAACATGTCTTTCCTCACAGATTTTTGTCAATATTTGCAGACGGCATATTGATTATTTATCGTGAGAGGACATATAGGTAATATATCGCAATATCGATATTTCGGCGCACCCCGAGTCTGGACAAAGGCTGCTTGATTCACATTGCATAACGTCACCTGTTACATAGTCACGTTGTTGCTGGCCTCGGCAGTGTTTCAACCTTCATATGTCCAGCCTGCCTGTGGGGATAGGCTCCTGGCCAGACTGATTTGCGAAGTGACATTTCCAATGCGCAGAACGGAGCAATCAGGATGGAACCACAGGCTACAATGGTGGGAGCCAATAAGGTGCTTCTTGTGTCCATTCACAAGAGTGCAAGTGTGTGCTTGTGTCCATTTTTCCAACGTGCATTCTCTGACAAAGCCTCAACCATTAACACGTTTTTTTGGAATGAGCTTTGCGAGATTAAATTAAGGGTCCTCACGTCTGTGGGCCAAGGGCTGTTTTGAAATGGAATTGTGGCCAAAAAAAAATCTGACTTAATTGATGATTAGGTTGTTCACAAGTCCTGCAGTGCAAATGAAGAGACACTAATTACCATGACACATTTGGGGAGAAACGCTTTTCTGGTGCCCTAGATGCTTTGCACTCGGGAGTGCTTCGTCGCCATGTCCCGATGTTTCTAATTGGCCAAGATGGGTCGTAAGAAGGACTTGTCAATTCGCCCCTGGAACAGAAGCAGCAGTCGGTCAGCGTACTTGTTTGTTGAGAAAGGATGCTAGCCAGAGGCCCCCAGAGGTCAACAGCAGAGGAGAGAGACACTCATATGGCCTGATTACCGGTTTCAACACGATCTGTGGAGAACTACTCGGAAGATACAGTATATACTGTAATAATATGTCATCTGCTGTGCCATGTGCATCATTAGCCTATAAACAGTAAGAAGGGCACGCACTTTTCTTTACCGCATGACTGCATGAAGGATTACAATTCAACGCACTTTCTAGGAAACAAAGTAGACATCCATGTACTTGAATCCCTTGGAAATGTCATGAAATGACTGCTAGCCCACTCTGAATGCCCTTTTATTTTGGGTGGAATCACCTCTAGTTTCAACCGCCCAAATCTCGGAGGCTCGGCTGCATTTCTTTATTTATTTTGAGAAAAGGTCTACCTAAGTCCCCCTCGCTTCTTTATCATGTTTATGAACTCAGTTGAGATTTTATTGTCACACAGACAAAGCTTTAAAGCCGGCAAAGGACAATATTGATTCACAGACAGGAGGGAAATTATTTGCCATCTGGGAGCTTCCTCGTCACAACGGAAAATATATACAATACGAGACAGACAGCGCGGGGTATTGGCCTGCCTTGAGAGGCGAAACGGAATTAATCGTTTTCACATTGATTTTTACATTTCGTCCTGCCATTTGGTGCTGCAGATATGTGGTTGTAGTGCCTGGTGGTTTTGTGCAGTACTGGCTGACCGCTGCTTGTTACTCTGCTTTCAGCGATGGCTAGCCCTCCTAGAGGGTGAATAGAGGAGGTGAGTAGCGTGTGTAGTCCTCCTCCTGCTGGTAAAAGCTTCTGTGGCGCATTCTCTTGGCCACACACATACTGGGTTTAATCCGAGGCTAAACAATAGGGGATCTCAGAGCCAACTCAAAGCACTGAATCCAAATACGCAGGGGCAGGTCGAACTCACAAACCACAACACTACTGAATGGCAATGGTGTAGGGATTCACCATTCTGCCTAAAAATAAAACCTTGATTTTTTTTTTTCTGAAACCTCAAATTTGATTTTGAAAACTAATAAAAAAGACAATTATTTATCTTAAATATCTTTTTATTTGATTCTCCTCGATACAACAGAGAGTAGGGTGGTTCTTATTGAATCAAGTGCAAACTTCACTTTTCTTTCTTTTAATGAACATTAAAAGAAAAAAAAAGTGTTTCTTTTCCCTTATTGCAGTCTTGGACTACCCTTTCTTAAAGTAAACAGCAGAACAAGTTGCATTTTTCTTTTCTTATTTAAGGCCGTGAGCGAGTGTGACACAGTTCTACCGTAAATGTGCTAGTAAAGGGGAAACCACGATTTTCAATATAGATTTTTTTTTTTTGCATTGTCCAATTTCTGAAACCTCGATTTCGATACGGTTTTGATTATTTAATTGTGAAGCACTACAACGGTGAATATCTCACTGCAGACAGTCCTATGGAACACAAGCTACTGGCGGTGACGACACCATGTTCCGGGAAAGAACAGGCAAGAGCCAAACCTTCTAAGACCGAACCACAAGTATACAGGCTACGGCAGCCAAACCTGGAGGAACTCCAGTCTGATGTTATTATTTCGCTGCCTTCAGCCAGTGTCATTTGGCTGGCTGGTTTACAGCATAGTATTCTGTGGTCTGACAACATTTTAATACATAATACTGCTTATAAGGCCTACTCATAAATTGTTATCACAACTTCCTGTTTACGAGGTATTTAACATCAGCAAGAGTGAGTATATGCAATAATCTGTATGGGGGAATACCGAGGGTAGCAACTAAGGAGAATAAGATACCAAGAGCTGCCAACCAGTAACACCAATTTGCTATTGGCATTTTTTTCTATTCTTTTTCTTTATCTTAGACTGTTCCATTATTAGATCACTTCCTGAACATATCTAGTATCTATGACAACCATAGGACCGCAGTGGCCCTTTAAAAAAAAAAATCATAGTCCTCCACCACCTCCAGTCCACTCAGCGAGGCTCTTCCTGATTAGCTAAGAAATACTCCCACCGGGACTATTTGTTAGCCAATGAGCCCCTTTGGAGGCCACCTGCACCCCTTAGAGGAGTCAAAAAGACAAAAAGACTTTTTTGGCGATGATCTAATTAAAAAACGATGTAATTATTATTTTGACCATGAAATTACATATAGGGGCTTTAACATACGGTGGATGTACGCAAGGAAGATGCAGTAGTAGGCTGTGAATGAGCAGGTATGCACTACATACAGTAGAACCAGGATGACTGCCATTTACAATGTAGGACAAATTCAAATCCTTTTCTGAATTCCTTCTATATAGAGGTGATTCAGTGTCTGATGTCTGACTACATGCTACGATCGAAGCAACAGTGGCAGTACACGCCCCCCACACCTTTCCGAATGTTTTGTTTTCATGATTTTTTGAGCAATCACGGACTTTGTCTTGAGACTGGTATTGTGAAGAGACAATGTCTCGAGAACTACAACACCACTCAAAAACAGTCAATCGCAACTCATGCAGTTGATCTTTGAAAACGACTGCAGTCTCTAATTGGAATGATTACTTTCACCTGGGTAACCATGGCGTACCCATACGGAGGAACCTGCCAATCCATGCTTCTGCCCAAACTCCGACCGTGGCACTTAATCATCCCCCGACGGTTGTTCGTTAGCACTTTAGTCTGAGCGCATTACAGGTGCCCGGGGTATAAGCGCTAACGAACCAGCTCATCTTATTACCCAGGTGGTATAGGCTGAAAGTCAAAGCATATAATGGAGCAGAGTAAACTGGCCAATTAAAGTATTCTATAGTCACTGAAGAGGATTGTTAACATACTGTACTGCATATAGGCTGAAGGGTCCCCATGGTACACACCAAAGGCCCCCGTGGAAGCAGGGATTGTGGCAGGGTTCACTATAGGTTAATTACAGCTTCATTAAGAGAATACAAACAGTGCCAATGTGTAGGCGTTTGTAAAAGGCTGAGCTCTCGAATGCTCAAACAGTAGAAAACAAGCAAAAATATTTTTTTTGCAAATGGTGCATTCATATAATGCCTTCATCCACATAGTTCATTACAAAGTAATGACTAATGACGAAAACTCCCATACCATATAGGTGGGATTAATACAATTATGCACAGCAGCACAATTTGTTGTGACAAAACACAAAAGACGATTGGCCAATGAAAAACAGCCACACTAAGGACTAGTACTATCTGCACAATCTGGACCTTGCCAATGTAAGCAGAGCTGCCACATTTAACAGATCTTAACAATTGTTGGTCACAATAATTATTGTGACCAACGTTTTGCCAGTTCTCTTTTCCAATTGTGGACAAAAACGTGAAAGTTCTTAGTTTTGGGCGCAAGAAACTAAACATCACGAACTGTCAACTCAAACCTCAAATACTGTTTTCAAACGTCAGTAATAGCATATACAGGAAAACCTTCCAATTCCCCCCTCTATTTTTAAGTGCATTATTCTTAAACACTATAACAGTAAGTAACACCATCACCACTCTTTCAAAACTCAAACTTTCTAGGGGGACTTGAAATGGATTTTCAGTAATGGATCACATTTTTGATGTGTAGATCTTGTTGAGCCGGTCATTTTGAGAGTAGCTCTCAAGTCAAAAAAGTGTGGGCACCCCTGGTGTAGAGGTTCCCTGTCACAGTGGCACAAGGACACAATGTGATTGAGACGAGCGTGGTGCGGGGCGACGCCCGGGCCACCGCTGGTCTGTGTTCGCCGTCGCCACGGGGGTCACTCGATTTAACCACCAGGCCAAGACTCATTTCCCAGGGACCCAGAAATACTGCTGGTTTTCAATCCAGTTTAAAACCTTGCGCAAACACATGGATTGAAAGCGGCTAGATGGCTGGCGTAGCGACCAAAAGGTTAAATCCCCCTGGCAGAGGGGGGAGGTTTTAGGTTTCTGGGATAAACGCGGGGACGAATGCAATTTACTATACCGTGCCGGATCAGAGACAACCTCTATTATGACAAACGACTGTCAGGGAATGAGGTTGATAAATAACGACTGTTCACTTTGGATTTTCGCCCTTTTCAATTCTCACTAGTTTAAAGAGATTGATTGGTTCAGAGAACAGTGGGTTCGACTGGGAGAGGAGACATGCGCACGCACGCACGCGCACACGCACGCACGCACGCACGCACGCACGCACGCACGCACGCGCACGCGCACACACACGCGCACACACACACACACACACACACACACACACACACAACACACACACACACACACACACACACACACACACACACACACACACACACACACACACACACACACACACTTGTCTAATGCTATAAAATTGTGTTGTATGTACTGTACTTTATACTCTTCTATTGACACATTTGCATTGTACGTGTCTACATCCGACCATTGACACAATCCCATTTTTTGGATGGTAAAATGCTGACAAGACATGTTCGATATTGACTTTTATACCAATATCCGATACCCCAATATTGTCCAACTCTTAATTTTCGATACCAACCGATACTGATTTGCTGATACTGATACTGTTTTTGTGGTGGACAAAAAAAAATAGATAATGGGAGCATTCAGTGATTTCTGTGATTTGGAAAATTCCCCCAACAGACCAACAGGCCTGCCACCACTCGATCATCATTGGAGGAATATTAAAAAAAAATATATAGGTATATATAAATATATTTTTCCCAATATTACCAATATTTCCCGTTATTCATTTTTAATGCCTTTAATCAGCCGATAATATCTGTATGGCCAATATCTTCCCATCTCTAATGCTGACCTCAAAATGCTAATTCTTCCCTCAGATCAATGGTGGAAAAAACAAACAAACAGAAGAAGAACGGTTCAAATCCAGGTCCGGAACAGTAAAGTCAACAAAGTGCAGCTTTAATTTAGACGATGCAGATGAAAAATGGACAGGGAAAGTGCTTACTTAGCTTGCCCTTCTGTTCCCTCCCTCCTCCTCCTCCTCTCTTCCAACCATCCACCAGCCTCCTGTCTCTCTGCACCCCTAGCCCTGCACCATGAGCTACATTGGCCCAGCCTCTTACAATCACAGCCATATAGCTGGACTGTTCCATGTACAGTATGTCTCCACCCCACCCCCCCCAGAGCAGTACAGTATGCACTGCCTGAGTAGGAGGCAACAATATAATTATACTGCATCATTCTGCTTACTCTGCCCCATCCCCCTCAGTCTCCCTCTCTCTCTCCCTTACTCACTCTCTCGACTTGAGCAAAGAAAAGAACAGTGCAAGTGTGAGTAGCCCATCATGAACCTTCATGTTAACACAAGATCCGTGATTGGTGATGACAGCTGCCAATTATCTCTTTCACAGATTAGCAGAAAAGCTAGGCTCTAAAGTAACAAAGTAATTTATAGAAAATCCTCCTATGTGAATGTGTGCGAATTAATGATGTCCAAAGACAGCTTAAGGTGTCTACTTTAGGGATAAAATAACATGAGTTCATCATGTGCTTCAGTTTTTTTTAAATACATTTGACAAAACGGCCTGTATTTTCACATTTCACTGTTGCCAGGGCTGAGGGCTCATACAGAGATTTAAAGTTGTATCATTTATCAATTATAGCTGTAAAGTGTGTGTGACGTGTTTGCTGGGTTTTGTAGTGCAATCACCACAAATGACTTCATCAGGTGGTGTGCAGTGAGTTGATAAGCTTGTTAATAAAACAAAGCCTATAGGAAAGACAACAGAAGAGTCACTCCAAACGTCATGGTAAATCTGTTAAGGAGTCAATTCATATAAAATAATATTAACCCCCCACCCCAAGCATTGGCGACGATTGTCGGCAAACATACGATCATAGTTTATATTGTCAATTCTAAAGATGACCATATGGTCCCGGAAGGGTCTATAGAGTTACAAGCCTATAAGTGCTCTCACTGCTGGGAGAGCCTAAAATCGCCTATGGTCACAGTGCTGTAACACAAGTGTCCATTTGTGTCCATCATAACGCTCACATGGACAAACCAACCCTGAGGATGTTGCTGGGTACAGGCACTCCACACCTCTGATACAAAAACTTCCTGCTGCTACCAGAGAACATGAGACTGTCAGCCCATTTATTAGAATACAATCATCCACACTTCAACAGGACTTCATTTAATAAATCTCTATTTAATCATCCTGCCAGCATGCTCAGAGTGACGCGCACAAATACACACACACACTCAGACGTCGTCCATTTTGACAAGACAGCAGCGTCCACGGACACCATGGGGTATATATACAGTACATTTCACTCCATGATAGGATGTTTCTGTCTCCACTGACCTCTAGACCACCTGTAGGACTATATTAATAGTTTAAAGAGGAATTCCACCCAGTCAACATTTTACTATGTCATAAATATAGCCTAGTTTGCATGTACCCGAGTTTTTTGTCTTTTTGCGTAATGGATGATGAATGGCTTCAGTGCAATGTTTTTTGTTTGAGAGGAAGTAAAGGGACTATTTTAAGCAAAAGAAACATGAATCTAGGCAAAAACACATCAGCGTTCCAAAGGCAATTAATTAATCCACCGTATCAACAGCCTGATTATTAAGCTATAAAGCAGCAGCAAGTGTTAATGACATACAGTAGTAAAATTAGTTAGGATCACAGAACCAAAACATCAAAATCACTACTGAATACTGATGGACAAAATGAAGACTGAGCAACCGCACGACCCATTTCTAAACTAAAATATTTGCGATATTAAACTAGCCCTAGAGAGGCTGACATTTGGCCGGACAAAGCGATTCAGTCTGCATACAGAGCATGCAAACGCAGTTAAATATGAAGTGCCAGTGTTGCCCTCAGTCGCGCGACCTCGAGCAGCTATGAACGGCCGGGTAATAAACTGTACTCATCTTCTCTAGCCTCAATATGGCTATATGTCTATGAAACACAAAGTGCCATATGCAACCCAGAGGGGAGAAAAACACAAACATAAAGAGCCTTAGGCCATTAGCAGCTATATACCACAGCCGTTATGTATACATACAGTACACGAGGCGCTGCCAGAGGATAGCGAGGCAGATGAATGCGAGCCTGAGGAAGTCAATGACCGTGGCTTTGGAACATGGCTCTGAGTCAGACAATAGTGTTGCGTGATTGTGTAATCCTCCTCGCCACCGCTCTCCTCCTGCTGTCTCAGGATGATAATGGGCTCACCTTTCACCGCTTAGTGGCCAAGGAAGCAGACAGAACGCAAGGCTCGACAACACCGTGTAATTTAGATTTTTTTTTTTTGCCCTGAATACATGGCATTATTGTGTAGTCGTGACCGTGTACTGGGGGCTGAGGCGAGGGGAAAGTTCATATATTTACATTATGCAGAACCTTGGCTTTGTCTCAACAATGAATGAATGAATGAGCACATGAAATGAACGTAATACCTGTGTGCTCCATGTGCACAATGCATATGCACATCTCACTTGATGTCAAGGATCTATGGGGGCAGGCAACTATGAAGGGATTTGGGAAGTATTTTTTCCCCTCAATAATAAAAATGCTGGGCAGCATACTTAGAACTATAACAATGATCGCATACTGCATACTGTCTGTGTTTCACTTGAAGTGAATGCTCTGAGGAAACTGCACAATGAATCACTCAATATCACACAACTTGTGATGATGCAATACAATACAATATCCCTCTCCCACCAACGTCAGGTCCTCACAGGTACAGACAATATTTAACACATTTTACCTCCTTTGTGGCAGTAATTCTCCTGGGCCCCCTAGGGGTCCTTGAGGGAGTTCCAGTGGATCCCCAGCTAATTGATAGTTTGGAACCAAACTATTACTCTCACACTTAACAATAACATTGATTTTTACAATATTGGGGCCTCAAATGCCATCCGATGGGGTTGTAGACTAAGGCACGTCAAACATCAATGATTCACAACGCGCAAAATGTAAAATCACATTTTTTTTTCATCAAGAATCAGAGTTCTAACCATACAAATTTTGGGGAAGAAAACGCAATGGAATATGATGCTTTGCCATTGTTAAAGCCCACCCTAGTGGGGCTGACAAAATCTGGTCCTGCTTGGTGTCTGCCTCTCTCTGCCTGCCTGGCTGCCTCTCTATCTCCATCTCATATAGTGACGTGCAGAGAGTGTTAAGCCCATAATCACACCAAAGGGTCACCATACAACTCCTAGGGTCCAAACAGTTGCAAGAGTTAACGCTAAAACAGTCCTGACCCTTTGGTGTGATATGGTCCACTGAAATCCATGTGTCGTTGAGTCACTAGGTAAGAGGGGTGTCAACACGCATCAACATGCAACAGGACATGTCATACCGCAGGGATAATCCTAAAATGGTCTTGACCCTTAAGTGATTAAGGCTTAGGCAGGGGTTGAAATCCTTTGAGGGCACTTTTGGACAAAACGCCTCACTATTGTTTCATTTGAGAGCTTGAAGATCAGCCATGTTTCGGAACCCATGCAGCACTGTTTAGCTAGAGACTGGAGATGCAGTGCACGACACAGATTTCGAAACTAATTTGCTCAATGCAAAAATCCTGCATTTAAGTTCAGGAGACAGAATGCTTTCCTTCTGGCATTCGTTGTCAGGAAAGGGCAGTCGTTTTACAGACGGGTAAATGCCTATGAGTGCATGTCCCTGCCCACACAGTGTGACTAGAGACTGATCCTCAGTGCCCAATAAAAAGATGGAGACTCACTGCATGACAAATCGTTCACAGCCTTTCTGATTTATTGAGAGGTTTTCAGGTCTCTCTTGCCTCCCTCCTCTGCTTAATTACATTTTACTTCTCTTTCTCTGTCCGCCATGTGCACACGCACACATGCACACACGTTTTCTCTCTCATGAGAGAGAGAGAGAGAGAGAGAGAGAGACTGCAGTCATTTATAACCCACGGGTTGCCTGAATCGTTAGTTTCTATTTATAAAATTAGCTCAGAGAAAGGCAGCGAGAAGGGAGGAGAGAGGGAGACGGAGAGAGAGTGAAAGGGGGAGATAGATGTACAGTATAAAGTATGTGGAGATGGATGATTGAGAGGGACGATGTAAAATGTAATCTAGAGGGACTGGGGTGACCGGGAGAGGAAAGCAACAGATCTCCCAGATACAGTGACACAAAGCACATGAAATATACACACAAACCTGCATGCATTATAACGCCAGTGATTCTCAACCTTTCCAGGCCGCAGCGCCACCACAGGGCTCAAAATTGCGACTAGGACTCAAGCAATTTCAAGACTCAAAGTCAGTGTTTGAGACAAGACACAAAGGACACTTCTCTCCGTTTAGCCTTGGCTCCAAAAGCTTTGTCACAATATAAGGCAGAGAAACCATTATTGGCGGAATCCGTCAAGATTTATTTCACCCAGATACAATATTCTTTTGACCAGTAACAACAACATTCACAGAGAACGATTGTAAACTGCTTTGCAAGGCATCAACGTCTTTACTTGGAGCAGTACTTAAATACACAGTGGACCAAAATAGAAAATTTGGTCAGTCGAACTGTGTTTCAATACACAGTTACAAGGGCAAACGGCAAAAAAAGTAATTTTGCTTCCAAAATCAAGGTCTGTGAGTAGCAAGATAAACGCAAAGATGAAACTGCATGCATTAAACACCAGGGTTTCCCCCAGCGCTTTATCGTCAAGGCGGCCGCCTTCACCAAATCCCTCCCCCGCCTTGGCTACGTCCCCCCCCAAAAAACAAGAAACCAGACTTAAAGTTAAAATGCGTCGTTCATACAACGCATGCCGCATGATGAACCTGTAGATCAGTTATATTTCGCATGCGACGCTGCCTCGGCTCGCTAACACTACTCCCGAGCAGAGTATGTGAGCAGAGTATCTGCTCACGTGGACCCCCTCCCAGGCCCACTCCGCTCCCAGCTCATTTTCATCTGGGCAGCGCGGCGCTCCCCGTTCCGCTCAGCCCCGCCCGCTCAGGAGCAAAATTTGACGGCTGGAAAAAAGGCTGCTGCTTTTTCTTTGTCGAAACACATCGTGGTTATTGCCTCCTCACAGCATAAACATTTAAGACAGGAGTTATATGTGCAGTTACACTGCTGTCTATATTAACCCAGACAGGTGCAGCGAATAACTAATTAATCTTATGCCGCGCTATTTCGTTTCCAAAATGCTATACGGGATAATAGGTTATTGATGATGTTACGCTGTGGGGGAATTGGACATAATTGGGCGGGGGGTCGCTGCGCTCAAATACGTTGCCGTTATGATGTGCAGTGCTTCAAAATAAATAGCGAGGTGTCCATCATGATCATCATCTCCTCCTTCCCCCCGCAGCATCGGAGAGGATTTTAAATGTCTTGATCGGGTTGCTGGCACTTTAGGCCTATAGTCGCCATCTGAACCACAACCACACGTTTATGCTGTGCTCTGCACTGAACAGAACACCTGTGCCGTTGTCTGGACTGAACGGCTTGGAGCGGGCTGGAGCGGACGATAATTCTCGCTCGAGAGCGCACTCCGACCCATTTGAAAACACGCTCAGCGCTCACTTGAAAATCCACGCGCTCCGATCACTGCTCCGCTCGCGCTGGTAACTTGTGTCTTTTCTGTTAGTGCTGCGGACAGGCTAACTAACCAGAGACTACCGACAAACCGCGCTTGAGTGTATGTGTGTGTGTGTGTGTGTGTGTGTGTGTGTGTGTGTGTGTGTGTGTGTGTGTGTGTGTGTGTGTGTGTGTGTGTGTGTGTGTGTGTGTGTGTGTGTCGGGTGTTGTTAGAAGGGTGACCAGATCTGGGACAGTCCCAGGGTGACCAGGTGTCCCTCTTTGCATGGGACAGTCATTTCAAAAACTTTTCAGTCATCCCACAAATTGAGACCCTGTCCCACATTGTGACTGAGACTACAGTTGCCAATTGTCCTAATAGTCCCACACAGTTGGCATTCTGTTGTAAAGTTCTCTCAATGCCTCTTTTCATGCTGGATGTGCTTTTAAGCCTGTTAAAATAGGACATGTCATGAAAGACATGTCATGACACCCTGTACCTGAAAAGGAAAGAAATTAATTATAAAACGTAATGGCCTATCTGGCTCCTTATAGAATAAAAGGTCAGGGCCTGGAGTCAGATGATGATAGTGGTGAAAAGTAGCTGTTATAGAGGTGAGTGGTGTAAACACATGAGTGAGGGGCTGTGTTGCTGCTTTTCACCCCAAAGCGTAGCCTACGGTATTGTAATTACATCACATGCACGCGCACATGCACGCGCACGAGCACAGACTCGAAGCCTCACCACCTTGACTAACCAATTTTCTGGGGGAAACACTGAACACTGAATTCGGTCTATTGAAATGCCAGCTTCTTGTTCTATGATCACCAAGCTTTGTGTAGCTGCTTTAATAGAAAAATGAGAAAATAATTAATTTAACTTAATGACTTGAACTCATACATGGAAAATATGAGCTGAGGATGCTAGAAGGTAGGCCATGTATAATTTCTTATTGCCTTGTTCATCAGTGCTGTTGACACAGTGGTTCTCAATGTGGGATGTGGGGACCCCCAGAGGCCCTTCAGGGAGTTCTGGGGGTCCCCAATTAAACAATACTGATAGTTCAAATGGGGGTCTGCGGGCTGTCAGTCAATCTGACATGAGTGGTACAGTAGTTGTATTGGTAAAGATACCATTGCATTGAGCCAATCAATGGTATCCTTACAAATACAATTCATGTTCAATGGTAGCCCTGGCATGTCTCTGTATTACGCCATTAATGGCTTCATATCAGAGCCATGGATTGGACTGTATCGTATGCGCTTGTTTGTACTCATCCATTAAACAATTCCAAAGACGTGTGGTGCGATATAGTCCTCTAGTTTCATATCCATGTGAAAGTTGTGGCACAAAACGCCTATTTAGTCAAATATCTCCACTTTTCACAAGACGCACACAGACATGTTTCCCCTCGGGCAAAGGGGCTCATAATAACAGCTGCACCTGATCACAGCAGACGTCATCAGGGTTACAGAAAAAGTTTGGGGAACACAATTGGCAGGTGGTGTGATTCATTACCCAGCCCCTAGGGACCACAACCCTGACACACACCTGGAATATACTGTAGGAGCTGAAGCTTTCAAACTTTGCAGATAAATATTGTGAAACTATGACTATATAATTATTTGACAACATTGCACCAGTTTTCATAGTTAGTAGATAGTTTAACTGGTTACTTCTGCGCAGTAAGGTTCTTTTTATTTTATTTTTCTTTTAATGAAGTTAAAATTAAGGTCTTAAAATGGACACTTAATTCACCGTTTACTCATCCATTTATTCATGGCAGGAATATATTCCTAGGTCATTTTACAGCGATCTAGTTACAGTACAGGTTTAATATCATAATCACTCATTAATTTCTTGCAGGCATACTTAAAAGGGAAATTCACCCATATGAATGTGAACCAAATTTGGTTCAATTTGTACACTCAGTAAAAAAGGCCCTAAAAGATTTTTTTCAGACCTCCATTCCTAGGAAACACAAAGTGGGGAACTTTTTTCCTCATGTCCACACAACATCTAAGTTATTATTAATGACATAGTAAAATGTTGTAATAATGGTGTAATTCCCCTTGTAGGCCTATGTAATGTACACGCCACGCAAAAACGCGGAATTTGCGCAAAACCAGCAAGCCGCCATGGCGCCATCAACAACAACCTGCCAAATTTCTTTTAGTCCCGTATCTCGGGCCCATACTCTGAAAGGCCCGGAAGGTGAGCGGCCATCTTGGAGGATAAGGCACATGTAAACAAGTGTGATGCTCAATGGAATGTGAATGCATTCTACTAAAACCGATGCTACTAAAACTACTACTACTAGCACCACTCCTACTACTACTACTGCCAGTACTACTGCCAGTACTACTACTACTACTAGCACCACTCATCCTCCTACTACTACTAGCACCACTCCTCCTCCTACTACTACTAGCACCACTCCTCCTCCTCCTACTACTAGCACCACTCCTCCTCCTCCTCCTCCTCCTCCTCCTCCTCCTCCTACTACTACTACTACTACTACTGGCAGTACTACTACTAGCAGTACTACTACTACTACTACTACTACTAGCACTACTACTACTACTACTACTGCTAGCAGCACTACGTAGTACTGCTAGTAGTAGTAGTAGTAGTAGTAGTACTGCTAGTAGTAGTAGTACTGCTAGTAGTAGTAGTAGGAGTAGTACTGCTAGCAGTAGTAGTAGTAGTACTACTACTACTACTACTACTACTGCTAGCAGTACTACTCCTACTACTACTACTACTAGCAGTACTACTACTCCTACTACTACTACTACTACTAGCAGTACTACTACTGCTAGCAGTACTACTACTGCTAGCAGTACTACTACTACTACTACTACTACTAGCAGTACTACTACTACTAGCAGTACTACTACTACTAGCAGTACTACTACTACTACTACTAGCAGTACTACTACTACCAGTACTACTACTACTAGCAGTACTACTACTACCAGTACTACTACTACTACTACTACTACTACTACTAGCAGTACTACTACTACTACTAGCAGTACTACTACTACTACTACTACTACTACTACTACTACTACTACTACTAGCACTACTACTACTAGCACTACTACTACTACTACTAGCACTACTACTACTAGCACTACTACTACTACTACTACTACTACTACTAGCACTACTACTACTACTACTACTACTAGCACTACTACTACTACTACTACTACTAGCACTACTACTACTACTACTACTAGCACTACTACTACTACTACTACTACTAGCACTACTACTACTACTACTAGCACTACTACTACTACTACTACTACTACTACTACTGCTAGCACTACTACTACTACTACTACTACTACTAGCACTACTACTACTACTACTACTACTACTGCTAGCACTACTACTACTACTACTACTACTACTACTACTACTACTACTACTACTGCTAGCACTACTACTACTACTACTACTAGCACTACTACTACTACTACTACTACTACTACTAGCAGTACTACTACTACTACTACTAGCAGTACTACTACTACTACTACTAGCAGTACTACTACTACTACTACTACTAGCAGTACTACTACTACTACTACTAGCAGTACTACTACTACTACTACTACTAGCAGTACTACTACTACTACTAGCAGTACTACTACTAGCACTACTACTACTACTACTAGCAGTACTACTACTACTACTACTACTACTAGCAGTACTACTACTACTACTACTACTACTACTAGCAGTACTACTACTACTACTAGCAGTACTACTACTACTACTAGCAGTACTACTACTACTACTACTACTACTAGCAGTACTACTACTACTACTACTACTACTACTAGCAGTACTACTACTACTACTACTACTAGCAGTACTACTACTAGCAGTACTACTACTAGCACTACTACTACTACTAGCACTACTACTAGCACTACTACTACTACTAGCACTACTACTACTACTAGCACTACTACTACTACTACTAGCACTACTACTACTACTACTAGCACTACTACTACTAGCACTACTACTACTACTACTAGCACTACTACTACTAGCACTACTACTACTACTACTACTACTACCAGCACTACTACTACTACTACTACTACTACTAGCACTACTACTACTACTACTACTACTACTACTAGCACTACTACTACTACTACTACTAGCAGCACTACTATGCTAACAATAGCATGATAAAGCTAATATGCTAATGCTAGCATGCTAATGATAACTAATACATTAGCATGTTAGCATTAGCATGTTAACATTGGTATGTTAGCATTAGCATGTTAGCATTAGCATGCTAGCATTGGCATGCTAGCATTAGCATGTTGGCATGTTAGCATTGACATGTTAGCATTAGCATGTTAGCATTAGCATGTTGGCATGTTAGCATTGACATGTTAGCATGTCAACATTAGCATGTTGCTAGCATTAGCATTGGTAGCAGTAGTAGTAGTGCTAGTAGTAGTAGTACTGGTAGTAGTAGTAGTAGTAGTAGTAGGAGTGTTGCAGGAGTGTTGCATTAGCGTAGTAGAGTGTAGTAGGAGTGTTGCATTAGCATTGGTAGCAGTAGTAGTAGTGATAGTAGTAGTAGTAATAGTGCTAGTAGTAGTAGTAGTAGTAGTAGTAGTGCTAGTAGTAGTAGGTCTGCTAGTAGTAGTAGGAGGAGGAGAAAGAGTGTTGCTAGTAGTAGTACTGCTAGAAATAGTAGTAGGAGTGGTAGTAGTACTGCTATTAGTAGTAGCCTAGTAGTGGTAGTAGTAGTAGTATTGCTATTAGTAGTTGTAGTAGTATTGCTAGTAGTAGTAGTACTAGTTGGCATTGTAGTAGTAGGAGTGGTGCTAGTAGTATCTCCTCTCCGCCGGTCATCACATCCATTGCTGGCATGTGTAGTTACTGCTATTAGTACTAGTAGTAGTAGTAGTACTAGTAGTAGTAGTAGTATGGCTAGTAGTAGTAGTAGTAGTAGTAGTAGTAGTGCTAGTAGTAGTAGTATCTTCTCTCCGCCTGTCATCACATCCATTGCTGGCATGTGTAGTTACTGCTATTAGTACTAGTATTAGTAGTAGTACTAGTAGTAGTACTAGTAGTAGTAGTAGTTGTAATGTATTGTGAAGGCTTTGCCTTTTGCTTTAAGGCTCCCGTAGCCGTTCAGTTTGTCCCTCAGTGTTTGCCATACCTGTCAGTACAGTTCCGCGCTCGCGCCAATAAACACAACTACAGTATTATCTGACATGCTTGTGGACCTCTGTGATTTCACACATTATATAAGTATATTACATGGTGTCAGAAACGAGACAAGAACAACCCACGCAACAATGGCTTCTGCAGCATTTGAACACCCCAAGATTGACTGGGATGCAGCCGATTTGTATCAAGAGTTTGAGAGGTTCCGCAGCCACGTTGATTTCGTGTTTGACGGTCCCCTGTCGGAGCTGGAGCCTAAACAACGTGCCGGCTGGCTGGGGACATGGATCGGCGAACAAGGCAGAGAAATATACAGGACGCTAAACTGGGCGGACGGTGAGAAACAGGATCCGACCAAAGTTTTGGATAAATTTGCCGGTTATATAAGACCAAGAAAGAATAAGAGGATAGCAAGGCATCGTTTCAAGCAGAGGAAACAAGGCACTGATGAGGGTTTCGACCACTTTGTGAAGGATTTGAAGCTGCTGCTGATGGACTGTGAGTATGCTGATTCGGATGACATGCTCATTGATGCAATAATAGCAGGAGTGAGGGAAAAGCGTGTTCAGGAAAGGCTGCTGGATAAAGGTGAGGACCTAACACTGGCCAAAGCCATAGAGATTCCCCAGCAGTTTGAAATGTCGCAAAAACAAATGATGATTGTCAGGGAGGAGGATGCACAAGTGTCAACTGTATCCACTAAATCGAAGCCTGCAGTCTACAATAAAAAGGTGCATGCTATGTGCAATCAAAACCCTTTCAGCAGCAGAGACAATCAGCAGGAAATCAATCAAAGTGCCCAAAATGTGGGAAACACGCCCAACATTCATGGAACCAAGGGAAATGTCCGGCACAGGGTTCCACATGTTCATACTGTCACAAACCAAACCACTGGGCAGCAGTGTGTCGCAGCCGTGGCATGAGCTCAGTGAGTGTGGAGTCGGCTGAAGAAGACCCACCAGATGAAGAAATACTGACCATAAGCCTGACACAGGAGGAGGCTCCAGTAGCCACAGTGGCAGTGGACAAATGGGTGGTGAACATATGTATTCTGTCTCAGGAAGTGCAGTTTAGAATAGACACTGGTGCAAAGTGTAACACACTGACCCTAAACAGTTACCAACTGCTCGAGCACCAGGGGGAGCTGAAGCGCTCCAACAGAGTACTGCGCTCCTATTCAAACCACAGGCTGAGACCAGTTGCTGCAGTTGATTTTCCACTGAAATACAAGGACCGCAAAGTCAATGCAGAGCTGGAAATAATGGACATTGCTCAAGAAAACGTGCTCAGTGGTGCTACAGCCGAGGCTTTGGGCCTCATTATTCGACTAAACTCCCTACAGGAAGGTGACATTAACAAGGTGAGCGACACCACACTGACACCAAATGTACCCGTGGGTCTGAGTGATTTTCCAGAATTGGCCCGCACTACAGGGACCTTGCCAGGCAAATACACAATTAAAATTGATCCAGACGCAAAGGGCGTTGTACATCCAGTACGCCGGCAACCAGCAGCACTCAGGGAGAAAATACGGGACAAGCTGGCCGAAATGGTGCAGGATGGTCACATTACAAAGGTGGACCAGCCCACAGAATGGGTCAGTTCCATGGTGGTCGTCACACGCAAGGACAAGATAAGAATCTGCATTGATCCAAGTGACCTGAACAAAGCGATCAAGAGAGAACATCACCCTATGCGCACCATAGAAGAAGTGGTCTCCACCATACCAGGTGCAAAAGTGTTTTCCGTCTTAGACGCCAAGTCAGGGTTCCTGCAAATAGAGCTAGATGAAGCATCATCCTTTCTCACGACCTTCAACACTCCTATGGGGAGGTACAGGTGGCTGAGGCTGCCCTTCGGGGTCAAATGCGCACCCGAAATATTCCAGCGCATCATGGACCAGATGCTAGAAGGAATTAATGGAGCCACGGGCGTTATGGATGACATTCTGATAGCCGCGCCCACGATGGAGGAACATGACGCAATACTCCGCAAAGTGGTTGAGAGAGCCACAAGCTACAACTTGAAGCTTAATTTTGATAAGTGTCACATTCGTCAGGCAGCCGTGCCTTATGTGGGCCACCTCATCACCTCAGATGGTCTGAAGCCAGACCCGGCGAAAACTGAAGCAGTGAGGTGTATGCCGCCACCAACAGACAAGGATGGTGTCCGCCGTTTTCTGGGTTTCGTAACATACCTGTCAAAATTCATTCCGAACCTGAGCGAAGTGGACGCTCCACTGCGTCAGCTGCTGAAGAGCGACGTCGAGTTCAGATGGCAGCCAGCACAACAACAAGCATTTGACAGACTGAAGCAGCTATGCTCACACCCTCCAGTTCTGAAGTACTATGACGCAACCAAACCTGTAGAGATATACAGCGATGCTAGCAGCATGGGGCTGGGAGCAGTTTTACTGCAGGACGATCAGCCTGTCGCCTTCTCATCCAGATCGCTGACCGATGCAGAGACGCGCTATGCGCAAATTGAGAAGGAGATGCTCTCCATTGTTCACGCTTGCATTAAGTTTCATCATTACATATTTGGGAAACATGTCACAGTATACAATGACCACAAGCCGCTGGAGGATATCTACATGAAGCCACTGCTGTCTACTCCTATGCGTATCCAGAGAATGCGCCTCCGATTGCAATGGTACGACATCACAGTCAAGTACAGAAGAGGAAAAGACATGGAGCTGCCTGACACCTTGTCCAGAGCACAACTGAAGGACAGCTCACCGGAGGCGGGCAGCCTAGACTGTGTCTCCATGCTGAACTTTGTGTCGGTGAGTGAGCATAAATACACTGAACTGCAAGAGCGCTCTAAAGAGGAGTTAAGCCTTCTCCAGCAGACAGTCCAGCAAGGTTGGCCAGACAACCGAAGAGAAGTGCCCGGTCCAGTCCAACCATATTGGGACTCAAGAAGCCAACTAGCTGTATCTGATGGTATAGTGTACAAGGGCATGCGCATTGTGGTGCCTCCCACTATGCAAGCAGACATGCTGAAACTCATACACCAGTCTCATCTAGGGATGGTGAAAAGCAAGCAGCGAGCCCGTGAAGTGCTATATTGGCCAGGCATGAGTGCCGAAATTGAAAATATGGTCAGAAATTGTGCTAAGTGTGCTGAGATCCAGAACAGACTTCCCAGAGAGCCACTCAAGCCTACAGACACACCAGAGCTGCCATTCGAGGAGGTGGCCTCAGATCTGTTCGAGTTTGAAGACAAACATTACATACTGTTGGTGGACTACTACTCAAAGTACATTGAAGTGGATAAACTGAAAGACCTGCGCAGCAGAACCATAATTGAGTCTCTGAAGGCTCAGTTCGCCAGGCACGGCATTTCATCCGTTCTCCGAACAGATGGTGGGCCCCAATATTCCTCAGAGGAATTCAAAGAGTTCTGTAAGAGTTACGGCATACTGCACAAGACATCATCGCCACACACGCCGCACTCTAATGGTGAAGCAGAACGTGCAGTGCAGACAGTCAAGAGACTTTGGAGTAAGGCCCCAGACAAGCACCTTGCCCTGCTGGATTACAGAACCACTCCACTAGAGTCTGTAGGCCTGTCGCCAGCTCAACTGCTCATGGGCAGAAGGCCTCGCAATAACCTGCCTGCTGCTCGTGTGCTACTCACGCCCATGGCCTATGACACCCTAAAAGTCAAGCGCCTGCTCGACAAGACCAAGGACGCACAGAAGTTCTACTATGACCGCAAGCGAGCGGCCAATCCCCGCGCTGCCCTACAGCCTGGAGAGGATGTCCGACTGCAGCCGTATCCTGGACATCGCAGATGGACCCCAGGGGTCATACTTCGTCCGCACAGCGCTCCACGCTCTTATATAGTGGAGAGTGGGGGCAAGGAGTTCCGCCGCACCAGTCAACACATTCGCACCAGCACTCCATCAGCTAACCGGTCACACCCTGAGATGCTCGACGAGCCGTGGACCGAGCTACCCGATCCAGTTTCGCCGTTACCACCTCCTGACCGTCCAGAACTGCGCCCTTCGCCACGAGGGGCACCTCCGAGGTCACCACAAGCTTCGCCACGTGATGAGCCATCGAGGTCTGGGCGAGCCCTGCCAGGGCCAACCAGGTGAACTGTATACAACCAAGCGGGGCAGACTTGTGAAACCCCCTGATAGACTTGATTTGTAATTTTGATATATATATAACTGAAGTCATTTGCCAGTCAGGGACAGGCATGGTAAAGATGCCTCCTGGAAGTGATGTGCTAGTAACCTCTCCTTCCAAGTTAGTATGACTTCAGCTATGTTATGTTATGTTGTTGAACACAGGACGTTATGAGGCTGACAGACTATTTACATTTATTGTTTATCTGTTGTCGTTCTTATAAATATAAGCTACGGTTTAAAAAAAAAAAGAAGAAGCCAGTTGTTGATAAGCTATGCAACACAATTATATTGCACTAATAGACTTCTTTGCTGAAGAAGGGAGATGTAATGTATTGTGAAGGCTTTGCCTTTTGCTTTAAGGCTCCCGTAGCCATTCAGTTTGTCCCTCAGTGTTTGCCATACCTGTCAGTACAGTTCCGCGCTCGCGCCAATAAACACAACTACAGTATTATCTGACATGCTTGTGGACCTCTGTGATTTCACACATTATATAAGTATATTACAACACACACCGTACAGTGTACCCAAAGAAAATACCCCCCACCTCCCTTTCATAACTTAACGTTTGTGTCTCTTTTAGGGGATCGTCAAACTCCTTCCCGTCGCCCTTCTTCATTTCCGCTCTCTGCCAATTTCCATCCCTCCTTCCTTCTCCGCGCTCACATTTCTTCCTGTTTTGTTTGCGAACGACAACAATGGAACTTCCAGGGACCCGCCAAAGGGGTGACATTGTTATCGACTGATGCGACGGGCGGGCGCGCGACTACTGCTGTTTATTTTTGATTGACACCCTCCATCGGTGATGTATGAAAAGGAAGAGAAAAAATATATATGAATATTTACACTATTAGTATTAGTCATGGTAGAAATTCAAGTCACATCACATACAATGGCGCTTAAACAATCCTTGATCTATAAACAGACTGGAGACCACGGCTCTTGATTGGCTGGGGGAGTGATTGACAGTTGCGCGGAGGGGAACCTTTGAACGGCAAACTCAAAGGAAAGAAGGGGAAGCGTGTTTGTGCCGGTCCCAAGGGGAGGAGAAGCCTGCATGGCTTTCACACATGCGCGCGCGCGCACACGCGCACACACACACACACACACACACACACATGCACACACACACACACACACACACACACACACACACACATACACACACACACACACATAAACCCTCACACACACGTGCGTGCGTACACACACACATGCAAGCAGTGTGGCGTTGCTCTACTTTGGGCAGCTCGACATGAAAGCATCCAGCGATGCACCCTGCCGTTTGAGACGACGAGCCGCGTGTGTGTCGCTGTAACGGAACGTGTGTTGTGTTGTGTGTGTGTGTGTGTGTGTGTGTGTGTGTGTGTGTGTGGTGTGTGTGTGTGTGTGTGTGTGTGTGTGTGTGTGTGTGTGTGTGTGCAGGGAAGGATTATCCAACGGGCATGTTGGGCCCAGGCCCAGGGGCCTCTAAGCTAGGGGGGACCATGAGCTTGAATGTCCGCGTGATCGCTAATAGGTACAAGCTCAGGCGCCCACCCAAAAAAAGGCGTAAAAGTGATAATAATGGTGCACACGGTCCTTATTAACAATGGATTTACTAAATTTGTGTCACTAAAATAGCCCAAAATGTCCTAAACCTAAACCATCCTGCCGCCGCGCCGGGCAGAAAGATCCTCCGGTGTAGGGGGGCCCTTTGGCTGGTGGTGGCCCAGGGGCCCTTAATTTCATAATCCGCCTGTGTGTGTGTGTGTGTGTGTGTGTGTGTGGCGTGTGCGTGTGCGTGTGTGTGTGTGTGTGTGTGCGTGTGCGTGTGTGTGTGTGTAGACCAGCAGGGCCGGACCTAGGCACATGGGTATGGGGGGGATGCTCCCCTAAATGCCTGTAGACTACACCACTAAAACCAAATGTTAAAGATATTTCAAATGAAAGTGCTTATATTTAAAATGATTCGAAACACTACGCTGCTGTGCTATCTAGCTGCAATTGTCGCACCTCTAAACTAACACATTTCATCATTCAAGACAGAAAAATGTCTGAATGAGACTGCTTTATTCTTACTATATTCTGTATAGTCCTGTATATAAAATATAGAAAATAGAAGATTTTGCCTTTCTCTTTACCTATCTCTTCTGACGTCCGATACCTTCTTTCTTTTCAGACAGAGTACAACAAGTACAAGTAGGCTACTTAATTTGGTTTGGGGCAGGAGAAATTGGTATGGGTCACTTCATGTGTCACCTCACGTCACAGGCGATGAAGCCGCACCCATACTATTTTCAGTTACAGGACTTTTATTAGGCAAGTGAGAATCAATAATAACATCAGTTGTTGTTAAAGTTGCAACAGACACGCAGCATGCATAAAGCTAAAGGTCTGACTCAGAGAGTTTTCTGTTTTGAATGATGAAATGCTGTTGGTTTAGTGGTGACACAGCTGTAGTTAGTTAGTAGCAGTAGTATTGTTTCAAATCATTTTAAATATAAGCACATTCATTTGAAATAAAATTTGGGTTGTTTTGCATGCCATCATGTTTGGTGGGGCACTCAGGGGGGCATTTTAGAGGGGCATTGCCCCCCTATGCATAGATCCGCCCCTGTCCCTTTCTCTTTTCCTCTCACTTCTCCCAGTCTCTCTCCCTTTCTCCACCCCCCCACCCGACCCTCTCTAGTGTTGTTTTTTGCAGGCATGTTTTAGATGTAGTCAGTTTTGCCTTTTGGACAAAATGCTTATTTGTTTTAGTCACATTTTAGTGTGAGCATTTTTTAGACAAAAATGCTCGAATTAGTCTCAGTCACTGTTCTATCCTTGATTGTTTTGGACTAGTTTTGGCCACTGAAAACTCAAAGAGGTTTTTAGTCAGCGGAAACTCAAAAACTTCTCATTTTAGCAAAAGAAATGAAATGAAACAAATGCATCCAAGCTAATTTAAGGTAAGGCGCAGCCAGTGTTCCAAGCCTAGTCCCGGTTGCTGATTTTCCTCACAAAAGCCTTAGCCTTTTGGATGAAATGCTTATTTGTTTCACTCACATTTTAAGTCATTTCTATTCATGATAGTAGTCTAGTTTTAGTGGACAATGGACATCCTGTAAAAGCTATTCTTAACTCGTCAGTGTTAGCCTTAGTCTAGCCTCGACACCCAGGCTTTCATTTTCGTTCCGCCTTGCGCGAAAACGGAAAGCCTGGACTAACGCGCGTTGGAAAGTGGCCTTGAGGGGCGTGTCAACCTTCCGGGGTGGGCGTCGCTCTAAATGATGTGACGTAGAACAGCAGTGGACGGGCGTGGGAGGGGCCGGAGATGACGACACGTTAGTGAGATCAAATCAGAGCGCAGCACTTCCGCCGTGTGGATCCCACGACACCCCCGCCCCCCAAGGCCAAAATCATTGAGGGCTAGACCAGGCTAGCCTTAGTCCTGACTGGAGCCTTATAGTAGTGGAGTTGCGATATTCATGTGCCCGAAACGATAGTGGAGCAGCCTGGTCACTTGGTTCGTCATGTGACTATACAGAGCCGCTGTGGGTCCTAACTGCAGTTGGAAATACATTGTTTTCAATGAGAGCGGTGCAAATACATATGCAAAACGACACAGTCACGACTATACAGTCTCTGTAATGTTTGTGTTGTACCATTATTAAAGGAGCGACTAAAATAAATCATTAAAGCTGGACTATTTCTGCCTGCTCCTAGAATGAGACACTAGCATTCTGCTCCCAATTAAGTGCCATTCATTTCATTTAGTTCCGGTTTTGAACGTAGACCCATAGGGCTCCTCCATGCTCCTACAGAAGCGCGAGTGCCTGTAGGGACATAGGAGTGAACGGGAATATCGCAACTCTCCCACCATAAGGCTCTGATCCTAACCCAAGAGGTGCTGATGAAGTCATTTTTTGTTATAGCCAGTCTTGACAACACCGGCCCCTCTCTCTACCTTTTTCCACCATACCCCTATACGCCTCGCTATTATCTCTCTGCCCCCCCCCCCCCCCCCCCCCCTTCCCCCCCCCCCCCCCCCCCCCCCCCCCCCCCCTTCTCTCAATCAAATTCATGTCCATATACATCCACTAAAACAAATCACGCCAATAAAAGCTCTGTGGTTTGTTCCTCTTGTTTCCCCCCATTCGGTATTATTTTATTTATTTTTATTCCCTATTAAAAAAAAAACAAATCGGATTAACATTTCGATAAGTTATATAAAACAATATGCGATGCTGTCAATCCCGGCTGGTTCAATCATCATTGCAGCATAGTGCATATCGCCTGACTCATCATTCTTTCAAAAGTATTATGTTGGGAGACGACGGAATGTGAACTTATTGTCGTAACAAATGATGGAGGGATGGGGGGCTCGGCCAGGGGCGGATGTAACATTTCCCGATTGGGGAGAAAATGGTATGGGGCGGCTTCATTGGCTTCATGAAGCCGCACCCGTACCATTTTCGGTTACAGGACTTTTATAAGTCGTGTTTGATGGGACAAACTGGGCATTTAGGGGTACATTGCCCCCCCCGCCCCACTCCCCATGCCATGCCTAGATCCGCGACATTGGTTGGACCGTATAGGAGAGAAAAAGAACGCTGAGGGTATACTGCGAGTGGGGTTTAAACCAACACCCAGGCTTTTTAGGGTGTACATGGAAACATGGAAGCACTACTGTGCCCTTGACTATACCCCCTTGCTGAAAATAAGTCTTAGCCAATTAAACAACGTCTTACACACACACACACACACACACACACACACACACACACACACACACACACACACACACACACACACACACACACACACGTCCCCAGCTCATGGGACTAAACCTCATTAACTGCGCTGAGACATAGCCTCTCTCTTTAATCAATCCTTTTCTAAGACCGCACGCACGCACGCACGCGGAGTAACGCCGGTGACAATAATACTGCGCAAGCTGGCACGCACACACACACACACACACACACACACACACACACACACACACACACACACACACACACACACACACACACACTCTCGCGTACGTGCACACATATCACCAAATGCATGTTGGAGGGGTGGTGGGGGTGGTGGGGGTGGTTTGGAGTCAGAGAGAGAGCGGAGAGACGGTAAAATTAATTTGCCACCGCCGGAATACGCCGCGACGGGTGGCGTGACTGTTAACAAATGCGACCTTCATAAATTAGTCGCAACCGGTGAAAGCGATGGAGCGTTTTACTGCCGGTCGTGACCATCGAGCCAAAGAGCCGCGACCGTTCTTCACCGGTCAAAGTTACCTCTAACCGTGAGCTCAGTAAAACCGACGCCTATAACCTTAACTCCTGACTGTTGGGGGCCAACGGTCGTGGCCGCTGTGCCATCGGTCACGACCGTTGTGCCCCTGTTCGCGACGGTCGGGGGCCACCCGTCGCGAGTTATGCCTCGGTCGCAAAATGATTTTGCGGAAGTTGGAAAAAATAAATCGGTTGCGACCGTTGGCCCACCTGTCGCGACATATGCCGTGGCCGCAAAATTGAATTTACTCCTCCTGGACAGAGAGAGAGAGAGAGAGAGAGAAAGAGAGAGAGAGAGAAAGGTGTGTGTGTGTGTGTGTGTGTGTGTGTGTGTGTGTGTGTGTGTGTGTGTGTGTGTGTGTGTGTGTGTGTGTGTGTGTGTGTGTGTGTGTGTGTGTGTGTGCGTGTGTATGCATTGTGTGCGCACGTCACTCGGATGCATCCGTGCATGGTTTCCCAGAGAGACAGAGAGAGAGGGAAAAAACATGGTCATTTGCCAGGGTGATTCAACTCTAAAACGGACTAATTGCATCGACAAAGCCACTTTGTTTTGGTGCAGGATAAAATGTGAATGATTTAGCATATTATTATTATGCCTCTGAAATATTAACCAACCCCAGGGGACCGTATATCTGCTCTCTCTCTCTCTCTCCCTCTCTCTCTCTTTTTTTTTTAAATATATGCAAATTATTTTATTTTGGTTTGGTTTGTTTCCAGTGACTTTTGTTGAATTGTGTATGTGGATAATTAAATGAGTGCAGCATGCAGATGTAGAATCGGGAAGCGGCGGCCGTGTGTGTGTGTGCCTACGTGACGACGTTCCTCCAGATTAGCATACAAATTAGCGCCGTTGCACCTCGACTGCTAATCGACTCAACTTTTTTTTTTTTTTTTGCTTCATCCTTGACCTATTTGAAACATCCCCCTGGCGTCTGGCCTTGGAGTGGAAATGTAAACACTGTTCGCTGGGCTTTTTAATTGATAAAAAACAACATTTGATATTGTCCTTTTTCATAACGAACATCCTTACCTCTTCCCTGCCGCGCGGGTCTTGCTGAAAAAAGCCTACTTCCGTTTTTTTCCCCTTCTTGCTAATATCCGCCAAACTGTCAGCAATTGTCCTGTTAACCTATTGTAGCATATTTTATTATTTTCCAATACTTAGACTAAAACTGTCTTCAACTATTATAGTCGTCTGATACTAAATGCACTATAAATAGTTATAAGAATTTTTCGATGAACAATTGATGATTTATTTACTTAATTTAACCCCAAAATCAGCAAGCAAAACAACAACGTTTCAACGTCAAGTGTACCGTAATTTTTAAAATTATTTTTATTTGGGCACCCCCTCCATTTCTTTAAGTTCTCTATGCCTGGTGTGTGATGATGGCTGAACTGAAGCCACACCCACAGCTGTAGTTGTATGATAAAGGGGGAGGGGTTAAGGGGATGTCACTACATTATTTATTTTAAATTATGGCACTACATCTTTAAACCTGACCCGTGGCTCCCCACATGCATGGCTCTCTGTGAGGGAAGGGTTTAGGGTTTGGGTTTAGGAGTTGTTAACTTTATTTGCAGTTGATTTATTTCCAAAAAGGTGTTCCAGTTGTTATTTTGTGTAAAAAAAAAAAAAAAAAAAAAAAAAGGCTTTTGTACCTTTATTTGTGGGCGATTTATTTCCCCAAAAAAGTTCTCTAGTTGTTGTTTTGTGTGGAAAAAACCTCCATATTGGCCGTTTCCCCTATCCAACCATAAGCTTAGAATGGGGCTATGGGACGTTGCCTCAAATTCACCCATTGACATCGCTCCTAAATGTATTTTTTGTTATATATTCTCTCTCTCCACCATATCAATAGCATGTTGACATTCACACTTCCACTTTTGGTCCAGCTGTGATTCAGCCGTCTCAAGAGGCAGGGGGGAGGCACATGGTTTACGGCTGAACCACTGCTGAAACGAAAGTGAAGCACACTACTGACATGGTGGAGAGAGAATATATAGAGGGAAATTGGCATTTTGGAGGGATGGAAATAGGTGAATTTGAACAAGATCCCGTAGCCTCATTCTAAGCTTGTGGTGGGGTAGGAGAAAACGGCCAATAAGGAGTTTTTCTATTCCACAAAACAACAACTGGAAAACGTATTTTTTGGAAATTAATCGCATTGCAAATAAAGGTACGAAAGTCTTCCGGGGTGGAATTCTCCTTTAACCCATTTCGTCTTGACATTGTAGATTCTACAAAACATTCGCTCTGAAAGAACATGCTGATTGATTTGTTGCTGCATTCTCCCCCAAAATAGCAGGCGTTCACGGCTGCTATTTTGTAATGAAAGTTACAACTCCACAAGTACAGCACAGAATGGTTTAAAGGGGAATTCCACCCATTTTCAACATTTTTTCTGAGAGCGTACAAATGCAACCAAATGAACCCTAACGGGTTCATTTGGTTCATTTGGTTCCATTGTACGCACCATTAACATGGTGAAAATACATCTTGATGACGTCATCAAGATGTTTCACCATGTTAGTGGTTTTCTTCAGACCTCCATTTCTAGGAAACACAGAATGGGGAAAACGTTTTTATCATGTCCACCCAGCAAGTCCAAGGTATACTAATGACATATTAGAATGTTGAAAATGGGTGGAATTACCCTTTCAAATGCTTCAATCTGGTGCACTTTGCGATCATTTTTTTTTTTATAATAACAATAAAAATAAAACCTTATTAATGCAAGCTTTTAGCTTTGGGCCCCCCTAAGATTGTATCTTTTCCCCACCTATCGACGCCACTGGACCAAACACCTGGAAGTGTTAGCAGTGTGTGTGTGTATATACATACGGTATACCTCCTGGATGAACCAGGTCCAATCATCTCCGAGTCCACAGGAGGTGAAGGTTCTTTTCTGATGAGGTAGTCGAGCTGGAAAACGGTGGATTCGCAGAAAGCCAGGCGTTCGTTCGCGGCTCTGTCTTACTTCACTGATTGCCTCGTGAATCCCTGATGGGTTCCGCTTCGTACATAATCATTTCCCTAACACAGGATAATTTGATTCTATTACTCCCAACAACAGCGCAAACAAATTGCCTGCCTAATTTATTGTGCCAATAATACTAGCAAAAGCAGATGTGGTAATGGTGCTGCGTGCAAGGCGGCATCGCTCCAACCTTCTCCCCCAGCATTTATACGTATATGGAGAGCGACCAAAATGGATATAATCATTACAGCACATTTATGAATACCCAGACCTCCGCACGTATAATATGGCCAATGTTTACTCTTGGAGCATTTTTCCGTGTCCAAACATTGGTTAATTACGGGTCTGAGCAAATTGTACGTTCCTCGGTGAACCCTTGTGATTCCCGCACCCACACACACACACGCACACACATACATACACACAGCTCTGCTGCGAGTCTTTTTCTTTTTTTTAAAAAAAGCACACTTCCCTCTGTCCAACTTCTTTTCTTTTTTTTCCAGCAGCTTCTCTCGCTTATCAGGGTGACTTCCTTTGAAAGAAAGGTCAAGACTCAAACGGCATCTGCGTGTATCTGCACGGCCATATTGGCTTTCCCAATGCACTGTATGTCAAACGCGCCGCCTCACCAACAACAGAGAAGGGTGCAACTAGTAATAGTATTACTTTTTTCCGAGTACCGGTATAGAATAACGAAATTACGTCCTACGAAACAGTAATACCAATACACATGGCCTCACCAACAACAGAGAAGGGTGTAACTAGTAATTACTTTTCTCTGTAAAATAATGAAATTACATCTTACAAAACAGTAAGACTATTACAGATACCTCCAGGGGCGGATCTAGGCATGGGCATGTAATGCCCCCCTAAATGCCCTGACTGCCCTACCAAACATGGCACGGCACGGAAACAACCCAAATTTCAAGTGCTTATGATTAAAATGATTTGAAACACTATGCTACTAATTAACTACAGTTGTTGTGCCACTAAACCAACAGCATTTCATCAGTGAAACCATCACATCACGTGTCTGTTGCAACTTCAACAACAACTGATGTTGTTATCGATGCTTTAATTGACTAATACCTATAGTCCTGTAACCGAAAAATGGTATGGGGGCGGCTTCATCACCCGTGGCGCGAAGCGACCTGGGCGATGAGTTCAAGTAATTACTTATTACTTATTACTTGAACTCTTGAGCTCAAGTAATAAGTAATGTAATATTATTACTCTTCTAAAGGGCTATAGGTAATGTATTTCTTTCCTAAGTGATATTGCCCAACACTGGATACATTGTAAAATTGTAACCAGTAACATAGTCCTGGTTACAAATTTAGTAAATTAGTAGTAAGTAAAGTAACCGATTACTTTCAGTTATTTGCGGATTAACTTTCAAGCAAAAATAATAAAATAAGTTTTACCATTGATAACCAGACAAGAATGTTGAGCTGTGCTTCAGTGCAACTGATTATTTTACTGCTGGGTATTTCAACCTATTTGGAACCCTTTGTAATTGATAAAGAGAATGTAAACTACCATGTAACCCCTGTTAACAATATCCCTGCTACTGTAATCCACATTACACATTTTAAAATGTACTCTGAGATGTCACAATGTATCTGATTATGTAACCCTGTTACATGTAATCCGCTAGGTCCCAATGAGTCTGTCAGTCTGTCCAGGAGCCTATCCCCCACAGGTAGGCGGGGCATATGAAGGTTGAAATGCAGCCGAGGATTCTGATTAGTTTGCGTGCGTTTGAACACCATCCAATCAGAAATAACACTAGAGAAATGTAAGTCAAGAAGGCTCTGGCCAGACTGATTTGCGAAGTGACAGTTCAGATGTGCGGAACGCAGCGAATCTGGATGGAAACCAGGCTACAATTACTCTGCTCACCAGGGGCGGATGTAACACGTCCCAAATGGGGGGGGGGGGGGGGGGGGGGGGGGGGGGGAAGAGAAAATGGTATGGGGGCGGCTTCATTGCCCGTGTCGCCCCCATACTATTTTCAATCACAGGACTTTTATTACGCAAGTAAAGCAGTTGTTGTAGATAATAACATCAGTTGTTGTTGAAGTTGCAACAGACACGCAGCATGCATAAAGCTAAAGGTCTGACTCAGAGAGTTTTCTGTTTTCAATGATGAAATGCTGTTGGTTTAGTGGTGCCACTTCCATAGTTAGTAGCAGTAGTAGTGTTTCAAATCTATTTAAATATAATCACTTTAATTTTGATATATCTTGGGTTGTTTTGCACGTGCCATCATGTTTGGTGGGGCAGTCAGGGCATTTAGGGGGGCAACGCCCCCCCCCCATGCCCATGCCTAGATCCGCCCCTGCTGTCCCCTGCAACAACTCTGTTCCGCATGCCCTCTATGGTGACACACACACACACACACACACACACACACACACACACACACACACACACACACACACACACACACACACACACACACACACACACACGCTCTGTCCCATTTCTTCCATTGCCTCGGGTCTTTTTTGACACCTCTGGCATGTTAATGGGCCAGTCAGAGACACTGTCCTTGAGAATCTCACTTTGGCTCATTTTCATACCCCCCCCCCCCCCCCCCCCCCCCCCCTCCCCTCTGCTACATGCTTACAGCTCCAGATGTTTTGCTCCGTTTTTTTTTACTCTCTGTAATTGCTAATTCAATCTGGTTGTAAAGGAGCAGATGCTCTGAGGACTATAGAGTGGTATACCTGCGTGTGCGTGCGTGCGTGCGTGCGTGTGTGTGCGTGCGTGCGTGCGTGTATGTGCGGTTTGCGATCGTGCGCGCGGCCCCTCTCTTTCTCCCGTAGCTCCAATGCAACAGGATTTACTGTAACACCTCGGGGTCATAAACATAAGCCTTTCACAATTACTCCCAGCCGATTTCCTCATGTAGCGGAAGGGGGGGTGCGACAGCAATTTGAACTTGCATAGCATTGCACATTGACACATTACCTTCCATTATGCATTGAATAGCTGTCAGGCCCTGAATCACTGTGAGGCTGAGGCTTGCTGGATTCGTTTTGCGCACCGACGTGAACGGGGCTTTTTTTTTTGCTTCAGAGCCGCTCAAAAACCGCAGTAAACGGTTAAAAAAATCCCGAGTGCAAATGTAACTCAACGCATGTGAGCGAGTCTACGAATGGAAACGTGTTGGTCGCAGGGGGAAAAACCTCACATGCGTACACGCGTGGCCCGAAAACCGTTGCTTCAAATGGAAATCAAATAAAAGAAGTAGAAGCACAACTGGCCTCATACCGGTGTCAAATATACTGTATACCATAAAGAAGAGGAAAATGGGAGCCAGTGCCTTGGCTTGGCACCAGGGGTGGACTGACAGTCTGGCATACAGGGCATTTTCCCGGTGGGCCGACCCCCCCCGGGGGCCGTTAATGTAGTGTTTAATTAAAAAAAAAAAATCTGCACAAAACCGGTCCACGAATCAGTGCTGGCGGCCCTCTGTCCTCTTCAAATGAGACTGCCTATTGCAGGGTTTTTATAGTTAACTAAAACTAACTAACTAATTTTAGTTAGCCCGAGCCCAGAGCCCCTTATGTCTTAAATTCTCATGGGGGCTCAGGCCCCGGAGCCCCCACAAAGATTCAGAGGGCCGCTCTGAGGGCCGCTCTGAGACAAAATTGCCCGGTACGTTTTGAGCTCCCAGTCCATCCCTGCTTGGCACTCAGCATCAATAAGGAGTTGGATTGGGGAGGGTAAGTCCCTGTGATGTGCTGTAGCCTCATGTCCAGGGGGTGTACTTCAGACTATTTAAGCTCACATTGAGGTAATTAAGAGATCTCTATAAGTATCTCTTTAAGAGATCTATCTCTGGTTGTTCTCTCTGCTCGCGCACAAGTAGGGCATGGGGTAGCAGGAAGGCTTGGCCCAAATGAAACCCGGCCTTGAGTAATAGACAGAGTTATGCTGTCGCAAACTCTGTTCACTTCATGGGATCAGTCCAATAGCGGCTTTATCGTCAAGTTGTGTTTCACCATGTTAATGATTTTTCTTTTAGGACCTATTTTTTCTGAGAGTGTACCAATGTGAACCAAATGGACCCACTAGGGTCCATTTGGTTCACATTGGTACACTCTCAGGATTTTTTTTGGAAATGTTCCTCTTTTGTCCCTCTTTCCAGCTGCAACAACCCTCCCTAGAGCTCAGTTTTCTGAGCCCTCAATGTCGCAACATTTCGTGTGGTCCGAGCATTATTTGGGCTGAGCCTACATGTATTCGGCCAGGGTCTACTAGGGAGTATCCTAGCAAAGAATTTCCATTCCAAACGTCTGTGGCCTGACTTCGTGGAATGATCTCGAAAACTCTCGAGAACATCTTTTATTGTGATTGCTCTGTAATTTTGTTATTTTATCTTGATTGTTCTGTATCTTGTTGGACGTATTTGAGTTGTAATGAATGTTTTTGAGTGTATGTTGTGTATTGTAAGCTCGGCTGCATTGAAAATGAGGGTTTGCCCTCAACTGTACTTCCGAGGATAAAGGTGATGATAGAAGGGCAGTGTGTACAAAAGGCCAGAAACTTAATATTGATTCCTCCTTAGCTACAAGCTCAAAACTTGTCACTTTCATTTTGAGCCTCTATTATCTACTCTTTTGAATACTTCTGTGTGTTGCTATTTAACGCTATATAATAGGGCAGTGGTTTTCAACCATGCTCCCCGGCTAAATGATGGAAAGTTGTTTAACCAGATATAACTCTGTGACCAAGGTTTCATTTTACACTCTCAAGAGTTAACTTCACCATGTGAATTAACCCAAGTCTATACATGTAGAAGATGAATGGTCATTTTGATCTTTATGTAATGTTTGACTGTTTTGTTTCCCAAATCCAGCCTGGAATTGTGGTACAAAAGCACAAGAAATCTTTAGTTTTGGGGGTCTGTGGGGCTAAAATGTCATCAAATGGTGGTCTGTGCAGGCTCAAATTCTGAATAAATAGCGGGCCGTGGCATCAAAAATGTTGACAACCACTGTAATGGGGCATTATTTTACGACAGGGGTTTTCAACAGGTGGTCCGGTGGTCCAGTGGTCCCTGAGAGGGTTCCAGGTGGTCCCCAGCTAAGTTGGTTAACCAGATGTAACTCTTGAGAACGTAAAAATGAAACCAAATGGACCTTTGCAGGTCCATTTGGTTTCATTTTTACACTCTCAAGAGTTAACATATTCATCATCTGAATTAGCCTAAGTCTACGCAACTAGAAGATGGACAAACGCAAAAAGAAATCTTAAGTTTTGGGGTCTGTGGGGCTAAAATGTGCTCAAATCGTGGTCCGTGGCTCAAATTCTGAATAAATGGTGGGCCCTGGCATCAAAAAGGTTGAAAACCCCTGTTTTACGAGAACAAGAGCACATTAAAAAAAATAAAAAGCTGAAATGTGGAGAAGGTTTCTGGCCAAAGAGCGAGGAGTTACAATAACACTCCACGTTTCACAGCGTGTGGAGGGAACCTACACCCCTCCCTTCCCTTTTTTATCATCCCGCTATCCCCTTTTCTCACCAGGGAAAGTGGCAGTCCAGTCCTGCGTAGAGAGAAAAATAAACAGGCTGGTTATCCGCAGGAATGCGAACGCTACTTGGGTCCCATTAGGAACATCTGTGCGTGTGGTTTGGGATCACAGCGGGTCGTCCGTGGGACTTTGAACATGTGACAAGTGGCCTCATTGTTTTAGCATATTCAATGTCTGCAACATGCGATGCCACAGACGAATGTACACACATGCTGGTGTCCATGTTGGTGCATACCCATGCACATGCACGCACACACGCACACGTTAGCATCTACATTGGTTGCACGCATGCACGCAAACGTGCACACACGCACACACGAGCACACATACACACACACAAGCAGACAAACACAAACATATGCACACACACCACGTATATACTGTATGCACACACACACGCCACACATGCACGCACACACACACACACACACTGGTGTGTGCATACCTGTCTGTGCGTGCCCACACACACCACGCTCTCTCGCTCTCTGTCACTCTCTCTCTCTCACACACACACACGCGCGCACGCACGCACGCACACGCACACACACACACACACACACACACACACACACACACACACACACACACACACACACACACACACACACACACACACACACAGTGGGGACCTGTCATGTGTCATGCAGACAAGGGGTCAGATACTGTGTGATGTGTGTGTGTGTGTGTGTGTGTGGGGGGGGGGGGGGGGGGGGGGGGGTTATATCACTTGGGAACAGAACTAAAAGACCTTTACCGGGGCTTTGAGAAGGCCAACAATAACACACTGAAATATAACAGCAGCGTTAAGGAAAACTCTCACAAGCTGACAAGAGAGCAGATTCCCCCCAACCAACCATACAACTACCATAGAACAGATACCCCCCCAACCATACAACTACCATAGAACAGATACCCCCAACCAACCATACAGCTACCATAGAACAGATACCCCCCCCAACCATACAACTACCATAGAACAGATACCCCCCCCAACCATACAACTACCATAGAACAGATACCCCCCCCAACCATACAGCTACCATAGAACAGAGACCCCCCCCCAACCATACAGCTACCATAGAACAGAGACCCCCCCAACCATACAACTACCATAGAAGAGAGACCCCCCCCAACCATACAACTACCATAGAACAGATACCCCCCCCAACCATACAGCTACCATAGAACAGATACCCCCCCCCAACCATACAGCTACCATAGAACAGATACCCCCCCAACCATACAGCTACCATAGAACAGAGAGACCCCCCCCCAACCAACCATACAACTACCATAGAAGAGAGACCCCCCCCTACCATACAGCTACCATAGAACAGCAGTGCTGTCTCACAGATAGTACTACACTATACACGGAATGCCACCTAGGAATTGCGTGCATACACTGCGAGTTAAAGCAAAAATCCGTGACTACGCACTTGGGCGTGTTTTTTCCACAAACCGGAAGTGGCTGGTTGGGGATGGGGCAGTTTTTTCCACAAACCGGAAGTGGCTGGTTGGGGGTGGGGCAATTTGGGTTTTGTAATATTTACCATTCTGTCCCTAACATGTCGCAACTCGGATGCGGCTCAGCGCGGCAATTCGCTCGGCTAGCGCCTCGCTCAGTGGCGCTTCACAATGCTCATGGTCGGCAGAGACGGCGCCGCTCCGTCATTTTCAGTGGAAAGACGAATATGCACGGATTTATTGTAAGCGAATATTCACGGATTTTTGCCTATTCTTGGCGAGTATTCACGTAATGGGCCCCGTGCCATAACGTGCATATTCGCCTAAACCTCATGAGACTGGGTGGAGAACAAAGAGACCCCCCCAACCAACCATACAACTACCATAGAAGAGAGAGCTGCAGGGCATAGGGCTTTTTTCCAGACCCCCCTAGCACCAAAATTAGTGAAAAACTCCTGGCGGAAAATCTAGTGCTTTTTTTGCTGGTGAGTGAGTGGGGCGAAATTGGTTGACAGGCGCCAGAGATAAAACCCTCGTTTCCTCCTATGATAGAGTCCTCCTTAATTCCTTCCTAGAAAGGGCCATTGGTAACCAAATGGACCCTTATAGATCTGCAACTCTTGAGACCGCAAAATAAAACCAAATGGACCTGTATTTAAACATCTGAATTACCTAATTTTCAAGAATTGACACATTTAGAAAATCTAGAAGAATTGCTATATTTTGACCAACATTTTGCCAGATATTTCTCCTAAATTAGTCCGAGAGACTAAAATCAACATCAAATGGTAGTCCGTGGCTAAAATGCAGAATAAATAGTGGGCCCTGGTATGAAAATGGTTGAAAACCAAACTAGCGCATTCTAGTGCATTTTGGATTCTGGCAGTTGGCAACACTGGGGCAGGGCCCCCCTCCTACCAGACAATTGCACAAGTCCCTCCGAGCCGAGTCTCAAGCAAGCGCAAGTCATTTGGTCCCAAGTCTCAAGCAAGTCAAGTTTTTTTAGGTTGTGGGCGAGTCAAGTCGAGTCGAGTCCACACAGTTGGGCGAGTCAAGTCGAGTCAAGTCGCATGGTTGTTTCGAGTCGCGTCGAGTCACAATGTTTTCAAGTCGAGTCACTGGTTTTCAAGTCAAGTCACAGGTTACAACTTCCTACGGTCAAATGTAAAAAAATATCAGTTTTATCAATTATCAGTTTTGTTGCAGTGTGTAGCTTGAATTATATGAATGAAAGAAAAAATGTATTAATAGAGATGAGAGTTACAGTACAATTGTGCTTGTGTAGCATTTTGTAGAGCAGGCATACCTGCACGCACACGGATCATTAATTTAACATAGTGTTCATTTTTCATCAGGCACTAAGTTAGCTACCTACTCGTGTACTACACGCAGTGTTGCCAACTGCCAAAATCCAAAATGCACTAGTGGCACTTCCCAAAACGCACTACAAGGAGCTAGAGCAGTGTTTTTCAACCCAGCTCACTATAAAAGCACTAGATGAATATCTAGTGAATATCACCTTGAGTTTTTCAATCATTTTGGCGCTAGGGGGGGTCTGGAAAACTAAATATAGTGTCAAATGTGTAAAGTTGGCAACACTGAGTCTATGACTACACGTGCATTTGTTTTGGTGGGATGGAGTCCTTCGGAGAGCAGAGCTGGCGAAATAATAACTGGACTAAATAAAACTATTTAGCGAGAACGTACCGGTGGAAAGGGAAGGAATGAATCCGGAGTGAGTCCGGACCCCCGCAAATAGGTGATCGTGTTAGCTCCCTGACTGGTACATTTGGTTTCATTTGCACACCGTTGCCTCCCGGCAATGGTGACTCGGACGATGACTCGGACGAGTCGCCGAGTCAGGTTGTCTCAAGTCAAGTCCGAGTCTCAAGTATTTTACCTTCAAGTCCAAAGCGAGTCAAGTCACCGCAAAAATGCGACTTGGACTCGACTTGAGCCGAGTCGTAGGACTCAAGTCCAATTGTCTGGCTCCTACCCTTCATACAACAACCAGCCACCATGGACTTCACAACCTCCTCTTGCGGGCACAGAGATGGGCGGAGAAGCTTAAATTCATAGCTAATGTGCAAAACAAAGAACATTGTTTTCTAATGACATTGTAAAAGAGAGCGAGAGAGAGAGAGAGAGAGAGAGAGAGAGAGAGAGAGAGAGAGAGAGAGAGAGAGAGAGAGAGAGAGAGAGAGAAGAAGAAGAAGAAGAAGAAGAAACACAGAGCTTTTTTTTAAAAGAGAGAGCGCGCAGATTGGAAGCACATGTTTGTTGTGGAGGAGGAGGAAGAATAATGGCAGAGTTGTAGAGATGTGGATTCCTTGTGTTTTGTTCTCCTGGACACTTTCCCAAGCTGGAGATGATGTTCCAACCACATTTGTCATGGGAACTTCAGCCATGTAAACACACAGCCCCGACCCCCAGCAGTCTGTCACACGCACGCCCTCACACACGCACTCACACACACGCTCGCTCACACACGCTAGCTCACACACGCACGCTCACACACACACACACACGCTCACACACTTGTGCAGGAGAAGGACAAAAAAGCACAGCGCATTGCGAGTTGGAGAAGTCAGAGTGACCCCTAGTGTTGAAGATAGATCAGTGTCACTTTTTCCCCCCTTTGTAGTACACTTTACATTTTTCAGCTCCCCTCTACAACTGAAAAACTATCAGTAGTATGAACAGTTGTCCGCCTTTGTGCAGGATTGTGCAGGGGACTTTTCAGGTGTCCCACAAATTGAGATTCTGCCCCCCCATTGTGACTGGCAGGCATCCATGCCAAATGGACCCTTACGGGTCCATTTGGTATCATTTTACCCAGTTAAATTGTATATAAACGTCTAAATTACTTAATTTTCAACACATTTAGAAAATGTAGAAGAATTGTTAATTTGACCAATGTGTATTATCCATATTTGTCTTATTATGCAGGGTTCCTTTTAACTGTATCTACACACACTGGCACAACCACCAGATCGATAGTCAAAATTGGACTAAACCAGAATATCAGAAAACGGGGCGGCAGTGGCCCATGGGGTAGAATCACCGGATGGCAACCACAAGGTTGCCGGTTCGATCCCGGGCTTCCGCAGGGTTAGTGTCGAACTGTCCTTGAGCAAGACACTGAACCCCTAATTGCTCCTGATGTGCTAGTAGGTACCTTGCCAATTCACTGTATGAATGTGTATGAATGTGTGTGTGTGAATGGGTGAATGTGATGCACAAGCTATGTAAAACGCCTTCCAAGCAAGATTTACCATTTGCCATTTACCAAAAAAGAAAGAGAGGTACTGGTTACACTGGAAAGAAACTACCCAAAACCAACAAAATGGAATGCTATTTATCTCTAAAAAGAGAGACTATACATTGGCTGAATACCTGAGCATGGTAAAAGACCCAAAACTTAAGAATGCATTGCCCAGATATACAGACTCAGAGCCAAAAAGGCCTTGCCAAAAAGCCTTGCCAAAAAGGCCACCAAAGCAAACCCTGCTTCCAAGGGGAAGATGGACTATGCACCCACTGCGCACAAAATGTGGTACAAACAGAGCTACACTTTCTAACCACCTGCCCACTGTACCAAGAAATCAGTGACACATCACACAGAGTGAGATTAGATTGGAACTATGACCAATGACCAAAAGCTCCCATACTGGCAAGCACAGCAGCAAGATTTGTGAACTGTTGTTGCAAAATGTTGTCCCATTAGGAATACAACCACCATCCTCCCTACTATAGAGATATGGTGACCATATAAGGAGTTTCTCCCTGTTCAAAGTGAGACCCTGGGGTCCAAAAACCCTAGTTTCAGCTTGGGGCTCAGGTGGGAGAAAAGCCTTTCGTCCAATCGTCCACCGAGTGGGGGTGGGCTTTGGTGTGTGTGCTGTTGGCACATACAACAAGTCGTCGTCCCCCCTGTAGAGTGGATGCATGTGCATATCTTGTTACCCGGGAGACTGGAGGGTTTTCCTTATCACTGAACGCTCCTTTAAAAATACATAAATAAAAACAATAAATAAATAACCTCCACACTCTGTTATAACATGTATAAAACAATGCAATGTGACATAAATCTGCTAACAAAATGCTGTACCTCCTCCAACTGAATATACTGTACATTCCCCATTTTCAGCTGTTTTACTGTACTTGTGACACTTGCTTTGGCAATGTAAACATTTTAATTTGAATTCAATTAAAATAATTGAATAAATATAATTAAATAAAGTAGGACAAAATGACCAGAAGTCATTGCAAGGATCAATGCTGGTATATGACGCTGGTATATGAGATTGTTTTTGGGGGGGAATGTTGTGACCCTACAAGGGGAACCACGTGGATATTTTCTGATCCTATATCCAAAAACTTGAATTTCTTCAATTGATTCTTCTGACACTCAACAAGTACGACAAGAAAAGTCATTATTCTCTCTTCTCTGAATATTTCACTCACTGTATTTACACATCACACACACACGCGCGCGCGTCCGCCCGTACAGTACGTGCAGAGACAGCCATCACGGTAAAGAATTGTGAGTTTATAAAGACACGGGGGTTTCAATCAAAGCGCTGATCGAACGCTCTGCTGTCCTCAGCACTCACGTATTCGCAAATACACACACATTGTTGACAGAGAGAGAGAGTGAGTCTCGAAGCAACATCATTTCCCACTTAGGCCCCTCCCTGAGGAGCGTGCCATTCCTAATGCGTGGCAGATAGGTTGATAGCTCTGCTTTCTGACGAGAAGTGCACGTCAATCAACAGCTCGCGTCAACGTCACGGAGGCAAAGTGTTTCTGAAAGATCTTTTTTTACTGAGTGCATTTTCTATCCATCCATTTTCGAGGACACACAAACACACAGACATGCATGCACACACACACACGCACACATGCACACACGCACGCATGCAACCATTTCCATCCCAGCAATCACTTCTCCCAGAGTTCTCTTCTTCGGACATGTAACAGTAATTGAGGTCGCTCCCTTGGGTGCAGTGCATTCTGGGCCGTTAAGTGCTGTTTCTTGTTGTTGTTGTGTTTTTTTCTCCTTCCCTCAAATGGGTTGTATTTTGGCTATTGTGTTGTTTCCTCCTGCTGCTGCTCCCCCTATAGAAGTCGTGGGCCATATATTTACACGTATCATTAGAGAATACGAGGAGGAGGCCTGTCTGGAGGAGATGCAGGGCCTTCTAGCAAACCCATGCTTAATTTATACTCCTGCCGCGCGACATACGCTGCCGCTTGCTGACAAAAACGGATCTTCAAGCTAACAATGTGTCATATCTCGTCAGATTGTTAACCTTTCTACGTTTTTTCCCCCCGTTTTTTCTTGCCGAAGTTCTTCGGCAAAACACTCTCCAACGATAGCTTGATCTCCTAATTCAATATCAATCAACCTCACAAAGAGTGTTTCTCCTATTCTTATAGACCGATTATCGGCAACGGTCGATCAACGTCATTTTTATCGGTATCGGAGCAAAAAAGGAAAATCAAAAGAAGAGCCGCCGATTATTTATATTTATAGATGGGTGGATGGATGGATAGATAGATACAGCAAAATGTTCCAAATGTTGTTACAACACATCTTTGCACTTGTATTAAAAAAATAAGCTGCATTTGATGGAGGGTATGAAAGTGTTGCTTGAATAATTTTGCTGCTTATTGCACTTCCATTTTATAAGCAATAAATGTTCTCCAATGCATTTATGTTACTGTTCACAAGAAAAAAATAAATAATAATAATAATAATCACGTCGGACGGTATCTGCTATCGGGTCTTTTTCATTTTCCACTGATCGGTGGTTGGAAACCACAGGCCAAAAGCCTGATCGGGCAATCTCTGATTCTTTCTACAACCTTTACCCCCCTGAACCAGAGAGAAACACTCTCTAAGGCAACTGATCACAATCCAAGTCTTTGACCCTTGCACTTCTTCTAATCGGGCGTCACTATATTTTCTGTGTGTGAAATATAATACAGAACGTAAAGGGGTATTCCACTTTCAAAAAAAACTTTTGGTCATTTTATGGTCTACCCAGTCTCATGAGAAGACTCCAGACAGTTTTTAAGTTACTCCATTCAGTATTTAGATATTTGATGTTCATTTTAGCATACCCACATTACTATACAAACCCATTATAACTTAAAACTCTTTTTTCTAATGCATGACAGATTACTTGAAAACAACCCATCTTTTTTTCTGGTGACTGATATTGTCCTCCTAATACGTGAGAGGGCCATGGAATTTAATTCATTTTTAACATATTGTTTTAGAAAATGTAGCAGCCTCCATGTTTTGGGCATGCCCAGATTGCCCACCCAAATGGAATGAAGCAATATTTTGAAATTGAAAACTGTAAATGAAATTCCATTCCCTCTCTCGTATTAGGAGGACAATATCAGTCACTAGAAAAAAGATGGGTTGTTTTCAAATAATCTGTCATAGTCAAAATGGAGTTTAAAGTTATAATAGGGTTGTATAGGAAGGAGGCAGTAGAATGAACATCAAATATCTTGAATGGAGTAACTTATAAACTGTCTGGGGTGTTCACATGAGACTGAGCTAGACCATATAGTGACCAAAACCTTTTTTGAAAGTGGAATACCCCTTTAAGCGTCACTGTTACCCTACCTATGGCCTATTTAAAAAATCCCCCCTATGAACCGGTTTGTCAAAATCGAGCAAGAAACGCAAAGAAGTTCTGCTCGTACTGAGCCCTGGCGTGCTCCGCGCAGCGCAGATGGATACGACATCGTGTTTACTCAGTCAAGGGTGTTTGTCTGCAACGACTGACCTCCCTGCTCCTGCCGAGGAAAGACATCGCCATGAAGCCGGCGGTTCAAATCGAGTGCACCCCGGTGACCTTTTCGCTGGGTTGATGACGTTGTCTGTCCAGAAGAGGGAGTGATTGATCTGGATTGACACAAACAGCCAGTGCCCTGCCCTGGCCTGTCACACAGCATCATGGGCTTACTGTAGCATGCCTGAATGCCAAATGAGCAGGTCGGACAGGGAGCACAGAGGGTGGTGGTGATGACTGCTGTGCTGACTGTGGCACACGTGTGTGTGTACTGTATACATACAGTCAGTCGTTGTGGAGGAATGTGATATGGGAACAATTTCCTTTGGAAGGGCTGAGAAAGAATACATGTACAGTTGCACAGTTGGATTCCAAAAACCTCAAAGACAGAATTGACTGACTGGGATATAGTAGCCTAGTAGTATAGTATAGTATAGTATAGTATAGTATAGTAGTATAGTATAACATGCACTGCAGGGGCAGGCCTAGGCCTACTTGCTTTATAGCAGCACATCCTAATAATCAACTTGAGTGGTTTTCAACCTTTTTCATACCAGGGCCCACTATTTATTCAGCATTTGACCAACGGATCACCATTTGATGGCATTTTAGCCCCACAGACCCCAACACTAAAGATTTCTTTTGTTTTTGTCCACAATTCCAGGCTGGATTTGGGAAACAAAACAGGCAAACATACAGATCAAAATGTCCATTAATCTTCCACATTCTCTAGTTGGGGCTAATTCAGATGGTGAATATTTTAACTCTTGAGAGTGTAAACATGAAACCAAATGGACCCGCAAGCGTCCATTTGGTTTCATGTTTACGCTCTCAAAGAGTTACATAACCAACTCTAGATCATTTAGACAGGGGACCACTTGGAACCTTCTCAAGGACAACTGGTGGTTCCCGGACAACCGGTTGAAAACCACTGCTTTAGTGGAAACATCATTCAGACCTCTTTCATACTGCATGAAGACTAAACATACATTACAGTACGGCCAACTAAAGCAGTACACAGGAGCTATAATCCATTCTATTCAATAGCTATTATAGCTAGAAAAGAAAAGCCTAAAAGAAAAATACTTTTTTTTCTTTAGATAAATTAAACGTCTTGTAAAATCTAGATATAACATTTTAATTCTGCCAGCCTATAAAACCAGTAGCCAGGCAGTAGCATTGTAAACTCAATATGGTTCAACTGCCAATATCTCCAAGTGAGACCAACCAGAAAAGCCTGGTCATTGTTTGTATGCAGCAAACAATTTTATAGATTTGTCAATAAAGTCCACTAATTAACTGGTCGACAAATTCCTACGACTAGTAATTGACTCAGAAAGGACATACCTCAACAAAAGAAAGGAGCTAAAGGACAATTAAGACATCAAATTCAAAACATCAGCATACGTTTATAAGGCTATATTGTGCCGCCCACTGCACTTTGTTGGCAAGAGCAATAATTAGGCGGGATAAATTATGGTTTGACTCTGAAAGAATTGCAGCAAAACGTTTCCCACCTGTTTCTTGCAGTACAGTATTAGAAGAGTTTACCTAAGTTTAACCACCTGAGAGGTCAATTTTTCCACATGGAAATAAACCAGTTCCTTTAAAGACCATTACTCCTTTAATTATTATTAACCCCATGTTCTGGCGATCTAAAAGCCAAATTAGCGTTTGGTAGCCTAATAAGCTTCTAACCAGTGTTGGTCTATATTACTTAGGAAAGTAACTTCTTTACTTTACTCATTACCCCTTAGACAAAGTAATATCATTACTTTACTTATTACTGGAATTGAAGAGTAATATATTACATATTACATTATTACTTTCCCAAATTCTCAACACCGCCTTTGAAAAAATAGAGATGTACAACATAATCTGTTTAGCGAGCTCTTTTTAGAACTGAATCCAATTTATTGGAATAATAATAGTCTCCAATCTCACAAACTGTACCTGAAAACAAAGCCAACAAAATCTGTCTCTTTGACTTTTTAAACTTCACAATTGTTTTCAAAGACAGTTGAGGTCTTGTATTTTAAAATAAAATACAAAATAAAGCAGTAAGCGATTTGTAGTTTACATAGCTGTGTGCAGGATGCAGCATGTGGACTAGATCTACAATCTACTGCACATCTCTGTTGTTACAGTACCTGTCGATAGCTTGTAAATCTGTTCTATTTTTGCATGCAACAACAAGCTCATTTTAAAAAAGTAACTTGGCGTTACTTGCAAAGTAATGCGTTACTTATTACCCATTTTTTCAGAGTAATCTCGTTACTTTACTTTTTGGAGCAAAAGTAATAATATTACAGTAATATGTAATCTAAAATTAGTTACTGCCCAACACTGCTTCTAACTATTACGATTTCTCCCTTTTTATATCTTCTGATTGGTGTTTTTTTTTTTCAAGTAAACACATACTGTAATTCACATTAGACACAACGCTCCACACCACCACACAGAGTGCAATATCCAGTGTCGAGTCCATTGGAAAGCCACTTGTCCGCAACCAGCACAATTAAAGCTTCTGCCCATGCAAGAACGTTGAATGATTTCACGCTTGAAGCTGTCCTCTCCAGGCTACTGATCGCCCATATATCTCCTTATATTTAGTTGGCCTGTTCTAGCATCCAAATGATTGTTCTGATATCTGCATAGACTATGGCAGGGGTTTTCAACCCGTTGTCCGGGGACCACCAGTGGTCCTTGAGAAGGTTCCAGGTGGTCCCCAGGCTAAAGGATGGAAAGTTGGTTAACCAGATGTAACCCTTGAGAATGTAAAAATGAAACCAAATGGACCCTTGCGGGTCCATTTGGTTTCATTTTCACACTCTCAAGAGTTAAAATATTCATCATCTGAATTAGCACCACTTAATTAAGAAGTTTACGCTGTTTTGTTGACAAAATCCAGCCTGTATTTGTGGACAAAATCAAAAGAATTCTTTAATTTTAGGTCTTTGGTGTGAAAATGTAATGAAATGGTGGTCCGTGGCTAAAATGTTGAATAAATGGTGGTCCCTGGAGTAAAAAAGGTTGAAAACCCCTGGACTATGGGCATAATGTGAATATTAGTTTTGTTGTGTTTTTAAGCTGAAGCCTTGTTCCAGGATATATGAATATATCCTTTTACTATAATAGAAGGTTAGCAGTAGCACATATCTCTCCATGCACAAAATATTCTATAAAAAATATAGCATGCCACAGGAATCCATCTGCACTACTTGCTGTTATATGCCTTGCTGTTGTATGGCATACAAAAAAACAAATAGGGAGGAGTTGATGAGCTCTCAGTTCTGTGAATGCAGCTTATTTCAAGGCCAGAGTTGAACCGGCAACAAACCGTGTGCCACCCCCACACCTTTTAAGACAGCTGAATCACTGATGAACCAAAACTGAACGTGTGAGTTTCAACACACTACTGACATGGAGATAATATATAGCAAAAAAAGCGTTTTTCAGCCATAGGTGAGTTTGAACACCCGCTAGCCCCATTCTAGGCTTATTTTGGGGTAGGGGAAACAGACATTAACGAGTGTCTTCACAAAATCACAAGTGGACCACTTTTTTGGAAATAAATAAACTGAAAATAAAGTAAAAAAACAAACAAAAAAACTTTTGGGGTGGAATTCTCCTTTAAGGCCTATTCAGAGTTTGATTTTCAGGGACCATCGCTACCACCGCAACCACCGAAAAACAATATGATGTCATACCACGGCTTTTTCCAGCCCTCCCTCTGCCCTGATTTTACTCACCACCGCAGCGGTGGTCGCGGTGGTGGTGGTCGCCTAGAATCAATCTCTAAATGAGCCTTTACAAGTTTCCTGGCTGCTGACTATAAATGTTGTCTACAAATCTACAATGTAGACTACAATGTAGACTACAACGTGACGTGTTTTACTATTCTTTCCAGACCAGTGTTGTATAAAATTTATATAGCACTTTTCTAGGAACCCAAAGTCACTTTACAGAACAGAAAACAAAACAAAACTTTACTGGAGAAGAAAATAAGCAAGATAAAAGGTTAAAACGGTTTAAAATTAGAAGCAAGGTTGGTGTGGGAGAAGAGGTGGGTTTTCAATGTGCTTTTGAACATTTCGAAGGTGGATGCAGCTCTGATTTCGACTGGGAGTGCGTTCCACAGTGAGGGGGCAGCCACAGCGAAGGCTCTGTCACCCCATGTTTGTTTATTAGACTTGTGGATGGTGAGTTTGTTTGCAGTGCTAGACTGGAGGGAACGGGCGTGGGGCCGGGGGCATGGCGTTGGATGAGTTCAGAGAGATAGATGGGGGCCTGGTTATTGAGGGCTTTGTATGGTACGTATTTTGAAGTCTATTCTGAATTTGATGGGAAGCCAGTGCAAGTCACAGAGGATGGGTGTGATGTGTTCCATAGATCTGGTAGTGGGACTTTTAGAAGTGGGGGAACAAGCCATAAGATACGTCCATGCGTGCACATTTGCGTGCGTGTGCACAACGCACACAAACTGTTAAAACATACAGACATGTATTAGCCTGGTAGGACCAGCCTCATTTACCGTTGTAATATTCAACTTATGAATGTTACTGGCAACTGAGTCTGGATAGGGGATGTTTGACAAGACTTTCCCTGGCCTGACCTATCACCTGTTGCGTAGTGCCGTTATTTCTGATTGGATGTTGTTCCAATGAAAGGTCGATGTTGTTCCAATGAAGGTAAACCATAGAGTAATAAAATATAGAGAGCCTGGACTGGGACTGGAGCGTTGCCCCCTCCCCCTTGCCGTTCATTTCAAGTCGCTCATAGGCGTTTTGAAGCACCCGGAAGATTGCCAGAAGTTCCCTTTGGAATAACATTGTAGGCTACCCACCAAATTTTGGCGGTCACCTGTGTGCCGCCATGACACCTGTGACATCATGAAGTCTGTTCACTTCCATTATAGGGCTGCACTTACACGTTTCACCACTAGGGCCCAGAGCTTCAACACTGGAGAGCTTCTCTGGGGATGGGTTTGTTCCCCTAAACAAATCAGAAGCCTCAACAGAATTTCAACCTTCATTTGAACTTCAAAGTTCAATGTAATGCTATGTGGTACCCAGGCTAAACATGTATTGTTTAGGGTTTACAATGCTTAATTGTATAGTAAAGGACAAGTCAAAATACATATTTTTGCCTCAGAAAATTTAGATGTGAGAGAAGTGGGGGACTGCGTCCCAGTGTCTCCCCTCCACTACACCCCTGTACTGCTCCAGCCCGGTTGTTCATTACAAGAGAAAGGGAATGCTGCCCAGTATAGACACAAACTATACGTACAGATGTGTGGGTGAATGAATGAATGAAAATTTTATTGACAGAGATGAGAATTAACAGTACAAGTCAAGTACACACTGCAACAAAACTGATAACAGCTTGGAGAATTACAGTACAATTCAAGTACAACTACATCAAATCTGACAGAGCTGATTGGACACACTAGTTAAGCATACATAGTGGCCAACTTGTTCATTTCATTAAGGCATTCAAATACATACAAAACAACTACTTCAGTGAAGTCAGAAGCAGCAAATCATGGAGGTAAAATCATAGTGGAGGTAAAAAGGGAAAAGAGAAATGTACAAAGAGGAGAGGGGGTGGGTGGAAGGATTTTATATACTAATTTTTTTTTACAGAGGCCAGTTTCGAATTGCAGCCATCTGTAGGTGCCCCTTGAGAGCGGTTTTGAAGGACTCAAGGGATTCACAAGTCTTAATGACAGTTGGTAGGGCGTTCCACATTTTGGTTGCACCTACGGCCAAACAAAAAGAAAATCGGTGATCCTTTACTTTTCTTGACAAGTTGTCATGAAAATGTTTTCAGCGGGAGCCGGTGTGGGGAAAAAATACATCTCCCATGCTGCCTTGGGCTCTCTCCGATGACGTTTCGGCCCGAAACCCAACGGAGCCCCTCCCTCCTCCACGTCCGTAGCCACGCCTCCTCCAGTGTTCCACCACTAGTAGTGAGAGAGAGAGAGAGAGAGAGAGAGAGAGAGGAGGTGAAGTACTACTTTTGGTGGAGTTCAAGGTTTGCGTCCCTCCTCGGTGGTGGTGTTTGCTTCTTCTTGGCGTGTACAAAAGGGATTAATCGGGGATCAGTGAGTTAAAGTGGTCGGAGCAGGAGATCGGAAGCCCCCTCTTCGCGGAGTCAACATGCTGAACATGTGGAAGGTTCGGGAGTTGGTGGACAAGGCGTGAGTATACGAGAGAGAGAGCGAAGTTTTTAAACTGTTGTTTTCTCTACCTACCTGCTGCCTGTTGGAAGAGAGACACGTACCCAAAAGTCTGACGTCACGCAGTCACACACTAGGATCAAGTTGAGGCAGTTTGTTAGTTATACTTCTTCGTCGTACCGAGCCTTTCACTAGACCAGTGGTTTTCAACCTTTTTGATACCAGGGCCCACCATTTTATTCAGCATTTGAGCCACGGACCACTATTTGAGAACATTTTTTGGCCCCCACAGACCCCCCAAAACTAATGATTTCTTTTGCTTTTGTCCATCTTCTAGTTGTGTAGACTTGGGGCTAATTCAGATGATGACTATTTTAACTCTTGAGAGTGTGAAAATGAGGGGTCCATTTGGTTTTTACGTTCTCAGGAGTTGCATCTGATTAACCAACCTAGCTGAGGACCACCTGGAACCCTCTCAGGGACCACTGGTGGTCCCCGGACCACCTGTTGAAAACACTGCACTAGACCAAAAAACCCCAAGCAAACAACAAATAAAAGTAGTCCATGTATGTTTATTCCTATTGACATTGAGCCGTATTTTGGTAATGTGTTGTTGTCGAGCGAAAAGCCCCCCCCCAAACTACTACTATACTATTCTAATAGCCTACAGGTATGCTAGGCTAAGCCAGAGCTTTATACTCAGAGTTGACGACATCTCCGTTCACTCCATGGGGCCAGTCCCATGGAGGGCTCTTCTCTACTATGGACTTCTTCTATTGAGAAGGGGGACAACAAATAGGGACAAGCCCTGCACCGGAAATGGGCAGGAAATCGGTAGGGGCAACAGAGAACAGACCAGTTCTAACGCCCTTAAATAAATCCCCTTTTTTATGTCAGATCGTTTCGTAGTAATAGAACATTAGCATTTCGTAGGCTTTAGTCGTTACTGTACAATACTTTAAAACCGTTGACATGTTGCACACATGCCCTAAAAGAGCTCTTATGCGTTGAAAACAATGTATTTCCAACTCGAATTCGTCCCTATTCGGGCTGCATAGGCAGTGGCGGCTCGAGCGCTCATTTTCTGACCCCCTCAATGTCGCAACTCTGACACTAGATGGCTCTGTGATAAAGCTAACCCTGCCTCTTTTAGAGGTTTTGCGTCTACATATTTGTGACAGTTCGGTTGGCCAGGTTGTCATTTGGCGGTATGGGGACTGACACGGTTCTTTGGGTTGTGGTTCCTTCTGAAGGGCATTATATTCTAGCTTTATTGGCTAACTTCGGGTAAACCAACAGTGCTAGAGTTACAGTTTATTAGCTAACGGACCGTGACTGAGTGAGTGACTGGCTGGGGCTATAAGCCAGCTAAGCTAGTTTGACAGCTCCTCGGAATCTGAATATTTTGGCTTTTAATAAACAGACACGCATCAAAGATGACACACACGAGTGGAAAAACTGCCTGGACAAGACCAGTCTTAAAAAAAAAACAGACATTCTGGGAAATCCTTGCTGACATTACAGAAACTGCATGCCTGAGTTATTACATGACCACTGTTGTTAAGCAGCAGTGACACTTGTAGCTGCTGCACTCTGCACTAAGAAGTCCTTAGTTAGTTAAAAGCCCCAATTCCTCTCTGATAGGAATCTCAATAATAACCTAAAATCTTGCATGTCAGTATTGGCCACATTGCTTTTCTACTGGAGAGTCAGCCGTCATTGCTTAAAGCAGGGGTTTTCTACCTTTTTCATCTCAGGGACCACCATCTATTCAGGATTTGAGCGACGGACCACGGAAAATGGCTAATTCACATAATGAATATTTTAAGTCTTGAGGGCGTAAAAATGAAACCAAATGTACCCGCAAGGGTCCATTTGGTTTCATTTTTACGTTCTCAAGAGTTACATCTGGTTAACCAACTTAGCTGGGGACCACCTGAAAACCCTCTCAGGGACCACTGGTGGTCCCTTGACCACCTGTTGAAAACCCCTCTGGCTTAAAGTCCTCCTTATATCCAAATGCCACCACACTAGCCCGGGGATTTTCAGCCTTTATATTTTCATACCAGTGCCAACCATTTATTCAACATTTTAGCCACGGACCACCATTTGATGTTGAGTTTTTGTCTCTCAAACCCAGAACCAAGGATTTTCAAGTTTGCGTTCACAATTTAGGAAATAAAACTGGCAAAAACGTTGGTCAAAATGACAATTCTCCTATGTTTTCTAATGTAGATTCTTGGAACATTAAGTAAATCAGATGTTTACGCACACTTTAACTCTTGGGAGCGATCTCAAGAGTTACAGATCTTTGGTTACCAGCTGTCCATCATTTAGCTGGCGACCACCTGGAATCCTCTCAAGGACCACTGCTGGTCCCCGGACCACTGGTTGAAACTAGCACTAGCTAACGGCAACAAACAAAATGCAGGCCTGTTTTTTTTTGTTGTTTTTTTTTATTGTCAGCAAATAATTGGCTAAGCCTACTGTAGTTCTGCTTAGACTAGTTCTTACTATACATAAGTCTACATTACAACAGCCACAGGGCTCTGCTAACTATTTTAGATCAACATAATACACAAATAGACCTTCTTTATAACCCAGTACCTTCTTCATGAGTTTGATAAGTGCCTGACGATCACATAAAAACACAGTATCCTCCTGACTGAACACACGTTAACCACAGTGACTGATCTGCAGTGATGCGTGTAACACTTAGATAAAGTTTGACCTGTTGAAAATCCAACGACTTTGCGAATTCAGCCAGACACTGACACTGATAGGACCAGAAACCAGAGGCAGGAAAATATACATGCAGCATATTTGCATACAGCATAGTACTGTGCACAGGTGGGTTTCGTACGAGTCGCTTGGTGTAATGCTTCAACCAACCATTCCAGTTTGACCTCTATTGGGCAGCAGCAGCAGCAGCACCAATTCAATGGCTCAAATTGTATTTGTTTATAAAAGTCACCTCTGAACTATGGCCACACCTTGAGCATTGTGTCTTTTGTTCTGTTTTCACGGGGGCTCTGGTGGTTTGCTTGGCAGGCACAACTGAGTAATTGCACAATACCCTTTTTAACTTCAAAATAAAATAAAAAAGTTTTTTTTTTAAATGGCTGGCTACTAGACAAGCTCAGGCAACAAACAGCAGGTTCCAGAACACTGTAGATGTAAGAAGAATGCATTCCTTCCCCAAACGCTCCTGCCCCCTGACGTGTGTGTGACCCCTTTCAACATGAGTTACAGTTGAAGACCGACCCCACCGGGCGAAACGAGAAGGGCATGGAAGGATGGGAGGGGACTTTCCCACCCTTTTGGGTCTCATCCTCCTGGTTGTAATGAACACTGACTGCAGACTTATGAGACGTCAACCACTTATTTTTTTTTTTGTCAAAATAGCAAAAACATCAGATCTACAAGCTCAAAATGTTGATTTCTGTTTGATAATGATGGGGCAAAAATACATTTCAGTTTAGTAGGTTTAAAGTATGCCTAAGCTTGTAAAAAAAATAATAATATATGGTTATGATCATCACCAAACTGTAAATCATGATTTGCCACTTTGATAGTGGTTGACAGTTATGGTCTCAGAGGCATGTACCGGTCAAGTTCTTCTCCGTGCCCAAAGGTCATGCCAAACTCGACGAAGTTAATCAAGTTAATGTTTAAATTGAATCGATACACTGACAAGCGGCGACGGATGCATTGCAAACCCCGAACTTGCTCACCTTTCCCAGCGGGCAAAATAAGGGGAACGTTTTGCCACAGGCAGCCAGGGAACTGTTGGTATCACCCCTGCCATCCTGTTAATAAATTTAACATCTGTGTAAGATGGCAAAAGCAGGTCGCTTTGGGGTGAAAGTATAAAACATTATATGCCTACTATAGCAGTGTATTGTGATTTTGGGGAAGGTTAATTGTGTAACGTTTTGAAGTGATTTATATTTTATTTTTTAGCTACTTTAATTCTTAAAATGTATACATGTCAATAGAGAGTCAAATATGGAGTATATTGCTACTTTAACTGTTTAAAACTTAAAATTTACACTTCTAAATCAGTGGAGAGGCACAATATTGAGCCAAGATATGGATATGATGTCAGTAGTATGTGAATAAGGTGACTGACCTCTAGGTCTTTTTGTCCTTTTAACCTAGACCTGGTAAACAAAATACAAAAAAACAGCTGGACACAAAAAGAAGATTTATATAATACTTTTTATGTGTCCTCATTTACAAAAAGAAAAGAAAAGGCTCATCTATATGAAGTGAGGGGCGCTCTTATCATACACCATCTCATTCTGGCCAATCACAATCTCCCACCCTATCACAACGGCCAATCATAATTGCTTCCTCACTTTTGTCTTCAATGTTTGTTTGCACATTTTAGTCTCGCTGGCCACAGCCCCTTTTCAATATGAAAACATTTCTGAGTCCATTCCATATTATGTCATGCGTCAACATCTTGATACAGCTGAAACACTTTAAGGAAATGAATTGAGTACGGAAAATGATGCTGTCAATGGGAGATAATTCAGGCTTCCGTTTGATCTGAGCGATATCTAGGCCACTGTTCTCTCACTTACCTGATAGATAACTTATTGCATCACTTTTACAACAACATCCTCTCATTTGGGCCACCGCCATCATCTAAACAAGGGTAGCATTCTTAGAATAGCATGCTTCATTCTTAACCACAGACGTGGTTAAAGTATGTCATTGACATTGGTGAAAATATTGCATGAACTGGCAGAATTCAGGCCTAATAGAAACATGGATGCTTTAGCGCATCTCGTGTTTTTGCCGACTAAGAGTCTTAGAACTAAAGACTAAGTTGACTAAGGTTTTTGATATTCAGTCGACTAAGACTAGATTAACAATGTTACTCAAAGATGTTTTCAACGTTTTCAAAAGACTGAATGGGACTATAAGACGTGTGTTTTCAAAAGACTAAAGACTAAATCATAAACTAATACTGGAAATAGTATTATTATATCTTCTTTCTTTTTAAGTATGTCACCATATCTGCAGTATACATTGCATACCTTTTCAGGAAAGGAACTTATTACTATTCCAGCAATTTGATACTAAGAAATAAAAAGAGAAACGTTTCATAGTAAAAACTATGAATCTGTATAACATATATACTGTAAACCTACAATGTATTTGTATGTAAGACTAAATCATCTTTGACATTTCGTTGACTAAGATTAGACTAACAAAAATGAATTTCAGAAGACTAAACGGGACTAAAAGAATATGTCTTATTGATGAGACTAAGACTAATTCAAAATATTGTAAAAAAAAAAAAAAAAAAAAAAAAAAACACACAAAACACCCAAAGCATCTAACTTGGGTTATATCGCTCTGTTTTCTTGGCCTTTTTTACTATTTAAAAAAAAAATGAATAGTATAGTTCAACGTGCCAATCTATTGACATGTTGTGAGCTTGAAGAGCATTTTAACTATTGAAAATGTTTTTTTAAAATGGTTTTAAAAGGCAAAGAATTGAGGCGATTTTCAGGGGTTTAGGGATGACGAAAACCTAGGCCATCGTCATATCAACATACCAGTGGTGTATTTCTGATCTTTAATGTCAGTGGTTCTAAGACATTGGTTTTCAACCACTGGTAGTCCGGGGACCACCAGTGGTCCTTGAGGGGTTCCAGGTAGTCCCCAGCTAAGTTGGTTAACCAGATGAAACTCTTGAGAGTGTAAAAATGAAACCAACTGGACCCTTCTGGGCCCATTTGATGTCATGTTTACACTCTCAAGAGTTAATATATTCATCTGAATTAGTCCCCAAGTCTACACAACTCGAAGATCAATGGTCATTTTGATCTGTATGTTTGCCTGCTTTTCTTTCTGAAATCCAGCCTGGTATTGTGGACAAAAGCAAAAGAAATCTTTTAGCTTTGGGGGGTCTTTGGTGCTAAAATGTCCTCAAATGGTGGTCTGTGGCTCAAATGCTGAATAAATAGTGGGCCCTGGTATCAACAAGGTTGAAAACCAAGCTGTTCTAAGACGTAGACAACACAAAACATGGTATGTGGGAACCAAACTCTAGTACAGCCTGGCCGTCGACCGTAATCATGGCTGTAGAACCACAGCTAGGGTGTGTCAGTGTCCTTGCCTATAGCTGATTGTCAGTGCTGCTCTGTAGAGGCCCTGTGCTGCTGCTGCTGATGTGGCAATGGTGAGAAAGAACTTGGGAGTTGTCAGCTCCAAATCTTTGCCTGCCTCTGTTTTGGCTGCGCTCTCGTCACCAGTCCTGTTGAGCTCAGCATTGGCTAATCAATGTCGATTTAGACATGTGTATTTGGCAATAGCCAAATACTCTCAGAACCAAATCACAAATAAAAAATCTATTTCAGTTGAATTCTGTCCTGAACTGAAGTGGAATGCTAGTGTGTTTTTAAAGGTATATGGCCCTGCCCCGAGTCTGCTAAATATAGGTTATTGTTTGGTTTGTATTGAGAATGTTGTGTGACCATAGTTGACTGACTAGTAACTACCATACTGATTTTTTTTTTCTTTTTGCAAATATGGGCATAAGGCAATTAGGTATGCCTGCTGTTTTCTCATTCTGTTTTCTTTTGAGTTAGCTGAAGTATTAGGGCTGAGGCTACATTATAATGCAAACAAAACTGTAATAAAGAGCAGTAACCTAGAGCGTGCGTGCGTGCGTGCGTGCGTGTGTGTGTGTGTGTCTGTGCGCGCCTGTGTGTGTTAAACAATTTTGCATTTGCTTGCGTGCCTGCTGACAGTTTATGGTTTAAATTACTGACCTGCCTGCTAACAGTTTATGGTTTAAATTACTGACCAAGTGGGACAGAGGAGTGTAGTGTACACTTATGTTTGTGCACACACACACACACACACACACACACACACACACACACACACACACACACACACACAGACACACACAGTTCTATTGTCCCATTGTCCTGTGGCCATTCAGTGCAGGTGTACATGCGGGTGTGGTTCTCATCAGAGAGGCTTACATTCATGCCAGTTTGGTTTTGTCACTTTAAACATGAGACACGAACACATGTACGGTATTCACTTGAAATTGAGCATTTATTTACCGCTTTTGATCTGAATTATGTATTCGTTTATTTTGTATTTAAACCATTCCGGACTCTACTTGTGGGGTTTTTAACCTTCATTGAAAAATGGCAGCCGTGAACGCCTGCTATTTTTTGTGGGGAAATTGTGAGATTCCAGCACGGATCTTTGAGAGTGAATGTTTTGTAGAATCTACAGTGTCAGGTCGAAATGATTTAATATCACTATATTTCGAGCCAATATTTGTCCTCCTTTTACCTTTTCAGAACCAATGTGGTGATGAACTACTCGGAGGTGGAGTCCAAAGTGAGGGAAGCCACCAACGATGACCCCTGGGGCCCCTCGGGGCAGCTGATGTCAGAAATCTCCAAGTGAGTATCGCGGCCGATGACGACCGCTCCTCTCTCCTGCACGTAACTCTCTTACAGCGACTCATTGACCGCTAGGGGGACCTTCTTTGTTTCCTCTCCATTGCCGCGGCTCAAACCAGTTCGATCGGTAAAAAAGCCCTTATTTTGAAGCTCAGATCTCCTAAACAGGATGTGCTGTTTCTGTTATGCTGTGTCTGTTGTCTTGCCTAATCGGTCATCTGGCGATCTGCCCATATACATCCGGGTCACAAGTCAGGAAGAGCCGTGTAGCGCTAGTTGATTCACCAGTGCGACAACCCCATTCAGAGCGAAAACACAGGAGAGCCGTTTGAATGCATTGGATTGAATGGAAGTGAATGGGACAAAAAAAAAGAGTTGTCGCTCAATTCTGTTCCAAATGAAAGTTAGCAACGGGATGATCATCAGACGATGCGCACGGACTAATAGTTGGATTAAAGAATGAAATCTACATCTCGTCGTGATACGAGCCGTCCGCGTTACCGGCAGTGGGGTTCTAACGGGATGTCCACGAGCCCCGCGTTATCGGCGCGAAGAGAATTAACAGCGCCGCACCTACATTTGTTTTTGTTTTTTAGTAAATATTAATGAGCAACCATCAGGCTACGATTAACTGGAAAAGATAACGGCTGACTGTCCTGTCCAAGAGGAAGTTGCTGGGTCATTTGAATCATGAGATTGTAAAAAAGCAGTTACTCAATGTCACCCGTTCCTATGGACATCTTTAACCCATTAGGAGGACCAGTAGCGTAATTTGCATAGGGTGCCCTCTCACCAGTGACCTCACCTGTAGGGCTGACGGGAGGAGGAAAAACGCGGCCAATGCATGTAAAACATAACACGCCACCAGCCTGGACAGAAGGAATATATACACAAGTGTAGAATGGGGCAAAACATGTTCTGTAAGCAACGAAAGTGTGTTCTTATATCCTACATTTGACCACTGGTGAGTAATTGCTGAAGTGAAAGTTTTCTTTCATGTTTTACACTGCACGTGATGCTGCTGGTGAATGAATTAACACATCGACTGTGATCGTGCGTGTTCGTCCTCATCTGCCCTATGCCACGGCTCAAGCCAGTGAATTCGGCAAATTCGGGTCAAAAGTCAGGAAGTGACGTCTAGCCCTAGTTGATCTACCTGATCTAGGACCAGTTCAGAAACCCATCTTCCAGTGACATCATTGATGCGGAATCCAAGCTAGTAGAAACCACAGGCTTTCCATTCGTCAAAAGTTGCAATGCAAAAATGGAAGCTGCCGTTCTACGGATAATATATAAATATGTATAAAAATATCAGTCAAACGATGATGTCACTGGAAGACGGCTTTCTTAACTGCCCTGTGGGACATGGACTGAGTAGAAAAAAAAAACAATGGTATTTTATCGTGTGCATTAGTGAGGACCTATTCTATAAAGATACGTTACAAAGTGGTAAAGTGGCTCTTTAAGACCCAAGGCCAATCCCACAAATGCCTTCTAAACCAGTGGTGTTTTCACAATTTGCCCTGAAAGAGGCGTTCACGGCTCATAGTGCGCCACAGATTGGTGTGCTATGAGCCGTGAGCGCCTGCTATTTTTCAAATGAAAGTTAAAACCACCACTACAAGTACAGCACAGAATGGCTCCGTTATCGGAGCGAGTGACCCGTTGTGAGCTTGTTGTATAGAACGAATAGCCAACCCTAACATTCTTTTCTTTTTTATTTGACCCTGCTCTCATATCTCCTCCTCCTCGCTCCTCTCAGATGCACCTTCATGTACGAGCAGTTCCCAGAGGTGATGAACATGCTGTGGGCTCGCATGCTGCGGGACAACAAGAAGAACTGGAGGAGAGTCTACAAGGTATGTTTCAAACGACCGCAATGAACAATGAGAGCAGGGCGGGGCCAATGGGACTTCTCACGCTCTGCTCAGGTCCTCGAGGCGCTCAGTGTGTTTTCTCTCGTGCACGTGCACGGGAACAACAAAAACAGGTATGTTGGGCAGGGAAACAAACCCATTATGTGAGGATAATGAAAGTTATCCCAACGCCCATCTCAGACAGACTACCAAACAACAGCCAAAATCCAAAATGCACTAGAATGTGCTAGAATTTGCTGTGCTAGAATCTTATTTTTTATGCTCTCAAAGAGTTACATCTGGTTAACCAACTATCCATCATTTAGCCTGGGGACAACTGCTTGAAAACCACTGTCATAGGAGGAAAAATGGTGAAAAAACGAGGGTTTTTATCTCTGGCGCCTGTCAATCAATTTCACCCCAACTCAGCAGCCAAAAAGCACTAGATTTTCCGCCATTCACTAATTTTGGAGATAGGGGGGTCTGAAAAAGCGCTAAATATAGTGACAAATGCGCCAAGTTAGCAACACTGCTACCAAGCACTAGACTCTGTTAGTATTTGTGTGAGCAGAGCAAGGGCAAGTTAAGCGATCGGGTTGCAGTCGTCGGTCATCAGTCGTCAGTCGTCCCTCAAACTGCCACGGACAAAGCCAACTTGGGTCGTGACAAATCATGATGACACACGCAATCTTTTGGGACAATCAAATAATTTCTAAGATGAAAAAAACAAAAAACAAAAAGTGTTGTATGCTGCAGTTTTTTACTTCTTGCTAATTAGATATTGCATGATAATATTGTGTTTGTCGTGTGTAAAAATGAAAACCAAATGGACCCTTGCGGGTCCATTTGGTTTCATTTTTACACTCTCAAGAGTTAAAATATTCATCATCTGAATTAGCCCAAGTCTACAAAAGCAAAAGAAATCTTTAGTTATGGGGTCTGTGTGAGGCTAAAATGGTGGTGCGTGGCTCAAATGCCGAATACATGCTACTTTGGAGTAGCCCACCCTAGAAGGGCTGGCTAAATATTCCGGCTCTGATATTCTGTGTTGCTTTTTGTAGTCGAGAGGAGCCATTAGGCCGTCCTCAGTGGGTGTAATACTGAATACTGAAGACATGCGTGTTCCTCCTTCTAACGGCTGTGATCTGTCATACCCATCCTCCAGGCCCTGCTGCTACTGGCCCACCTCATCAGGAACGGATCAGAGAGGGTTGTCACCAGCGCCAGAGAGCACCTCTACGATCTGAGATCGTTGGAGAGCTACCACTTCATAGGTAAGTCGAGTCGTCAATCTGCCTCGCATCTCTCGCGTCCTCCTGTTTCCTCGTCGTCGACGACATGTGAATCGTGTAGATCTGAGGTGCCGGGAATGGCTGTGATTTCATTGTGTCATCTGTTTCTGCTTTTTAAGATTGCCCTTCCCCGCCGATCACGGGGCTAGTTGCATTGCACTAGTACCAGAATCAGAATAGGTTTGGATGCGCCTGGATTCGAGGGCCAAGCTTATCTAGCGTGGTTAATGTGGCTGTTGGCGAACAAAAATGGCCAGTCAGCAGACTGGGTCTGGAGGAATAGCTCAATTGTATGCTCGCTTCCAACTCCAGAGAATTGGGGTGGCCAGTCAGGTCACGGTATGCAGATATAGGCATCAGATTGCATCAGAAAGCCATTGTCCGAAGCTGCCCCCCCATTAAACAACATGGACACACATCCAGACTCACATACGACATGTTGAGTCTGGCTTACAGTATTAACTCACTTGTCACCATGCTTCCACAGACTGTTCATTCCTCAGCAGCACAATAGGATTATAGGCTTATTATCTCGCCCTCAAATGTCTTCACATATTGTACAGCTATAGACCTGCGCAGTGACGTCACCAGCCCTGTTCCACTAGTGGATTCCTCATTCATTTTCCTCATAGACTTTTCGAAAATGGTTAATAAAAACACGACTGCGCCGCGGCCAAAGCCAACTCGGGTCGTGACAAATCATGACAACAAACACAATATCGTCATATAATATATAATTAGGAAGAAGTAGAAAACGGCATGATACAAGACTTTTTGTTTTGTTTTTCATCGTAGAAATGATTTGATTGTCCCAAAAGTTTGTGTGTGTCATCATGATTCGTCACGTCAGCCTTGTTATGTACTGTTTCTGTCAATTATTAGTTATTTATTAATGTAAACTATTAAGCCATGTAATAAGCGGGATAACATCCTTCGAACTGGTGTCGGGTGTTATCCCTTACACACACACATATATATATATATATATATATATATATATATATATATATATATATATATATATTAGGGATGTTGAATGATTTAATCAAATTTTAATCAAATTAATCACAGCTTCAAAATTAATTAATTCGAACTATGTCCAAAATATGCATGTTTTCCTGTAAATTTCAACATTTAAAAAGGAAACCGAATCTGTAAAAAAAAAAAAAAAAAAAACATTTATCAAAATAGGTGATCTACAAGCCCTCAATGCTTGTAGATCCTCCAGCTATACTCTGTGGCTCCGGTTACAGGAAGACACACAGCTATATGTCTCCGTAAATCTGTGCTCTACCCATTTCTTTCAATGAGAAAATGCTCAGTGGGTTGAGTCAGTGTGGACATGAGTTAATTGCGTTTTTTAATCAGATTAATCAACAAAATTAATTTAATCCCATTAATTAACTATTTTCAACAGCCTTAATATATATAGATATGTATACGGTAACTAAATGTATTTAATATTTTCTAAATTTCATTGTGATTTAGGTAGCAAGTGACATCAAACAAGGGAGGTTTCATGATGCTGAATCCATTCTTGGCATTCGTTTTGCACAAAATCACTCTTTGGGTGAAATCTCACCATATCAACTTGCCCAAATTGACCTCATCAAATTTGTCAACATGGTTATGGCTGTTTTTGTTTTTTTTTTAAACCAAGGGAGATATTATATATTAATATAGACAGTGTCAATGGTAGACATACTGTAAAGGCCATTATCAAAACCTCCCCCTCTAGACAATTCCAGCCAACCTTTTAATCTGTTATTCAGGATATTTTGATATAAGATACAAATTCAGCTGAGTTTGCTTTTTTTTCCCAATTAGTTCAAGGTCAAATGACATTATTACTGGATTATCAACCTTGTTGGATAATCTAATCAATAGTGTGGTTTATCACATTTATATGAGCCAATCGAAGGTTTGATTTCATCTGCTACTTGGCACTTGCACAGGCTCTCTGCACCTTGGTTGACAAAGTGCTGGGCTTTGACTTTGTCCGCTGTGTTTGTAGATCAGACAGATGAGGGAGGAGAGCACTTTCACACTGACATCACTATTTACAATGGGGCCGTAAATGTATACACGCCCACCTTACGAAGTTACTGATTTGCAAGGGTTTGATATTATGTTGTGATTGAATTGCAGTTTGCCATGATGTGGTTCACTATGACAGTTTTGCTCAGATCAGTGATCAGTTTTTTCTACATTATTACACAACATGCCAGGGTAGATTATCAAACCATAAAAGGCAACATCAGACGTCCCCATTTCGGACCCACTTCAGCCCTCGCTGGTTTGCGGTTGTGCTTGTTTTTTCCAATTTCCGAAAACCATGTTCATCTATAATATCTAATCGGTATCGGTTCTCTGTGGTTATTATTCTTATTTCTTACATAAGACAAATGAGCCGAACCCCACTTATACCGTCTAGTTTTATTTTATTAGTTTACATTTCAAACCTTTTTCAAAGTGAGCCCACTGTCGTGTGTCTGCACACACCTAACGCAGCAGATTGTTTTTACAGTAATGTAATATCTTAATTTGCTACAATAGCCTGAGTGTGCGCTCTTAATGAATGGCTGAAGGCCCTAAGCAGTGCTTAGACCACAAACCATTAAAGCCACACTGCCTGCCTGCTCCCCAAAGCGGATTTTCACCACTCACAGTCTCAGCCTGCATGTTGTTTTAGCTGTTGTTTACAAGCTAATGTATGTCCATCTCTTCTCTCTGTGTTGAATGATGTTTGAAGAATTGGCTTTTCTGTTTTGTATGTCGTTTACGTTTGTATACGACTCAGAAATGTACCGTATATCTGTTGGATTGTCAGCTATAGCTTAGCCCCTCTGCTTTGAAGGTTTGGTCAAAGTCTTGGAATCACCTTTTTTAAAAAGCAGCTTACACAATGTTTTTGCTTGAACTCAAACGGCTCCTTGACTCATTATGGACGGGAACCTCCTTTTGGTGTTTTTAAGCGTTGGCTAATGAAAAATAACAGATATGCATGTGTAGAGTGGCACGCTATACACTTGTAGATGTGTTATTTTTTCAGGGGGGAGGGAAACGTTAAACACTGTGCAAATCTTTTTAAATATTCTTATTATTACTTGTTATTTCAGAGCGATTAACTCAAATCCTCTGCTTCTGGGAGGTCCCTGCAGGTCCCTTTTTCAGAAGGGGGTCCTCCGCAGCCAAACGCATAATTCTGGAGGCATGAAATATTATTGGCATTGATAACACAGAAACATTACATTTTTCATAAAACTGATTTAGAAAAAAAAGACATTTTGTAGAATCTAGTGTTGGGTTGAAATGGGCAGGGGTGTAGTGGAGGGGGGACGCGGGGGGACGGTGTCCCCCCACTTCTCACATCTAAAATATTTTTGGGTCTGAAAAAAAAATCACTAGCATGGTGAAATACATCTTGATGACATCATCAAAATGTGTTTCACCATGTTAATGAGTTTCCTTTTTTCTGAGAGTGTACAAATGGAACCAAATGGACCCGCTAGGGTCCATTTGGTTCACATTTGTACACTCTCAGGAAAAAAAACATGGGTGGAATTCCCCTTAAAGAGGCGTCCCCCCACTTTTAAAAGTACCACTACAACACTGGAAATGGGTGAAAACAAACAACAACTGTTTTTTGGGGGGAGAACTGATCTAAAAACACAGCAAAGAAAATCAACAGTGTGTGTAACACTAATCAAGTGTAAATACATACTATAGCCCTGTAGCAACAGTGAAACAAAGACGCCTCTGTTTAGCTGTTGGATTCCTCCTCTGATGCTAGGAAGCCAGGCCTGTTTTTAAATTGGAGTGCAAACTTGGCTGAACTGATGCATCGGTGACAGTACTACGGCGCCCCAAGAGAACACATGTCGATGAACACGTTTTGGTGTTTTAGCTGTTGAAAAATAGCAGATCTGCAAGCTCATAGCGCGCCACCGAGTGGCGCGCTATGAGCTTGTATCTCTGCTATTTTTGAAAAATCGTGAAAATGCCGTGCAAATCTTTGAATACATGTTATTTCCGAAGGGAACATTTTTAACTCAAATCTTTGCTTCAGGATCTGGGGATCCCTAGAACATGTTTTCAGATGGAGGGTCCGCAGCCAATTATAGATAATTCTGGTGTCCTTGCCATGAAATATGTTAAGCATCAAACTGACTCAGAGAAACTAGAATCTGTTAGAATCTAGCATCAGAAACTAGAAACTAGAATTTAGTGTCAGAAACTACAGTCAGGTGTCAAATAGAATATATACTTAGATTTGCAGCATAATTTTCACAAATTTTCAAAAATAAAATATCAGATTTACGAGCTCATATCGCGCCACTCGGTGGCGCGATATGAGCTATAGTGTAACATAGCTAAAGTGTAACATAATGCTTTGAACACCAAAACGTGTTCAGTACATAAAGGGTTAAATTGGAGTGCAAACTTGGCTGAACTGATAGATCGGTGACAGTCCTTCGGCCCCTCCAAGAGAACACTTGTCGATGGTTGAGTTTGTCCCAAATCTGAAATCTGCACAAGACTCACTATGTTCGCCATACAGGCACTGGTGATGGCTATAAGTAGTAGTTAAAGTAGTAATAGGCAACGTTTTAGCCCCAAATCAAAATGTGTATGTATAGCTGTATATTTTTTTGCCTTTTCCCCCCTCTCCATCGCTTCTACTCTGATGCTGCAGCTGGGGTTGTGGGGTGACGTTTTAGCCAATCACAGGGCAGCAGTCTCCAGCAGTTTCATAATGAGCCAATAGAGGTGGAGTTGGATTCAAATCTGTTTCAGTGCACAGAGTTTGTACACTCTAAAGTTGCATATTATACCTTTTAATATAATCACACTCCGATCACCGAATGTTTTTCCCATGATTGAACGATAATGAAATGTTGTTATGTTATATATCTGATTAACATTTATATTGGTAAAACATTGTTTTCTCCAGATGAAGATATCGACGATTAAACAGTTGCAGTGAAAATAAGCCAATAATGTGACTGATCACCGATCTCTACCCACAGTCACAGCAATGGTGGAAAACTACAATTACAAGAAATTACAAAAATCGGCAGTCATCTGGTGCCGATGTGTTAATGCAGATTGTTATATTGGCATAGTGCATAAATTGTAAAGTAGATTCATTCTAAACGGGTGAAGATCTGGAGGAAGCTGAACACTGTACTGTAGCAATGATGGCTATCTGAAATATAACTCTTTCCAAGTAAAAGCTTTTGTTTTGTTTGTTTTTTATGCAAAGAAATATAATTTAACCAACACTACATATTAAATTATTTTGTTGTTAACCTTTAACTTAAGCTGTAGCGTTCCTACTGTAGATCACCATCAGGGAATCAATTTGTACTCTGATCTTTCTTGATTCTCTCTATCTCAGGGGCGGATCTAGGCATGGGCATGGGGGGGCATGGGGGGGCAATGCCCCCCTAAACGCCCAGTCTGCCCCACCAAACATGATGGCATGCAAAACAACCCAAGATATTTCAGATAAAAACTGCTTATATTTAAAATGATTTGAAACACTACTACTGCTACTAACTACAATTGTGTCACCACTAAACCAAAACCATTTCATCATTGAAAACAGAAAACTCTCTGAGTCAGACCTTTAGCTTTATGCATGCTGCGTGTCTGTTGCAACTTCAACAATAACTGATGTTATTTTTGATGCTTTACTTGACTAATAAAAGTCCTGTAACTGAAAATGGTATGGGTGCGGCTTCATCGCCCGTGTCGCTTCGCGCCACGGGCGATGAAGCCGCATCCATACCATTTTCTCCTGCCCCCCCATTGGGAAATGTTATAACCGCCTCCGTTCTGTCTCTGCTCCTTTCTAGATGAGAACGGCAAGGACCAGGGCATTAATGTTCGCCATAAGGTGAAGGAGATGGTGGAGTTTGTTCAGGACGACGATCGGCTGAGGCTAGAAAGGAAGAATGCAAAGGCGAACCAAAAAAAGATTTTCGGAGTATCATCATCATCAGAAAGAGGAGGATACGGAGGCTACTGTAAGAACACTCAACCTTTTAGGGAGTTTTTTTGTTTCTGTTTTTAAACGACTACTCTTTTTTTTTGGTTGTTTAGAGAAAGTAAAAGATGTGTGTTGATTTTTTTCTTCATTCACTGCTTTCTTTAGTTTTGTGGATTTTAGCTGTTTTTGACAGGGGGGCGGGAGGATTCGAACAAGGAGCTAAATATGTATTTTAAAAAATGTACAGTATATTATAGCATTTTTTTAATTGGCTACTATAGTCCTAATAATAACTAATTTTTAAACTATTAAAAAAAAACTTTTTCAATAGTTAAAATGGCCAGCCTACAAGCTCACAACGTGCCAGTAGATTAGGCACGTTGAACTATTCCAAAAGGTTTATCAAAATGGTAAAAACGGGATAAGGGGTTTGGGAAAAGGGGTATAGGCCTAGATTTTCGTTATGGCTAAACCCCTTATCCCTTAACTTCTTCCTTAACGCATTTTTAAACTATTTAAAAACATTTTCAATAGTTCAAATGGCCAGTCGACACGCTCACAACATGTCAATAGATTGGCATATTGAACTATTCCCAAAGATTAAAAATAAAAAATAGTAAAAAAGGGATAAGGAGTTTTGGATAAGGGATTTAGCATGTAACGAAAATGGAGCCCATAGTGTGAGACGAGAATGGAGTCCTGTATATTTTCAGATGGGGGTCGGTGGCCACAGACAAATGATGTTTGGTTGTCCTTGGCATGAAATAATTGAGGACAGTTCCATAAAACTGTCAGTATTTAGAAGACATTTGTTGAATGAGGTCAAAACGGGTTAATGAAATCAGTGCAGATTTGAAAAAAAGAAAAGAAAAAAGCTGCAGTGTTGAGATTCTTTTTGGCTTTAAGCTGAAAAGCCATTCATATTTATGAGCTTCTGCTTTAAACCCTGAATTCTAGCTGACCCATGTGAGCTTCTCTAAAAAAATGCATTAGGTTTTCATTAAATTCAAAGATCTTTGCATATTTGTAATTCATTTGCAATCTGACTATATGATGTTTTGCCAAGAGAAAATCAAATACAACAGAAACAGATTCGCCCTCAGAAGCTTGAATAACGTTTGTCATTGCCAAGTGTTGAATGAAGAATATCTAGGCGCTTATAAAATTCTTGGAAACAGTTTTCAATTTAACTTCCTGACACCTGCACCTTGGAGCTAAAAATAAAGCCAAAAAAATAAAATAACAATACACCTAAATCTTAAAAAAAAGGTAATACCCAGGTGTAGAAAAACTGAAAAATGACCTCCCCCGTTTATCGCTCTCTACCCTTTTCCTTCTCCCTCCCCTCTGTCTCTCCCAGGGACGGATCTAGGCATGGGTATGGGGGGGCAATGCCCACCTAAATGCCCAGTCTGCCCCAACTAACACGATGGCATGCAAAACCCATGATATTTCAAATTAAAGTACTTATATTTAAAATGATTTGAAACACTACTTCTGCTACTAACTAACTACAGCTGTGTCACCACTAAACCAACAGCATTTCATCATTGAAAACAGAAAACTCCCTGAGTCAGACCTTTAGCTTTATGCATGCTGCATGTCTGTTGTAACTTCAACAACAACTGATGTTATTATTGATGCTTATACTTGCCTAATAAAAGTCCTGTAACCAAAAAATGGTACGGGTGCCACTTCATCGCCCGAGGCGCGTAGCCTGCCGCACCCATACCATTTCCCCTGCCCCAGCCACCCCCCACCCCCCCAATTTGGAAATGTTACATCTGCCCCTCTGTCTCTCCCCTCCAGCGGGTGATAAGTACGACTCCCACTCGTCCGGTGGCAGTGGCGGCGGGGGTAACCAGGGGGGGCGACAGTGGGACGACGACTGGGACAGGAGCAAGGGGCCGTTCCCCTTCAGCGAGAAGCTGGGAGAGATCAGCGACAAGATCGGCAGCACCATCGACGACACCATCAACAAGTTCAGGAAGAAAGACCGAGACGACTCGCCCGACAGATTCAGGTAAGGCAGGGGGAAGAAAAAAACCTTTTCATTCGGTTTTCAGTGAAGAGGTGACCACTGAAAACGACATGACGACTTATTGCTGCGCCACAACGTCCTGTTGAAAAGTATAAAACAAACAAACAAAAACAGATTTACTGGCTCATAGCACAACACCGAGTGCCACGCTATGAGTTTGTGGATTAAAGCAGGGGTTTTCAACCTTTTCATCCCAGGGACCACCATTTATTCAGGATTTGAGCCACGGACCACCATTTGAGGATATTTTAGCCCCACAGACCCCAAATCTAAAGATTTATATTGCTTTTGTCCACAATTCCAGGCTGGATTTGGGAAACAATCAAGCAAAACATACATTCCCAAATGGCTAATTCAGATTCAGATGATGAATTTTAACTCTTGAGAGTGTAAAAATGAAACCAAATGGACCCGCAAGGGTCCATTTGGTTTCATTTTTACGTTCTCAAGAGTTACATCTGGTTAACCAACTTAGCTGGGGACCACCTGGAACCCTCTCAAGGACCACTGGTTGAAAACCCCTGGATTAAAGCAATAAGCCACGAGAGCGAGCAGATTTCCAGGGATTTTGCCCCGGCGAGGCGAAGACAGTTTTCTACCATCCCCAGGATAAAATACACGGTGACCTGCAACCTGCGACCTGGAGTGGCTTATTGCTTTTCTTTTTCTAAAATTGTTACAATTATGGCGACATGAAAATAATCAACAGCTGCACAGTTCCGTCTGTAAGTTACCCGGCTAAAGAAAGTAGTTCCTATCCTGGCCAACCAGCTGTAGAAACCACACACCCGGTGGATTTTACACCACGTTATGTGACAGTGACTAGCCAATCAGAGTTAAGTATTGCCACAAGCAGTTTTGATTTGCTATTTTTCAATAGCCATACTATAACATAATAATGCATTAAATGCCAAAAGGTGTCATCAATCCTGAGAGTTAGAACTGCACCATTACAAACAATTGGTCTATAGCAAAGCCCCACCCAAGCTGCCATTGGAATGACATTCACACATTTCTCCACTACATAGAAAAAACAAACCATTATTTAGTGTGTAAATCCTTGATAATGAATTAGAATGAATGGGACTTTGCTAAAGACGAATTGAATGTGTGGAATTCAAAAGTACCAAAGGTAGAAAGTAGTCGCATGCAATATGCCCTGTTTCTAGTTTTCAAATGTATAATCTTTTGTGAGCTTGATGGAACTACTCAAGTAAAGCACAAATACCTCAAACATTTACTCATTTACAATACTTAAGTACATGCACTTAAGTTACTTTCAACCTCTAAACATCGTGTGTGTGTGTGTGTGTGTGTGTGTGTGTGTGTGTGTGTGTGTGTGTGTGTGTGTGTGTGTGTGTGTGTGTGTGTGTGTGTGTGTGTGTGTGTGTGTGTGTGTGTGTGTGTGTGTGTGTGTGTGTGTGTGTGTGTGTGTGTGTGTGTGTGTGTGTGTGTGTGTGTGTGTGTGTGTGTGTGTGTGTGTGTGTGTGTGTGTGTGTGTGTGTGTGTGTGTGGTGTAAGACAAAGTCTGCAGTCTGCTATGAAAAACAAAAGTAGGCCTTCTCCCTCTGGGATTTGGATTCCTCGTGCTTTGTGTCGCTTGAAATATATGTTGGTGTCAAATTATTTATTTTACATAACCTTCACTTAACCAGGAGGTCACCTTGAGATTAAACATCTCTTTCCCACTGCCTGGCCAATTAATGGTAGCAGCAAGGCGGGGGTTTTGTTTTATTTCTTTTTTTAAATTGTAGTTTCATAAGTTCGAGGGTCTTTTTGTTGTATTATATGCGAAAATAAAAATGGCATTACAACCTACGCTCTGTCCACAGTGTTTATTTCAACTGAAAAGAATATTGACACTTAAAAAAAATATGTTATTGCTAGTCATGTGAAAACAAGTGTGCTCTTTAGGGAGCAGGAGGCTCAAAGCAAGTTCGCAATGGCAATAAGTAGAAAGCTTACAGCACTCGCACAATTACGTCATAACATCCGGTTTAACATTCAAAATAAGTTAATAATAGTTAACTAAAACTAACTAAAACGCCCAAACTAGAAAAAGTTAACTCAAAAAGATACCGGTAACTAAACTGAAACTGTATTGTGACCAACAAAAGCCAAATAAAATTATAGACCCTTAGTTTTAGTTTTTAGCAACATTTATATGCCTCTGTTCCTTAATATATGAACATTTTAAAGTTGTTGTACAGGTGACAACAGTCAACAATTAAAATGATATAAAATAAATTCATGTTTTAGTCAGTAAGTTCTACTGACTGATCATTCCTGATGAAAAAACAAAAAACTAAATAGTAAAAGTATTTTCACCAAAACAAAAGCTAAATTAAAAACTAGCAAACCCACTCTAAAAACTAAAACTAACCGAAATGTAAAATAAAAAGTAAAAAAACAACTTAAACTAAACTGAAATGAAAAATAATGACAAAAATCCAAACACAAACACTGTTAAATAAAATGTAACCAAACGAAACTATTGTGACCCTGTTGTTTGTGTCGTCATCACATCCCAGCGACAACGAGGACGAGCGAGGGCAGCGTCCAGACCGGCGGAACGGCCAGACCACGGGTCGGGAGTTCAAGGACGAGGAGGAGACGGTCACCCACAAGACCGTCCAGATCGTCCAGGCCACGGAGACCACGGCCACGCGGAAGAGGGGCGGCGTGCCGTCCAAGAAGGTGGACCTGGGGGCCGCCGCCAACTACACAGGAGGAGACCACAGTCCGAGCACCAGCGCCAAACAGGTCAGGGGCGCAGTTGCCTGGGGCGCCATGAGGCTAGGGATGTCACGTTATCCGGTAATACCGGTATTACCGGTATGGGGCCACAAAACCGGTACTTTGCTTGCCCACCGAATGTACCGAAAAAAATAAATAAATTTGCCCATTCATTCAATATTGCACGTTCTAACTAGATGTAACTCTTTGAGAGCGTAAAAATGAAACCAAATGGACCCTAGCGGGTCCATTTGGTTTCATGTTTACGCTCTCAAGAGTTAAAATATTCATCATGTGAATTAGCCCAAGTCTACACAACTAGAGAATGTAGAAGATTAATGGTCATTTTGATCTGTATGTTTGACTGTTTTGTTTCTCAAATCCATCCTGGTATTGTGGACAAAAGCAAAAGAAATATTTCGTTTTTGGTCTGCGGGGATAAAATGCTATGGTATATTACTAATGTTGATTGAGGATTTGGCCTGCATGTGCCATGAAGACTCTGAGAACATCTAGTGCTCAAACTATCAAACCGTTATAAAACCGGTATAAAAGCAAACTATAAAACCGTGACATCCTACATGAGGCGCCCCACACAACTTGATGATATCATCAAGTTGTGTTTCAGCATGCTGACCATATAAGAAGTTCCTCTGTCCCCAGTGAGCCTCTGGGGTCAAAAAACCCCTCGTTTGGTCTTTGGGAGAAAAGCCGAACATCCACTCAGGATGAGAGCTGCCTTTCTCCAGTTAGGATGGGGGTGGGGCCTTGGTGTATGTGCTGTTGCAATGTTGGCATTTCCTCCCACTGTAGAGTGTGCATGTGCACATCATCTAGTTATCGTTTTCTTTTGAATACTCCTCTTTAATTGGTAGATTTGATAATATTCAGAACCTTAATTTCCCTCAGTGTCTAACACAAAAAATTACACCGTGCAATACAGAAAGAATACAAAAGGCATGTTCTATTTTTTTAGAACAAGCTATTAGACCTTTTGCGGTACAGGACCAGACAGTGGCATCTTTCTATGAGAAGTTGAATTAAACGAATGAATGAAGTGCACCGTCCTCTGCAAAAGCAGAGGCGTTTCCATTAACTCCATTTACTGTGAAGTTTAGTTGACTAATTGTCTTAACAGCGATTAATGATTAACCGTTAACATTCCTACTAGGGTATATTTAGGTTAACATACTGTATATGTAGGTGAATTGACCACTGGCTCACCAGTGAATGGCCTTACCACAATGTCTGTGGTGAGGAATAGTTTTTATTTCCACAAAAATATTCCGTTTAGGCTCTGTAGGCTATAGTTGATATGCATATGTGTTGTTTTTTGTGTTTCCCCTGTGAATCTTTGGAGTCACATCAATATTGTTCTTGAAGCAGTTTTGTTCATAGAGGTTTTTCAGATAATGATCACTTGAGCGTTTTTGGCTAAAGGATACGACTCCGCCAGTCAGTCTCTCGCCCACCCTCCCCCCGCTCTGCACATTAAAGGGGAACTCCACCCATTTTCAACATTTTAATATGTCATTAATATACCTTAGAGATGTTGTGTGGACATGATAAAAAGTTCCCCCAATTCTGTATTTCCTAGAAATAAAGGTTTGGAAAAAATCATTAACATGGTGAAATACATCTGATGACATCATCAAGATGTATTTCACCATGTTAATGATTTTTCTTTCAGACCCCTTTTTCCTGAGAGGGTACAAATGGAACCAAATGGACCCGCTAGGGTCCATTTGGTTCACATTTGTACCCTCTTAGGAAAATTTTGAAAATGGGTGGAATTCCACATTAACCCGTTTCAACTTGAAATAGTAGATTCTACAAAACGTTCGCTCTGAAACATATTGAAACATTTGCGATGCGCTTTCCCGATTTCCCCCACAAAACAGTATGTATCATTGTACAATACATACTGTATACTGCACTTTTTTGACTTGAAAGCTGCCTTAAAAAATATTTCAAAATCGCCACAAGGTCTACACTCCCTCCCCCAAAAAAAGTATTCACCCATTGCTGAAAATATTTTAAAAATGTCCTGATGTACAGTGGGTTTCAACCAGTAGTCCGGGGACCACCAGTGGTCCTTAAGAGAGCTCCAGGTGGTTCCCAGCAAAGTTGGTTACCCAGATGTAAACTCTTGAGAGCGTACCAAATACCAAACCAAATGAACCCTTGTGGGTTCATTTTTTTTCACCATCTTAATTAGCCCAAATCTACTTAATCAGAGAATGTAGAAGATGAATGGTCATTTTTGATCTACGTTATGTTTTGCCCGTTTAGTTTCCAAAATCCAGCCTGGTGTTGTGGACAAAACAAACAAACAAAAATCTTTAGTTTGGGGTCTGTGGGGCTAAGATGTCCTCAAATGGTGGTCCGTGGCTCAAATGCTGAATGAATAGTGGCCTGTCATATCAAAAAAGAATTAAAACCCACTGCTTTATTCCATTTGGTTCACAATGACCTGTACTTTAGCTTCATTAACTTGCCCAGGGTGTTGTGTGCAGTGATCTCATTGTGACCGTTGTGTTTCAGCCCCAGGCAGCTGCCCCGTCTCAGCCCCCCAGCAGTGGCCTGGTTGACCTACTGATGGTGGACTCAGCAGCACCTGCTCAACCTGCAGCCACAGGTACAACATACCCATATATACTGTATAACATATATGTATAACATATATCACATGTGTCGGGGGGCCAAATCAGGCCCGCAAATGATTCATCTGCGCCGCACAGGATGATATTTAATTACCATTAGTACTGGCCCTCTGGTACAGTATGTATTGAACGTACTTTGTCCGTGGCGTATAGGATTGCCGTTTGTGATTAATTTTATTTGTATTTTTTTGCACTCCCAACTAAAAGGGGAACGGACAGGCAGGCAAAATGGCACCTATGGAGTTAAGGCTGACACTGCCGCTGCAGGTTTGGGGACAGCGCAGGGGGGTGTTGTTGATATATAGGAGCTAAGTGCACCAGATGTTTTGTGTAGCAGTCCCTGGTGGATGGAGATGGGGGTGTGTGGGGGGTTGGGTTGGGTTGGGGGTGCTTCTGTAGGGGCTCAGCACATGTTTGATTTCCTCCAACTCATCCACCACAATCCCACTGACTCTGTAGGAATGCTAAGTATGCTCTCTGGACCACACCTGGAACTCACTTATTTGAAGTGACAACGTGGTAGATGCCTCTCTCTCTCTGTCTCATTCTCTCTCATTCTCTCTCTGTCTCTGTCTGTCTCTCTCTCTCTCTCTCTCTCATCCTCTCTCGCTCTCGCTCTCCCCCGCTCTCTCTCGCTCTCTCTCTCTCATTCTCTCTCTCTCATTCTCTCTCTCTCATTCTCTCTCATTCTCTCTGTGTCTCATTCTCTCTCTCTCTCTGTCTGTCTCTCTCTCTCTCTCATTCTCTCTCTCTGTCTCTCATTCTCTCTCTCTCTCTGCTTTCTCTCTGCTTTCATTCTTTCTCTGATGCTCCTCCTCTCGGTCTGATCTGCTGTTAAGACAGATGTTAGGTTTCTTACTTAGCTTTGCTTATGATTCTTGATGACTACTTATTAATGCATTAGATGTATTCACCGTGTGTTGTCCTTGCTTACGGTGAAGTCACTGTGGATGAAGCGCTGTCTGCTAAACTGCCTAAATTTGCCAAATCCTTTTCTCTCTCCCTAGACCTCATAGGTGGATTCGCAGACTTCTCCTCGCCCTCTGCCTCCGTCAGCCTCTCCTCAGAATCTAGTGGGTTTTACCTAATCATCCCCATTCTTCTTCTTCTCCTTCTTCTCCTCATTTAAGTGATTTAAGCCACATATTTATCCATCAGCATCCTCTCTCCGTGTGTGTGTGTGTGTGTGCGTGTGCGTGTGCATGATAGTTCCTTCCAGTCAACGCTGCTAGAATATTCAGAGGGGGGGGGTGGGGTGTTGGGGGTGCGATGCCCTGGCCATATGGAGGCTGCTACCTGCTCTGCATAACAAGAACAGACACACATCAGCTCCTGTTATGTATGACAGGGGGACATGCAGGGGTTGTAGGGGTGAGGGGCTAGGGGCGGGGGCTGGAAGAGCCTTGACATGGATGGAGAGATGGGGAGGGAGGTACAGTAGGAGCGGAGATTGAATGGAAATATTGATGACACTGATGATGCTCTTCCCCACTCCCCCCCCAATAACCAATCTACAAGCTTTTATAGATCTGCTATTTGATTTTTTGATTTTAAAATGTATTAATTTTATGTATTAATTGGGCCACGGTGGCACAGTGGTTAGTGCTGTCGCCTCACAGCTTAGAAGGTCCTGGGTTCGATTCCCGCTAGGGGTGCCGCTGTGGGTGCTGGCGGCGTGTCTCCTCATCCGCGTCATCAGTGCCCATACCCGAGGCGGGGTTGGTGAAAGGGCCTTTCTGTGTGGAGTTTGCATGTTCTCCCCGTGTCCCCTAGGGTAGATACCCTCACAAAAACATGCTGTAATCCTGCCTCCCCCTGGCCAGCCGGGGCGCCTGATGGAGGGGACTGGAACTGGTTGGAATAACGTGTTCCTTCCACGCGCTACGTCCAACCAGGGAAACTCCCCCCTGGTTGGACGAAGGCAGCTTGGACTCCTCATGCATTGAAGGAAGCATGAGGACAGCCCGCTGCCTCCCCAGGTTGTTGTAGCGCCGAGATCGAAAAGTGGTATATGGTATACCGCTAGTGCCTCAGCGGCATATACCGGTGGCCCAGCGGCATATACCGGTGGCCCAGCGGCATATGCCGGTGGCTCAGCGCCATATGCCGGTTCTAGAGTGGTATGCCGCTCGTGTTCCACCGGTACATACCATTTCCCAACGGCAAATGCCGCTCGTTTTCACCTGCACATAACACCCCTGACTGTGTTGTGGCACGGTGTTTCGCGACATTGAAGGGTCAGAAACTGAGCGCTCCGAACATGCGCTGGAAATCCTCTATCAGCTGCGACGTGCTTGCGGTTAGGGTTAGGGGTAGGTTTAGAGAAGGGTGTAGCAATGTTTGTAGCAAAACCCTAGACCCCTCCAACCGTAACCCTAATCCTAAACATCCGACCCTCAACCACCTCACAGACCGTTAGGTCTGTGAGGTTAGGTTGAGGGTCGGATCCTAAACATCCGACCCTCAACCACCTCACAGACCGTTAGGTCTGTGAGGTGGTTGAGGGTCGGATGTTTAGGATTAGGGTTACGGTTGGAGGGGGCTAGGGTTTTGCGTCTCGTAATTTCGGAACAATGGGAGGTCGCAACAATGGCAGTTCGGAATTGTGGAATGGCACCGGGCCACCGGCATATGCCGCTGAGCCACCGGCATATGCCGCTGGGCCACCGGTATATGCCGCTGGGCCACCGGTATATGCCGCTGAGGCACTAGCGGTATACCATATACCACTTTTCGATCTCGGCGTCACTCCCAGGTTGGCGGAGGGTGTGTAGAGCCCGAGCCCAGGATCACATTAGGAATTGGCACTGGGTGAAAAAAATGGGTTACAAAATCGTGGGATAAAATATTTAAAATGTATTAATTATTATTATTATTATTTTCGTCCGGGACACAGGGGTCCCACAAAGAGGTTATCCCATTTTTGGCAGGAATGCATGCCAATTATTACTTTAGCTGTTGGGAAAATGGCAGGCCTACAAGCTTGTAGGTCTACTGTTTTTCTATGAGCCCATTAGAAAATATCAGAAACACCCTTAGGGCCAACTAAACCTCCTGAAATAAGCTACCTTCAGACCATAATAAAGCCACACATACAATACAATATGATAAATATTGTTTTGTGATACATGCCGTTTTGGGGAAGTTACTTTTAAAAAGTAAGGAGTTATCGTTAATTCAACTTTATTAAAAAAAATAATTATAATAATAATTCAGACACATTAAATAGTTTTCAAGGAAGGAATATTTTTCTGATGACACTGTTTTTTTTTTAAGCTCTACTTGCTAATACACAAGGGAAAAAGAACACTAATGCCAACAGTACAGTATCCAAAATCACAGACAACATCCTGTCTAATGATATGGAGATAATACTGATGTCATGTCCATGCACAGTCAGACCTACAGCAATTACCCTACTGTATGTTACCCTATGGCAGGGGTCGGCAACCCAAGATGTTGAAAGAGCCATTTTCGGCCAAAAATTAAATTCAAAATCTCTCTGGAGCCGCAAAAAAATGTAAGCCTAATAAGCCCTTAAAGGGGAATTCCACCCATTTATCCATTTTTTTTCTGAAAGCGTACAAATGGAACCAAATGGACCCGCCAGGGTCCATTTGGTTCACATTTGTATGCTCTCAGAAAAAAAATGGGGGAAAAAATCTCAGAAAAAAGGTCATAAAAGAAAGATCATTAACATGGTGAAACACAACTTGAAGATGCATTAAGTTGTGTTTCACCATATTAATTGTGTTTTTTCAGACCTCCATTTCTAAGAAACAGAATGGGGAGAACTTTTGAATCATGTCCACACAACATCTCTATAAGATATATTAATGATATAGTAAACTGTTAAAAATGGGTGGTTCAGATTACAGCTCGATCTCTGATACAGTACGCACTGGGCTTTTGTGTCATGGCCAACAAGCGCTACTTTAACTGGTGATGTAACTGTCAGACAGCACATGGCGTGTTGGTGCTGTCTGTGATTGAAATGTTTATATCATGTTGGTCGATCACCCTAATGTGTAATAATGCTACATCCATGGAGCCACTAGGGCTTTGTTCTAGAGCCGCATGTGGCTCCTGAGCCGCAGGTTGCTTACCCCTGCCCTATGGCGACTCATCATCATCATTATGATGTGGAATGCACTTTTCTGTTTCTCACATGAAACTTGTTTCATTCTCACCCAATACCAAATCCAAAGAATTGCTGCAAAAAGTAGTCTCCTACGTAAGGGTGTTAGTCCCAACACTGTTGAATGATTTTGCCAATTTATTCTATCATCTAACAACTTGGCCTTAGTTCATACTACCAAATACCTTTGACCCCTTCGCAATGAGACATCGAGGAACAAGGAATACCGACAAATAATATGCTGGGAAATGCCCGGTGTTAATAAATAACTTAAAAGGTTAAAATGTTCAGTTAAGCAATCACGCGTTGTATAAACTTTAGACACCAGTACAGGGCAGGCCTTCACTGGTCAAAAATAGCAGATCTAAAAGCTCACGGCGTCACTTCTTGCCATCTACGATGCATGTGCTGACAAACGGCCATTTGTAGAATCAGGTTATTGACTCTTACTGTGCACCAGAGATTTTCAACCTTTTTCATACCAGGGCCCACTATTTGTTTTTCTGCATTTTAGCCACAAAGGACCACCATTTGATGTTGAGTTCAGTCTCTCAGACCCAAAGCTAAGGATTTTCCAAGTTTTGGTCCACAATTTATAAAGATAAAGAGATAAACTGGCAAGACGTTGGTCAAAATGACATCTGAAGTAATTCAGATGTTTAAATATAATTTAACCCTTGAGAGTGTAAAAATGATAATTTTACGATCAAGGAGTTACTGATCTATCTAAGGTTAACCAACGATCCCATAATTTAGCTGGGGACCACCTGGAATCCCCCTCATAGGGACCCCCGGTGGTCCCCGGACTGCTGGTTGAAAACCTCTGCTGTACACAAACATAATAGAAGCACATTGACAAAAAGGGGAAAAAAAACAAGGGGAAAAAAAACAACAATTAAAAAACCCTTGTCTGGCGTCTTTTTCTTTTTAGCCCCTGCAGCCTCCTCTTCATCTACCGGGGACTTTGGGGAGTGGAACGCCTTCCCCGGGGGCCAGATGCCGGCCTCGGCCTCGGCCTCGCAGCCTGCGGCAGACGGCACCGCTGACCTGTTTGGAGGCATGATGGCCGCAGCCAGCCCCGCCCTGGCCCCAGCTGCTGCCCCACCTGCTGCCACCGCTGCTGCTGCCGCTCCCTCGGCAGACCTGTTTGACCTGATGGGTCCCACGACATCCAGCATCAGCGCCTCACAGAGCCTCAACTTCAGCATGAACTCCACACAGAGCATGAGCGCCACCGTCCTGCCCCATTCCATATCGCAGGTACAGTTAACGGCTGCTGTACAGTAGCAGCAACCAACACTCAGGCTCTGCATGATTTATTAATGCCCACATCAGTACAAGAACGTATGAGAGGAGCTGTTGTCTGATATGCAATATTATCACCATGCCTCTGGCCCCGAATGCAGACGTATACTACAGTATGTACATTTACATTTGCTGGTTTATAAGTAACCTGAGGCATAAGTAAGGTTCTTTTGCGACTTATACCACATTCCTTCCTATCGAAAAACATTTTCAGAAGCTAGGTGTCCACAAACTTTGGACGGATATCGCTATGTACCGAGACTGCTGTGGAAATATCTTTGCTTTACTTATGACTACTTAGAAAAAGTACTATTACATTACTTGAATCAAACAGTAATATGTTACATAATACTTTATTACTTTCCCCTGTTCCCCCATCCCACCTGCAAAAGAATAGAGATGTTCAACAAAATCTCTTCAGAGACAACTTGTAGTGTAGGTCATGTGTGCAGAATGATGCTGTGGATTAGGATCTACAAACTACTGTGCATCTCTGTTGCTTGTATTACATATCACCCATTTTGGCAATCATATCCTTATTCGTTACTGCCTAACACTGCTTAAACCTGCTGTATTGAAAACACTTTCAAAAGCTAGGTGTCCCCAAACTTTGGATGGATGCCACTATGTGTAACACACACACACACACACACACACACACACACACACACACACACACACACACACATACACACACACACATCGCCAGCCCATATTTGTCTTCCCGGTGCAGGTGATGGCAGGCAAACACGTCACGCACTAGCAATAAACAACAAAAAAAGAGTTCACTGCTACAAAAGAGGGGCTGCATTTTTCGTGCAAGTTGGAAAAAAAAATAGACCAAGGTGTTGGGCATAAATCTACCTGATGAAGCTGCGTGCAAAAGGCTTTGTTTGGTAGATCACCACACACACACACACACACACACACACACACACACACACACACACACACACACACACACACACACACACACGTATAACATGTATACTGCTCATTGACCATGGAGACAAACACACACACACATGCACAGTGTACGGGGGGGACGGGAACGGGGACTGTCTCTCTCCAGATGCTCATCTCCCCCAGGAGACCACCCACTAACCACCCCGCTCCTCCTGTTTAACTGACACGCAGAATGAGAAGTCATGAACACATTAACACTCTTATTGCCCTTGACGCATTTTGACGCTGTAAACACGCTATAATACCTAAGCCCTTGATGCCCTTGACGCTGTGTTTGACGCTTTATTTAATCCTTAATTTTTATAACATTCATTTCAGGCGATTAACATTTTTTTAGCATGATCGGCTAACGGCAGGTTCTACTCACTTAGTAATGGCCAAAATCGCCGCGTGCACGCTTGCACGTGCGCGTGCGCGGTCTGTATGTCCATCGCTGATCATAATCCAACCATCGGTGCGTCATTACAGCTTGATTTGACTTATATATGATAGAAAACACGATCGCTCCGATCGAGGCCTTCATGATGATCACACAACCACACTGTTTGCATAGCAGCAGTGCAACGGATAAACAGGAAGTACTCTTACTCTGTGACCGGAAATGCGCTTCATTTCCGGCTATCGTCCTCATTACTGCCACCTACTGGGTGTTATCATATAGTATATGATCAACTCTACAAATGATGAGTATTTGGAATCATATGCTTTATTTGATTGGCATTAATTTGATGAATAAAAAATGTGAAAATTGGGGTATATTGTTGGCATTATGAGGAATAGTGGCATGGCCAGTAATAACTCAACAATGGAATGTGGTAGAGAGATGATTTTTTTTCCTGTGTAAACCAGAGACATTCATGCATAAAATGAGATATTTCGTGACATTGTGGTCATATCACAAAATATTATACTGGAATTCAAAATATGGGCCTGGGAGCTTGATTAATTCATTAAAAATGGGCAATTAATGAGTTAAGAATGGCCCCGTTTCGAGATCCAGTATTTTTCTCCACATTAAAACATTGTTCCTGACCTCGATTTGAGTGACACCAGACAGTAGTTGATTATAGCTGCAGCAACATTCTAGGGGGGGGGATGCTAGGGACCCTAGAATTTAGTTTCTGACGGACTCTAGATTCCTGAAAAATCTGTGTTCCTGTGTCAGTGATGCTAACATATTTCAAGCCAAGGACCACCAGAATTATCCATATTTGTCTGCAGAGAAAACATGTTGTTTTAGGGATACGGATCAACATGTTCTTGAGTTTAAAATGTTTGGTATGATTTGCACCACATTTTCACAATTTTTCAAAAATAGCAGGACTACAAGCTCATATCGCGCGAGTGGCACGATATGAGCTCTTTTTCAACAGCTAAAACAGTGTTCAGTACACAGAGCATGTTGGCCTACTTTGAAGACTGCTGTGTCTGATTCCGGTTACTTTAGATTACGTGCTTTTAATGAGTTCACAGAGAGGGATGGATGCTTCAGCGCGGTCTAGTCTGAACAGTACGGCTGGACTGGACGCACGATGGCATCATGTTAAACTAGGCTCTAAAGAATGAAGTTTTCAGACCACTGGTTCTCAAAGTGGGGCGCACCAGCTAAAGGACGGCAACCGAAAACAACCATTCTCTTTTTCTGGTGACTGATATTGTCCTCGGAATACGTGAGAGAACCGTGGAATTTCATTTACAGTTTTCATTTTTTTTTAAAAATATTGTTTTATTCATTTGGGTAGGCCTACTCAGATATGGAGGCGGCTACATTTTCCAAAACAATATTTTAAAAATAAATAAAAACTGCAAATGAAATTCCTCTTGCGTATTCCGAGGACAATATCAGTCACCAGAAAAAAGATGGGTTGTTTTCGAATAATCTATCATGGTTAAAATGGAGTTTTAAGTTATAATGGGTTTCTATGGGAAGGAGCTGGAGGTGCTAAAATGAACATCAAACATGAACATGAACATCAAATATCTAAATACTGAAAGCAGTAACTTATAAACCGTCTAGTGTGTTCACATGAGGCTGAGTAGACCATAAAATGACCAAAAGTTTTTTTTGAAAGTGGAATACCCCTTTATAAACAGGCCCCGTTTTTGGGTGTTCACTGCCCACCTGTGCAGGAGGACTACCCCTTTATAGCCTGGTTTCTTATTTCCATTGTGTAATGTGTGTGATTTGTGCTTTGTCCATCACCAGCCCATCCAGAACATTGGAGCTCCACTGCAGCCTCAGTCCATCCAGCCAATGCAACCCCTGCAGCCAGCGTTGGGTTCTCAGGGCGCTGCTGCTGCTGCCGGCTCCAAACCTGGCATCCCTTCCACTTGGTCAGACTCCTCGGTCAACATCAGCCTGGACTTCCTGGGAATGCAGGCCCCCAAGACCAGCCAGCCCTCCCTCAACACACTGCAGCAAGGTAAGGAAGGAAATGTAGTAGTAGTACCACACACCCATGGCTTTGTGTGGGTGGTTGTGTGGTGGCGGAATTTGGGAAACAAAACAGTCAAACATACTGATCAACATGTTGTTCTAGGGATCCCCCCAGAAGCAAAAATTGAGTTAAAAATGTTTGCTTCCAAATAATGTATTCAGAGATTTGCAGCACATGTTCACAATTTTTCAAAAATAGCAGAACTACAAGCTCATATCGCGCCACTCGGTGGCGCGATATGAGCTTGTAGATCTGCTATTTTTCAATAGCTAAAACACCAAAACGTGTTCCCCCAAGACCAGCCAGAGCCAAAACAGTCAAACATACGGATCATAAATGACCATTCATCTTCTACATTCTCTAGTTGTGTAGACTTGGGACTAATTCACATGGAGAATATTGTAACTCTTGAGAGTGTAAAATGAAGAAGAGTTACATCTGGTTAGCCAACTTTCCATCATTTAGCCTGGGGACCACCTGGGACCTTCTGCAGGGTAAAATACCCTATTGGCCTGAATATAAGACAATGTTTTTTTTTTTTTTCCAATGGAAATATCCTAAAAAAAATGTAGTCGTCTTAAATTTGGGGACTATATTATTTCACATTCTTTTTACACAAATGAGTCTTTAAAAATGGATGTCGTCTTATATTCGGGACAATACGGTACTTGATTTTGCAATGAACATTGCAGGGTTATGTGTGTGTTTTGTGGCGGAATTGCGGGAAGTTATGAAATATGCAGAGCATTGTGAAATATGCGTGAAAGTTGCAAAATGTGGGATTTTATGCCGTGAGAAGTCCAACCATTTAAGCCAGATTTATACTGTGGCATGAAGATGTTGTGAGCTTTTGAATAGGCTATTTTCACATAACTTTGGCTGATATTATTCTTATATATTTTTTGAGGGGCTGGACAACCTTAGCTATTATTCAGAGTCCTGATTATTACTTAATGCCTAATCGCCATTATGTGAGACAATCGCCATTGTTTTTGCATATTAGGCATGTTGAAACATATTTTCAAAAACGTTTTTTCCCCCCAAAAGTGGGAGATCTACAAGTTTACAACACTGTGACAGTGTTAAGCTTGTCGATCTGCTATTTCCACCATTTTGTAAATGTTTGAAAAATGACGACTATTACCGGTACACGTGTCTGTGATTTCGTTGTATTTTTAAGTTCTTTGTCATATCTATGTGTATTTCTGTTGCCTAAACGGAAAAACAAATGTAAGCGTTCCAATGTTTAATGCAAAAAAAAAAATACAAGTGAATCGTTGATCACAATTATTTGCATGACAATTAATCATCAGCATAAATGAGACCAAGCACTGTAAGATACTGAAATAGCTGTCTCTTTTTACGTTTTAAGATAATGCAAATGTAGCCTTTTACTAAATGTGTTTGTTTCTGTGTGTTGTTTTCCAGTGAACCAGCCGCCCGTCAACATGCTCGCACAGGGATTCGCCGGCATGAACTTCGGCGCCGCACCGGCGAGAACGCCCGTAAATCCCATGATGCACCACCCTGGAATGGGCATGGGCATGGCCCCCAACCAGGGGATGATGGGGATGGGGATGAACATGGGGATGCCACAGGCCGGCATGGGCATGGCGATGCCCGGCGCTATGGGGATGAACACCGCCATGGTTCAGCAGCCCAAACTCGATGCCTTCGCCAACTTTGGCAACTTTGGAAAGTGACAGCGCTTTTTTTGGGGGGGGGGGGGACAGGAACGGTGTCCAGATGCTCTCTTATATCTCTCTGTCTCTCTTCTCTCCGTCCGTCGGTGAAGGATTTTGCTAACGAGCTGCAAAACAAAGACTACTTGAATGATGTCTAACATCACAATACCAAGACCGTAACAATGTTGTTCTTTACCCTTTCATAATCGAATCTGAATGAATGTTTTTTTTTTTCCTTCTCTCAGTTGGAACCAATGATCTGTCAGGGTTCAACACATTACCGTTTCGTGTTGTGTTGGGTTTTTTTGTTTTGTTTTGTTTTTTGCCAGAGAGAGGAAGAGAGTGATGGACACAATCTGCCATCCTGGACGACGTCGAGGCAATTATGCTTTATATAACCTCAATCAAATGAAATCACCAGAATAGCAAAAAAATCTATATATATATATTAGAGAATGTTTCTTCTTTTCCCCTTTATTATTATTTTTTTTAAAGAAAGATGTTATCAGTAACTCTACTGGATGTAATGTCAGTTTAGTTAACCTGATCAACCATCTAAAACATTCTAATGTATTTCAAAGAATAACAAAGCTACTTTACTTGTTATTCTCTTGACTTTGTAAATAGACCATGCCCCTGTCCATACAAATAAGTTATTAAGTACTTTGAAATGAGAGCCGGTGTTGGCGCGAAGAGTTTGTAAATCATCTGAATGTATCTCAATCAAGGACCGCTGTTATCGTAAGGTACTTTGCCAGTATCTTCGATACCACAACTTTGTACTTTTAGTGCACACACGGTAAAAGCCTCGCTGACGATCCGAGTTAAACTAACACACAAAAACTTTTACAGTGCTACACTTTCAAATTGTGACCTATAGCAGTAGAAGAAACAAATGTTTGAGTGAATGCATGTTTGTATTGAGGGTCTATTTGGTAACGATATGAACAGACCTAACTTTGTGGCCTTTTCTTATAGGTATAAATGTACATATTTATATATATATATTTTTAAAGATGAAGACAAGTATAATCGGTTTGCTTCCAAATGAGATAATCAATAGGGAGGAATGGGGGATTGTGGGTCTTTTCTTACAGTACGTGGTGCCTGTAAGTCAATTGCCTTTTTTTTTTTTTTCTTCTCTTAATAGTGAACCTCTTAAAAAGGAGACGGGAGTATGTGCAGTGTTGAGGGCAGACACTGCCGTGTTGTTGCGTATGAAGTCCAGCATTCATACTGCTGCCCTCCAGCCATGATTGCAGTATCTGTTCAGATACTGGATGTGATCCTTGCTCATTAGTTTTGCTCTTTGTAGGATATTATCCCCCAACCCCGCGGACATGCTGGTTATCACCATTGTCTTGTTAAGACCGGTGATTACTATCTCAGTAAAAAAAAAAATGCCACAGAAACGGCTAATAGTACCTAAAGAATGAGCTCGTCTTGGCGGCAGTAGTAGCAGCAAGCATGTATATTTTTTTTATTTTTTATTCATAGTGAGTAAAAATCCATTGGTGCATCTCTCGGTCAAAAGCTGCCTACGCCTTGTTTTTTTTTCCTCCCTCTGTCCTTTTTTTGTACGTTCTCCGCCTTCAACGTTTTTAAAAATGCTGAACAAAGACTGGCAGACACTGTAGCTAAGGTTTTTTCTGTTGTCATTCCAAAGTCGTGGGTTCTTCTTTTTCACATCCCAACCGTCTGGTCGCTGCTGCAGATGACACGAGAAGAGGCGTGAAGATGGGACAGCTGAAGATGCCCTTTGTCCTCATTCCAGAAGAATATGCTGCTGTGAGGGTCAAACGGGACATGGCGTATCTTGCCGGGAGTGAATGAACCGCCAGCCGGTTTTGCGTCTGTATTAGAGCTGTCCTTTTTAAACGGATATTTATAGTGTGCATAAGTTGCGCATAATTTTCTGCACGACAAATGTGTATACGCTGTGCAATCCTCCAGTGTTCGTTTGCCTCCTAGTGTTGTTCCATTTGTACACTCTTATTATCGGAGGTGAACGGACACTTCAGGATTTTACTGTGTTTCTTCGCATGTCATTTTTTTGACAGTCAACGCTTAAAGAAAAGGTGCGATTCAAATGTAATATCAAGCTCTAATCCATATCTGTAATCTACAGGTACAAACTGACATTAAGTGCCTGCCGATGATTGCCTTGTGACCCCTAGTCATGATTGAAAACGAGTGGAGCTGTTTCTTTTCGGAGCAAGAGAGAGATTGATGCAAGTGAATTTGAGCTGAGTGACATTTTGTGGTACGTCAATGACAAAATAAATAATTCAACTGACCAGACATAAATGGTGGGTTGTTTTGCCTCTGGAGTGACTGAAGGGGAAAAAAAAACTTCTCACTTCTAAAACACACACCGTAGCCATGTACCAGGGGGTCTGATACATTACCTGTTGTTTAAGAATGACCAAAAATATTTACTCTTTTTTTTTTCCTGTTTTTTTTTTTTTAATATACAATAATACCCATAGAGGTTATTTTATTTTTTTCTACTTACAATCTTTTTTTGAGAACTTCTGTAAAACTAGGATTGTTACTGAAAACACTAGATTATCCACATTGTTAAAAAAAAAAGAAGAATCTGTTGAGAAAAAATAGTATTTTTTCCCCCAGTTCCCCTCCTGTTTTTGATTTTCAGATCATGATCCTCTACATCTACAACATTAAACAGTTGATTGAAATTTGTTAATGGAGTGTGTTATTTGATGTGATGTGTCATTAGCCTCTTTAGAAAGAGCTGCAAGGCAGCAATTCTGAAGACGTTCCATTTGACACTAAAATTACATTAAGCTGCATGGGTTAACGCTTTTTTTTTGTTCATGTACATGAAACATCTGCAAATGTTTTTTTTTCTTTGAATATACATATACTGTGTATGTATATATGCACACACAAATAAGACTAAAGTAGAGGGCATGCAGTATCATTACAGTATGTCAGTCTAGCTGAAAGGTGAACACAGCTTTAATTTAATCAAACTGGATGTATAAAACGGCCTCAGGCTGCTTATCGGTGCATGATTATGGTGTACTTGTAATAATGAGACCAGGGGTTGGTTGGCGATGAGATTACACTATTGACACTGCACAAATGTTTGTTTTTAGAGGCTTTATTTATGCATTATTGGGTTTGTGTGGGGGGAGGGCTTGTAATACATACAGGTCTTGTAAATTGTGCGCTTGTATATTGTCTGTTTGCACCGAGCGCAAGGTCATGTGACAAAGTATAAAGTGGGGATTATGTGATGAATTGAACACCACTGTAGGCCAGAGCTTCCCAAAGGGGGGTGTGGGTCCTCGAGGGAGTTCCAGGGGTTCGCCAGATTCTAAATTGTAACTCAGAGTACAAAACAATTTACTGTACACACTCAAGTTAAATTAACATTGATTTTACAATATAAATTAGGGTTCCCGGAGATAGAAATGCCATTAAATCTGTAGACTAATATGCATTTCAGCCTGGAGGTCATTGGAATTAAAAAGAGGTTGACAATCAGTGCTAAAGCCGTACAAATCTTCTGATATGGGGGGAGCATGCTGGCATATCTTCTCAAATGCGGGTCAATTTGGGGCTCCTTGGAATAAAAAGTGGTTGTAGGGATTCTAGCTGTTTTTCACAGGGATCGGGGGATTCGAACATGGATTCATATTTCCTGCACAAAATATGGGTTTTTATGTATTGTAGTCCTAATGAACCCCCCAGAAATGGCATCTGGCAAAAAAATAAATAAAAATACTCACATACAGGAGCTACATGGAGGAGAAGCCACAATCTGTCATGTCAGTTTCGGTAGATCTCGTGATCTTTTCTGGACAGATGTAATATCCGGGGGTTTAATAATAATAAAATGGAAACAAACAAAAAGCCTGAATGCCCTCGCCCCTGTCATAAACATTTACAACCGTAAAACTGGAAGCAGCAAAAGAAAAAGAAAAACACTCATCTTCTACTTTCTCCTAAAACATGAACCTTGGTTGGAAAAAAAAATAAAGTTGTCCTTTAAGAGTGAGATTATGTGATTGTGATCACAGCTCGTCTGAGATAGCATTGGGATGATGGTCTCCTCAGTGTCATATTGAAATTGTCTAGACAACAGCTCGTCACAGCAGGTACACATTGCATCTGGTTATAGTAAAGGATGGTAACATATCGCATCGGTGTGCGCACTATAGTCTCAACTACTAGGCTACACTATTGTTTACAAATGGGAGGTCACGGGGAAATCTAAACGCGGCATTGTGCTGTCACAAGACACCACCTGCCCGAAGCCCTGCTCCTGTTCTAGCACCGGTGGTTTTACTTGTCGGAACAAACGGCTGTGACAAACAAGACCCCAAAAAAAGAAAGAAAATGTTGCCTCTGTCGAACGCTTAACCCCATTTTGACTCTCTGGAGAGGGAGACTTGTTAAGTGGAGAAATAGGGCAAACTGAGACGCTCTGACACACTTTTGTAAAAAAGAATATTTCAAGTTTTAGTGCGGAGTAGTAGGCTATATTAGACAATAGCTCTGCCCGGCGTCGATGCAAGGTTTCTCCTATCCCATGTATGGTTTAATTATAATTATATGAAAAATGAGAGCAATTAATCTTACAATGCATTTGCATGCCTAATTAAGGAAAGAAAATGAGGGGAGGGGGTGACGTAAAACTGTGCTGCAGACCCCATATTAACATTGTGGAATAAAAGCAATCACTCCGTTCCACTCGTCATCCAAAAGTAACCTCTGCCATTTAAACCGGTGGGGAGGGGGGGGGGAAGAAAAGCCGCATCTTTAAAACTTCCATGAGCGGCAGTAAATTGTGCTTTTATGGGTAATGTGCCCATTAAAGAGTAAAGGCAATCTGAGACGTCAAGACAAAATGACAGCTTCTGAGTGCCATCTGCAATCTCCAGCTTCACAAACTCAATTATTCATAATGCATTTATGAAGTCCGTTGAGACCGGGTGCTGTCATTCCTGTTCAAACTAACGGGAAAAGCAACATAAAGGGACACGGCTTTTTCTCCCTCTCTCTCTCTCCCCCACTTGACAATGGCTTCACAGATGGCATGTGACGGGTTTATACTGCCACCTGCTGGGTAATAAAAAGCGGCATCGTTTCCACAACCGTTGTCTAAAACGATGGTAAAGTGTATTACGGCTTGCAGCAGGAACAGGAGCGGTTTCAAAACGGAATTCCCTGATGAGCAGCTAATTGATAGATGGATGGTCATTACCAGCTAGACAACAAGGGATGAGCTTAAATAATGCACGGCAAGAGTAGGGCTACACCACAGCTAAAAAGCTTTTAGCTCAAGTTGAAAACACAACATTGAAAAATAATTGAAGTCCAATTAAGTTGAAAACATAATTCATCTGTCGTAGCAGAGAAGTGCTGACATATCAATGTGATATAACGATGGCACTCGTAGGACACTCAAGTCACCCACAAGTGATCTTCACCCAAAAGTCTGCAGATTCCAGCCTGGCTGGGGGGGAAAAAACACTGTCTGCTGTTCATTTTATATTTCAAAGTGAATTCAGCTGCCCGTGTGATATTTTATTCAAAACAGAGAGAGAAAGAGAGAATAAAAGAGGGGGAACGTTCAGAGCGGCTGTGGGTTGATGAGGAGAACATTCTCCCCCCGAACAAACAGTTGGTTGATGTGGCGTGTGTGGACCTTCCCGTAGGGATGGCCACTTTTCTTCTCCTTCTTCTTCTGGGCTTCCTGGCTAGTCTCTGGAGCCTTGGGGGGCTTCACCACGGCGGTGGGCCCGGGCTCGTCGTCTTTAACCCCCATGGTGCTCGTTGTCGATAGCCTCGGGTCCCTGCTCTTGGAGTCTGTCAACGATGTCTCCTGAGTCCGCTTTGAAGTCTCGGGCTGAGGAATGCCGGTCTTCCCCTGTCCCGTGTGTTTCCTCGCTTGTGGTTCGCCGCCCTCTTCTGGCTGTTCCTGGAGTTTCAGTTTCTCGAAGAGCTGAGGAGGCAGAACATTGGTAAACAAACAGAGAGAAGAGATGAGAGTAACAGGTCGATCTCAGTACTTCACTCCACTATAGTAGTTAGGGAACTTTAGCAGATATTTGACTAATCTGGGAGGTAAATCATTACCAAGAAATCTTGTCATCAATGTGTTTCTAATTGTGTCTAATAACATGTACTAAAACTGTAACTCTAAAACTCCTGTGGGGAAACCCCATAAAAAACAGGCCAAAATCTATTTTGGCCTCTTTTCTAGTCACAACCTATATAGAAGACAAAACAAGCAAAATGTCTTCATGCTTTATGCAGCATGTGATATGTCTAACTACCTTGCATTTGAAATCGTAAGATAATACGACACAGATCTCCTATAGTCTGGAACTGTGAGACAATACGTTATTATGATAACGTATTGGAGGTGGAACGTGAGCTTCAGGCCCAGTCGTCAGCCTTATGACCCACCCGTGTCACTGTGAGGGCTTTTTCATGGTAAAACGCCTCGCCAAGGAGTGGCTCTCTGTAGGTCTCGTCCACATCCACCATAGCCTGCCAAAGACACAGTTAAAGAGTTAGAAAAGAGGTATTTTAAGGCTAGAATCAAGCCATCCATGGTCCTGGTGATTAATCATTAGCATAATTACTGTATATTAGTTTAACAGTTTTCTTTCTTCTACTGAATAAAAGGTTTGTTGGTCATGATTCCCCAGCATCTTAGATGACTTGTTTATACATAATTATTATGAATATTTTTGTAAATGTCGATGGGGGGGGGGAATGGTTTTCAGTGAAAACAAGAACATCATGATGCCCACTGCTATACCCCATTCGCCTGTAAATGGTAACAGGTAATTATACCACAGGTCATTTGAGGAACTACATGACTTTTCAGTGATTCTCTTAGTTTTAAGGGTTAACTGTAGTATAATTGCAATATTAGACTTGAAGGTGTGTGTGGTTTTGTGCGATTTGATACACGACTGCAAGGGTGATTAAAATCACATTAAACCCAACCCTCTTGTGTAATATTGTTTAATTCTACCAACCATGGATGACCGAAATGAGATTGTTATGAGGTTACCTACCAAGTTCCAGAACTTGTCAAAAGCAACAACAAAGCCAGAGCAAATTCCACGCAGTCCCTTGAAGGTTCTGATGTGGACCTTGACTCGTATCTTCTCCTCGACGCAGCGCTGCAGTTCTCCCAGAGGGCTTCCCTTGCACACTGAAACACACCAGGCCAGGTAAGACACACAACTGGATTTTGACTTTTAAGTCAAGGGCGGATATATGCATGGGGGCATTGGGGGTGGCAATGCCCCCCTAAATGCCCGGACTGCCCCACCAAACATGATGTCATTCAAACGACCAAAATTTCAAATATATTTCAAATTAAAGTGTTTATATTTAAAATGATTTGAAACACTACTACTGCTACTAACTAACTGCAATTGTTGTACCACTAAACCAACACCATTTCATCCATCCATCCATACTATAATTAAGGAGTCTGTCTGAAGCAGGGATAAATCCGTCCCGACCAATCGCTCTGACTTTTCACAAGGGTGTTGACCATAACATTAGAAAGATATTGATGAAGCCCTTTTTTTCAAATTAACCAATTGTTGATGAATCATTAAATTAATAGTGCATTACATTTTCCCCATAGACATAAACATGGCGAATCTCCGACCACACCCTAACGTCACATACATCACAATCCGGGCGATGAAGCCGCCCCCATACGATTTTCACCTGCCCCCCAAATTGTGAAATGTTATATCAGGCCATGCTTTAGGTCCTGACTCCTGAGTTTGTTAGTAGGCTACTGTATGTTACCCCCATTAATCACAATGTAAAACCCTAGTCACACAAACGGGTCAAGACTGTTTTAGTGCTATGTCCCTGCAGCGTTATGTCTTTTGGCATGTTGATGCACATTGTCCCAATACAATGTGTGGAATTCAATGGACCGTATGGACTTCTTACTTCAGTGAAAATATAAATGGACTAATGGTAGTGGACTCACGATATTGCACATTTCACCACTTTTACCAGATCTACAACATTGAAGTTATTAAACACATTTCTTGATTTCTGTGTGTGGATGAGTCCCTGACTCAACACTTGGTGTCACTGTTGCACAGCTTACTTCACACTGGTGTGATCTTTGTAATGACAATTCTGTACTTCTTAATCTTAATAATCTGTTGACTGTGTCGTCATTGGCAACGCATTTTCTTCATGTTGAAGTTGCAACAGACACGTAGCATGCATAAAGCTAAAAGGTCTGACTCAGAAGGTTTTCTGTTTTGAATGATGAAATGCTGTTGGTTTAGAGGGGCCACAATTGTAGTTAGTAGCAGTAGTAGCGTTTCAAATCATTTTCAATATAAGCACTATAATTTGAAATGTCTTTGAAATTTGGGTTGTTTTGGATGCCATCATGTTTGGTGGGGCAGTCAGGGCACTGCATTGCCCCCCCATGCCTAGATCCGGCCCTGCACCAGCAGCACCTCCACGTGCGTTCCAGTATTACATACATACAGAGCATTCTGGTCAACACGTTCTTGATCTTCTTCTGTCCGCGCCGTGGCGCCGCCTTAGTGCTGCTACCGCTCGCCTCCCCTTCCTCCTCCTCCACCTCTCCCCCCTTGGTGCTGGTAGGGTTCTTGTTCACCATGAGCTGCCTCAGCCGCGCGATCCTCTCCGGGTCCGCCACCCCCTTCATGGCCTTGCGCTGCCTCCGCTCCACGGTCTGCGCCTTGGCGCGGCCGGGACCCCCGCGCAGGAAGCTCTCGTAGTGGGCGACGTTGTTGAAGCACTTCATGTTGGGGTAGGGCAGCGGCGGCGGCGCGGCGGAGTAGAGAGCCAGCAGCGGGTCGAAGCGCTCCGAGCACACGTCCAGTTGCTCGTCCACCGCCGCCACCGCCGCTGCCGGGTCTGATCCTCCTCCGGCGGCTTCAGCATCTTCATCGGCACGGTGCGGAGGCACCGCGGGCGTTGGAGCAGCTGCTGGTGGTGGTGTCGGTTCTGTTGCTTGTTTACTGCCACCGGTGTTTTCTTTACCTTTCCTCCTTCCACGTTCCTCCATGTTTGAATTTGAAAACATGCGCATGGCAGGAGGGAGGGAAGTCGAGAACCCTGGGAAATGTAGTAAAATCAGTGGGTTTCAACCTTTTTGATCCCAGGGCCCACCATTTATTCAGCATTTGAGCCACGGACCACCATTTGAGGATATTTTAGCCCCACAGACCCCAAAACTATTATTTTGCCTCTGTCCATGACCATTAATCTTCTAGTTGTGTAGAGTTGGACTAATTCATACATGGCGGATATTTTAACTCTTGGGAGTGCATTTAGGTATTTTAGAGTCTAAAAGACCTAAATGCGCTCCCCAAGATGATTGCGGATTGATTGATTGATTGATTGATTGATTGATTGATTGATTGATTGATTGATTGATTGATTGATTGATTGATTGATTGATTGATTGATTGAAGGAGTGAGGATGTATAGAAAAGTGTAGGGCAGCCCGTTTTCAATTAATCAGAAATGGCTAGTAGCCTAGTAACCAGACATTTGTAGTGTGGTCTGGATAAATAAAAATACGTTTTTAGTTTTATGACAATTTATTTCTCCAAATGTGACTGTCTAATATTTAGCAGACTGTTGAGAGACCATAGAACAGAAGACAGAGACAACACTGCAGTTTTACCACGAGGTGGCGCCAGAACATCGACATGCAGGGGAGGACGCATAGAGTATCTATGGGAGGAGATATGACTGCTTAACTTTTCTTATGTCATATTATCGTAATATATTTAGTATTTTAAGTGAATTGAAATTGCCCGTTGAAGAAGTTTTACGAAACCAATTTGACGGCTTTGTTTTTTCTTGTATCATTATATTTTTTTATTTTTACAATTGTGTCCCTGGAGGGGCCGGAACTGTCGTCTCTGGTGCAGTGGGACTACTACGGACCTTATTCAGTGACGGACTGTACACAAACCAACGTGTGTGATGAAGGTGTGAGACTGTTTTGTGTTTATATACTGGATAATATGCCCATTTGATATCCAAAAGTATGCGCGAACTATGCATATATTGAATCCACGCGTGTTCTATATTTTAGAATAGATATTCTTTGACATACGGGACGGTATTTCGGGGCTTTTTGGCTGAATCCATCACCATACCTTCATGCTACCTTCATCAGGTCAACACAATTTTCACAATTGCAATTAACACAAAGCACAGCTGATGGAATAAACCAACCAACGTACATCTGAAGGTAATGATGATTTGATAATGTTATATTATATATGTGTAGTTTTCGTTTCCACTTTACAATTACCTCCAATGATTTGCTGCTTCTGGCTTCTACATAAGTGAATATTTCCTACGCCTCTAATTGTTTTGATGAAATGAAGATGATGACCACTATTGTAAAAAAAAAAAAAAAAAAAAGAAAAAAGTGTAATGCTTAACTCGCAGTTATCTGTTTTGTTTGTAGTTGTAACTTGTACTTGAATTGTACTGTAAATCTGTAAGCTGCAAGCTAAAAAAGAAAGAAAAGAAAAACACATTCATTCATACAACGAAACTAGATCTAGCCAGTAACCATGTTTTTTTTTGTCATCTGGGTAAATCAAAAAAACAGATGAGACAGATGGATAACAAATCGGCTGTTAATTTAAACCAGTGGTTTTCAACCAGTGGTCATTGAGAGAGTTCCAGGTGGTCCCAAGCTAAATGATGCAAAGTTGGTTTATCAGACTCTTTGAGAGCGTAAAATTTAAACCAATACCTTTCTCTGGTTTCAGCGGAGCATCCTCATGCTGAGGACTAGGCGTTTATTTCTTGGAGGCTTCAACAAGACCTGCGTTTTCACACAGTTGGTTCATTTCTTTACCAACAATTCCAGAACCATGGCCAAGAGCAAGTTTGAGTACGTCCGAAGCTTTGAAACGGATGACACCTGTCTGCAGAAATGCTACATTGTTGTGCGATTGGATGGGCGCAACTTCCACAAGTGAGTTGTTTTCGTTTTTGCATGATTTGCATGTCAGTATATTTCAGTCAGTTTTTGCTTTCTTCGGGAGAGTGTAGAGAGTAATTAAGAAGAATTAAGCGTTTCAGTTTTGTTTTGTATTTGGAATGTCAAGGTTTGTTTAAAAGCTGTTTTAAGGACGGGAATCCATATTTGGATCCTGTACAGTATGTACAGTATTCAAATACTGCGATACTGTAGCTGGGTACTTTTGGAAGTAGGCAGAAATGTATGGGACTCAGGTAACAGCCCAGCTTTAATGGCTCTCATTGACAACAATGTATTTCCAACTCCAGAGGTCACACCATTCCATGTGACCACGTGACTAACCCACATGACCGGGCTGTCGCGTTGCCCCATCATTGGTGTAACTTTGTCTATTCAAAGGCTCTGGCTCAGACTGGCGCTCGAGTGATACCTTTTCCTCCTTTTCCATGAATTGCACTGTAATATGCTCATTCCGGATGTTGATATGAGAGCGTTTCTTCATCCTCCAGGCTATCCCTAAGGGAAAAAGGAATTACTGGAAGAAATGGTTGGGGGGGTTATCAATATGACCTGTAACAAGAAATGTTACTTTAAACTTGTTTTTCAGGTTTGCAGAGCAGCACGGCTTCACAAAGCCCAACGATGACAGGGCGCTGGGCCTCATGACTCGCAGCGCTCGCTCCGTCATGGAGGAGCTGGACGACATCGTCATCGCTTACGGCCAAAGCGATGAGTTCAGTTTTGTTTTCAAGAGGAGCACCACCTGGTTTAAGCGGAGAGCAAGGTGCAGCCTTGACGGCACACTTCATAATATGGTCCAGGAGGAGTCAGGGCTTGTTTTCAATTCACTCAATTATATGCGAAACAATTGTTGTGGCAGAGTATGTTGATTTCCCATAACTAACACATGCTGTGGTTGGAGTTATTTGAAGCAGATGAAGAACAGGCATAGGCGCCTGGGGGAATGTCCTCACACTATTGGGCAATGACCGGCCTATTTATTTATTTTTTTGAACCCACGCTGGTGGTCTCTAGCGCCATTCTTATTTCTTTGATTTGTTGTGTAGTGGCTGCAGATGCATGCTTCCCTTTTGCTGCAATGGCCATTCTGGCTATATAGCCTACCCCAGGCCTACCCAGTGTTGCCAACTTGGCACATTTGTCGCTATATTTAGCTTCTTCTTTTTTCAGACCCCCTCCTAGCGCCAAAATTATTGAAAAGGTCCTGGTGGAAAATCTAGTGCTTTTTGGCTGGTGAGTTGGAGGTGAAATTGTTTGACAGGCGCCTGAAGTAAACCCCTCATTTTTCACCATTTTTCCTTCTATGACAGTGGTTTTCAACCAATGGTCCCTGGGCTAAATGATGGAAAGTTGGTTAACAGATGTAACTCTTTGAGAGTGTAAACAAAACAAAAAAATAACCAACTGGACCCTTGTGGGCCCATTTGGTTTCATGTTTACACTCTCAAGAGTTAAAATATTAAAGATGTGAATTAGCCCAAGTCTACACAACAGAGAATGTAGAAGATTAATGGTCATTTTGGTCTCTATGTTTATAAGCACACACACACACACACACACACACACACACTAATTCATACCTCATCACAGTTACGTCTTCCCACCAGGAGAGGGAGACAACGGGCATGAAACCAGATTGTATCTTTTACGTGTGTTTTATTACCGGTAATTTATTTTTATCTCAACATCTAGTTATTTCTTGTACTCCCCCATCCCCCATGCCTGTCTGTTTCCCTGACAGTAAGCTGATGACCCATGTGAGCTCCCAGTTCTCCTCCTCCTACGTGTTCTACTGGAAGGAGTTCTTTGGGGAGCGTCCCCTCCTGTACCCACCGAGCTTTGATGGACGGGTGGTCCTGTATCCCACCAATCAAACTCTCAGAGACTACGTCAGCTGGAGGCAAGCAGACTGTAAGTGGGGACAGTTTATTTATGAAGCATATTTAGCTACTTTCGCCGTCCTGGAATGTCCTTTTGCGGGCATTCGCAAAATAATTTCTGTACTGAATTTGAACTGAAATAAGATGATAATCTGCTTTGAACATTCAAAAAGTTCAAAGCAGAGCATAGCAGATCTATCTCAACATGCCACAACATGTTGGATTTTGACTGGCTTATGATGCCTTCAAGAGCTATCATTGGCTATTTTCTATTGTCCAATGTATAAAATAGTGCTTATGAGGTTAACAAGACACAATGTCTAAAATACAAATGTTTGTCATTTAACTTTAGATCTAATACCGATTCTAAAAAAAAAAAAGCTTATTTGTAAACTACCTATATTTTTAAGCTAATTCAGTTGGATATTCTTGATTATTTTTCTACAACTGCTAGTTTAAATAGATAGAGTAGTCGGTACACGTCTCGTTGTCTGCTTATCCTCAGACAGCACATTCAAGCATATGGCAGGGAAACGTAGCTGGTGTGTATTTGTTTTAAGGCGGCTAGTATAGCAGTCCATGGACTGGGCACACAGGCTGCTACATTAGGCAACCTATTCAAGTCAATGCAGCAAGTACTGTGGGTTTGTATGCAATACAATTGCTATGGGCCGAGATGGAGTCTGAACAGGTGTGTTTTCAGACTGCAGCGGAAGATAGGGAGTGAGTCTGTGGTTCCGATTGCAGTGGGAAGTGCATTCCATAGTTTTGGAGCCAGCAGGGAGAAGAGCTTGGGGCGTGTGGAGTGTTGCCCAGGCGTTTTTAGTGGGGCTACTGCCAGCTTAAGGTGTTTATGTTCGCTCTGTTTTACCTTACCAAATTGACCCCAAAACGGTGATATGAACTGAACCCCTGTTGTTCTGTGTTGCGTTCCAGGCCATGTCAATAACCTGTACAACACGGTGTTCTGGATGTTGGTTCAGAGGAAAGGCCTCACCACAGCTCAGGCAGAGGACCGCTTAAAGGTGAGAACAGGTTTAAAAATTCTGTACTGTACTTTTTTTTCTATGGGGTAGAAAAAAAAGTAGAGTACAGAGTGAACACCTGCTATTTTGGGGGGGAAATCGTGAAAACGCAGCACAAATCTTTCAACATGTTCTTTCAGAGTGAACGTTTTGTAGAATCTACAATGTCAGGTCGAAGTGGCTTGGAACACCCGATGAGTGCGAGTGTGCGTGCACGATTCTTGTGCATGCATGCTCTGACTATACTGCATACACCTTGCATTCTGACATTTTAGTCCCATCTAATTAATTCCTTATGGTTTGCGTATTCGCAGGGAACATTGTTCTCACACAAGAACGAGATCCTCTTCTCAGAGTTCGGCATAAACTATAACAACGAGGCTCCGCTGCACAGGAAAGGCACCACTCTGATCTGGGAAAAGGTTTGCCTTCTTGCCTTCTGTAACTTTTAGCATGATCTGGACATTCATAATAAAGTATTCAACAGCTTCCATGATGTTATTTTAATAACTTATCTTGCCGATAGCGAGAGGAAACGGTGACCAAGCGAGTGAAGCTCCCGGACGAGGAGGAGAAGGAGGTGCAGGTGACGCGCACCAGGAAGAGCGTGAAAGCTCACAACTGTGACATAATAGGAGAGCAGTTCTGGGAGGAACATCCGGACATCCTCGAGGACGATTAGTGGCTACTAGTAGGACCTCACTGTTCTATTCGACGTGAAGGACAAGAGGACACATGTTTTAATGTGAGGAGGGGGGGACCACGATCGCTGACGAGGAACCCATCAAGACCGGGACGAATTGGTGACGTCTTGAATGAGACCAGATCAAGGCAAATATGGCCCAGAATATCACCTGATTTCAACCAACACAAATCCCGTCCACTAGAGAGGGATGTCCCTAGATGAATCGGAGAGGGTCAGAATCAGAATCAGATGGAGACCAGGTTAAATTCAATCAATCATAACTAGTCAGATCTGGCCCTGAATAAGCTTTGTTATTTTAACTGGTGAAGATGTTCTGGAAATTACGTAAAGATCTGTGATTTGGCCTAGTCTTGAACGTCACTTGGAGTCCTCCAGTAGTTAGGATTGATTAGTTAGTTAGTCTGGCCTCAATCTGACTTCTCTCTGATTCATCCAGGGACGTTCAGTCTTTAGTGGGCATGATTTGTGTTGGTTGAAATCAGGTGATATCCTGGTGCCAGATTTGACTAGTCTTGGATTGCGTTGATCTGGTCACAATCAAGACGTCACTAATTCGTCCCCCGTCCGGTCCATGCTTACTGGGATGCAATCAGTGACTTCAGACACAGACTGATAATAGAGGACAACAGCGTGGCAAATAACATGCTCTCACGACTTTTGTTTCCCATTGAGACTGCAGATGTAAATCCAAAGAATTCATGTATTAACATACTGTACAGATGGTTTAATATATCACGACTGTTATTCATTGAAATAAGTCCCCGGAATGCAGCTTAAAACATTCCTGCATTTTAATTTAAACTGTCTTGACACAAGATTCCCTCAAACCAACTGCAATACGTGATGCTGTTCATGTTGGAGCTAATCTGTGCCAGCTTGTTTTCCTTGTATTTTCCTTAGTAGTAGTGGAGGTTAAAGGCATGCGTGTTGGTGTGCAGCGGAGGCGGGCGGGCATAACGAACGGCGTCCATCTGCGTTCCGTGGGCCGGATCCTGACACCGAGACAAAAACCTCTGCCCCTGCCGCTCCGTGCATCTCCCGACAGCCCTTAGTTTGCGCTTCCAAAAATACGGCATCACTTGATATCATGAATGGCATTTAGACTGCATGCTATTACCCTTGGTTGAACTCTACAAATGTTAACACGATCCCTCTTGGACCCGAGCCTCTTCACGCTGAAGAGTTTTCCTCTGTTGTGTGGGTGGTGGCGTGGGCGGTTTTATATGAATATCAAATATCTTCCCAAGTTTTAGCGCGTACGTTATTATAATGATCCGGAGAGTGCATACGGTCGCACGCACAGTGAAACCACGAGTGTTTAATCTAACCCTAGATGGTGCACCCGAAAAGGTCCGTACATTTTACACTCTCTACTTCACAGTGCAGTGAGATCAGCATTCCAAATGGCCTCGGGTAACGCAGCGGAACAGCATATGCGGCTGGGTTTAATCTTAACTGACATGCCGGTTCATTTTGAGGGCCTGCCTGGTCTTGCAGCCAGGGGCTACATTAATAGAGCGGAGAGCTGAATGGACCGGTCAGTGCCTGCACTGTCACCAGCTCTAAGAATACCTCCACACACCCCTGCGTACACGCACGCACGCACTGCCCACCACCCGACATGTGGCCTGCGACACATTTAACACACTCCACCAATGACCATTCTATGAATGGCTGCCAAGCCTTCCTGGAGTGGAAAATACATCCTACTGTAGGTTGTTGTAACTGTACTTGGATTTAGGTTACACTGTGTCAAAGCTGTAGAGCTCTAATTTTGGTCCAGTGAGTCCCAGACTGGCTGAGTATTTCACAGTATGTCTACTGTACCCAAACTGTACGCCTGTACAGTATTATGTAACCTGGGTAACATCTTTGGTCCGGGTTAATTATTAGGACATTTGTTGTTGTTTACAAATTAGTTGTTTTAATTAAAAGGCCTATTTCACTTACAAAACTTAATTTGGGGGTAATTTTATCATTTACTCTTTCTTAAAGGACTACGTCACCACTTTTCAATGTGTATAATAGTTCCTCACTAATGTACGTGATAAAATTCCACTTTTTTCCCCTAATTGGTCTGTGTCTCGCAGGAGGGCTGTGGGCAGTTCAGAAATCTGAACGATAATGTTACTGGAAGACTAGTTTCTGAACTGCCTAGGCTACAGCCCTCCTGTGTAGCACAGACTGAGTAGAAAAAAAAATGTGTCAGTAGACATACAGTAGGCCTATATTCACATTTATCAGACGCCCCCACCACCATTGATTCATACTGCTTTAAAGTGATTTATTTATTTTTTGTTTTAATTATTATCTACTACAGTCCTAATAAACCCCAGGAAATTTTAGGCTAACTGGGCACGGAAGTTCAGATGCTCTACCGACTGTGAAGGAGGTTGGCACACCACACTGCACTTTACACACTCCATATATTTGGGCATGTCTGACCCAAAGGCTCAATATGGCAGTTTATCAGCTAGATCATTTGTGGCCAGGTGTACTTTCCTGGGGTTTATTAGAACTGCAGTAGCCTAGATAATAAAAAAGAAATCGCTTTAAAATGTAGGACCCTGTTCTAATGCCCCCTCCCATAGTCTACCTAAAATCCCTAAAACTAAGCTAGAGAGTGTGTGTGTGTGTGTGTTTGCGCTTCCCTGTGCCGTGATCGACAAGATCTGATTATGTTGCAAAAATCAGTTATCGGGGCGAGCGACACGTCCGTACGACGGAGAATAACTCCCGGATGGTGGCGGTGGTTTCTAAAGAGGAGATGAAGGGGAGGGCTTGGATGGTTGGCTGTCTGATCTGAATGGACTCAGTCGCCTCGCTCCTCCTGGGGTGCACGCACGGTACGGCACGGCACGGCTCGACATCAGACGACAGTCAGTCAGCATCCTATTCTATACTAGCAGCAAGCAGCACTGGGGCACCAAGCGGCCAAAAGAGAGAGCGCCGCGATCATCACTATCATCATCATGATGTCCAGACACAGGCGTTTATAACAACAACAATCCGGCGTTGTCGCTACAAATACTAGCAGCTAGTCGTATCATCATCATTCCAAAACGTAGCCTCGTTGTTATGCACTTTCTCTGTGTTAGATTGTTGTCTAACTGTACAGCCGATCCGCGTTACAATGCGTCTAGCTGCAGGAGCGCGTTCCACCACCACCACCAGCACAGCATGCTGGGATGCTGCTCTGTGCTTCTTACTGTTTGTGCTCCACTGTGTTCTCTGTTCATCCGAAGACGAAGGCAATCGTCATTATTATTACAAAGGTAAGTGCGGTCCCTCTGTTAAAGGGGAATTCCACCCATTTTACTGTCGTTAATATGCCTTGGAGATGCTGTGTGGACATAATGATTTTTCGAAATGGAGAACATGGTAAAGCACAACCTTATGTGACATCATCAAGTTGTGTTTCACCATGTTAATGATTTTTCTTTTAGGGACCTATCTTTCTGAGAAAAAAATCTTTTCAGAGAAAAAAAATCTTGAAAATGGGTGGAATTCCCCTTTATTAAAAAACGAGTATAGGCAGGCTAGCGGGAGGAGTGGAGATGGCATTAATAATATAAATGCATGTTTTATTTTTTATTATTCATGATCAGGATTTTTATGTGGCTGGCTGCCATGGCTCGGCTAACTGTTTGAATTCCACAGCGTGCATAATTTATATGAAATCGATTTTTTCCCTTTGTTTTATGAAATTGAAACGGATTGCCTACTTTACTAGAAATCACGCAGCCACAGGAGATACTATAATACGAATAATAAAAAACCCAGGGAAGTCTTTAAAAACTCCCGTATCTGCTGTTAACCAAAGGAACTGATATAAATGAATGCCTATTTCAATCAACAGGCTTGCATTGTTGTTTCATAGGCTCTCTCTCCCTGCTGACATGGTTCTAAACTGCATGTGTTTGTGATCAAGGTCTGCATAAACAGAGGTTGTCGAGGAGCATCCTGGAGAATGTGAAGTCCTATGAGGTTATACATCCCAGATGGTTGCACATCCCTGACCGACACAAGAGATCCAAAGAGGTTAGTTGTCTGTCTGTCTCAGTGGTTTTCAACCAATGTTCATACCCACCATTTATTCTGCATTTTAGCCATAGAGCAGGGGTTTTCAACCTTTTCCATCCCAGGGACCACCATTTATTCAGCATTTGAGCCACGGACCACCAATTGAGTATATATTTTTTAGACCCACAGACCCCAAAACTAAAGATTTCTTTTGCTTCTGTCCATGACCATTAATCTTCTAGTTGTGTAGATTTGGACTAATTCGCATGATGGATATTTTAACTCTTGAGAGTGTAAAAATGAAACCAAATGGACCCGCCAGGGTCCGATTTGGTTTCATTTTTATGTTCTCAGGAGTTACATTTGGTTAAACAACTTAGCTGGGGACCACCTGGAAGTTGGAACTCTCTCAAGGACCACCTGTTGAAAACCCCTTCCATAGAGAACCGGCATTTGATGTTGACTTTAGTCTTTCGGGCCCAACACCAACAATTTTAAAGTTTTTGTCCATAATTTAGGAGAGAGAACTGGCCAAACGCTGGACAAAATACCAATTCCTCTACATTTTCCAATTGTGTGTAGATTCTTGAAATTTAAGTAGGCCTAATTCAGATGTTTGAATATAATTTAACTCTTGTCAGCATTAAATGTAACAAAATTGGTTTTATTTCACGCTCTCGAGAGGCACGGATCCATTTGGTTACCAACGGTCCATCATTTAGCTGGGGACCACCTGGAAGACCCACATAGACCCACATACCCCAAAACTAAAGATTTCTTTTGCTTCTGTTCATGACCATTAATCTTGTAGTTGTGTAGATTCGCATGATGGATATTTTAACTCTTGAGAGTGTAGAAATGAAACCAAATGGACCCGCAAGGGTCCATTTGGTTTCATTTTTACGTTCTCAAACCCCTGGTTTGGTTTCATTTTTACGTTCTCAAACCCCTGGTTTAGGCCACCCAGGCAGCCACACATAATGTAATTGCAATCTGCCCCACCTTAAGAAGCTGGAACGTCCATGCATAGCTAATAAATGACAATCCAGCAGTATTTACAACATACTCACTCTGCATAATGAGTGTGCTTGGTGTTTTGTTACTTTTTTACTCAAGCCACAGGGAACATACATGCAGTATGGCATTGACAATTTGACTCAATTCTATTCTATTCTGTCTCCCTGTCCATTCCCATTCGTCATCATCTATTTATGCATCCGCCCGACCGCTTATGTTTTATTTGCTGATTCGGCAAAAAGTGCCCTTTGATCTGGACAATGACTCTCCTGACTCAGGAGGATGAATGTCTGCCGCTGCCACCAGTTGTGTGATAGCAGATTTCTGTTGTCCTGTGCCAGGCAGCAAGAAGTCCTGATTGCACATCTCTGTTGCTGGGCCGGATGAAACATTTACAATTGGGGGGCCAGGTGAAAATGGGTGCGGCTTCATCGATGAAGCCGCACCCATTTTCAGTCTCCCCCATACCATTTTTGGTTACAGGACATAAGTATTATGCAAGTAAGCATAATAATAACATCAGTTGTTGTTGAAGTTGCAGCAGCATGCATAAAGCTAAAGGTGTGACTCAGAGAGTTTTCTGTTTCCAATGATGAAATGCTGTTGGTTTAGTGGTATGACAATTGTAGTTAGGTAGCAGCATAGTGTTTCAAATCATTTGAATTATACTGTAAGCACTTTCATTTGCAATATCTTTGAAATCTGGGTTGTTCTGCATGCCGTCATGTTTGATGGAGCATTTGGGGGGGCATGGGGGCATTCCCCCCACAATACCAATGCCTAGATCTTCCCCTGATGTGTTGTTGTTCTGTGCCTGCAGCAGCAGCAGCAGCATCCGTCCCAGACACGAGTCCTCATAACGGCGGAGGGCCGCGAGCTGAGCCTTCTCCTGGAGCGGAATGAGTGAGTGTCATTACTACTACAGAGCCATTCATTCGTAGAGGCTTTTAGCGTAACGAGCCACTCACACTAAATGAAAGCCCCCATGCAGTTGCCACCATGGATCCCAGTCGTTTAGATTCCATAGAAGCCACGCATGTCTTCCATGACGGAGGCATGTTGGGCAGAGACACTAGCCATCTACAAGATCTCGATGTCACCTGACGCATTGAGAGCTTGTCAATCGTTGTAGTCTTGTAGATCGATCTTGTAGATTGTAGATAGATGGGCCATTTTGGTTAAGATTAGCGCATTTGGAGTATTGCAACATTTTTCAAGCGGACCACTTTTAAAAAAAAACTTAAATTGGCTGGTTTCGTTGGTGATGCATGGTTGGTTGGAGCTAGTCGCGGCAGAAACAGATGATGACAGAGACAGTCTGATGATGGCAGTTGGTACTCGGTACGTAGCATCATCATTCACACGGTAGCACCATAATCATTCTACAAAAAGAGTGCACGCTCGGACACACATGACGGATTCTTAAAGCAACAACCCATCTCAACGCATCTCGTTTACAATCGCGTCTGCACAGCATGAATGGTATTAGTAATCGCGCCCTGGCTGGATAAATATCAGTGATCCATTGTGTGAACTTCTTTAATGTGCAACACAACGGTAAAACGCAAAGTGCTGTTGCATTGGCATTCCACGTCTCCCTCCCAGAGCCTTGTAGTATAGATAGTTATGCAAACTCCGTGGCGAAGTTATTTTCAAGTTGAATATATATCCAAACAGATAGATATTCGCAAATATTAGGGGCAAATTACAGGTTTCATTTTTTTAATGAAACGTTGTCTGCAAGTAGTTTATCAGTATAAAAAATGAAAAGAAAAATTATATAAATATTGTCTATATGGTTCATCTATAGCTCAGGTCCATAGCTCCACTGAATCTATGATTCAACTATAGCTCTGGTCTGGCCCATATCTCCACTGCTTCAATGATTCATCTACAGTATAGCTCTGGTCCATAGCTCTACTGGCCTGGCAGTGGGGCTCTGTGAAAGACAATGTAATCCCCCCCATCAGCTCAGGGCCCTCTGGGTCCAACGGGGGGGGCGGCCCTGTGCTCATGTATTGTTACCTTTATTAGTATTGCCATGAGTATTATCTCATGAGGTATCAGGGGTACTACTTAAGCACTGGTCGCTTGCTCTGCTCGCACACAAGTAGGCCATGGCCATGACTTGTGTGCGGCGGACGAGTTGACGCTCAGCAGAGTGCAGTTTTAGTCAAGTTTTCACGTGAGAGCGGCCTGAAGACGCAGAAGAAGTGTGCCGGTTCCTCTGTTTCTGGGGTCCGTCGGCGGAAACACGGGGCCTTCCATTACATGTTGTATGCGTTCTTATTGACTGAAATGCTTTCATTAACACGTTGGTTCGTTGGCGTTACAAGTGGTGCAGTCAAAGGTTACCGGTATGCTTAAAAAAAGGATAAAACAGAAAGTTCCCTTGGGGCTTGTTTCCATTGTGGAGCTTTTGCGTACTGTCATGTGTACCGTATATCGTTTTCCTAAAGTATCAGTAAAGCTTAGCTCTCTAGCCCCGTGTTTGTTTTGAGCCAGATGTCCGCTGTCACACTGTGACACGGATAACGGGGTCTGTTCCACTCTGTAGGGGCAGAGAGGTGGTGTGGAATGGTGGCGGCGGCAGCGGGGTGGGGGGATATTGCAGATGATGACATTTGATCCAGCGCGCCCCTCGGGGCCGACAGGAAGGGAAGGCTGGCCCTCTCTCCGTGGCGTTGCACATCCTGATGGGGGGACAGATTGCGTCCGCGGGAGGAAGGAGAGAAGGTGTCCAGCGTGGAATATAAAGGACAATGTGATGGTCAGAGAGGGGGGAGTAGGGTGACCTGAGCTGTTCATTTGAGGGACAGAAGTATTGCATGTTGTGTGCTTGTAGGGACAAGTGGGGAAACAAGGTTCAAGGTTACTTAATCCTTAATACTTATATATATCTTGTGAGAGAAATTTGTCTTCGACATACAGACTTACAGCAACATGTTAGACAATGCATAACAATACAATACAATATAATACAGTAAGGTAATAGTATACCACACCAGGCCTACGTACCACCTCCCATCAGCAGTGCTAGTTCAGTAGGTAATAAGACAAAACAAATAAATAGAATAGGAAACTTTAACATTATCTAGTGCAATTCTAGCAGCATCATAGTGATATTTACAGTCATTGCCAAAGCAACAACAGAACAACAATCACATTTCTATATGCCTAGATCAATCAATGTAAGAGACAATACAATGTTTATTCTTCAGGGTAGTTGTGTTCCATCTGATAGCCTTCTTTTATCGCAGCACATCACGAATCTTGCTGCTGTGTTTGCACATTTTTCGTCGTTTGTCATGTTCTCGAAGTCTCTGGGGATGGTTGTAATCCGTGGGAAGTATACGTCTCTGATGTCTTAGTACAGTGGTTTTCAACCTTTTTCATCCCAGGGTCCACGATTTATTCAGCATTTGAGCCACGGACCACCAATTGAGGATATTTATAGACCCACAGACCACAAATCTAAAGATTTATTTTGCTTTTGTCCACAATTCCAGGCTGGATTAGGGAAACAAAACAAGCAAAACATACATTCCAATATGGCTAATTGAGATGATTAATGTTTTAACTCTTGAGAGTGTAAAAATGAAACCAAATGGACCCGCAAGGGTCCATTTGGTTTCATTTTTACGTTCTCAAGAGTTACATCTGGTTAACCCACTTAGCTGGGGACCACCTGGAACCCTCTCAAGGACCACTGGTGGTCCTTGGACCACCTGTTGAAAACCCCTGTCTTTCAATTTGTGGAACACCCTAAAAAAGTCTCGGAAACGAAGCACCGTCCCATGCAAAGAGCGACATCTGGTCACCCCCTAAGGAGGGGTGGGAAAAGAGGCAATGTTTGGGACGCGCTGAATCTCAGCTCGCATGGCAACAGCAACAGCTCCAGAAAATTGTGTGTGACTGTATGGCAGGGACTTCTATTGTGTGAACCAAGGTGTTTTGTTTTACAATAGAAATCAGTCACCCTGTAAGCCCCCACCACCACCCCATTGCATGGCATTGGGACAGATCCTTTCACATGTGATGAAGGCAAGACTACGGCGAGGTTCAGGTTCACACCAACAGAGAACAAACCACACCAATGTTCATATTATTGTGATATGAGACTAGGATTTTGGAGAATGGGTGTGGTTGTTTTTCCTGTTTTTTTGTTTGTTTGTTTGTTTTCCTGCACACACGCACACACACGCACGCACACACACACACACACACACACACACACACACACACACACACACACGGCTGCATCTGACTGACAGACCCCTGAGGGACAGCCACAGCAGGTGGTCAGACTGTGATTACCATTACTCACCAGAGTGTGTGTGTGTGTGTGTGTGTGTGTGTGTGTGTGTGTGTGTGTGTGTGTGTGTGTGTGTGTGTGTGTGTGTGTGTGTGTGTGTGTGTGTGTGTGCGTGTGCGTGTGCGTGTGTGGGCGTGTGTGTGTGTGCTTGTGGGCTTGCATGCGCACATACGCCTGCTTCTGTACTTGATAGTGTTTTCAAAGAGCCAGAGCGATGAGTAAGGCAGAGCGAGCTGACAGGAACAAGATAAAAGTCTGGCAGAAGCACACACTCACGTCTTTTACGTGAACCTGCCTGGGTCTCGTAGAAGACAAAACGCAGAGGTGGCATGACTTGGCATCCAGTGCACGGAGCGAAGGCGCTGCACGTCTATCTGGATCATCACCCAAAATTGTAAAGGAAGCGCAGAAAGTTCTCTGCAACAGTGTTGCCAGCTTGGCACATTTGTCGCTGTATTTCACTTTTTTTCAGACTCCGCTGCCTTGCGCCAAAATTTGGGAAAAGCTCCTAGCTGAAAATCTAGTGCTTTTTGACTGGTGAGTTGGGGGCGAAATTGGTTGACAGGCGGAGTTAAAACCTTAATTTTTCACCGTTTTTTCCTCCTATGACACTGGTTTTCAACCAGTGGTCCCCAGGGCTGTATATTAACTTCCAGGCAAGCATCTAGTGCATTCTAGTGCCTTTTGGAAGTGCCACTAGTTAAGGGACCAAGCAGTCCACGAAGTGGACTTGGTCCCTTCTTGTTTCTGTGTTTTTAAGGGACCAAGCAGTCCACGAAGTGGACTTGGTCCCTTCTTGTTTCTGTCTTTTTTTTCCTTCTCCTCCTTCTCCTTCTCCTTCTCCTTCTCCTTCTGCCAAAAATAGCTGTTCTGGCTGAACCGTGCAGTCGGTTTTCGCAAAAAATGGTAATCTGGTAGAGGGTGATGCCAAACGGTGATGATGCGAAGCCTGTGACCACTGGTCAAATGGTGGCGCTATAGCACTCAACTGAAATTGCAAACTTTAAACACTTATAACCAGTGTTGTAGTGGTACTTTAAGAAGTGGGGGGACGCCTCTTAAAGGAAAATTCCACCCATTTTACGATTTTTTCTGAGAGTGCACAAATGTGTTCCATTTGTGCACTCTCAGAAAAAAGGAAACTCATTAACATGGTGAAACACATCTTGATGATGTCATTAAGATGTATTTCACAATGCTAATGATTTTTTTTTCCTTTTGCCCCCAAAATATTTTAGAGAAGTGGGGGGACGCCGTCCCCCCGCGCCCCCCCTCCACTACACCCCTGCTTATAACTCATGAACTGCTTTACTCTCAGAAATGTAACTCATATTCACTTATGCGTCTGCTTATGCCGAACAACTTTTCTATTCTGACTTTTGACCTCTGACCTTTAGATGAACCGCCATCTTTAATTATATGTAAATATATGTAAGTAAATGAGTACTTACTTATATAAGTATATAAGTATATGCAATGAACTTTGGAGCCATACAAACATGGAATGGGTGTGAATCATGTTTTTAGTGAAAAAAATGATGTTTTTACAAGCCAATGAAAATTGCTCGTTTGTGAAAATTCTTCTATTGCCTAATCTACACAAGCAACGTAATCTGATTCTGAGATTTTAAAGTTTTGTAGAGGGGGATGCCAATTAGCACTGAAACCAGTCTTACTCCAATTGCTCAAATGGGGGCGCTATAGCAATTCTTTGAAACTGAAACATTTGACCAAGCATAACCCAGGCTTCATTTGGCTAAAAATCATGGGACTTGTTTCTACATGTTCCTTGACTCATGTGGAACACATCTGTAATTTCGACTGGTAAGCTCCACCCCCATAGTGTCCGCCATTTTAAGCAGTTTGAAAAAATGTGTATGCCTGATTTTCTGCCTGGATTTTTGATCAATTTGCATGAACCGTGCTACATGTGAACTTTGCCCCCATCCGGACAAAAGTTCAGAAGCCCATGACCTCTGGCCAAATGGTGGCGCTATAGTACTCACCTGAAAGTACAAACTTTGAACACTCATAACTCATGAACCGCTTGACCGTTGGCAGTTTAACGTATATCCACGTATGTGTCTCTTTATGCCGAGCAAGTTTTGTATTCCGACTTTTGACCTCTGACCTTTAGATGAGCCATCATCTTGAATTATAAAACAGTTAAAGTGCCTCTTCTCCTACAATCTTTGTTCAAAATGCATGAAAATGATCTGCTCACCCCCCTCAGATAATTTCTCAAAAATATGTTCCTTCTTCTGCATATTGTTCTGACTGCTCTGGTCTGCTCCTTATTACTGCTTGCTTGGTCCCGTTTTATTGCTGCTTGCAGCTATATTCTATTGTATTGTTATTGGCACTGTGGAAAAGCTGGAAATGTTATTTCATCCATGTATATGCATACACTGGTATGACAAATAAAAAAACCTTCAACATTGAACCTAATTATGATGCTGCCGGCTGTCCGTCCGATGCTGAGCTGTAGAGTCCTAGCCTGGCTCAGCCCTGAATCAGCACCTTAAAAATACTACCTTATTTTTTCTTTGTGATTCAAGGACTGGCTTCCTTGCCGTTGGGGCCATTTTTCGGTTGGAAATCCATGCCCAGCACCTGATTGGCCAACAGCCCTGTCACTCACTTCATTTCACTTTATTATTCTTTAAAGAAGCGTCAGGCTTTAGGTTTTATAAACATCATCATCCGACATATTTTACTGCTTTTGTTCACATGCTAGTAACGCTCGTCGGCTGTGTTTCTTTAGTTAGCAACGTCATTATTATGCTAATACTAACGCATTAGCATAATAATGACAACGTCGTCTGCTTTCCCAATATTGATATGGATTGGTATGAACCAATCACCGTGAAGACTGCTGCTTTGATCACGCCCATCCCAGACACTGGTGTAGTAGAGAGGGACTTCAGTCTGAATAATGAAGTGAAACGGAATGACAATTCAGACTGAAGTCAGGCTAGTAGAGTCCACCATGGTAGACATTTTACTGAAAATTTATGAGCGGCAAAGCGCCACGGCCGGGTCGCATTGCAACTGAAATGTATGAAGAATTTGCGGCAAAAAAGAAAGGAAACTCTCAAGGTCAACAGAAGGTTTTCCTGAAGGTGATGGGGATGTCTCTCAGTCATGGTGAATCAGGTGGACTCGGGCCAGGTGTGAGGGTTCTGCTTAAAGATGGGGACGACTCAGTCATGGTGAACCAGGTGGACTCGGGCCAGGTGTGAGGGTTCTGCTTAAAGATGGGGACGACTCAGTCATGGTGAACCAGGTGGACTCGGGCCAGGTGTGAGGGTTCTGCTTAAAGATGGGGACGACTCAGTCATGGTGAACCAGGTGGACTCGGGCTAGGTGTGAGGGTTCTGCTTAAAGATGGGGACGACTCAGTCATGGTGAACCAGGTGGACTGGGACCAGGTGTGAGGGTTCTGCTTAAAGATGGGGACGACTCAGTCATGGTGAACCAGGTGGACTCGGGCTAGGTGTGAGGGTTCTGCTTAAAGATGGGGACGACTCAGTCATGGTGAACCAGGTGGACTGGGACCAGGTGTGAGGGTTCTGCTTAAAGATGGGGACGACTCAGTCATGGTGAATCAGGTGGACTCGGGCCAGGTGTGAGGGTTCTGCTTAAAGATGGGGACGACTCAGTCATGGTGAATCAGGTGGACTGGGACCAGGTGTGAGGGTTCTGCTTAAAGCAGCCGTTTGGACTTCTCCTGTGTGGAGGCGTTGATGTCTTCTCAGATTACCGATCTGACTGAAGCTCTTCCTGCACCAGGTGCAGACATAGGGCTTCTCTCCTGTGTGGGTCCGTTCATGCATCTTTAAACTGGTGATGTTACTGAACGTCCACTCACAACATCTGCAGGCAAAGGGCTTTTCTACTCCTGTGTGGATCCGTTGTTGGTGCGTCTTTAGAACGTTGATATGACCGAATCTCCTCTCACACCATGCGCAGATATAGGGTTTTTCTCCTGTATGCGTGCGTTGGTGTGCCCGTAGATTATTTAACTGAGCGAAACCCTTATCACATGTTTTGCAGCGGAAGGGCTTCTCTCCTGTGTGGATCCGTTGGTGTCTCGCAACATCATCTATCTGATTGAATCTCTTATGACATGTTTGGCAGCAGAAGGGCTTCTCTCCTGTGTGGGTCAGTTGGTGTTTCCGAAGATGAGCTGACGTAGTGAATCTCTTATCACATGTTTGGCAGCAGAAGGGTCTCTCTCCTGTGTGGGTCCGTTGGTGTTCCCGTAGAGTAGATAACTGAGAGAGTCTCTTATCACACGTTTCGCAGCGAAAGGGCCTCGCACCTGTGTGGGTCTGTTGGTGCCTCCGTAGATTAGATAATATGGAGAATCTCTTATCACATGTTTGGCAGTGGAAGGGTCTCTCTCCTGTGTGGCTCCGTTGGTGCGTCCGTAGATTAGATGATATGGAGAATCTCTTACCACACGTTTGGCAGTGGAAGGGCCTCTCTCCTGTGTGGCTCTGTTGGTGTCTTCGAAGATTAGCCAATAGAGTGAACCTCTTATCACATGTTTGGCAGTGGAAGGGTCTCTCTCCTGTGTGGCTCCGTTGGTGCAACCGTAGACCAGCTAACTCAGTGAATGTCTTAGCACATGTTAGGCAGTGAAAGGGCCTCTCTCCTGTGTGGGTCCGTTGGTGAGACTCTAGTTTACTTCTATAACTGAACCTCTTCTTACAAAATCCACAGGAGAGCACAGGCTTTTCGCCGGTGACTTCAATGGCTGCTTGTTTCTGGACGTTTCCGGAGTTGACGGTTGGCTGACAGTCAGCCGGGGAGATCATTTGTCCTGATGAAAGGATAGGGAGGATACTACAATGGTTGACAGCAACAGCAGTGGAATCTGCTCTCACCGTTCAGAGCAGATGTTTTGGTGATGCTCTTGACGTCATGATGACGTCACAATGAATCATGCCTAATATGGGTTACATGAAGATTAGATGCCAATAGCCCATTGTGCAGTTCCCATACTCATCTATTAACCCACAGTAGAGTACACAAGGTCCCACTAACAACATTCGCACACTGTTCTTAAGCTCCATTAACTTTATTCTGTTTTGGTTTCAACGTTTCGACCCCATTCGGGTCTTCTTCAGGAATTCCTGAAGAATGTCAGAGTGATGTCAGTGGTACAACCGGCCTGTCAGCCTGCTCTCCTATTCAGCTAATTATCTTTCTCTATATGCTGTATATACCAGTATAAGATAATGCAAATATCTCCATATGCCATCGTTATTGATTTGCATTGTGGAGAGATGTTTACAGTAACTAGATCTGCCACAAAAATGTGTGCGTGTGTGTGTGTGTGTGTGTGTGTGTGGGGGGGGGGGGGGGTCTGTGTCATCCCGTCGGCTCGCATGACATGGGGGGTCCAAATCTGTATGAAATTTATAGCCCCCTGTAGTCCTGCTATGTATTGATCTGTGTTGTGTGTTAGAACTGGAGAATATTGATCCAGCACTATAGTCTCAGTCATGTACTGTAAATTACTGTACAACTGTTTCGGGTGACGTCGTATTTCAACTATTCGGAAGCTTCCACAATAGCCCACTACTAGAGCGGCTAAAACTGATATCTCCATTCTCCAGGGTGGGTTGTTAGTTGTGTGCGAGAGCCTGTGATTTATACCCTAGCACCCAGAAACTGCAAAACATCAAAACATTTCAGCAAAATATTTCACAATGGAAACAAATGAACCCGTTAGGGTTCATTTGGTTCCATTTGTACACTCAGAAAAAGAAGCATCTAAAGCAGGGGTTTTCAACCAGTGGTCCGGGGACCACCAGTGGTCCTTGAGAGGGTTCTAGGTGGTTCCCAGGCTAAATGATGATGTTAACCAGATGTAACTCTTGAGAGTGTAAAGTTGGCATCGGGCTCTGACGCTCCCTCTTAAGAAGGAGGAAGTTCAAAATTTCGGTGGCCGCCGCAAGCACCGCTCAGAGCAACGTGACCACCGTTACTTCATAGTCCACTACCAGCACCCCCCCCAACTCCTCGCCTCCATTGTTTATTCCCCCCCCTGTTTCTCTCTCTACTTCCTACCTGCCTCAATTATGATAATTTCTGCTGCTTTTATGTTTATTTCCTATTCTATTTATGTCATTGTCTCCATCATTGAACCCCCCCCTCCTTCCTTCCTTCTCCCCCAGCCCGTCACGCTGTGGTGTGTTGTCGTTAAAAACAAGCAGCCAGTTCTCCAAACTTCTGGACCAATCAACAATGCCCGGCGGCTCCCGGCCAATGGGATTGGTTTAGCTCCGTTTGGTGGCCGTTCCCACTGCGCACCGCTGCGGTGCGGTGGTTAGTAAAATCCTAGGTTGCGGTGGTATGACGTCATATTGTAGGCAACGGGGGTCGCGGTGCATGGGCACCAAAAATCAAACTCTGAATAGCCCTTTACTCTCAAAGCCCATCCCAGCCAAAGCTCAGGCCTGGTGGGAATAGGGTGGCTCCTCCGTGTCCATCCATGCTGTCAGGGAGAGAGAGAGGGTTCAGGTAATGAGATCAGTCGTCTGTATTAGAGCCAGAACACGTTGTAGCAAGCAGCCCATCCCTTAGGCTCTGTGCCTGCATGAATTCCACATGCCATCTCATCCCACCCCTCCATTCAAGTCAATTTAACTCGGGCAATGTGCGGTTGTTTTTCGACAGATTAGCCTCGCTTTAAAAAGAAAAAGAAAAAAGAAAATCATGGCCCGCGGTGCTCCCAAACCTTTCGTTCGCTCCATTTATATTTCTGGCTGCATCTTGTCACTTTGAGACACAAAATGCGTGACCCTTTCTGAATTATAAAATAATTCCAAAGATTTGGGCCACATTTTCACCATTTCCAAAAATATCAGACCTACAAGCTCATAGCGCGCCACTCCGTGGCACATTTTGACAGATTTGCCATCCCTTTAGCTATGCCACACCTTGCTTTAACCCTTAGTGTAATGAACGCGTTTTGGTGTTCGAAGCATTATGTTTTAACTATTGAAAAATAGCAGATCTACAAGCTCATAGCGCGCCACCGAGTGGCGCGCTATGAGCTTGTATCTCTGCTATTTTTGAAAAATCGTGAAAACGTGGTGCAAATCTTTGAATATTATGTTATTCAGAAACTAGAAATCTGAACAGGACACAATGGGATTAAAACAAAATCATGGCCTGCGGTGCTCGCAAACCTTTCGTTGGCTCCATTTATATTTCCGGGTGCATCTCATCGCATTGCACTACAACATCCTTAATCAACCCATAGGGAGAGAGAGAGAGAGACGCTGCATGCTGTGAAGCTCTTTGTAATGGCATCAGTATACTGGCTGGAGTCCAGACCTGATCCATTTATATCCTCATCCTGTGTGTGTGTGTGTGTGTGTGTGCGTGTGCGTGCGTGTGTGTGTGTGTGTGTGTGTGTGTGTGTGTGTGTGTGTGTGTGTGTGTGTGTGTGTGTGTGTGTGTGAGCTTTTATCTTAATGACGGGCTGTGGCAGGGCAAGGGGGGTGGGGGTTGGTGGATTTGGGTGAGAGCCATGTGGGGCCTGTGTGTGTGTGTGTGTGCGTGCGTGTGTGTGCATGTGTGCGTGCGTGTGTGTGCTGACTAAGGCACGGGGGACAAGATCGAACGAGGATCGGGAGACTGGATGGGGTGGAGGTCAGAAGAGGAGATAGTTTGGGGGGGAAGGGGTCCGTCTACGTGTGTGTGTGTGTGTGTGTGTGTGTGTGTGTGTGTGTGTGTGTGTGTGTGCATGCACATGCGTGTGTGTGTGTGTGACGTGCTTGTATTCCAGACATGGGGCTCACACGTGTTACAGCAGATTGATATCCTCTATGCGTTCAACTTTGTAATGTATGTTGTCCTGCCCTTGACTGGCTTCCTGCGACCCGATCGGTCACTTATCTTGGTCGTAGCGCTCTCCCCCTGGGACGTCACTGAATCATATCAGTGTTCTCATCTACAGTATATATACAGACCGCAGTACATATATATAAAGCCCAGTCCTGTCCAGCATGCTCTTGCCTTTGGCTTGTCATAATCCCAGAGACAGTGGAATCATTTTGCGATTGCTACGGTCACAGGCAGTGGTAAGTGAGTCTCAGCCGATAGTAGTGAACTGGTCACCTGTTATTGGTCACTGTTTACCGTTTTAGTATCTCCCTCAAATGCAATTTGCATTATCTTTATTCTAATGTGTGTATTTTATTAACTCCAAACTTATTTGTTTTTTTTTCACACATCACATCCAACCACACACTGCAAAATAATTGGGCCACTACATTATTTAAAAAAAAAACACCGTGCGACAGGAGTTTGAACCTGAGTGATTGGAGAGGAGAGTGGCAGAAGGGAGGAGAGGAGAGGAGGAGGAATAGATTACCTCTGGGATTACAAGTCTGCCCCAGAGTTACCTAAAACTCATGTGTGAGTATCAGTATACTATTAAAATATGTGTGGAAAAAAATAAGTTTGGAGCTACAGAAATACCCACGTTAGAATAAAGACAAGCTGCACCAACCCAAACTGTTGGAAGGGACGGAGACATCAAGGGTGAAATGTAGAAAACGGGGCGTCTATGACAAAAATCCGTCTGCCGCGGTCGCAAGTTGATTTCTCCCTCTCCCGGACCCAAAGAAACGAGACCCTAACCCCATTATTCCTCACTTCTCCTTTTCTGTCGCCTCATCTGTGATTCCCAAGGGGCTGGTGGTGGTGGTGGGGACGGCGAGTGCAAATAGAAATACACATCGTCACCCCACCCCCACACACACACACACAGGGGCGGATTGGCACATATTTTCCCACCGGGACAATTTTGCCTTTGCCAGGCCACCCTGGGGGAGGGGGGTGGGGGCAGCTGGTTAACCAGATGTAACTCTTTGAGTGCGTAAAAATTAAACCAAATGGACCCTTGCGGGTCCATTTGGTTTCATTTTCACACCCTCAAGAGTTAAAATATTCATCATGTGAATTAGCCCAACTTAGTCTACACAACTATAGAATGTAGAAGATTAATGGTCATTTTGATCTGTACTGTATGCTCCAGGCGAGCATCTAGCACATTCTAGTGCATTTTAGAAGTGCCACTAGTGCATTTTGGATCTTGGCAGTTGGCAACACTGCCTCCAGCAGCGCGAGCACACTAGTTTGCCTGGCCTAAGCCTGGCACCCTGGCCTGCCCTGGACTTGGGAAAAAAAAAAGAAAAAAAACTGTCCAGGCCACTAGGTGGCGCAGGCCTGTACTCCAGATGGCCAATCCGCCCCTGCACACACATACACACGTCTCTCCAGGCGGCGTCGGCGTGGTGGGAGATCGCGGGGCCACATGCGGAGAAACGACACACGCAGACCCAGTTGCGTGAGCCAAAAGAAACACAAACAGAGCGTTAAAGTGCACGGCCGGTTGTTGTCCGCTCGGGGGGAGGCCAAATGGTGATGGATGGCGACGCGGCGGTCTCGGGGGGCACAGATCAGGAGGAGGAGGAGGACGTCCTCGGTTCCCTCTTCTTTGGGTTGTTTTTTGTTTAGTCTCGCCCTGTCTGCGGAGTCACCCATGCTGTCTGCTGCCTATATTGTCTCTATCTTAGTCTTCTGGCTGTCTCTCTGCTAGTCCATTGACACATACATACATGCTCAGATACATACATACAAAGAGGCCCCACATGATAATGAACAGCACGTTAGCTAATTGAAATGAATCAGAGGTTTTCAACAGGTGGTCCGGGACGAGGACCACCAAACATGAAACCAAATGGACCCGCAAGGGTCCATTTGGTTTCATGTTTACACACTCAAAGGGTTACATCTGCAGGTTAACCAACTTTTGATCTGGTTAACCAAATTTTGATTTTGATCTGGTTAACCAACTTTTGATCTGGTTAACCAACTTGCAGTGTCGACAGTTTTGATTTAGAAAAACTCACGCTATATACACAAAAATGCTTCTTGGGTCAAATATTGGTATGCGATTAATTGAGATGAATTAATCACAAGGCTTCAAATGAATTAGATTAAAAAAATAATAATAATCGAGTCCCACCCCTAATAAATACATTTAAAAATTCATTCTTTTCCTGATTTGCCCACTATCACCCCCCCCCCCCCCCCCCCCCCCACACACACACACACACACGCACACACACCCGTGCCTGGTGATGTCATTCGATACCATGGGAGAATGCGACCCACTGACCCTAATGCATTAGCCCTCCCCTCTCCTCTCCTCTCCCCCAACTCTCTATCTCAAACCACAGTGCATTAGCGCCAGCCAGCCCTTATCCTTCCCTCCCTTCCCCTCCTTCCTTCTTGCCTAACCAGAACCTTTGTCTCCCCAACTTCTCTGGCCCAGACCTTCTAGGCCCGATCCAGGCCCTATACTGCCCCCCCCCCCCCCCCCACTCCTCAATCACAGCATGTGTCTGGACCCTGGAGCTCATCCAGAACCCCCCACCCCACCCACCCCTCTTCTCTTCTCGTCTCTGCTCTTCTCTTCTCGCCCAGCTATCTTGATTTACAAAGCACTCTCAGCACTTAGCACGCTGCAGGTCAGGGGCGTTTTTGACATCAGGCAGACTAGGCAGTTGCCTAGGGCGCCACGGGGGTGGTGGCTGTGTGTGTGTGTGTGTGTGTGTGTGTGTGTGTGTGTGTGTGTGTGTGTGTGTGTGTGTGTGTGTGTGTGTGTGTGTGTGTGTGTGTGTGTGTGTGTGTGTGTGTGTGTCAGTCATATGGATAAATACATTATACTTGCCCTCTATAAGTAGAATTGAACATGTAATATGTTCTTTAGTTTAAAATAGTTCATAATTTCACCCATTGGGGGGATATATTTTGACCACCTAGTTCACTCTGTTCGTTTTATACTCCTTTATTTAAAGGTAGGGGAAGTGCTTTCACTTTTGTCAGTTTGTCACTTTTGTTTGTTTTCTCCAAAAAATGTTTTTCTGTTAAAATGCTCTATTAGGTGTGCAGACCATGTATGGAGTTTCCCCCTCCCCCATGTTAGCAGAGGAGCTAATAAAAGTTCCCCAGGTGGATGGTGAATTCTCCTCCAATCAGGATCGAGCAGCAGGTTCACATAGTGTAGCTACTCTTGGGGGCCCCTAGTGCACCAAGATGGTACTACACCATGAATTTCAAATCACTTCCCAATTCTTTAACCAGTGGGGGTTGCCATTATCATTACAAACAGACCAGTGTATATACATCAATGTTTTACATTGCAATGCCAGCTAATCATGTAACCAGTGTAATTCATTGAGCCCACCACCCCTCACCAATGAATTTCATTCATGGTGATGGGAGCTCCAGGGAAAATATTGCCTGGGGCTCCAAATTGCTTAGAAACGCCACTGCTGCAGTTTAACGGGTGATTCTATACCCTGGAAGTCAGAGTTTAACCTGTGTTTCCTGACAGAAACAGATGATCTGAGTCATAGTGTGTGTGCATGGGTTGACACTAAGGTCTCTGAGGCACTTGCCCATCGGGCAAGTGCAAGTCAGGTTCTACTTGCCCTCAGGTCATGGTCACTTGCCCCCAAAAAATATATTGTAAATTTTGCATTTAAGTTTACTTCCTACTGTGCTTTAAACCAGGGGTTTTCAACACGTGGTCCCTGAGCAGGTTCCAGGTGGTCCCCAGCTAAGTTGGTTAACCAGATGTAACTCTTGAGAACGTAAAAATGAAACCAAATGGACCCTTGCGGGTCCATTTGGTTTCATTTTTACACTCTCAAGAGTTAAAATTCATCATCTTAATTAGCCCAGGTCGCAATGACCGCCTTCAAGACAAATCTATCTTGTGTTGTGTTATAGCGCACTAAGTTGCACGCTTGCCCGATCGGGCAACCAGGTAGCAGTCTTCACTTGCCCCACAATTTTTTTTACTTGCCATGGGCAAGTGGGCAAGTGTTAGTGTCAAGCCCTGGTGTGCAAGCTGTGTTTAGCTTTTAGGTACTAGTGACGCTCCAGGAAGTGTAGCCAAGCCTCTAATCCAGTGGTTTTCAACCTTTTTCATCTCAGAGACCACCATTTATTCAGGATTTGAGCCACGATTTGACCACCATTTGAGGATATTTTAGCCTCAAAGACCCCAAATCGAAAGATTTATTTGGCTTTTGTCCACATTTCCAGGCTGGATTTTTTTGGGAAACAAAACAAGAAAAAACATAAATTCCAAAATGGCTAATTCAGATGATGAATATTTTAACTCTTGAGAGCGTAAAAATGAAACCAAATGGACCCGCAAGGGTCCATTTGGTTTCATTTTTACGTTCTCAAGAGTTACATCTGGTTAACCAGCCTAGCTGAGGACCACCTGGAACCCTCTCAAGGACCACTGGTGGTCCCCGGACCACCGGTTGAAAACCCCTGCTCTAATCTATTCACAGAATACTTACTTTAATCGAACCACACAAGGGAGCCAGGCTTTATCTTTTTGTAATATAATATTGTGACTGTTAGGGATTGGATGTCAAAGTTGACATTGTGGCGATAATATTATACTGTGATGATCACATCCATTTTGTTATCATGAGCAAGGTTGCGATTAGGAGGTCAAAACGTTTAAAGAAAAACAGTTTTTTTCCATGATTTTTTTTTGCGAGGAGGCTGTCGTATTGCAATTATTTTTGTTCTATTGTTAAGTATAAATGGGGCTTGTGTGATTAAAACCAGGAAAATACTTTCATCATATCATTACTGTATATTGCAAATGCTAGGGATGTCCTGATTCTGTATCGCAGTGGTCCGGGGACCACCAGTGGTCTTTGAGAGAGTTCCAGGTGGTCCCAAGCTAAATGAAAGTTGGTTAACCAGATATATTTGGCGGAGGTGCCCTTGGACTCTCGTATAGTGACAAAAGAAAAAAGGATGCCAGCACTCTAAAAGTTCATTTCATGGTTTATTTACCTCGGAAGGCAGTATGGCATGGACGCGTTTCGCCCCTGAGGGCTTTCTCAACACATGAAGACAAACAGGAAGTGACATGTTTTTAAAGGATGTCAAATCTGCCTATCAAGGTGTCAGCAATTACATCGTGAGGACTGAAGTAGAGTAATTAGATCATACCAGTAAAGATAACCATGACTAGAACATACACATGGGGAATATAACAACATTGACAGATACTGTATGGTTGGCCAACCAGAACAATAACAGGTCAATCAATATAGTATGAAGGCAAAGAAAAATATATATACAAATATTTACAAAATCAAGCTGAGGCAACTGGATTCTATAGACGCTCAAAGTGGAGCAGGTTAAATGCCAAATTAGGGGGGTTTTTTACCATAGAAAAAGAGACCGTCTAATAGAAAGTTTTAAAGGAAACAACCCAAAAGGAGCTCTTCGTTGAGCCCTTTGGGGTGTTCCGTCTGGAGAACATGAATCCAGTATGCCTCACGTTTTAATAAAGCGTTGTCCCTGTCACCCCCTCTTTTCAAGGGGGGGACAACTTCAATTCCCTGAAACCTCAAGGTACAGACTTCATGACCCACAGCATTGAAATGTCTAGCAATTGGTGACTTTTCATCATTGTTGCGAATTGCACTTTTATGTTCAGAAAACCTTGTTTTAAGCTCTCTAATAGTTTTGCCAACATAACATAATCCACAGGGACACTTCAGTAAGTAGACCACATATTTAGTTTTGCAAGAAATTCTCCCTTTTACAGAATACTTTCTACCAGAGTGTGGGTGTGTAAAGTACTGGCCTTTAACCATAGCGTTACAGTGAATGCAATTATGGCAGGGAAAATTACCAGGGGGTAAACTAGACAAGAAATGTTGTGGAGGTGTATACAGGTCTGCTCTTACTAAAGAGTCTCTCAAGTTTTTGGCCCTCTTGTGGGCAAAAATAGGAGTGTCTCTAAAAACAGAACCAATGCTGGATCAGAAGACAAGATGTGCCAATGATTTTGAATAACTCTGCGAATGTCACTAGAAGCAGGAGAGAAAGTAGTAGCACAGACAATTCTATTAAAACCTTTGGAGGGCACAGTTTTAGGGGATAGTAGGTCTTCCCTTTTGAGACCCCTAGCTCTGTCTAGAGCCTGGTTTAAAACAGTGTGACTATAGCCTTTGGAGGCAAACCTAGAACACAATACAGCAGCCTGCTCTTCAAACGTGACATCAGAACTACAGATTCTTCTAACTCTGACCAACTGACTATAGGGTAGGCTTTTCTTCAGACCAGGTGGATGGTAACTGGAGTAGTGTAGAAGACTATTACGATCAGTTTCTTTTCTATGAACACTGGTATCAAATACATTAGTTTTATGGACCTGCACGTCTAAGAAGGAGACAGAGTGTTGGCTGTGTTCCATGGTGAACTTTATAGTAGGCATTCTGCTGTCTAGGTAAGATTTAAAATCAAAAAGCTGTTCTAACGAGCCTCTGAAGACTAAATGACAGTCATCTATAAACCTGGACCAAGACTTAATTGAATCAGAAAACGGATTATTGTTATATATGAAATCTTCCTCAAATTTTCCCATGAACAAGTTTGCAAAATTGGGAGAGCAGGGGCTACCCATACTGACCCCCTGACACTGGAGATAGTATGAATTCTCAAATTTGAAATAGTTTTTGTTTAAAACCAACTTTGCAAGTTCAACCAGGAAACCAGTCGGGGGAATCTTATTTACTCTTTGGTCCAAATAATAAGCTAGGGCACTAAGGCCTTCTTGATTGGGAACATTAGTGTACAGTGAGGCTATGTCAAGGCTACATAGATAGTCATTCTCCTGAATGTCACCAATAGATTTGATTTTGTTCAAAAAATCGGTAGTGTCTTTTAAAAAAGAAGGGAGCTGGGAGACCAAACCTTTGATGTGTCTGTCAATATACTGTGATAAGGGCTCTGTTAGAGATTGGTTGCCCGCCACAATGGGGCGACCTGGAACAGGTTCAACCAGAGACTTGTGAATTTTAGGCAGACAATGGAATAAGGGACGGACAGGGTGTTTTTGAAATAGGAAACTAAATTCGTCTTTAGAGATCAGACATTCACTCAAAGATTTATTCAGAAACGATTCAATTTCCTGAGAGAACTTCATGGTGGGGTCCCCATTTAAAGGGGTATAGAACTCAGTGTTGCTAAGTTGTCTGAATACCTCTTTTCTATATGATTCTTTGTTTTGAATAACTACTGCACCACCCTTGTCCGCACTCTTAATCACAATGTTATTGTCTTTACCCAATTCAAGCAAAGCATTCTTTTCTTCAACACAGATATTAGAGAAAACCTTTCTTTTATTATTAGCTGATAGACATTTAAACACATCCTGTTCTACCAGTCTGCAAAACGTGGAGACAGAGGAATTCAAAGTAGGTGGGACAAATGTGCTTTTTGCTTTAAATTTCTTTTCTTCATCCATAGTGGATGATGATGCCGAAACATCAATAATAGTGTGAGGAAGCGTAGAGGATGCCTGGGTGGCATTCTTAGCGAAAAAGGCCTTCAATTTCACAGATCTCAAAAACTTGAAAAGTTCAATTCTTGTATTGAAAGAGTTTGCCCTGGTAAAAGGCACAAAGGAAAGACCTTTTGACAAGACCGAGGTCTCATGAGTAGTCAATGGTCTATTGGAAAGGTTGATAACGTTCAATACCTCCGGCCCCGAGCTCTGCTGCTTTTTTGGGTGGTGCCGCTTGCCGCCCCGGCGTGTAGCTCGTCTTTTGACCGGGTGTGGTAGCGGTCCGTCGCAGGTATTGGTGGTTCTAAAAAACGGTGTCGTCTTGCCATGGGAGCAGTGGTACGTCGATTCTCACTCCCCGACTCGTCTGTAGACAGATCGCTCGAGGCTGAGAAGTCACCCCTCCTGCGTTCCTGGTTGTAGTGACGTGGTTTCCGACCATCCGTTGTCCACCAGTTGAAAACACGGTCGTGTTTATAATCGAGTGTGTCTCTGCGGAATTTAGACATCTTTGTTTCAATGATTTCTTTCTCATACACATCCTTTGCAGCAACACAGTTCTCTTTTATCTCTTTAAGTTGTGTAGAACCACATTTATCCTTGATCTCATTTTCAGTTTCCACCAGTTCCTCTCGTATCTTAACCAGTTCTTTGTCAACATGTTGTATAATCAGGAGCATCAGGTCAAATGAGCACTTGTTGAGTATTGCGTGCCAGTTTTTAGTGAACTCACCATCTTCACGACCGATTGTCGGCTCCTTGTTGACGATACGGAGGCCTCTTGGGATGCGTTTGCTGCGGATGTATTGAGCCAGGGTAGAGCCGTGTAGAGTCGCTCGGACCTCCTTTTTTAGTAGATTCTGAAGTTTGTGAGTCAACGTTGTTGTGTTGTCAGTGAGGGTACCGAAGGCAGAGAACTCTTCTTGAGTGAAACGACCCAGAATGTTATCTGAGTCAGAGTCCGAAAAGGCCAGGGTGCTGGCTCTGATCTCAGTGAGGTTATCAATGTCCTGGTAGGTTGCCATCTTGCCTGTCCTTCTGAGGTAGTAGTCTGTAGAATCGGGGGAGGTGCGGTGCTCCACAGGAAACTAGAAGAAGACTGCAGAAAATGCAGGAGAGACCGCAGCACTCAGGTTTAATTTTTCCAGGTTTAAAGGTGCACGGCTCAAAAAATGCAACAAAAGAAAAAAGGATGCCAGCACTCTAAAAGTTCATTTCATGGTTTATTTACCTCGGAAGGCAGTATGGCATGGACGCGTTTCGCCCCTGAGGGCTTTCTCAACACATGAAGACAAACAGGAAGTGACATGTTTTTAAAGGATGTCAAATCTGCCTATCAAGGTGTCAGCAATTACATCGTGAGGACTGAAGTAGAGTAATTAGATCATACCAGTAAAGATAACCATGACTAGAACATACACATGGGGAATATAACAACATTGACAGATACTGTATGGTTGGCCAACCAGAACAATAACAGGTCAATCAATATAGTATGAAGGCAAAGAAAAATATATATACAAATATTTACAAAATCAAGCTGAGGCAACTGGATTCTATAGACGCTCAAAGTGGAGCAGGTTAAATGCCAAATTAGGGGGGTTTTTTACCATAGAAAAAGAGACCGTCTAATAGAAAGTTTTAAAGGAAACAACCCAAAAGGAGCTCTTCGTTGAGCCCTTTGGGGTGTTCCGTCTGGAGAACATGAATCCAGTATGCCTCACGTTTTAATAAAGCGTTGTCCCTGTCACCCCCTCTTTTCAAGGGGGGGACAACTTCAATTCCCTGAAACCTCAAGGTACAGACTTCATGACCCACAGCATTGAAATGTCTAGCAATTGGTGACTTTTCATCATTGTTGCGAATTGCACTTTTATGTTCAGAAAACCTTGTTTTAAGCTCTCTAATAGTTTTGCCAACATAACATAATCCACAGGGACACTTCAGTAAGTAGACCACATATTTAGTTTTGCAAGAAATTCTCCCTTTTACAGAATACTTTCTACCAGAGTGTGGGTGTGTAAAGTACTGGCCTTTAACCATAGCGTTACAGTGAATGCAATTATGGCAGGGAAAATTACCAGGGGGTAAACTAGACAAGAAATGTTGTGGAGGTGTATACAGGTCTGCTCTTACTAAAGAGTCTCTCAAGTTTTTGGCCCTCTTGTGGGCAAAAATAGGAGTGTCTCTAAAAACAGAACCAATGCTGGGATCAGAAGACAAGATGTGCCAATGATTTTGAATAACTCTGCGAATGTCACTAGAAGCAGGAGAGAAAGTAGTAGCACAGACAATTCTATTAAAACCTTTGGAGGGCACAGTTTTAGGGGATAGTAGGTCTTCCCTTTTGAGACCCCTAGCTCTGTCTAGAGCCTGGTTTAAAACAGTGTGACTATAGCCTTTGGAGGCAAACCTAGAACACAATACAGCAGCCTGCTCTTCAAACGTGACATCAGAACTACAGATTCTTCTAACTCTGACCAACTGACTATAGGGTAGGCTTTTCTTCAGACCAGGTGGATGGTAACTGGAGTAGTGTAGAAGACTATTACGATCAGTTTCTTTTCTATGAACACTGGTATCAAATACATTAGTTTTATGGACCTGCACGTCTAAGAAGGAGACAGAGTGTTGGCTGTGTTCCATGGTGAACTTTATAGTAGGCATTCTGCTGTCTAGGTAAGATTTAAAATCAAAAAGCTGTTCTAACGAGCCTCTGAAGACTAAATGACAGTCATCTATAAACCTGGACCAAGACTTAATTGAATCAGAAAACGGATTATTGTTATATATGAAATCTTCCTCAAATTTTCCCATGAACAAGTTTGCAAAATTGGGAGAGCAGGGGCTACCCATACTGACCCCCTGACACTGGAGATAGTATGAATTCTCAAATTTGAAATAGTTTTTGTTTAAAACCAACTTTGCAAGTTCAACCAGGAAACCAGTCGGGGGAATCTTATTTACTCTTTGGTCCAAATAATAAGCTAGGGCACTAAGGCCTTCTTGATTGGGAACATTAGTGTACAGTGAGGCTATGTCAAGGCTACATAGATAGTCATTCTCCTGAATGTCACCAATAGATTTGATTTTGTTCAAAAAATCGGTAGTGTCTTTTAAAAAAGAAGGGAGCTGGGAGACCAAACCTTTGATGTGTCTGTCAATATACTGTGATAAGGGCTCTGTTAGAGATTGGTTGCCCGCCACAATGGGGCGACCTGGAACAGGTTCAACCAGAGACTTGTGAATTTTAGGCAGACAATGGAATAAGGGACGGACAGGGTGTTTTTGAAATAGGAAACTAAATTCGTCTTTAGAGATCAGACATTCACTCAAAGATTTATTCAGAAACGATTCAATTTCCTGAGAGAACTTCATGGTGGGGTCCCCATTTAAAGGGGTATAGAACTCAGTGTTGCTAAGTTGTCTGAATACCTCTTTTCTATATGATTCTTTGTTTTGAATAACTACTGCACCACCCTTGTCCGCACTCTTAATCACAATGTTATTGTCTTTACCCAATTCAAGCAAAGCATTCTTTTCTTCAACACAGATATTAGAGAAAACCTTTCTTTTATTATTAGCTGATAGACATTTAAACACATCCTGTTCTACCAGTCTGCAAAACGTGGAGACAGAGGAATTCAAAGTAGGTGGGACAAATGTGCTTTTTGCTTTAAATTTCTTTTCTTCATCCATAGTGGATGATGATGCCGAAACATCAATAATAGTGTGAGGAAGCGTAGAGGATGCCTGGGTGGCATTCTTAGCGAAAAAGGCCTTCAATTTCACAGATCTCAAAAACTTGAAAAGTTCAATTCTTGTATTGAAAGAGTTTGCCCTGGTAAAAGGCACAAAGGAAAGACCTTTTGACAAGACCGAGGTCTCATGAGTAGTCAATGGTCTATTGGAAAGGTTGATAACGTTCAATACCTCCGGCCCCGAGCTCTGCTGCTTTTTTGGGTGGTGCCGCTTGCCGCCCCGGCGTGTAGCTCGTCTTTTGACCGGGTGTGGTAGCGGTCCGTCGCAGGTATTGGTGGTTCTAAAAAACGGTGTCGTCTTGCCATGGGAGCAGTGGTACGTCGATTCTCACTCCCCGACTCGTCTGTAGACAGATCGCTCGAGGCTGAGAAGTCACCCCTCCTGCGTTCCTGGTTGTAGTGACGTGGTTTCCGACCATCCGTTGTCCACCAGTTGAAAACACGGTCGTGTTTATAATCGAGTGTGTCTCTGCGGAATTTAGACATCTTTGTTTCAATGATTTCTTTCTCATACACATCCTTTGCAGCAACACAGTTCTCTTTTATCTCTTTAAGTTGTGTAGAACCACATTTATCCTTGATCTCATTTTCAGTTTCCACCAGTTCCTCTCGTATCTTAACCAGTTCTTTGTCAACATGTTGTATAATCAGGAGCATCAGGTCAAATGAGCACTTGTTGAGTATTGCGTGCCAGTTTTTAGTGAACTCACCATCTTCACGACCGATTGTCGGCTCCTTGTTGACGATACGGAGGCCTCTTGGGATGCGTTTGCTGCGGATGTATTGAGCCAGGGTAGAGCCGTGTAGAGTCGCTCGGACCTCCTTTTTTAGTAGATTCTGAAGTTTGTGAGTCAACGTTGTTGTGTTGTCAGTGAGGGTACCGAAGGCAGAGAACTCTTCTTGAGTGAAACGACCCAGAATGTTATCTGAGTCAGAGTCCGAAAAGGCCAGGGTGCTGGCTCTGATCTCAGTGAGGTTATCAATGTCCTGGTAGGTTGCCATCTTGCCTGTCCTTCTGAGGTAGTAGTCTGTAGAATCGGGGGAGGTGCGGTGCTCCACAGGAAACTAGAAGAAGACTGCAGAAAATGCAGGAGAGACCGCAGCACTCAGGTTTAATTTTTCCAGGTTTAAAGGTGCACGGCTCAAAAAATGCAACAAAAGAAAAAAGGATGCCAGCACTCTAAAAGTTCATTTCATGGTTTATTTACCTCGGAAGGCAGTATGGCATGGACGCGTTTCGCCCCTGAGGGCTTTCTCAACACATGAAGACAAACAGGAAGTGACATGTTTTTAAAGGATGTCAAATCTGCCTATCAAGGTGTCAGCAATTACATCGTGAGGACTGAAGTAGAGTAATTAGATCATACCAGTAAAGATAACCATGACTAGAACATACACATGGGGAATATAACAACATTGACAGATACTGTATGGTTGGCCAACCAGAACAATAACAGGTCAATCAATATAGTATGAAGGCAAAGAAAAATATATATACAAATATTTACAAAATCAAGCTGAGGCAACTGGATTCTATAGACGCTCAAAGTGGAGCAGGTTAAATGCCAAATTAGGGGGGTTTTTTACCATAGAAAAAGAGACCGTCTAATAGAAAGTTTTAAAGGAAACAACCCAAAAGGAGCTCTTCGTTGAGCCCTTTGGGGTGTTCCGTCTGGAGAACATGAATCCAGTATGCCTCACGTTTTAATAAAGCGTTGTCCCTGTCACCCCCTCTTTTCAAGGGGGGGACAACTTCAATTCCCTGAAACCTCAAGGTACAGACTTCATGACCCACAGCATTGAAATGTCTAGCAATTGGTGACTTTTCATCATTGTTGCGAATTGCACTTTTATGTTCAGAAAACCTTGTTTTAAGCTCTCTAATAGTTTTGCCAACATAACATAATCCACAGGGACACTTCAGTAAGTAGACCACATATTTAGTTTTGCAAGAAATTCTCCCTTTTACAGAATACTTTCTACCAGAGTGTGGGTGTGTAAAGTACTGGCCTTTAACCATAGCGTTACAGTGAATGCAATTGGATGTCAAAGTTGACATTGTGGCGATAATATTATACTGTGATGATCACATCCATTTTGTTATCATGAGCAAGGTTGCGATTAGGAGGTCAAAACGTTTAAAGAAAAACAGTTTTTTTCCATGATTTTTTTTTTGCGAGGAGGCTGTCGTATTGCAATTATTTTTGTTCTATTGTTAAGTATAAATGGGGCTTGTGTGATTAAAACCAGGAAAATACTTTCATCATATCATTACTGTATATTGCAAATGCTAGGGATGTCCTGATTCTGTATCGCAGTGGTCCGGGGACCACCAGTGGTCTTTGAGAGAGTTCCAGGTGGTCCCAAGCTAAATGAAAGTTGGTTAACCAGATATATTTGGCGGAGGTGCCCTTGGACTCTCGTATAGTGATCATGTCATTGTAGAGGTCTTCATGGATATGATGAGGTCGGCTGGGTCCGGTAGGGGGGGCACTCTAGGTCAGTGGTTTTCAACCAGTGGTCCTTGAGAGGATTCCAGGGGGTCCCCTGCCAAGTAATCGACAGTTGGTAACCCAATGGACGCTTATAGATCTGTAACTCTTGAGATTGTAAAATGAAACCAAATGCACCCTTACAGGTCCATTTGGTATAATTTCACGCTCTCAAGTGTTTCATTTTACTTAAGCATCTGACTTGTGATTTTCAAGAATCTATGCATTTAGAAATTCTAGAGGAATTGTTATTTTGACCAACATTTAGCCAGTTTATCTCTCCTAAATTGTGGACACGAACTTGACAATCCTTAGTTTTGGTTCTGAGAGACTAAACTCAACATCAAACAGGTGGTCCTCCTCCGGGGCTAAAATGCAGAATAAATAGTGGGCCCTGGTATGTAAAAGGTTGAAAACCACCACTGCTCTAGGCCCCCCCTTACCTGACCCATGGTAAGGGGGGATGCCTCCCCACAGACTCGAAAACGAAAGCTTTCTTCTGTTTTTGTCCACAATTCTAGGCTGGATTTCGGGAAACACAACAGGCAAAGATGGATGGAAATTACCAGTAATCTTCTACATTCTCTAGTTGTGTAGACTTGGGCTAATTCAGATGATGAATATTGAACTTCTTGAGAGTGTAAAATGGAAACAAATTGCCACGAAGGCAGTCAATCTTGGGAGTCAAATCTGTGCCACACTATCAAGAGGGGCCTGACGGTTTACCTTGTGCTTGGCGAGAGAAGGAGAAGGGAAGAAAACGGGGGAGTGTAATAACGCAAGAAACCCTCCTAAGGGGGGTCTTCTGGGCAGCTCTCTGCTGCACATTAAGACTTTAAACTGCGCTCGGTTTAGGCTGACATCACCCTCTCACAATGCACTATGTCACTTAAGCTATAATTTATGAGACGCCCAGGAGACTGTATGCGTGGGCACGCATGCGTGCGTGTGTTTGTCGATCTGCAATGCTTGCGAGTACACGTATTCTTCGCAGGGGGGGCATAGCCTGTCTTAAAGGGGAATTCCACCCATTTTCAACATTTTTTCTGAGAGCGTACAAATGCAACCAAATGAACCCTAACAGGTTCATTTGGTTGCATTTGTATGCTCTCAGAAAAAAAAGTAGCATCTAAAGAAATCCATTAACATACATCTTGATGATGTCATCAAGATGTTTCACTATGTTAGTGGTTTTCTTCAGACCTCCATTTCTTGGGAACACAGAATGGGGGAACTTTTTTATCATGTCCATCCAGCACCTCTAGGGTATACTAATGACATATTAGAACGGGGGTTTTCAACAGGTGGTCCGGGGACCACCAGTGGTCCTTGAGAGGGTTCCAGGTGGTCCCCAGCTAAGTTGGTTAACCAGATGTAACTCTTGAGAACGTGAAAATGAAACCAAATGAACCCTTGCGGGTCCATTTGGTTTCATTTTTACACTCTCAAGAGTTAAAATATTCATCATCTGAATTAGCCCATATCTACACAACTAGAAGATAGACAAAAACAAAGAAATCTTTAGTTTTGGGGTCTGTGGGGCTAAAATGTTTTCAAATGGTGGTCTGTGGCTCAAATGCTGAATAAATGGTGGGCCCTGGTATCAAAAAGGTTGAAAACCCCTGTATTATTATGTTGAAAATGGGTGGAGTTCCCCTTTAATATAGCTCTCTCTCTCTCTCACTCAGTGGTACTGTGCAGAGGGATGAAGCAGGCCTTTCTCTGTCTGTAACGTTCTTTCTAGCTGATGACATCAACAGGGTGTCATTGTTTTCCTGCAGGCCGCAGGTCGCCGCAGGCAGGGCATCTGATCTGGGGGTTAATGGAACAATGGCGTCTCTCCATTTCCTCTATCATCACATCATTTTTCTACTCACTTTGTCCGTCTTGTTGTTCGCTTCACCCAGAAGAAGTTAAATGAGGATAATAAAGTATGGTCACACAATGACCATACTTCTATCCATTTAACGAGTGTGTGTGTGTGTGTGTGTGTGTGTGTGTGTGTGTGTGTGTGCGCAATTTGCTTGTAGAGCAACTTGACTACCAAGTGCGAATTGGGCGAGTTTGTTATAATTGCTTTTTTTGTTTTATCTGTTTTATTTTGATCAGGCGATCTGGACAGGCAGCTATGGATATGAGGCTTGTCACCACTTAAAATGTACTCAGAATGCAGTGCTGCGCCTGACACTGCCTTGTTGTATCGCATCGCGACAGTCGCTGTTTTGGATGTTCAATAACAACATGTGGGACTATTTTCAGGGGGATTTTCATGTATTAAAGGAGCAAATACTTTGGCGTATGCTAGATCGCGAGTATTTATAGCAGGGGTTTTCAACAGGTGGTCCGGGGACCACCAGTCCTTGAGAGGGTTCCAGGTGGTCCCCAGCTAAGTTGTTTAACCAGATGTAACTCTTGAGCCCGTAAAAATGCAACCAAATGGACCCTGGCGGGTCCATTTGGTTTCATTTTTACACACTCAAGAGTTAAAATATTCATCATGTGAATTAGTCCTAATCTACACAACTAGAAGATTAATGGTCATGGACAGAAGCAAAGGAAATCTTTAGTTTTGGGGTCCGTGGGAGTGAAAATGTCATCAAATAGTGGTCCGTGGCTCAAATGCTGAATAAATAAATGGTGGGTCCTGGGATGAAAAAGGTTGAAACCACTGATTTAGAGAATCAAAGCATTCGCTTTGCTATCATTGAGGCCCTTTCCTGAATGACTTGCTCCCAGAACACAGCAGTTGCTGTGTTTGGTGGTCGAGTTTCATCCATGTTTGAGATATGGTCATCTACTGTACTTCTAGCCTGGCTAGTACACCAGACCTAGGTCTGGAATGGCTCAATTGTACGCCCACTTCCATCTCCAAAGAACTGGGGTGGCCAATCAGGACACAGTATGCAAATATGGACCTTACATTTCATCAAAAAAGCCATAGTATATGGATCTGCAACTCAGGACACAGCTATTTCAGACTCATATCAGTGCCATTATGAGTCTGCATTACTTATTATCCAGGATAAGTGAGCTAGTTTACAGGGACAGGAGAGTTGTGGGGGCGGCAGTGGCTCAGCGGTAGAGTATATAACTGGTAGAGCAGCCAGATGGTAACCACAAGGTTCCCAGTTTGATTCCAGGCTCCCCCAGAGTCAGTGTTGAAGTGTCCTTGAGCCACACTCTTCAATCCACTAGTTCTGAGTTTTGGGAAAGTGTGCAGACAAGTGCGCAAGCCCCACAACAATACAAAAGGCTAGAAAAAGTGTCCTTCTGGGCACAGGTCTCCACCAGCTCAGGTTGTGGCCCCCTGGTGGCGCTATAGGCCAATGTGAAAAGGGTGCCATTTTCCGTTATGCCTTTGATGGTAATTGGATGATTTGTGGCATTTCTTTTTCCAAAATGTGTTTTGTTAGTGATGCTATAACAGGCCAAATCTGAAAACGGTGCCATTATATTTGTTTAACCAGTAAGAAGATAAATCTTGCAAACTTGGAAAGCAAATTGTAGACATTTAGGATGGAGTATAAAACATGGGACGGATCTGCCTTGAGCACTATAGAGATACTGTGTAATGGTGTGTGGGATTTTGGGACAGAATCTGGAGGAGTTATGTGAAATAATGTGTTTCACAACGATCGGCCTCTTGGTGGCGCTGTAAAAGGCAGATGTGGGAAAATACAGGTCAAAGGTTTGTCATTGTCCTTTGGGCAGTGTGCATGCAACGTTTCATGCAGATCAGTGCAGTTATAGGCAAAAATACGTGTGAAAAGGTGCCTCCTTGTATCGTTAACAGACTGTTGTGGAAAATGTGGGATCAGAGGTTTGGTGTTGGCATCTAAGGAGGGTGTGTGCACAGTTTGGCATCGACCGGATTAACGGCGCTGGAGATTAGCTGGTAACAGACGGATGGACGGACACACAAACGGACGGAGTGCAAAACATACTCTCAAAAAACGGAGACAACAAAAACTCTGGCAAACGGAGCTGACTAAGGAGACCAATCAAAGTCAAAGTTCATATTCCAGTTTGCTGATCATTCTGTGACTCTCAGCCTCCTCCTGTCGGCCATATGGTCCTGTCGTGGGCGATTTCCTCGCGCGCTGTGCATGATGACTCGTACCTGCTGCGACACAATGTCCCGTAAACAAAAGCGATGCAAAAGTCAATAAGACTTTGGCAGCCGGAGCCTTTCCTGCCACAGCATCGACTGCTAATGGAACAGCTGTGCAGACAGTAAGCCGATACGCTGGGCACCCTGCGTCCCTGGATGACAACACAGGGCAGGGGCGGATCTAGGCATGGGCATGGGGGGGGGGGGGGGGGGCAACGCCCCCCTAAATACCCAGTTTGCCCCCCCCCAAACACGATGGCATGCAGAACAAAACAACCCAAGATATTTCAAATTAAAGTGCTTATGTTTAAAATGATGTGAAACACTACTACCGCTACTAACTAACTACACCTGTGTCACCACTAAACCAACAGCATTTCATCACTGAAAGCAGAAAACTCTCAGAGTCAGACCTTTAGCTTTATGCATGCTGCGTGTCTGTTGCAAATTCACCAACAACTGATGTTATTATTGATGCTTTACTTGACTAATAAAAGTCCTGTAACTGAAAATGGTATGGGTGCGACTTCATCGCCCGTGGCGCGAAGCGACACGGGCGATGAAGCCGCACCCATACCATTTTCTCTTGCCCCTCCAACATGTTCTCTTGCCCCCCCAAATGGGACATGTTACATCCGCCCCTGACACAGGTTCTGGTGCCAGCACTCACTGCGTCTGCAAAACACCCATTCTGACAGCTTTCATGGAGAAAAGTCGGGAGAGACTTCCATGTTGACAGATCGCTCTAGAAAAAATGTTTTATTCATATTCGAGTACATATTTAAAACTTTTTTGCAGTGATTTGTTGGATTGGCAAACCTCAGCACGGTAAACAAAAAACAAGGATTGTTTGAAGTGGAAAGATTGTTTGCACCACAAGTCCAAAGTTTGCCAAAAAGTTTAACAAAGAAGTTTCATAGGGCCATTGGCACTAACTTGAAGGATGTGATTAAAGCCAAGGCCCTTCTGGCAGACTCTCTGCTCTCTTTTTATGCAGAGCTGTGACTTGGGGAGGAGGTACAGTATATTTTAACTGGAAGAGCCAAATCAAACAATCTGAGGTCATGATCCTGTGGGCCAAGTTGCTATTGCATACTTTTATAACAAAGGGAGGTCTGAACCGTCTGATGGACCCTTGGTGCTTATATGGGTTGCTGATTGAATCTAGCCCAATGTTAATTGTTTAGTAATGATATACAGAATCTTAATAAAACAAGAATGTGGCCGGCCACACACGCCGTTGGCCAAAGTGAAACTTTGTTTAGGACGTAGCAGGACGCAAGACATACTATAACACCCTGCGCCTCGGTCAGTTATTAGGAAACAAATCACCGGTTCGAAGGGTATTGCACGCCGTAATACTAAATAATAAAGAAATAATAATTGACAGAAATATTACACAACAAGGCTGCTTTTATTTATCTGCAGTTGTGTAGGCCACACAAGAAGGTCTGTTGTTGAGCGGAGCGGTCCGTTGGTGTGACCACTCACATGACCAGAACAGTGGCTTCTGATTGCCACATGGGTACAATAAGCATTGATGGAACATATATTTATAGCATTACTTTTTGACCACATGGACCATGTGTACATTTCCTATTAGATCCCATATGTTGATCCTATGACAGAAAAATAAAATCCTATAGGTTGTTTCTGTCAGTCTAATGTCTTAATATGCTACTGGCTGTGCATTGTTCTGTGTAAAGTAGCCTATAAAAAGTTCTATGTAGGCTATTCTTTTAGTTAGCACTGCGCTACTATTACAATTGCTCTTATGTTCAAAAATGAAGTTGCCTATGATGAAAGATGCAGTGTGCACAGTGTACTAAAATACTTGAGTTAACATTTTCTAAATTGGAGTGAGCGCAAGTCGCCTGTCGCCACAACGGCGCGGACTCTAGGCGTGAGGCCCGCGCAGCGGGCCTCATGTCTAGTTCTTTCAAGCCATGTAACAAACTAGGCAGCAACTTTCTTGTTCTTGTTTGACCAAGATTCACTCTCCTGCACTGCCAAATAGGAGTTTGGTGTGCGTTAGCATTTATGAGGGCATTGCAATGATGTGCAATCATTGTTTGTGTTACCGTTGCTAACCATTCTTGTGGACAATCTTGTGGACTCTTATCCAATGCAATATATTGTTGTTCACATTGTTTTTCCTAAAATTTGTACTCGAAAAAGACTTGCGGTGGGAAAACATGGTTATCATTGTGTGATTAATGATCTCCCCCTGGTACAGTGCATAATAATGAACTGAGATCATTCCTGGGGGGGAAGATTTGTTCTAGCAGAGAAAGCGTTTGAGAAAGACTGTATCCATCCTGTTCCTGTCTTTCTCAAGCGCTTTCTCTGCAAGAACTAATTGCAGCACCTCACAATAACACATACAGACGTAATATACAGTACGTATTAGTCAACAAACACACTAGGACAGGGGTTTTCAACAGGTGGTCCGGGGACCACCAGTGGTCCTTGAGAGGGTTCCAGGTGGTCCCCAGGCTAAATGATGGAAAGTTGGTTAACCAGATGTAACTCTTGAGAATGTAAAAATGAAACCAAATGGACCCTTGCGGGTCCATTTGGTTTCATTTTCACACTCTCAAGAGTTAAAATATTCATCATCTGAATTAGCACTATTTAATTATAAAGTCTACACTGTTTTGTTTGCAAAATCCAGCCTGGAATTGTGGACAAAACCAAAAGAATTCTTTAGTTTTAGGTTTTGGGGCTGAAATGTCATCAACTGGTGGTCCGTGGCTCAAATGCTGAATAAATGGTGGTCCCTGGAGTCAAAAAGGTTGAAAACCCCTGCACTAGGATGTTGATACTGTGCCGTCGTTCAGCCCTATCCGCGTCCATCGAGTTGAGCCTTGAGCATAACCACTGCTATGAAGCCAAGCCGGTCCAGATGTTGTGTAGAGTTCACTGCCCCGCATCCACATGCCCTCGCTGTCCTCTGCTGAGTCTGAGAGTCTCCTGGTTGACGGATCAGAGAGAGAGAGAAAGAGAGAGAGAGGGAACGAGAGGGAGTTTGTGGGAGGAAAGGATGAGAGAAGACAGAGGGAGAAACAACGCAGCTGCGGGATGGACAGACCCAAGTTTGTGAATGAAAACAGGAAGAATGGATCGACAGACTTGGAAGGAGCAAGACAGGGAAAATAAGCATCTGCAGGAGATGTAAACACTAACCCGGTTAGGTTGACAAACAACTGTCGGACGAGAGCCCGAGACCCCGAGTCGAAACATTACACAGTATGTGTGTGCACGGCATCCAGGCATGCGCGCGCGCACACACATACAAACACACACACACACACACACACACACACACACACACACACATAGGCCTACACACACACAAACAGCTGCACACAAACAGCTGCACACACACACGCCCACTGAAAATGATGTTTAATTGTTTTGGATCCCTTTTCCACTGGATGAAAACCGGTTTACACTTTAGAACCTGTTTTTAGTCCATGAGCAAAATTGGAAAGATAATCATGCAAATAAAACCCTGTTCATTTAGGAGATCTGGTCTCATGGACTGAAACAACAAAAAACCCTGTTGGAAACGAGGCCTCTGTGCAGAAACGAGGCCTCTGTGAAGAAACCTCTCTTTCTCGTCAGCCCTCAGTTCATCTGAAACCATATTTCTTTTTCATGATCAGAGTATGGAGAGTCTCCGTCTGGAGACGGACGCAGGGGGACAAAGAAAGAATGGCTTCAATATCCATCCACTGCCATAGGAGTCTTTATATGGTTGAATAATAGCCCTGTCAGCAAAAAACAACACTGCTGTAACTGTGTGGGCCGTAAGGTCAATAAGGGATGTGTCGGTCAAAGACCCAACACTTAGGAAAGCCTTGACCAGATACAGACTCAGTGATCACAGCCTTGCAATAGAAAAACTGTCCACTGTACCAAGTCATCATAGACACCTACTGTCCACTGTACCAAGACATCAGAGACACATACTGTCCACTGTACCAAGACATCAGAGACACATACTGTCCACTGTACCAAGACCATCAGAGACACATACTGTCCACTGTACCAAGACATCAGAGACACATACTGTCCACTGTACCAAGACATCAGAGATACATACTGTCCACTGTACCAAGACATCAGAGATACATACTGTCCACTGTACCAAGACATCAGAGACACATACTGTCCACTGTACCAAGACCATCAGAGACACATACTGTCCACTGTACCAAGACCATCAGAGACACATACTGTCCACTGTACCAAGACATCAGAGACACATACTGTCCACTGTACCAAGACATCAGAGACACATACTGTCCAGTGTCCACTGTACCAAGACATCAGAGATACATACTGTCCAGTGTCCACAGATTACACACAAAACTATGACCAATGATGGAAAAACTCCCATACCTATTAGGAGAAATACAATAATGTGTAAACACGGCAGCAAGATTTGTGACATAAAAAAACAATACCAGGTGCCCATCACTTCACACAAATGTGATTCACTTATTAAAAAAATATCTGAATATCTACTGTAACACTAGATGCTCTCTCTCTCTCTCTCTCCCAGCCAGCTCCTGGCTCCTGGCTACCAGGACATATGGTACAGCCCCAGGGGGGAGCGCAGGTCCTCATCTCCCAGTAACACGGTGAGTGTCTATGGCAGGGGTTTTCAACCTTTTTGACACCAGAGACCACCATTTATTCGTCATTTGAGCCACGGACGACCTTTCGATTACATTTTCACCCCCAAAGACCTAAAACTAACTTATTTTGTGCACAATTCCAGGCTGGATATTGCAAACAAAACAATTTAGACTTCTTGTTTAAGTGGGGCTAATTCAGATGATGAATGTTTTAACTCTTGAGAGCGTAAAAATGAAACCAAATGGACCCGCAAGGGTCCATTTGGTTTCACTTTTACGCTCTCAAAGAGTTACGTCTGGTTAAACAACTTTCCATCTTTTAGGTGGGGGTCTATGGCAGTGGTTTTCAACCTTTTTCATACCAGGGCCCACTATTTATTCTGCATTTGAGCCACAGACCACCATTTGGGCACATTTTTTTTGCCCCCACAGACCCCAAAACTAGAGATTTCTTTTGCTTTTGTCCACAATTCCAGGCTGGATTTTGGAAAACAACACAGTCAAAATGAGCATTAATCTTATACATTCTCTAGTTGTGTAGACGTGGGCTGATTCAGATGATGAATATTATAACTCTTGACTCTCAAAGTATTCATCTGGTTAACCAACGGTCCATGATTTAGCCTGGGGACCACATGGAACCCTCTCAAGGACTACTGGTGGTCCCGGGACCACTGGTTGAAAACCACTGGTCTATGGAACAGTTTGGAGCAGTTTTCTGTCGTGTGTGTGTACATTGTGCACTGTCATGGAGATCGGTTCCTGGGGTTTATAATGATACCAGATTATAATCTCTGCTCTCAGAACGCTCAGAGATGTGTAGCTCATATTACTGGTACATATCGACTGTGACCAATCGGGACAGTTGACAAAAATCCACACTCAAATTGTGTGTAAAATAAGTAGCGATTGGTCACTTTTAACATGCTTGATTATTTTATCCTCTGACGCTGTAAGTCAAGAGAATCTTGTATTGCTTGTAATGCATATGTTTAATGAAAACAATTTCTACATTCCTGACTTACAGGAATGTAGATGTGCTTTTCATTAAACAACTGCATCGGAAAGGCACGTCTTGGGAGTGTTGTTTGAACAAAGAAAATGTTACTTTTTCAAATCTGTACGGTAGATATGTTATTGTTTATACAGCCTAACTTGAACATTCTGCAGTGGGTCTGCAGAATGTGCTCTCCCAGCCTGCACTAACATGGGGAGATATCAGCTCTAGTGTTGGAACACACACTGATCTGTAAAGTGATGCAGACATAGTCAACTGATGTAAAAATGTGATGACTTTAGTTTTGTTAAAGCAAACATGAATATTGCTGCAATGTTGCTTCAACAACTTGTTAGCCTGTTCTCATTGTTCCCTCAAGCACTTCCACCCAACAATTACAAAATTACAAACCACAAAAATATACTCGATTATATTTTAGATGTTAGAAGTTTGCAGTGTATACAGAAGACCAATACTGCTGTTGATGAGCAGTTTCTTCTGCCACCAGGTTTAATGTGAAACACGGTACACTTTGGAGAGAGTGCAATCTATTTGCGATTTATGATTATTATTATTATTACTACTACTTATTACTACTTATTATTATGATGATTATTCCAAATCCCATGTGTGTTGTTGAGTTACAGTATAAGAACACCTCTCTGTTCCAGGACCAGTGTTTGTTTCTACCATAGAGTTACAGTAGTGACCATGATGCATCTCTCTATTCCAGGTCCAGTGTTTCTACCATAGAGTTACAGTAGTGACCTTGATGCATCTCTCTATTCCAGGACCAGTGTTTGTTTCTACCATAGAGTTACAGTAGTGACCATGATGCATCTCTCTATTCCAGGTCCAGTGTTTCTACCATAGAGTTACAGTAGTGACCTTGATGCATCTCTCTATTCCAGGACCAGTGTTTGTTTCTACCAGAGAGTTACAGTAGTGACCATGATGCATCTCTCTATTCCAGGACCAGTGTTTCTACCATAGAGTTACAGTAGTGACCATGATGCATCTCTCTATTCCAGGACCAGTGTTTCTACCATAGAGTTACAGTAGTGACCATGATGCATCTCTCTATTCCAGGACCAGTGTTTCTACCATAGAGTTACAGTAGTGACCATGATGCATCTCTCTATTCCAGGACCAGTGTTTCTACCATAGAGTTACAGTAGTGACCATGATGCATCTCTCTATTACAGAACCAGTGTTTCTACCATGGGACGGTACAAGGCGTGGAGGGATCCAGTGTGGTTGTCAGCACCTGCTCAGGACTCAGGTAACACACACACGCACGCACGCACACACACACACACACACACACACACACACACACACACACACACACACACACACACACTTCAGATCCTTTCACACGCAACGCGGGCATCGTCGCCTGGATCTGCGATCCGCAGGACATAGTAGTCATCTGCTAGCCGTGTGCACGAAACGAGCACACGCAACGCACAACAATTACATATCGCGTAACCGCGTAAACGCCTCGCCCTCGACTTCTCCGCGCGTCCAAAATAAACGTCACGCCTCTCCTCGACAATGAAGTTCTAGATACAGCGTCAGTCGCTCACAAAGGCATGAAAAGGCCCTTTTGTGCCGTCAGGACAGAGCGCGATAGAAGGCTTCTTGTACAGTACAGTACAGTATGAGTATTGCCTGTACAGTACAGCGGTTCAGTGTGTTAGTGGGTCAGGGGTCTCTGCGGTGGGTCACTGGGTCCAGAGGAGACGCTGCACCGATGTTTCCCCTCCAACGGACCAGACGAGAGACGGCCACAGAAGAACAGACACGCATTGATCACTGTGTGTGTGTGTGTGTGTGTGTGTGTGTGTGTGTGTGTGTGTGTGTGTGTGTTGTGGTGTGTGTGTGTGTGTGTGTGTGTGTGTGTGTGTGTGTGTGTGTGTGTGTGTGTGTGTGTGTGTGTGTGTGTGCATGTGTGCATGTGTGCATGTGCATGCGTGTCTGAGTGCACTATGCTTTGTTTTCCTTTCTGTGCTACTCCAGAGAAAGTGGATTTGACAAAAGATGTATTATTTTCATTCATCTTGCAGATGTGGAACAATGTGCATGCATGTACACACACACACAAACACACACACACACACACACACACACACACACACACACACACACACACACACACACACACACACACACACACACACACACACACGCCTGGCCTCTGGGGTTTTCATCGGGGAGATGTATAATACTGGGGACATGTGGGCGTTCGACCTCCAGATGCTTTCTACAGCTGCGCAACTGTGTGTGTGTGTGTGTGTGTGTGTGTGTGTGTGTGTGTGTGTGTGTGTGTGTGTGTGTGTGTGTGTGTGTGTGTGTGTGTGTGTGTGTGTGTGTGTGTGTGCGTGTGCATGCGTGTGTTGTTGCATCCGTCCTTATGTACACATGCGTGAGGAAGCCAGACAGCCGCGGATCATCATCATTCCAACTCTCCGATCCGATCATTTATAAACAGCAGTAAATCCATGCACCTGAGCCATGCGATATGTCTCCATCCATTCCACCCGCACGTGCAGAACTCTGTTCTGTAATATGGTTTGCCTCCATTTGGACCGTATGGTTTCGCTCAGGCTTCGGCTTGACAATCGAATCAGTCTGTGGGTGGTCAGAGATCTGATGGAACCTTTACGAATGGCCTAGCTCTGGTCCACAGCTCCACTGTTTCTACGATTCTACCTTGCAGTGGAGCTACTTCAGAAAAGTGACATTATTTAGATGTAAACAGCGCAGCTTTGGCTTAAAAAAATAAAAACAATGCGAGCTGCAGGGTGTCTTGTGATCACACTGGGACTCGACTGCAACCCGAGACAACATGCGCTCCATGACCAATCACAATCATGTATGCAAATCGCTGAGTCGCCCCGCTACACCCACATTAAGAGACGGGAAACTACGAGGAAGATACTCGCCACTTTGGCATATAAATACACATATTTCATTTTTCCAAATCATCAATCTGTTCGCAGGGATAGTAAGATCAAAGTTCGAACTGTATTAATATGGAAAAAAGTGAATTCTGTTAAAAATAACAAAAAATCACTTTCTTGGCTCCCAGGGGAAATTAGCCTTGTGCGACATGGGGCATAAAGCGTCAGATCTGATCACATATGTGGAAATCTGTTACTGTATTTTTAACATCAATCAGCCTATCTTCTTTAGTGGAAATTCAACCCTATATCTCCCACAGCAGTAATTGACGTAATAAAAATCAAATCACATCCACGCACCGCGAACCCCCGCACACCCGATCGCTTTACTTGCGCCGCTCCGCTTTACGCAAAGTAGTGAGCCGTTTTCGGACCCCGAGTTATATAATAAACTCCTGTTTAATGGCTAACATTAAAGTCATTTTATCTTTCCGCTTTGTGTGGAAGGAAGGAAGGAACCATTGAACAGATTGCCGTTTCCGTTTCCCCAGGGGGCTGATATCTCTGAACACCAGTGTCAGCTACCTGGTCGAGCCTCTGGCCCCCGGCGCCGTTGCCATGGACACCATGCAGCCGCATGCCCTGTTCAGAGCAGAGAGCCTCCCGTTGTCCAGAGGGACCTGCAGCCATCACCATGGTAACCAGGAGGAGGAGGAGGAGGGGCGGAGGGACTTCATCAGAGGAATGACACCGTCGCCGCTGTCCAGACGGGTGAGTTGAACATTAGTCTGCAAACTGTGTTAAAAATCAGGGGCGGATTGGCGGATTGGCACAACCGCCAATCCGCCAATCCGCCCCCCCCCCCCCCCCCCCCCCCCCAGGCCAACCTGGGGGGGGGGGGGGGGGGCAGCTGGTTAACCAGATGTAAGTCTTTGAGAGCGTAAAAATGAAACCAAATGGACCCTTTTTGGTTTCATTTTTACACCCTCAAGAGTTAAAATATTCATACCCAACTTAGTCTACACAACTAGAGAATGTAGAAGATTAATGGTCATTTTGATCTGTATGTTCCAGGTGAGCATCTAGCACATTCTAGTGCATTTTGGAAGTGCCACTAGTGCATTTTGGATCTTGTCCAGGCCACTAGGTGGGAAAACTCCCTGTACTCCAGATGGCCAATCCGCCCCTGTTAAAAAGTACAATGTCACCACCGGAAAGAAATCCCTGTCACATAGCGCAGGGGTTTTCAACCTTTTTCATACCAGGGCCCACCATTTACTCAGAATTTGAGCCACGGACCACCACTTGGGGACATTTCACGCCCCACAGAAACCAAAACTAAAGATTTCCTTTGGTTTTGTCCACAATTCCAGGCTGGATTTAGGAAACAAAACAGTCAAGCATACAGAGATGATCAAAATGACCGTTAATCTTCTAGTTGTGTAGACTTTTAACTCTTGAGAGGCTGGGGACCACCTGGAACCCTCTCAGGGACCACTGGTGGTCCCCGGACCACCGGTTGAAAACCCCTGTCACATAGTGTATACTTAGCCAGAAACATGTGCGTTTGACTCACTAGGGCAGTGCTTTTCAACCTTGTTCATATCAGGGCCCACTGTTTATTCCGAAATTTGAGCCACGGACCACTATTTGAGGACATCTTAGCCCCACAGACCACAAAAACTAATGATTTATTTTGCTTTTGTCCACAATACCATCAGGCAGGATTTGGGACCATTAATGTTCTACATTCTCTAGTTGTGTAGACTTGGGGCTAATTCAGATAGTGAATATTTTAACTCTTGAGAGCGTAAACACAAAACCAAATGGACTCTTGGGGGCCACCTGGAACCCTCTCAAGGACCACTGGTGGTCCTAGGAAAAAAACACCTCCATTTTACAATGAGCATAATGCTTCGGTGCACTTGTGGAGGGGAGACATCATCCCATGTGGGCTGTCTGTCCTACTCAAGACGCCAGAAGCTATAGTTAAAACGAGGTCAAGCCTGCTATGAACGTTTAGTATAATTAATGTCGCCATGTCAAATGGCTCCAACATATGGAAACTACTGTATCTCTCGTAACAACCGTTAGAGACGGGGCTGCATATAACTATTTGGGTCTAGTGATTGATTGAACTCTCTCTAGCTGTTTAGTTATTCAGAATTATAGTACATTCCTTTGGTAAAACAAACACCACCACTGTCCCTTAAGTGTTAGATTTATGAAGCAAACATGGGCTGCAGCACAAAGTAAAGTGACTCTGTAAACACTACTGACCCATATAATAATGTTGGCCTGAATGTTGCCGTGATTATTGTTTTAACCCAGGAAGACTCCTCTCTTGGACCATAGGCTGGGATTCTCTGTCAGAATAAGAGCATGCCCACTTCCCCGGACACCATTACACTGAATTGTATACTGCAGTCAGCTGCTTTTTATTCAGTATTATACAATCACATACATCTCTGACTTATGTTTTGCCACTGAGTAGGCTGTATTTTAAATAAAAAGAAAACGTTTTTAAATTGGAGCGAATGTAGCTATAGTCCATAGCTCCACTGCGTCTATGATTCTGCCTTGCAGTGGATCTCTGCGAAAGACGACGTAGTCTCTGGGATGGAACTTGGACCACTAAAGGAAAGTAGACTTTCTAATAACACAAGCCGTGTTTGGTTTTGGTCCTTTATACTGTATTTCCACTCCAGAAGAGAGGCTGGTCCGAGGTCCATCCATGGATCAGATTACGTTGTACTTCACACAGCATCATAGAGGCAGTGAAGCTATGGACCAGAGCTAGAGTGAATGCAAAAGCAAGAGACAATATAGCTGCAAGCAGCAATAAAACGGGATCAAGCAAGCAGCAATAAGGAGTAAGAACAATACGCACAAATAAGCCATAGAAACATGGGAGCCTGAACTTCAGAAATACATCAGGTAATTATGTGTGAGACTGACTCACATTGTAATCTGGTGTGACTGAGTGAATGATTGGTGAGCTGTGAGTGAGTGGTGAACTGAGCTATGAACTGTCATTAGTGACAACATGGCCGAATAGTGACAGTCAAACAGCCTTGCCCAGCCATGAGGCCCATAGGGCAGGTGCCTATCTCCTGTTTCTGTAGCATGAGGCAGCTTGATGTACAAGTACACCCTCTGGACATGACGCTAGTATGACACAGGGTCTTACCCCCAATCCATCCCTTGATGCTGAGTGCCAAGCAGGGAGGCATTGGATCCCGTTTTTAGAGCCTTTGGTATGACCCGGCCGGGAATCGAACCCCGGCCTCCCAGTCTCAGGGCGGACACTCTAACCACAAGGCCACTGATTTGGTGAATGAGTAAATGATTGGTGAGCTGTGAGTGAGTGGTGAACTGAGCTGTGAACTGTCATTAGTGACAACATGGCCGAATAGTGACAAAACACAACATGGCCGAATGGTGACAACCACCATTACATTGAGTTTTACCCTGGGTTACACATAGAACCATGAACTTAGATGTAGAAGACCACATGAGATTGTGCATGATTGACTCATATTACTAGGTGTCCGTGCCGGGATTTGAACCCAGGAACTCTCATTTCCAAGTCATGCGCTCTACCAATGAGGCTACCCAACAGACACAAGATGTACTGGAAACAACACACACATTCAGTTGACTGCTTGGTAAATGGTAAATGGTGCATTTATATAGCGCCTTTATCCAAGGCGCTTTACATAGATTGTGCATCACATTCACCCATTCACACACACATTCATACACTGATGGCAGTGGGACAGGGACACATCGACACTAACTCTGCAGGAGCCCGGGATCGAACCGGCAACCTTGTGGTTACCATCCGGTTACTCTACCTCTGAGCCACTACCGCTCCTTAAATATGCACAAATAAGCCATAGAAACATGGAAGAAATACATCATGTGATTGTGGAAACACAGCAGGGTTTTTGGAGACTCAGACTTTGTATTGTCAGCAGTGGGACTTGAACCCTCAATCTTGTGTTCCGAAGTCAGGCACCCTACCGACTGAGCTATCCTGGCACAATGATTTGCTTAGTTGTTGTCATCAATGAAACAACCCAACAACACGCCACCAAGCAGTAAGCAATATGAACAATATGCACAATTCAGCAGTCAGAGGGTGGAGCTTAGTGGTCAAAGCGACAAATGGAAACTAGAATATTCGCAATTTAAAAATTGCAAAGTGTGGTTGCCGTTGTCGCTTGCCCCCCGCAGCTCCCCCCCATATTGTCACTTGCCCCCCGCAGCCCCCCCCCATACTGCACACTGCGGTGCAGTATGCCCCCCCCCATACTGCAGTACAGTATGCCCCCCCCCATACTGCAGTACAGTATGCCCCCCCCCCATACTGCAGTACAGTATGCCCCCCCCCATACTGCAGTACAGTATGCCCCCCCCCCATACTGCACACTGCGGTGCAGTATGGCCCCCCCACACTGCACACTGCGGTGCAGTATGGCCCCCCCATACTGCACATTGCGGTGCAGTATGGCCCCCCCACACTGCGCACTGCGGTGCAGTATGGCCCCCCCACACTGCACACTGCGGTGCAGTATGGCCCCCCCATACTGCACACTGCGATGCAGTATGGGCTTCAGCCAGCAGGCGCCCTCGTTCCGTCCAACTCCCGACCCCGTTGGCAACTACACCATGGTACATAGCGTTGTACAAAACGGTTTTCACACCTGCTTGTATAGCAAGCACCATGCAGCTCTAATGAGTGCTCCATCTCTGGTGTGTGTGTGTGTCTACATCAGTTCCCATTGTTGTACAACCAGAGGAATATAATTAAAATAGAGCTTGGAATTGAAATGATAGTTTAATAATCTCTAATTAAAAGTGGAACGATACAGCTTAAAATTGGAACGATACAGTTTAATAATCTCTGACTAATATTGGAATGATACAGTTTGAAATTGTCGCAATACAGTTTACTAATCTAAAAATGGAACGATACAGTTTGTAATTGAAACAATATAGTGTACTATTCTCTGACTAAAATTGGAACGATACATCTTAAAATTGAAATGATAGTTTAATAATCTCTCACTAATATTGGAACAATACAGCTTGAAATTGGAACGATGTAGTTTACTACTCTCTGAGTAAAATTGGAATGATACAGTGTGAAATTAGAACAATACAGTTTACTAATCTCAGACTAAAAATGGAACGATACAGTTTGAAATTGGAATGATACAGCTAAATTGTTCGAATTTCAGTCAGAAAAGATTAGAACGATGCAGTGCTTTGTGCTTTATAGCAGTGGTTTCCAACCTTTTTGAAACCACGGCCCACGACCTAAAGGACCCACAATGCAATGCAATCTAGCTAGCCTGAAAAAAAAAACCCACATATATTTATATATATTAAAGGTGTTGGCGTTAACACGTTAATGCGTTAACGCATTAATGCATTAATCTCGTGTTAACACAGCCGTGCGTTAATGGCGTCAAAAAAATTAACGCGAGATTAACACACTGACGATGGCTGTCCTCGGTGCGGCAGGCCACAGAAGTACTTTACGTCCACACACAAACACAGTGATGGTGTGTACAAAAAATGCAAACCGGCTTGTACAACAAACATTTGTTGTGCAAATCAAAAATCCAGCCAGAAAATCAGGCATGAGCATTTTTCAAACTGCTTAAAATGGCAGACACTCTGGGGGTGGAGCTTACCGGTCAATGTTACAGATGTGTTCCACATGAATCAAGGAACATGTAGAAACAAGTCCCATGATTTTTGGCCAAACGAGGCCCGAGTTATGGTTTTTCAAATGTTTCAGTTTCAAAGAATTGTTATAGCGCCCCCATTTGAGCAATTGGAGTAAGACTGGTTTTGCTGCTATTTGGCATCCCCCTCTACCAAACTGTAAAATCTCATAAACAGATTACTTTGCATGTGTAGATTAGGGATAATAGAAGAATTTTCACAAACAAGCAATTTTCATTGGCTCGTAAAAACATCATTTTTTTCACTGAAAACAAAATTCACACCCATTTCATGTTTGTATGGCTTCAAAGTTCATGTGTAGGTCATTGTTATGCATTTTGATCAAAGATTGTAGGAGAAGAGACATTTTAACTGTTTTACATATAATTCAAGATGGCGGTTCATCTAAAGGTCAGAGGTCAAAAGTAAGAATACAAAAGTTGTTCGGCATAAGCAGACGCATAAGTGAATATAAGTTACATTTCTGAGAGTCGAGCAGTTCATGAGTTATGAGTGTTTAAAGTTTGCAATTTCAGTTGAGTGCTATAGCGCCACCATTTGACCAGTGGTCACAGGCTTCGCATCATCACCGTTTGGCATCACCCTCTACCAGATTACCAATTTTCGCGAAAACCGACTGCACGGTTCAGCCAGAACAGCTATTTCTGGTGGAAGGAGGAAAAAAGAGACAAAAACAAGAAGGGATCAAGGTCCACTTCGTGGACTGCTTGATCCCTTAAATAATCAGGGCAATGTTATAAAATAATAACATTTACATGCAATTAAGAGGATTGATTGATCGATCAATCAATCGATTGATTGGAAACTGTGCAATCGATTGGTTGGAAACCGTATTAACAGGTAGTGCAGTGACTGCAGTCTAAGGTTGTGCTAAAAGAATAGCACACAAGCAAGCATTGTACTCAATGAATTAGCCTTACATCGCAACAGGACAATCCTTTCTGATTTGTATTAAACAACAATGCTGTTAAACTTGCTTTACTACTCAGTATGCATTGTTTGCACTTCCTTAAACCATCCTGTAGGCTACTGTACTTTTGGTGTTTAAACCTTCATTGAAAAATAGGAGGTGTACATGCCTCATAGCACGCCACAGAGGAGACGCGTACACCTGCTGTTTTGGGGGGGAAAAAACGCAGCACAAATCTTTCAATATGTTCTTTTCGAGCAGGGGTTTTCCACAGGTGGTCCGGGGACCACCAGTGGTCCTTGAGAAGGTTCCAAGTGGTCCCCAGGCTAAATGATGGAAAGTTGGTTAACCAGATGTAACTCTTGAGAATGTAAAAATGAAACCAAATGGACCCTTGCAGGTTTCATTTTCACACTCTCAAGAGTTAAAATATTCGTCATCTGAATTAGCACTACTTAATCAAGAAGTTTACGCTGTTTTGTTGGCAAAATGCGGCCTGTAATTGTGGACAAAATCAAAAGAATTCTTTAATTTTAGGTCTTTGGTGTGAAAATGTAATCAAATGGTGGTCCGTGGCTCAAATGCTGAATAAATGCTGATCTCTGGAGTCAAAAAGGTTGAAAACCCCTGTTTTAGAGCGAATGTATTGTGGGTTAACTAAATGTGTAGAAACAGACCAGTGTCTTTGCTTTAAAGGAACGGAGGGACCTCAGCCAAAACATGAAGTATGTGGAGCTGCTACTGGTGGCTGACCATGCAGAGGTGAGAGCATACAGTGTCAACAATATATCATATTAGATTATTAGGTTATTTTTCTTTTTTAAATGTTCAAAACCTGTCCAGGAAAAACATATTTTGGAGTTCGAATGGTGGTTAGTCATGATTAAATTAATTTTGTGATTACCAACCTGATTTAAAAGTTCAGTCATTCAACGGTGCTAATAATAATATGTATAAATAAACATGCTCAAAATGTGTAAAAGGACATCGGGCTGAATGATCTATTGATGAAAGACATGTTTTACTGTGCTGTTTTCTTTACAAGTACAAAGGGTTTTGTGCAATAACAGCAGCAATGTAATGTATATTGTGCAATGATGTCAAGTGCAATAACATGTGCAATAACATGAAGATTGACTATGTGCGTGTTCTTGTTGCATCAGTAGGTTTTAAGTTTTTAGGATGCACTGTTATGATGCACTTTTAATTTCATCGTACTTGTTACAATGTCATGACAATAAAGATCTAACACCACTACAAGCTGACAAACCCGTTTCATCTTGAGCAGGCAAGATATGCTATTTGCCGTTTTTTACCAGCAGTACTTTGTTAAAGGGGAATTCCACCCATTTTCAACATTTTTTCTGAGAGCGGGTTCATTTGGTTCCATTTGTACGCTCTCAGAAAAAAGAAGCGTCTAAAGAAATCCATTAACATGGTGAAAATACATCTTGATGTTTCACCATGTTAGTGGTTTTCTTCAGACCTCCATTTCTTGGGAACACAGAATGGGGGAACTTTTTTATCATGTCCACCCAGCACCTCGAGGGTATGCTAAGGACATATTAGGATGTTGAAAATGGGTGGAGTTCCCCTTTAAGAAACATGACGAAGCTCTCTCGAAATCAGGGAGGGGTGCTGGTGGTGGTGGTGGTGTGGATGTGGTATGTGAGGGAGGGGAAGTGTGGTGTGTCATCTCACCGATCAGAAGTGATTCTTTGTTTGTGAGGACATCTCCACGTGTCACACACCCACAGCCACAGTCTATTCTATTCAGGTCTAATTAGTGTGAGACGTCTGATCATCATCTGAGGCTATTAGCAGCCTCTGATTCACTTCCTGTTGGCTCTGTGGATGCTTCACATGTTGCCTTTTGAAGCTTCTATAAGTGACAAAGACGTGTGTGTGTGTGTGTCTGTCTGTCTGTCTGTCTGTCTGTCTGTCTGTCTGTCTGTCTGTCTGTCTGTCTGTCTGTCTGTCTGTCTGTCTGTCTGTCTGTCTGTCTGTCTGTCTGTCTGCGTGCATGTGTGTGTGTGCTGTCTTCCTACCCAGTTTGAGAAGCAGGGGCGAGATCTGGAAGTGACCAAGATGAAACTGCTGGAGGCTGCCAACTACGTGGACAAGGTTAGCTTTACCGGCCAGTCAAGAGCGGCGAACATTCACAAGTGAAGAACCGGTATACCAGACCCAGGTCCATACCCGAGGCGGCGTTGCCGAAAGGAGAGAAGATGTCTCGCACATTGTTCTTAAAACACTCTCAGTGCCAGCACTTTTCCATATTTTTTTTAGGTAGCTAGTGCCAGCGATTTTCATCTAAAATCATATTTCGTATTTCGGTCCAAGTTAGTTGGCGACACACTTCCGGTTCCGGGTTGGTCCGTCCCTTATTTTGGTCTGTTCTGACTGGAATATGCGGTCGCTGCTCGCTGCCGTTATGATTGGGATCGTCTCAAACCGGCGACGATGAGCAACGTAGCGTAACGTAGATCAACCTAAATGGCAACGGTCATAACTATTATTTGATAATGATAAGCGTGACGCAGTAGCTCTACTGCAAAGGCACGAAAACTGTTAAGATCCAATTCAGTTGCATTCAATGTTTTGACTCTCGCATGAAATCGATAAACAACTCCATACCATGCTGTTATCACAGTATGAGACTGTTAAGGCCTATTCAGACTGGAATTACTGGCTATTGATATGACTGAAAGCATTGCTGTGACGTTGCTTTTCCCGTTTCAATACACTGTTTCCATTCAATGTGTGTGTGGGGGGCAGTTTTAGGTGATAAGTTGTTTATTTAAAGATAATAATAATCTGTCATCCATCCACATAAATGTTGACTCAATCAGGCTTTATGATAGCAAAGGCCATTACCATCAATACCAACACTGTTGGTAAACCACTGTTCCACAAGTGGATTCCCCATTCATTTTTCTCATAGACTTTTTCGAAAATGATTCATATAAAGATGATTACGCCGCGGGCAACGCCAACTCGGGTCGTGACAAATCATGACGACACACGCACAATCTTTTGGGACGATCAAATAATTTCTAAGATGAAAACGAAACAAAACGTGTTGTATCCTGCCGTTTTCTACTTCTTGCTAATTAGATATTATATGATAATTTTCGAAAAGTCAAATATGAGAAAAATGAATGGGGAATCGGTTTCCGGAACAGGGGCGATGACGTCACTGCGCAGCTCTATTCAGGCACACTTTGGTAGGCCTCTAGCTCAGGGGTTTTCAACAGGTGGTCCCGGGACCACCAGTGGTCCCTGAGAGGGTTCCAGGTGGTCCCCAGCTAAGTTGGTTAAAGTGTAAGTAACCTGTTTTGCACTACTTTTCCCAATCAAATTGTGTCATAATTACAAACACATTTGCCAATACAACAATACATGGTGTGTATTTGCTCTGGGGGCTATCAGAAGAAAGGTGGTCCAACCCCCGAAGCACTGGCCAATCACGCCGGAAAGTTACGAGTTGAGATGGCGCGTCATTAGGAGAAGATCTCATCGGGTTCGCATTGACTTGGATGGCAAAGTGCCCGTGGGAATTACCATATTAAACACACTCGTAACGGAGTACAAACATAACTCTGTTAATGATCGTGACCGGGGATAGCGCGGCCACCACACGTTGTTTTTACTCAGACAGTCTCTCAGACCGTTTTTGCAATATCCATGTTGAAACAGAGCTAGCGTATGTGGCTATATTCTACACACTGCAGTCGTGAGGGGCGTGCCTTCACTCCAGCTGACCAGTGACTCAGAGCCATCTAGTACAAGACTTGCGACATTGCGGAGTCGGAAACTGAGCGCTCGAGCTGCCTGAATGGGGCAGCTCGAGCTGGAGCTCGAGCTATGGTCAGTGGAAATCTGGCATGGCCATGGCCTCAAAGCCACATTTGAAAAGGGATGCTGTGCCTATAACCTGGCATACTGAGCGTGGATGATTTTACGGAGTGTGCTCCTAGTACGCAGGCAGCAGTGTGCGTAAAACTTGGAAACAATGCTACTGCCCGGACATGAGATTGTGAAAGAGAAAAGCGAAGCTGCCTGCTGCTGATCCCCGAGAGGATCAGTATCAGTGGGTAGACGCAGCGGTGGTCTGCTGGCTCGTTCGGTTATTTACGACAGTAGTTTTCAACCTTTTTGATACCAGGGCCCACTATTTATTCTGCATTTGAGCCACGGACCACCGTTTGAGGACATTTAGCCACAGACCCCAAAACTAAAGATTTCTTTTGCTTTTGTCCATCCATTCTAGTTGTGTACACTTGGGCTAATTCAGATGATAAATATTTTAACTCTTGAGGGTGTAAAAGTTTTACGATCTCAAGAGTTACATTTGGTTGACCAACTTAGCTGGGGACCACCTGGAACTCTTTCAGGGACCACTGGTGGTCCCCGGACCACCGGTTGAAAACCCCTGATTTACGAGCATGTTTACCAAGATTACTCTCTCCTTCACAAATACTCCTCCTGTTTTTAATGTTATCGTCATGGTTCTATCCCAGCATAAAGCACAGTTCAAATGTGGCTTTGACTGAGGCCATGCCAGATTTCCACTGACCATAGCCGTTGTAATCGGATGGAAGAAAATGTTCCCCACATATAGTGGACTTCCCCGGTAGCCCCGGTCCAGTCAGCACGTCTAATGCGTGCGAAAGTGTCCCATTTTTGGCTGTCTTTTCGTTTTTGGGCCAAACGTGTATCGGAATTCCCTTCCCACCTATATTGCTGCACCCACCGATTACGCATCTCTTTGGCATTTTCCAAAAGTTGTAGACGACCGAAAAGTTGTTCCTAGAACTGAGCGCTATTATTAGTCTCGACTCCACGCTGATTCTGTCTATACTCAATAAGCACGCCTGCGTTGCTGTGACGGTACCATGCTGACGAGGAGAAGGGCGTTTCCATCGGAGTTAGCATTGCAACAAGAAGAAAAGACAGAAAAGAAAAGTCTCCTATTGTCGTCACACACCCGCGACATCAACAGATTCAGAACTACATTTCCCAAAGTGGCGGATGTAGTAATTTTATTTTTATAAACCTCAAATGTGAGATGTGTACGGCCCCATCAGGCATTTTAAATATATCATTGGGATACTTAGGCTATTTTTGAGGGACATGTGTCAACAGTTTTGAGAGTTTTTTGCAGGTTACCTACACTTTAACCAGATGTAACTCTTTGAGAGCATAAAAATGAAACCAAATGGACCCTTGCGGGTCCATTTGGTTTCATTTTTACACTCTCAAGAGTTAAAATAATCATCTGAATTAGCCATTTTGGAATGTATGTTTTGCTTGTTTTGTTTCCCAAATCCAGCCTGGAATTGTGGACAAAAGCAAAATAAATCTTTAGATTTGGAGTCTGTGTGGGGCTCAAATCCTCAAATGGTGGTCCGTGGCTCAAATCCTGAATAAAGTAACTTCTTTACTTTACTCGTTACCCCTTAGACAAAGTAATATCATTACTTTACTTATTACTGGAATCGAAGAGTAATATATTACATATTACGTTATTACTTTCCCAAGTTCTCAACACCGCCTTTGAAAAAATAGAGATGTACAACATAATCTGTTTAGCAAGCTCTTTTTAGAATTGAATCCAATTTATTGGAATAATAATAGGCTCCAATACCACAAACTGCACCTGAAAACAAAGCCAACAAAATCTGTCTCTTTGACTTTTTAAACTTTTTCACAATTGTTTTCAAAGACAATTGAGGTCTTGTATTTAAAAATAAAATACCAAATAAAGCAGCAAGCGATTTGTAGTGTACATAACTGTGTGCAGGATGCAGCATGTGGACTGGATCTACAATCTACTGCACATCTCTGTTGTTACAGTACCTGTCGATAGCTTGTAAGTCTGTTCTATTTTTGCATGCAACAACAAGCTCATTTTTAAAAAAGTAACTTGGCGTTACTTGCAAAGTAATGCGTTACTTATTACCCATTTTTGCAGAGTAATCTCGTTACTTTACTTTTTGGAGCAAAAGTAATAATATTACAGTAATATGTAATCTAAAATTAGTTACTGCCCAACACTGGTCCCTGGAATGAAAAAGGTTGAAAAGCCCTGCTCTAGCTCAATGTAATGACTTATTATCGATGTCTATCCTGTTAATGATGATTGATGTCCCGTCCGTCCTACGCTGTTCCTCCAGTACTACAAGGCCCTGGGCATCCGCGTGGCGGTGATCGGCCTGGAGGTGTGGTCCCACCAGGACAGAATCAACATGTCCGCCAACCCTTACAGCACGCTGGGCGCCTTCCTGGCCTGGCGGCGGAAGCAGCTCCACGCGCTGCCCAACGACAACGCTCAGCTCATCACGTCAGTGTTAACTCTTATTATTAAAAAAAAAACGGCGGCCATGTTGTTTTGGGGGCGGGGCTAACTTGTCCTATGGTTGCGAAAAGGTTAACCCTTTCAAAACCCTGTTCTAAATCTTCTAAATGTCATTAACATATTTTTTGCACGAACTGTGAAATGTACCTTTTAATATACCCAAGGCCACTTCTTTAAATAATCACAAACAGGGCAGTTATTAAAGCGACGAAAAAAAAAATGACTTTAGGTTTCTTTCCAAATTTTAACGTGTCAAGTTAACAATAAAGGAATAAGAGTAAAAATAGGTGGACATGCGGTCTGACTGAATTAGCATAATGAATAAAATGCCCAGACTATCGACTATCAGCATAGGATGCTGACGTTCTTGTCAGCTCTCACTGTGTGTACACGATATACAGTCAATCTCCAGCAGTGAATATAATATGAACGTTTACCATCTGCCAGCTGTAAAACATTTACCAACAGTTATTCAACACAGTGCTTTTTGGAAGGGTGGATGGAAGCTGTTGAAGGGAGTGGCGTTTCTAAGCAATTTGGAGGCCCAGGCAATTTTCCCTGGAGCCCGAAAATGCCCTCCCCCAAGGGATACAAATATGAACTATTTTTTAACTAAAGAACATATTATAGGTGTTTTAAATGTCCGATCCCCCCCCCCCCCTCCCATGGCGCCCCAGGCAACTGCCTAGTCTGCCTAATGGCAAAAACGCCTCCGGGTTGAGCATGTGTACTGTAGATCTCCTCACGAAAACAACTTGACATTTAGCACTCATTCTACACAGGGGCGGATGTCGCAGCCATACCATTTTCAGTTACAGGACTTTTATTAGTCAAGTAAAGCATCAATAATAACATCAGTTGTTGTTGAAGTTGCAACAGACACGCAGCATGCATAAAGCTAAAGGTCTGACTCAGAGAGTTTTCTGTTTTCAATGATGAAATGCTGTTGGTTTAGTGGTGACACAGCTGTAGTTAGTTAGTAGCAGTAGTAGTGTTTCAAATCATTTTAAATATAAGCACTTTAATTTGAAATATCTTGGGTTGTTTTGCATGGCATTGTGTTTGGGGGGGCAGACTGGGCATTTAGGGGGGCATTGCCCCCCCATGCCCATGCCTAGATCCACCCATGGCACTCATTCTACAGTCCTTGCGGGTGGCTCCTTTCCACCAACTGGAGCCCAATCCTCTGTGGTGTGTGTGTGTGTTTCTTCCCTGTCTCAGGGGGATGTCATTCGAGGGGACCACCATTGGGCTGGCACCTCTCAAGGCCATGTGTTCTGAGTACCAGTCTGGAGGAGTGAACTCGGTGAGAATCCGCCTTTTTATTCAGTGTTGCCAACTGACAAAATCCAAAATGCACTATAGTGGCACTTTCAAAATGCACTAGAATGCTCTAGAGCAGTGGGTTTTCAACCGTTTTCATACCAGGGCCCACCATTTGATGTTGAGTTTAGCTTTCGGACTAATTTAGGAAAAAATAACTGGAAAAATGTTGGTCAAAATAGCATTTTCTAAATATGTAGATTATTGAAAATTAGGTAATTCAGGTGTTTAAATATAATTTAACTCTCAAAAGTTACAGATCTATAAGGGTCCATTTGGTTACCAGTGGTCCTTTCTAGGAAGGAAGGAGGACTAGGAGGAAAAGTGGTGAAAAACGAGGGTTTTATCTCTATCACCCCAAATCAACAGCAAAAAAGCACAAGATTTCCCGCCAGGAGTTTTTCACTAATTTTTGCCACGGGGGGGTGTCTGGAAAAAAGAAATGGTAAATATAGCGACAAATGCGCCAAGTTGGCAACATCGCTTTTATTGACTGTCTCTGCAACGTGGAGTGCATGCGTGGCTTTGCAGTAAATGGTGTGTTTCTATAGCGCCTTTTATCCAAGGCACTTTACATTAGATCAGTGACTTTCAACCTTTTTCATACCACGGCCCGCTATTTATTCTGCATTTTAGCCACGGATGACCACCGTTTGATGTTGAGTTCCGTCTGTCGGAGCAAAAGCTAATGAAAGCTAAAGTCTGTGTCCACAATTTAGGAGGGATAACTGACAAAATGTTGCTCAAAATAACAATTCTCCTACATGTGTAGATTCTTGAAAATTAAGTCATTCAGATGTTTAAACATAATCTAACTGTTGAAAGCGTGAAATGATAACAAATGCGGGTCCATTTGGTATCATTTTACGATCTCAGGGTCCATTTGGTTACCAACTGTCCATCATTTAACTGGGGACCACCTGGAATCCTCTCAGGGATCACCATAGGTCACCACTACATTAGATTGTGGACCCCGTTCACCCATTCACACACCAATGGCAGTGGAAGCCATGCAAGGTACCGACCAGCAGCATAGGAGTAATTACGGGTTCAGTGTCTTGCTCAGGGGACACATCGGCACTACTAACTCTCTGGAATAGTCAGGGGTTCGAACTGGCAACCGTGTGATGACTAAAATAAATTGAATCTTTACATCTCTGTGGTGAAAATGTCATCAAATGGTGGTCCGTGGCTCCAATGCTGAATAAATAGTGGGCCCTGGTATCAAAGTGGTTGAAAACCCTTTAGTACTTTTGCATTCAGCTGTTGAAATTTTATGAGGACAGTTTGACCAGGCTCAGAGTTCCCACTGTCACCACTAGAGACAGGATCCGACTCAGTCCTGCAGCGACATCTGCTGTTGGTGCCAGGCAACTGCAAGGAGCTTTTATCACGTTTCGAAAGTAAACATAAAATCATGCTAGTATTTTGAGTTCTCTCTAGAAGCGTTCATATTGTAACCGCAATGCATTAAGTCCCAAATTGACCTGAACATACACGTTTTGGCCCATATAATTTAATTTAACGTTTAATACGGCTCTTGTTTCTACACGGCACCGTCGTGTGGTGAAGCTAGTCTTCTGCCTCTCACGCAACCCACCCACCGCATTTTTAGGATATATATATATACACATACTTTTGAACCTTCATTTTATAAATTCGGTTATTCCTTTATTTTTTGGGTCCGATAATTTGTTTGATTATTGGATATTCATTTGCAGCCCTAAATTGCTGGACCACGGAAATTCCTCTTACTTAACAAACACTCTAGAGAGACCATCAATCAGAATGTAGTGATTTAACCTTTCTAAATTTAACTATTCATGTTAATAAACTTTAATAAAGTAGAACGTCTCCAGTTATTATCATGTTTATTAAAAAAAGCGAGAGCGAGGGAAAGAAAAGCAATAGAATTGTCCCCCACACCGATGACCGCTGACTCATCTTCCCAAACTGGCGGTGCCTACAGGACCACTCGGAGTCGGCGGTGGGCGTGGCGGCCACCATGGCCCACGAGATGGGCCACAACTTTGGGATGAGTCACGACAGCAGCGGCTGTTGCCAGGCCCGGGGAGAAGACGGAGGATGCATCATGGCTGCCGCTACCGGGTGAGGTCACCGCACTGCGCAGTGTGCACGCACCGAGCAGTGTTGCCAACTGCCAAAATCCAAAATACACTAGTGGCACTTCCAAAATGCACTAGAATGCGCTAGATCAGGGGTTTTCAACCTTTTTCATCTCAGGGACCACCGTTTATTCAGGATTTGAACCACGGACCACCATTTGAGGATATTTTAGCCCCATACAGACCCCAAAACTAAAGATTTTATTTTGCTCATGTCCACAATTCCACGCTGGATTTGGGAAATTTGGGAAACAAAACAAGCAAAACATACATTCCAAAATGGCTAATTCAGATGATGAATATTTTAACTCTTGCGAGTGTAAAAATGAAACCAAATGGACCCGCAAGGGTCCATTTGGTTTCATTTTTATCCAACTTAGCTGAGGACCACCTGGAACCCTCTCAGGGACCACTGGTGGTCCCGGGACCACCTGTTGAAAACCCCTGTGCTAGATGCTTGCCTGGAAGGGAGGGATATATACCAGTATATAACATACAGATAAAAATGAACATTAATCTTCTACATTCTATAGTTGTGCAGACTTTGGCTAAATCACATGACTACCGGTAATGTTTTAACGCTTGAGAGCGTAAAAATGAAACCCAATGGACCCGCAAGCATTCATTTTTTAACCAGTTACAGTGTACATCCGGTTAACCAACTGTCCATCATTTACCCTGGGGACCACTGGTTGAAAACCACTGTCATAGGAGGGAAAATGGTGAAAAATGAGGGGTTTACCTCTGGCGCCGCAACTCACCAGTAAAAAAAAGCACTAGATGTTCACTAATTTTGGCACTAAAAAAGTGCCTAAAAAAAGCTAAATATAGTGACAAATGCACCAAGTTGGAAACACTGGCACAGAGTGACCGGAAAAAAGCTCTGCTGCAGTGGCACACTGTGCAATTCTGTTAAGTGCAATTTATTGGCACGTCTTCAAGTGCTGATAAATTGCACTCTGCGGAGCTACGACGCACAGGCCTTTGTTCTGTCTGGGTATATACATTGGTCCAACGCTGTCGTCTTAACCCATTGTATGAAGAATAATCTTCTAAATCTGAATTGTTTTCTAAAAAAATATATATATATCTATGTCACTGAAACTCAAATCTTTTCATGTCAACATTTACAAGTAATTATCCCTTCACTTAAGCACCTCCCCAATCCGCCCTTGTCCAATAGGCATGTTAGAAGAGGAAAGCTTGACCAGGAAAGCTAGAGTATCTATGATGATATAATATATTATCTTCAAAGTTCAGCACACTTTTTTTTTTAAATAGCAGACATACAAGTTGATAGTGTGATGAGCTTGTATATCTGCCTTTTGTCAGTAGACAAATTATAAATGAATGGTCAAAATGTATGCCATGCGATGACAGATGCGTTTCCGAGTCTTAATTGATCAAACTATTTGCATGTGTGCAAATCTCTCTTTATAAATAAAATAAAAAATTAAAGCTGCAAGCAGCGATTTACGGGCCCTCGATCGTGCAAGTTTCGGGCAAATATCGGCCAATCAGAAAAGGGGACGCGGCTACGTCACAAGGAGCCAAAACATAGTCTAATGATACCACCCATATGTCTCTATGACATAGCATTGAGGAGTTATGGCAGGAAATAGTATTGACCAATCGGGTGAGGGGGCGGGGCTAAGTTACACCAATCAACATCAGGGACGCGTCAGGGACTCATTACCCAGTCCATTGCTACCACCCATATGTCTCTATGACTTAGCATTGAGGAGTTATGGCAGAAAATAGTATCAACCAATCAGGTGCAAGTACCACTTCCTGTTTGGCGGCGAAGTTTGGCGCTCCGCCACGGTGGCGCCGTTTTACGAAAACTCACGATTTTGATAACTTTTCATCGTCAACGTCTTTTCTGCTTGCCGAGCGATTTTTTTTTCCGAACAGACCCCCCTGCTCCGACGAGTTCGCCAAAATGCGACATGTGGAAATGGGCTAAATTGCACCAAAACGCATATTTTATTTTGAAATAACCGACTTCCTGTTTGGTTTCGGACGCGGCACCAAGAGACTTTTTTTTAAGTTGCGACATGATACAAGTGTGTGCCGATTTTCGTGGATGTACGTCAAACCGTATGGTGGGGCTTGAGGCACGAAATTTTCTAGGGGGCGCTGTTGCGCAATTAGGCCACGCCCCCTTTTGAGGATCTTATATATGAAACTTCGCACGGCCAATGACGTGCGTGCCAATTTTCGCAACTTTTCGAGTACGTTATGCGGCCGAAAAACGCGATTTCGTAGGAATAATAAAAAGAAAGAATAATTAAAGCTGCAAGCAGCGATTAACGGGCCCTCGATCGTGCAAGTTTCGGGAAAATATCGGCCAATCAGAAAAGGAGACGCGGCTAAGTCACAAGGAGCCAAAACATAGTCCAATGATGTCACCCATATGTCTCTATGACGTAGCATTGTGGAGTTATGGCAGGAAATAGTATCAACCAATCAGAGGAGGGGGCGGAGCTAAGTTACACCAATCAACGTCAGGGACGCGTCAGGGACTCATTACCCCGTCCAATGCTGCCACCCATATGTCTCTATGACATAGCATTGTGGAGTTATGGCAGAAAATAGTATCGACCAATCAGGTGCAAGTACCACTTCCTGTTTGGCGGCGAAGTTTTGCGCTCCGCCACGGTGGCGCCGTTTTACGAAAACTCACGATTTTGATAACTTTTCATCGTCAACGTCTTTTCTGCTTGCCGAGCGATTTTTTTTCCGAACGGACGCCCCTGCTCCGACGAGTTCGCCAAAATGCGACATGTGGAAATGGGCTAAATTGCACCAAAACGCATATTTTATTTTGAAATAACCGACTTCCTGTTCGGTTTCGGACGCGGCACCAAGAGACTTTTTTTTAAGTTGCGACATGATACAAGTGTGTGCCGATTTTCGTGGATGTACGTCAAACCGTATGGTGGGGCTTGAGGCACGAAATTTTCTAGGGGGCGCTGTTGCGCAATTAGGCCACGCCCCCTTTTGAGGATCTTATATATGAAACTTCGCACGGCCAATGACGTGCGTGCCAATTTTCGCAACTTTTCGAGTACGTTATGCGGCCGAAAAACGCGATTTCGTAGGAATAATAAGAAAGAATAATTAAAGCTGCAAGCAGCGATTTACGGGCCCTCGATCGTGCAAGTTTCGGGCAAATATCGGCCAATCAGAAAAGGGGACGCGGCTAAGTCACAAGGAGCCAAATCATAGTCCAATGATACCACCCATATGTCTCTATGACATAGCATTGAGGAGTTATGGCAGGAAATAGTATTGACCAATCAGGTGAGGGGGCGGGGCTAAGTTACACCAATCAACGTCAGGGACGCGTCAGGGACTCATTACCCAGTCCATTGCTACCACCCATATGTCTCTATGACTTAGCATTGAGGAGTTATGGCAGAAAATAGTATCGACCAATCAGGTGCAAGTACAGGGGGCGGGGCCCCTCTTCTGATTGGTCGATACCAATCAGAACGTCAGGGACTCATTGCCGGGTCCTATGATGCCAGCCATATGTCTCTATGACATAGCATTGAGGAGTTATGGCAGGAAATAGTATCGACCAATCAGAAGAGGGGGCGGGGCTAAATTACACCAATCAACGTCAGGGACGCGTCAGGGACTCCTTACTAGTCCAATGATGTCACCCATATGTCTCTATGACATAGCATTGTGGAGTTATTGCAGAAAATAGTATCGGCCAATCAGAGGAGGGGGCGGGGCTAAGTTACACCAATCAACGTCAGGGACGCGTCAGGGACTCATTGCCGAGTCCATTGCTACCACCCATATGTCTCTATGACATAGCATTGTGGAGTTATGGCAGAAAATAGTATCGACCAATCAGGTGCAAGTACAGGGGGCGGGGCCCCTCTTCTGATTGGTCAATACCAATCAGGACGTCAGGGACTCATTACCGGGTCCCATGATGCCAGCCATATGTCTCTATGACATAGCATTGAGGAGTTATGGCAGAAAATAGTATCGACCAATCAGGTGCAAGTACCACTTCCTGTTTGGCGGCGAAGTTTGGCGCTCCGCCACGGTGGCGCCGTTTTACGAAAACTCACGATTTTAATAACTTTTCATCGTCAACGTCTTTTCTGCTTGCCGAGCGATTTTTTTTCCGAACGGACCCCCCTGCTCCGACGAGTTCGCTAAAATGCGACATGTGGAAATGGCCTAAAATGCACCAAAACGCAGCCTTTATTTTGAAATAACCGACTTCCTGTTCGGTTTCGGACGCGGCACCAAGAGACTTTTTTTTAAGTTGCGACATGATACAGGTGCGTGCCGATTTTCGTGGATGTACGTCAAAACGTATGGTGGGGCTCGAGGCACGAAGTTTTCTAGGGGGCGCTGTTGCACAATTAGGCCACGCCCACTTTTAACAAGTTTACCATACGTAAATTTACGCCACTAGGAACGTGCGTGCCAATTTTCGCAACTTTTCGTGTACGTTATGCGGCCGAAAAACGCGATTTACTTCGGTTAAAGAATAATAAAGAAACAATAATAAACATTGCGGAATCAATAGGGCTTCGCACTTGCTTTGCAGTGCTCGGGCCCTAATAATAATAAACATTGCGGAATCAATAGGGCTTCGCACTTGCTTTGCAGTGCTCGGGCCCTAATTAAAGCTGCAAGCAGCGATTAACGGGCCCTCGATCGTGCAAGTTTCGGGCAAATATCGGCCAATCAGAAAAGGGGACGCGGCTAAGTCACAAGGAGCCAATACATAGTCCAATGATACCACCCATATGTCTCTATGACATAGCATTGAGGAGTTATGGCAGGAAATAGTATTGACCAATCAGGTGAGGGGGCGGGGCTAAGTTACACCAATCAACGTCAGGGACGCGTCAGGGGCTCTTTACCCAGTCCATTGCTACCACCCATATGTCTCTATGACTTAGTATTGCGGAGTTATGGCAGAAAATAGTATCGACCAATCAGAAGAGGGGGCGGGGCTAAGTTACACCAATCAACGTCATGGACGCGTCAGGGACTCATTACTAGTCCAATGATGTCACCCATATGTCTCTATGACATAGCATTGTGGAGTTATGGCAGGAAATAGTATCGACCAATCAGAGGAGGGGGCGGGGCTAAGTTACACCAATCAACGTCAGGGACGCGTCAGGGACTCATTACCCAGTTCATTGCTGCCAGCCATATGCCTCTATGACATAGCATTGTGGAGTTATGGCAGAAAATAGTATCGACCAATCAGGTGCAAGTACAGGGGGCGGGGCCCCTCTTCTGATTGGTCAATACCAATCAGGACGTCAGGGACTCATTACCGGGTCCCATGATGCCAGCCATATGTCTCTATGACATAGCATTGAGGAGTTATGGCAGAAAATAGTATCGACCAATCAGGTGCAAGTACAGGGGGCGGGGCCCCTCTTCTGATTGGTCAATACCAATCAGGACGTCAGGGACTCATTACCGGGTCCCATGATGCCAGCCATATGTCTCTATGACATAGCATTGAGGAGTTATGGCAGAAAATAGTATCGACCAATCAGGTGCAAGTACCACTTCCTGTTTGGCGGCGAAGTTTGGCGCTCCGCCACGGTGGCGCCGTTTCACGAAAACTCACGATTTTAGTAACTTTTCATCGTCAACGTCTTTTCTGCTTGCCGAGCGATTTTTTTTCCGAACGGACCCCCCTGCTCCGACGAGTTTGCCAAAATGCGACATGTGGAAATTGCCTAAATTGCACCAAAACTCAGCCTTTATTTTGAAATAACCGACTTCCTGTTCGGTTTCGGACGCGGCACCAAGAGACTTTTTTTTAAGTTGCGACATGATACAGGTGCGTGCCGATTTTCGTGGATGTACGTCAAACCGTATGGTGGGGCTCGAGGCACGAAGTTTTCTAGGGGGCGCTGTTGCACAAGTAGGCCACGCCCACTTTTAACAATTTTGAAATACGAAATTTTTCGCCACTAGTAACGTGCGTGCCAATTTTCGCAACTTTTCGTGTACGTTATGCGGCCGAAAAACACGATTTATTTCGGTTAAGAAAAAAGAATAATAATAATTAAAGCTGCAAGCAGCGATTTACGGGCCCTCGATCGTGCAAGTTTCGGGCAAATATCGGCCAATCAGAAAAGGGGACGTGGCTAAGTCACAAGGAGCCAAAACATAGTCCAATGATACCACCCATATGTCTCTATGACATAGCATTGAGGAGTTATGGCAGGAAATAGTATTGACCAATCAGGTGAGGGGGCGGGGCTAAGTTACACCAATCAACGTCAGGGACGCGTCAGGGACTCATTACCCAGTCCATTGCTACCACCCATATGTCTCTATGACTTAGCATTGAGGAGTTATGGCAGAAAATAGTATCGACCAATCAGGTGCAAGTACAGGGGGCGGGGCCCCTCTTCTGATTGGTCGATACCAATCAGAACGTCAGGGGCTCATTATCGGGTCCTATGATGCCAGCCATATGTCTCTATGACATAGCATTGAGGAGTTATGGCAGGAAATACTATCGACCAATCAGAAGAGGGGGCGGGGCTAAGTTACACCAATCAACGTCTGGGACGCGTCAGGGACTCATTACCGGGTCCCATGACGCCAGCCATATGTCTCTATGACATAGCATTGAGGAGTTATGGCAGAAAATAGTATCGACCAATCAGGTGCAAGTACAGGGGGCGGGACCCCTCTTCTGATTGGTCAATACCAATCAGGACGTCTGGGACTCGTTACCGGGTCCCATGATGCCAGCCATATGTCTCTATGACATAGCATTGAGGAGTTAAGGCAGAAAATAGTATCGACCAATCAGGTGCAAGTACCACTTCCTGTTTGGCGGCGAAGTTTGGCGCTCCGCCACGGTGGCGCCATTTTACGAAAACTCACGATTTCCATAACTTTTCATCGTCAACGTCTTTTCTGCTTGCCGAACGATTTTTTTTCCGAACGGGCCCCCCCGCTCCGACGAGTTAGCCAAAATGCGACATGTGGAAATGGGCTAAATTGCACCAAAATGCAGCCTTTATTTTGAAATAACCAACTTCCTGTTCGGTTTCGGACGCGGCACCAAGAGACTTTTTTTTAAGTTGCGACATGATACAGGTGCGTGCCGATTTTCGTGGATGTACGTCAAACCGTATGGTGGGGCTTGAGGCACGAACTTTTCTAGGGGGCGCTGTTGCACCATTAGGCCACGCCCACTTTTACAATTTTTACCATACGTAAATTTACGCCACTAGGAACGTGCTTGCCAATTTTCGCAACTTTTCGAGTAAGTTATGCGGCCGAAAAACGCGATTTACTTTGGGTAAGAAGAAAGAATAATAAACATTGCGGTTTCAATAGGGCTTCGCACTTGCTTTGCAGTGCTCGGGCCCTAATAATCCTTACGGTTTCAATAGGGCTTCGCACATGCGTTGCAGTGCTCGGGCCCTAATAATCCTTACGGTTTCAATAGGGCTTCGCACATGCGTTGCAGTGCTCGGGCCCTAATAATAGGGAACATGTGCAGTAGGTCAGGTGCTATAATGTAGGGCTTTTCAAACTTTTTCATACCAGGGCCCACCATTTATTCAGAATCTCACCATTTGATGACATTTTAGCCCCACAGACCCCCAAACTAAACATTTCCAGGCTGGATTTCGGAGAAAACAAAACAGTCAAACATTCAGCTCAAAATGACCATTAATCTTCTACATTCTCTAGTTGTGTAGACTTGGGGCTAATTCACATGATGAATATTTTAACTCTTGAGAGCGTAAACATGAAACCAAATGGACCCGCAAGGGTCCATTTGGTTTCATGTTTACGCGCTCGAGAGTTACATCTGGTTAACCAACTTTTCATCTGGTTACCCTACTTAGCTGGGGACCACCTGTAACCCTCTCAGGGACCACTGGTGGTCCCCGGAGCATCTGTTGAAAACCCCTGCTATAATGTATTGTACATGTATGTTCTCTTCCCCCCCCCAGCCACCCGTTTCCCCGCGTGTTCAACCCCTGTAACCAGCGGGAGCTGAAACGCTACCTGGGCTCCGGAGGAGGCAAGTGTCTGTTCAACATGCCCAACACCAGAGCCATGTACGGAGGGCAGCGCTGTGGCAACGGATACCTGGAGGAGGGAGAGGAGTGCGACTGTGGAGAGGAGGAGGTAAGGGGGGGGCTCTGGGTGCAGGGGCAGATCGGATTGGCCATCTGGAGTACAGGGAGTTTTCCCGGTGGCCTGCGCCACCTAGTGGCCTGGACAGTTGTTTTTTTTGTTTTGTTTTTTAAGTCCAGGGCAGGCCATGGCACCAGGCCCAGGCCAGGCAAACTAGTGTTTCTATTCTTCAAAAAAGAAAAGGTGTCCTACACCAGAGCCTTCAAGTAGGAGAGTTGCCATATTCCCGCTCACTCCTGTGTGCCTCTCTGCCAAGATCCAAAATGCACTAGTGGCACTTCCAAAATGCACTAGAATGTGCTAGATGCTTGCCTGGAACATACAGATCAAAATGACCATTAATCTTCTACATTCTCTAGTTGTGTAGACTAAGTTGGGCTAATTCACATGATGAATATTTTAACTCTTGAGGGTGTAAAAATGAAACCAATTCATTTTTACGCTCTCAAAGAGTTACATCTGGCTAACCAGCTAGCCCCCATTTTTTTAAGACCCAACCTAGCACCAAAATTAGTGGGGAAAACTCCAGGCGGAAAATCTAGTGCTTTTGTTGCTGGAGATGGTTGGAGCGAAATTGGTTGACAGGCTGCCAGAGATAAAACCCTCGTTATTCACCGCTTTTCCTCCTATGATAGAGTCCTCCTTCCTTCCTAGCAAGGACCATTGGTAACCAAATGGACCCTTTTAGATCTGTAACTCTTGAGAGCGCAAAATCGAACCAAATGGACCCTTATGGGTCCATTTTGTTCGATTTTGCGCTCTCAAGAGTTCTCAAGAGTTCTCAAGAGTTAAATTATATTCAAACATCTGAATTACCTAATTTTCAAGAATCTACATATTTAGAAAATGTAGAAGAATTGTTATTTTGACCAACATTTTGCCAGTTATTTCTCCTAAATTAGTCCGAGAGACTAAACTCAACATCAAATGGTGGTCTGTGGCTAAAATGTCCCCTGGTATGCTCTAGCGCATTCTTGTGCATTTTGGAAGTTCCAATAGTGCATTTTGGATTTTGGCAGTTGGCAGCCCTGCATGTTACTCTATCTACCGTATATGCTCAACTACCATAACAGAATGAGGCCAAAATGTACCAAAATGTCCGCAGTGCACAACGCTATATTAAATTTCGATTTCGAGTTATGAGGCTTAAAATCCTTTCACTTTTCAGCTCTGCTATTGGGTTACGTAAACTAGATCAGCACACAGTAAAGTGCAAACCTGTGCATTGCGCATTTTGATCTGTATGTTTGACAAAACCAAAACTAAGTCTTTAGTTTTGTGTCTGTGGGGCTGCAATGTCATCAAATGGTGGTCCGTGGCTCAAATGCTGAATAAATAGTGGGCCTTGGCATCAAAATGGTTGAAAACCACTGTACTAAAAGGGCAACATCTCTGTCTTTGTAGCAGGATGAATATGGAAACATACAGTAGGTCTTGAATCTTGTTGACTAAGTAACCAAAGTTTGCAAAAATGAACACGTTAGATTACCTTACTCTGTTACCACCCAAAATATTCTGTTACAATAACGTTGTAATGGCGATTAGATGAAATTAAAATGGTTCCATGTATTTCCTATACAGGAATGCACCAGTCCCTGCTGCAATGCCAACAACTGCACTCTGAAAGCTGGAGCTGAATGTGCTCATGGAGTGTGCTGTGAAAACTGCAAGGTATCATTACGCTTTCTTTCTTTCTTTCTTTCTTTCTTTCTTTCTTTCTTTCTTTCTTTCTTTCTTTCTTTCTTTCTTTCTTTCTTTCTTTCTTTCTTCTTTCTTTCTTTCTTTTTCTTTCTTTCTTTCTTTCTTTCTTTCTTTCTTTCTTTCTTTCTTTCTTTCTTTCTTCTTCTTCCTTCCTTCCTTCCTTCCTTCCATCCATCCATGTTCATTTTAGCACCTCCAGCTCCTTCCCATAGATAATTATTATATATTTTTTATTATATAATTATTATAACTTAAAACTCGAAAACAACCAATGTTTTTTTCTGGTGACTGATATTGTCCTCGGAATACGCAAGAGGACGGTGGGATTTCACTTACAGTTTTTATTGATTTTTAAAATATTGTTTTGGAAAATGTAGCCGCCTCCATATTTGTTGGCCTACCCAAATGAATAAAACAATATTTTAAAAATAAATAAAAACTGTTAATGAAATTCCACGGTCCTCTCACGTATTCCAAGGACAATATCAGTCACCAGAAAAAAGATGGGTTGTTTTCGAATAATCTGTCATGGTTAAAATGGAGTTTTAAGTTATAATGGGTTTCTATGGGAAGGAGCTGGAGGCGCTAAAATGAACCTCAAATATCTAAATACTGAAAGGAGTAACTTATAAACTATCTGGTGTGTTCACATGAGACTGAATAGACCATAAAATGACCAAAAGTTGTTTTGAAAGTGGATTAATCCTCGCGTCCTTTGGTTTCCTTCCACTTCCTGGCGCAGCTGAAGAGCCCAGGTGTGCTGTGCCGCGCCTCGTCGGGGTCATGTGACCTGCCGGAGTACTGCGACGGGAAGGCGGAGTCTTGTCCCGCCAACTTCTACCTGGTGGACGGCGTCTCCTGCGCCTCGGGCAAGGCCTACTGCTACACCGGCATGTGTCAGACCCTGGAGCAGCAGTGCCAGGCGCTCTGGGGACCAGGCCAGTGCAAACTTAACCCTTTTGGTGTTTTATCTGTTGAAAAATAGCAGATCTACAAGCTCATATCGCGCCACCGAGTGGCGCGATATGAGCTTGTAGTTCTGCTATTTTTTGAAAAATTGTGAAAATGTGCTGCAAATCTCTGAGTATGTTATTTTGGAAGCAAACGTTTTAACTCTTTTTTTTTGCTTCTGGGGGATCCCTAGAACAACATGTTTTCAGATGGGGGGTCTGCAGCCAAATATGGATAATTCTGGTGGTCCTTGGCTTGAAATATGTTAGCATCACTGACACAAGAACACAGATTTTTCAGAAAAAAAAAAATACAATCTAGTGTCAGAAACTGTAGGATCTAGTGTCAAAAAACTCAATTCTAGCGTCAGAAACTAGATTCTACTGGCAAAAAGTAAACCTTATAAAGTTCTACCACTCTGAAGCAGTGGTTTTCAACCTTTTTCATACCAGGGCCCGCTATTAATCCTGGATTTGAGCCACGGACCACAGTGTGTGATGTTGAGTTTAGTCTCTCGGAGTCAAAACTAAGGATTTTCAAGTTCGTGTCCACAATTTAGGAGAGATAAACTGACTAAATGTTGGTCAAAATAACAATTCTTCCATGTTTTCTAAAAGTGTACTGTACATTCTTGAATTAAGTAATTTAGCTGTTTAAATAATATTTAACTCTTGAGGGCGTAAAATGATACCAAATGGAACCGTAAGGGTCCATTTGGTTTCATTTTACGATCTCAAGAGTTACAGATCTATAAGGGGTCCATTTGGTTACCAACTGTCCATCATTTAGGCAGTTGACATCCTTAATGTAACTTACCCAAATGTCCCCATAAAGTGTCGCCCTCATTTGTGATAAACATTACGGCTGTTTATCACAAATCCTGCCGTAGCCAATGTCACTACTTGAGCCCTAATACATTTTAAGAATCATGAACACAAAACAAACTAAGCAACAACACTTAAGAAATAAATCCAAACTATGAAGTAAAAAAATAGACTAAAGTCGCTCAGCAGGACTGTCAACACTGCAATCCAGCGCCGCTGCTGTCTGTATTCTGCAATTTGCGTAATCCTTCGTTGGTGGGTGGGTTTGTTTCCCATTTAAAAAAATGCTAGTCTGTTGAAATTTGACTGACTTGAAAGGCCTTTAAAGTTCCAACATTTGCAAGACATTGGCTATTTTCAGTGAATGTATTTTACGTTGTAGTGTAGAAAACAGAAACTCCACCGGTATGGACCCCTGAGGCACTCCGGTGAACCAAGTAAAAGGGTTCAAGTGTCTTTAAGCACCCTTAGCAGTAAATCAAGGTGTGGAGCAGTGTTGTTGGAACTGCTCCAGGCTCCATGCTATGTGAGCTTTCACTCTGTGGTGCACAGTGGGAGGAAGTGCTGGAAAGCAACCAAGTCCATTAGCTCACTTTACTGTACTTTAATAACATGTTGAGGTAGTTTTAATTCACTGGAGTGATTCCAATGCTTTCACTTCAACTCCACCACGTATTGCCAAATACAATGTTGTCTTTTTTACACAATAACCTCTACTGTATCTACTGTAAGTAAAATAAGACGCAACCACTTTATTTTGGGGGCATTTAAAAATGATCTACACACAAAAATGATCTAAAAAGCAAATGCATTTGAGAACCTGCGAAAACGTTGCGAGACATTCTGCATAATGAGTACTTTTACTTCTGGTACTTCAAGTACACTTGATCCCAAGTACACACTTGATGCTAAGTACACTTGACGCCAAATTGCTTTTGAAACTTTTAGAATTGTGGACTTTTTACCCGGGTATTTCCAAGTGACGGTACCGCTATGTGGCTCAGGAGGTAGTGCAGGTAGTCTAATGAGCTGAGGGTAGGTGGTTCGAATCCCTGCTACTCCTGTCCTGCCTACGTATCGAAGTGTCCTTGGGCAAGGCACCTAATCCCCACATTGCTCCCAATGTGCTGGTTGGTATACATTGCATGGTTTCCGCCGCCATCGGTGTGTGAATGTGTGTGTGAATGGATGAATGTAACGGACCACTAAACCAGTGGATTCCAGGTCGTCCCCCAGCTCAACGTTGGATCTTGATAACCAAATGGACCCTTTTAGATCTGTAACTCTTGAGAGTATAAAATGAGGTTTCATTTTACGCTCTGAAGAGTTACATTACATTAAAACAGCTTTCTTAATTTTTTGCCAGTTATCTCTCCTAAATTTTGGACTCAAACCTGAAAGTCTTGGGTTCCGAGAGACTAAACACAATACCAAATGATGGTCCTCCGTGGCTAAAATGGAGAATAAATACTGGGCCCTGCTATGGAAACGGATGAAAACCACTGCGCTATGTACAGCGCCTTGGATAAAGGCTCTATATGAACGCACGATTTACCATATTGCGGTATGGATACTTTTACTTTGGAAAAAAAAAAGATTGTGAGTACTTGTTCCTCCACTGTGCAGTTCACATAGTACCCGTCCAGCACAGTATGGGATACCATCTGCTCTCTATCAGGTCAGGTGTTCATAACAGGGGCGGATCTAGGCATGGGCAAGGGGGGGCAATGCCCACCTAAATGCCCTGACTGCCCCACCAAACATGATGGCATGCACATAACCCGGATTTCAAAGATATTTCAAATGAATGTGCTTACGGTATATTTAAAATGATTTGAAACACTACTACTGCTACTAACTACAGTTGTCCCACCACTAAACCAACAGCATTTCATCATTGACAGAAAACTCAGTCAGACCTTTAGCTTTATGCATGCTGCGTGTCTGTTGCAACTCCAACAACAACAACTGATGTTATTATTGATGCTTTACTTGCATAATATAAGTCCTGTAACAAAAAATGGTGTGGGTGCCGCCCCCATACCATTTTCGCCTGCCCCTCCCCCCAATTGGGAAATGTTACATCTGCACCTGACTCATAAAATAATTGCTTGTTGTGTGTGCGTGTGTGTGTGTGTGTGTGTGTGTGTGTGTGTGTGTGTGTGTGTGTGTGTGTGCGTGCGTGCGTGCGTGTGCGCGTGTGCGTGCGTGTGTGTGTGGGGGTGTGTGTGGGGGTGTGTGTTTGTACCGTATCCCTGTGGCCACAGATGGCCGTCCGGCCCCTGACCTGTGCTTTGAGCGAGTGAATGAGGCCGGGGACAGCTTCGGGAATTGCGGCAAAGACCTACTAGGGGAGTACAGAGGCTGCAAAGAAAGGTGAGGAGCATTTTTTAAAGAATTAAAGATTTCTTTTGTTTTTGTCCACAATACCAGGCTGGATTTGGAAATAGAGCAGGCAAACGAACAAAGGGCATTCCAGACGCAGGGGTTGACGCTAGAGTTCTCAAACTCTGCCCGAACCCGACCAGGACCGAACCCGAACAGGCCCGACCCGACATTTAGGGCCGGGTAGGGCCTAAAATCTATCCTAATCAATAGGGCTGGGTAGGGCCTCGGGCCCCATGAAAAAATAATATATATTGAATTATTTTACTATAGTAAGAATAATAGTTATTTTCTGTATTTACCTATTATGAAGATGGTGCTGATTGCATTTCAATTTTAATCTGTGGTGAATTCTCAAATTTTGCCCAAACCCGACAGTTTAGGGCCGGGTAGGGCCTAAAATGTATTCCATTTAGTAGGGCCGGGTAGGGCCTAGGGCCTGAACTGTTAGGGCCGGGTAGGGCCGGGCCTTCATTTTCAGGCCCGTTGAGATCTTTAGTTGACACTAAGGTCTCTGAGGCACTTGCCCATCGGGCATTTTTTGCATTTAAGTTTACTTCCTACTTGGGTGCTTTCCCTGAGAGGGTTCCAGGTGGTCCCCAGCTAAGTTGGTTAATCAGATGTAACTCTTGAGAACGTAAAAATGAAACCAATTGGACCCTTGCGGGTCCATTTGGTTTCATTTTTACACTCTCAAGAGTTAAAATTCATCATTTTAATTAGCCCATAGTGGTCACAGACCCAGTGGTCCCTGACCCCAGCAAAATGATAGTTTGGAACCAACGAACCTGGGAGAGAGATAGGTAGCGATAGCTAGAAAGCTGGGAAAGACACAGAGGCAGAATGCAATGACTGCCTTCAAGACAAATATATCTTGTGTTGTGTTATAGTGCACTAAGTTACACACTTGCCCGATCGGGCAACCAGGTAGCAGTCTTCACTTGCCCCATCATTTTTTTTACTTGTCCCGGGCAAGCGGGCAAGTGTTAGTGTCAAGCCCTGCAGACGTCACTGATAAACGCCCGCATTATCGCCCGTCGATAAACGCCAGGCGTTTTATGCCGGAGCCCAACATAAAACGCGGAACAGCATCACTATGGATGATGCACGATTCGCGTGGCTCAGCAGCCAACAGGCTACCAAGCAGTCAGGGCGGCTACCTGATCATGATCATGCTGAATTTACAATTCATTTACAATGAATTTATGACTCACCTATAATGATGGCTGCAGCTGTAGAGGTTGATATTTGAACGTAGCCTATAATTATTCCAAGGTGTGTAGGCTAAAATAAAATGGGCAGCATCCAGCATGGTTTAAATATGTCGTATAATAAACTCTGCAGGCTAAAAGCATGTAACCAACATGCTTCACTTTGTCATAGCGTGACCATGACACAAACTCACAACACATCGCGCAAAAATGCATTCTAAACATTAGAACTAAAAGTTTAGAGTAGAATTGCCACAACTCACGTCATGGCTCGGCTGCGCCAGAGCCTTTTAGAGCATAGACAGAGTTACGCAAACTCTCTTCGCTTCATGGAGCCAGTCCAATGGAGGCTCTCTACTGAGATCCCCCCCATCCCCCCGCTATATCCGCCCTGTGGGTAACCATGGCAACGGTGCACAGGATGACTGTGTTTTTATTAACCATTTTCGAAAAGTCTATGAGGAAAATGTGTGCACGTGTGCACGAAACGAGCCCGCGCACACCAAAAATCAGTGACGCTGGGCGATAAACGACCGGCATTAAACACTCTCTTGATCGCTGGTCGTTTTCTGAGCAAAAAAACGCCAGCCCCATTGAAAATGAATTAGAATGCGCAATTTATTCCCCGTCGTCTGTAAGCTCCTTTACTCTTCTAGAGAATGTATTGTAGATGTGATGCTAATTCAGTTGATGAATATTTTAACTCTTGAGAGTGTAAACATGAAACCGCTCTCAAAGAGTTACATTTTGATTAACCAACTGTCTATTATTCAGCTGGGGACCATCCGGAACCCTCTCAAGGACCGCTGGTGGTCCCTCGACCACTGGTTGAAACCCACTGCCATAGAGTATAGACCAACCATACCAACCGTATAGAGTGGGGCTGGCAAATTATGAATAGCATATATTATGAATAGCATGACTGTTTGGGTTCGTTGATTTCTCCAGGGATGCTAAATGTGGGAAGATCCAGTGTCTAAGCTCCGCCGCCAAGCCCATGGAGAACAACGCCGTCCCCATCGACACCAGCGTCCGCGTGGGAAGCAGGAAGATCCTGTGCAGGGGCACGCACGTCTACCGTGACGGGGGCCAGGGGTCAGACACACTGGACCCCGGCCTGGTCATGACCGGCACCAAGTGCGGAGACGACTCGGTGAGACTCGATGCGGCGATTTAGTAGAGAGACTCTGTTGTGGCGTGGTTTGAGCGTCTCTCGTGCGGATGCGCCACATGCCATGTTTTTGCACTTGTACTGTGTTCGCACGAGGCAGCCGCAAAGGTCAACGGGATGTTTGTCACTTTGTGTGTCATTGCAGGTACAGTTTTAGCTTTATAGCTTTGAGTGTTGAACATAGCTCGGCTTCAATGTGTGGATTTTTTGTAGCTTTTTGCCCTCACTGCAGCGACGACACAACAAGGAAGTGGGCAGAAGTGGGTGGACATAGTTAAGAAAAGCAGCCTTCCACTGGCGTCTCTGGTTTCCATGTTGACACTCCTCTGCAGCATAGAGTCTTGGCGCCGAAAGACAGGCTCCGACCGCAACAAGCCTTAGATATACAGTATACTGTGTATCGAGCACCGAATCATTAGTGGGTGGCATCGTACGTCACACATCAGAGAGATCATAAAGATTCAAGATTCAAGATCTTTATTGCCATGTCAACAACTGTTTTTAATCGGAATTTGTCTCGGTTCACGCTCAAAATATACAGACAACATACATACAAGAAGACAGCACAGTGCAAAGACCAGCAGCATCGAAATTACATATGGTGCTATATGCATTGCATGTTGTTACAGACATGCATCATTACAACTGTAAACTAGCAACAATTTCAAGTGTCTAATAGCTACAGAGTAAGTGCTATCTCTGAAGCGAGATGTAGAGCAATTAATACTTCTGTACCTCCTGCCCGATGGGAGGAGATTGAAGAGGTGGTGAGGATTATCAGCCATTATTTTATTTGCTTTCCTGATTATTCTAGATTATTCTAGAATTAGAATAAGGATTATTCTACTCTATTGAATGGTAGGCTGAACCTTTACATGTGCTCTTCCGAGCACAGCATTACTGTTCATGGTATATAGCATATCATTTTTATCCTCTCTCTCTCACCCGCCATCAGATCTGCTTTGGAGGAGAGTGTCGCAACGCCTCTTTCCTGAGGGCGGACGAGTGCAACGCCAAGTGTCACGGCCATGGGGTAGGTTTCTGGGCAGCAAAAAAAGGGGAAGGGTGGGGTGTCCACCACCATCAACAACTCAGGAATTCTGAGAAGTACTAGAACACTTTATAATATTCCTCCTAAAAGTATTTCTTGACTGTGTTTCTCGATTTAGCTGTATCCAGTACTATGAGTTTGGCCCCAGAGAAAGTAATTTTAGTACTTGGAATTCTCGAGTGATGATTTTCGTCCTTTGTTTTTTTGGCTACCAAAGGTCAATACAAACTTTGTTACTACAGGATAGAACCTGAAGAAACACAAGGAGTTATTTGCAATAAACAAGGATCCTACATGATGGCTAATGACGTATCAGCCAGCTACCTACACAACATTTATGAAATGCGAGTCATAAGCAGCCATATTGTCCACTCTTGAGCAGAGAGTGACAATTTCCGAATCACGGAACGCATCGACTCGGACTGGAAACCGCAGGGGTGTAGCTTCTCTCTGTCCTCTCGGTGTGGTAATAGTGTCCTCCTCTCGTGTCCTTTCCCCTTGCAGCTGTGCAACAACAACCACAACTGTCACTGTGACCCCGGCTGGGCGCCGCCTCTGTGTGAGCACCGGGGAACAGGGGGAAGTGTCGACAGCGGCCCTGTCATCAGCCACAGTGAGTCACACTGCCATCGGCCAGGGGCAGATCTAGGCATGGGCATAAATGCCCTGACTGCCCCACCAAACATGATGCCGTGCAAACAACCCAAATTTTGAAGATATTTCAAATTAGAGTGCTTATAATTGATTAAAATGATTTGGAACAGGGGTTTTCAACCTTTTTGACACCAGGGACCACCATTTATTCGGCATTTGAGCCACGGATCAGCATTTGATCACATTTAAACCTTGATTACATTTAGACCTAAAGCTAACAAATTCTTTTGGTTTCGTCCACAATTCCAGGCTGGATTTTGCAAACAAAATGGTGTAGACTTCTTGTTTAAGTGGTGTTATTCAGATGATGAATATTTTAACTCTTGAGAGTGTAAAAATGAAACCAAATGGACCCTTGCGGGTCCATTTGGTTTCAGATGATGAATATTTTAACTCTTGCGAGTGTAAAAATGAAACCAAATGGACCCGCAAGGGTCCATTTGGTTTCATTTTTACACTCTCAAGAGTTACATCTGGTTAGCCAGCTTTCCATCATTTAGCCTGGGGACCACCTGGAACCCTCTCAAGGACTACTGGTGGTCCCCGGACCACCTGTTGAAAACCCCTGATTTGGAACACTATGCTACTAACTAACTGCAATGGACTTTTAGCTAAGCCCCGCCCTCTTGTCCACCCTAGGACACTTTCCAGCCAGGCTCATTCATTCCAATGTGAATATCACAGACTTTACACAATAAATACTGGTTCATTTTTGGAACCAGACCTTCAAAATGTCTTCCAAATCAATCAACAAGGCATGCCCTATGCAGTGGAAAAATGTGTGCGGTATTTATTTAGTAGTTTGGGGAGGGGGTTATCTAAAAGGTGTATTGGACAATAGCAGTTTGGGAGGGGCTTAGCTAAAGGTCCATTGTCGTACCACTAAACACTATTTCATCATTGAAAACAGAAAACTCTCTGAGTCAGACCTTTAGCTGTATGCATGTTGCGTGTCTGTTGCAACTTCAACAACAACTGATGTTATTATTGATGCTTTACTTGCCTAATATGTATCATTTCCCAATGGGAAATGATACATCCGGCCCTGCCCTCGGCTCCATTTTCTTTTTCTTTTTTTTTTTGAGAACCCCCCTTGAACTTTTTGTGAACAACGATTTCACCGAAACATTCTTATTTGTATATTTTTTTCTCTCACATCAGCAGGCAGTCTCCTTCCGTTCCTGTTGCTCCTCCCGGTGGTGGTGTTCGTCATGCTGGCTGCCGTCGGCCTGTGCTGCTGCTACAGGCACAAGCTCCGCCCACTGAAGACCTCTGCCCCGCCTCCTCCTCCAATCCCTGTGTATGTAAAAAAAAACACCCAAATGAAAGTGTCATTAGGGCCATTCGCGCACCTCCAGTACCTGTGCGTTTTGTTGCCGAGAAGACGCGGCGATGCGAGAGTGCAGTCGAGCACCGTCCTGTGGAGTTGTCGAGCGGCACGCTCGTTTCGTGCACCACACCTGCGATTCACCAGAGCTGGGTTCTGTTTAGCACATCTCTTGAGCAAAGCTGTAACAGAGCTGTTCTGCTGATCCAGGCGTTTAAGGGGAACTTCACTCATTTTCAACTTTCTAATATGTCATTAGTATTCCCTAGAGGTGCTGGGTGGACATGATGAAAAAGTTCCCCCATTCTGTGTTCCCAAGAAATGGAGGTCTGAAGAAAACCACTAACATGGTGAAACATCTTGATGACATCATCAAGATGTATTTTCACCATGTTAATGGATTTCTTTAGACGCTTCTTTTTTCTGAGAGCGTACAAATGGAACCAAATGAACCCGTTAGGGTTCATTTGGTTGCATTTGTACACTCTCAGAAAAAATGTTGAAAATGGGTGGAGTTCCCCTTTAATGCGTGTGTTTGTCGCACCCATGTGAAAATCCCTATTGTCTGTTTTGTGTCAAATGTATTTAACAAGCTTTATGAACTAAAGTACCCTTTGTTGATAAAGCTGACTTCTCCTGTGTGTTTTACCTGCCAGGTGTCCAGTGACCAGCGAAGGGGCCAAACCTCTCCAAGCTAACGGTCCGACTGCCGACCGCACCAACGGTCACGCTAACCCCACATTCCTGTTGAAGAGACAGGACTCGGAGCGACTCGTAAGGACGCCTCTCTCTCTGTTTTTTACTATGCCTTCAAAACCTGGTGACCAAAGTAACACTCCTCAGTACTACAATGTGTCTATTATTATTATTATTATTATTATTATTATTATGTACTTGCATGCTAAAAGGTACGGTAAGACCTAAAAGTTAAGCTGATATTCATTTTGACAACAGTAACGGCTTCTCATAACCCCGCATCCCCATATTTCTAAGTGTTGGACAGTAAGATGACTCCAACCCCCTCCTTGAAAGTGTGTATTTTAAACACTGTTTTTGTTTAAATTTCATTTCATTTCCATTTTTGCAGATCGTATCAGGTCTGCAGTTCATTGCAAAACAATTCAATTTTTTTGTATACTGTATATATATACCGGTATGTATGTTCTGTCTCTATATGTCTTAAACATAAGATAAATGTCATGTTGTCGTGTCATTTTTCTTGTGAACCTTGAACATTATATTTCATTTCTCTAATTTAACCATAAACAGAATGTTCTGGACCAATTGGGTCTCTGTGGGAGGGCTTCCCGCCTTCCAATATTTTAAACAGTGTTTTTTTTTACTAGTTGGTCATATTTTGATGACAGCCATAATTTCAGTCATAATTTCAACCCCCTCCCTATCTAAGTATTGGACAATAGTAAAAGGAACCCTGGCTAATGAGACAAATATGGATAATACATTATAATTGCCTTCTATAACTAGAATTGAACATTTAAAACACATAGAATAAGCTGTTTAGTTTAAAAATAGTTCATGTTTTTATCCCTAACTAAAGAGCTTATTCTATGTGTTTTAAATGTTCTAGTTATAGAAATATTCTAGTTATAGAGGGCAAGTTTATCCATACAGTATTTGGCTCATTAGCCAGGTTTCTTTTTAAGATGTCTCACAAGTCTATTTCAAACGGAAAGCGTTATTTTATTATTATTTTTTTTAATAGCAGCAGCTCCCCCAAAGTTGTTTTTACACATGGATCTGAAGAACGTGTTTATGATCTTTGTGATGTTACTTCTTTGTCTCAGACCCAGTCCAGTCCTCGTCCGGGCCTTCCCTGTCCGTCCCGATCCAGACACGCCATCGTGCGTCCGACCACCAAGCCGCCACCCATCCCTGCGTACGCGGCGGGGCGGAGAGTGAGAGAGGAGCCCCAGCCCACTCCCACCCCCCCGGCACCGGCCCACCTACCGCCTCCTCTACCCAGCCTGGAGGTCCAGCCGCCCCGTCCTGCGCAACCCCGACCGGAACCCCCCAAAAGACCTCCTCCGCCTTGTCCCGCCAGCAAGCCCTCACCGGTAAAGCAGAAAGAACATACATTGTTTTTAATACTTAACGCAACGCCCGGAACTATTAGCACCCATTAAATCCATCCTTCCTACTGCGTTTCCATTATCGTTTCCATCCTTCCTACTTCCAAGATAGTGCTGCTCTGGGCCGTCAAAAATGAGTGCTTTGATTAGAATCTTGAGTAGAGACTGCTAGATAAAACTAGACTTGTTTCCATTCCATGCCATCTTGGAAAATCAACTTGTTGGACATTGTAAACACAGTGGAAATGCAAATTTGGAATTGAAGACTGAAGAACAGGAGGAAAAATTCAAAGTGGGTTATTTGTGGGGATAGAAAACACAGAAGCACTGCACACACACGCACGCACACACAGACACAGGCACACACACACACAAAAATAGGTGTGGTACATATACAGTACCTTGGCACAAGGGGTTAATACAGGGGTGGGCAATTATTTTTTCCCAAGGGGGCCAAGACTAAAGGATGTGTAATATTAATTTACCGGTAATTTCAAGATAAAAGTAAGAGTAAGACCAACTATTTTGACACCAGGGCCGGGCACTCAATTTATTCAATATTTGAGCCACGGACCATTATCTGATGACATTTAAGCCCCACAGATGCAAAACTAAAGATTTCTTTTGCTTTTGTCCACCATTCCAGACTGGATTTCACAAACAAAACAGACAAACATAGATCAAAAATGACCATTCTTTTACATTCTCTGGGTAATTCAGATAAATATTTTAACTCTTGAGAGTGTAAAAATGAAACCAAATGGACCCGCAAGGGTCCATTTGGTTTCATTTTTACACTCTCAAAGAGTTACATCTGGTTAACCAAATTTCCATATTTAACTGGAACTCTCTCAAGGACCACTAGTGGTCCCCGGGCCGGTCAGAGTCAGCCAAAGGGCCATATTTGCCCCCCGGGCCGCATAATGCCCAGGTGTGGGTTAATCGGTTCCCAGAGTTGGTACAGCAGTTAAGGCTAAAAAAAAAACAACAACATCAAAATCACAAAAACATGACCTATGAAACAACTACACCACACCTTGTTTTGTGATACTAACCACATGTACAGTCAGTGCATTTTGGGCCAACAAAGTATCTTGCATGCGAGCCAGCAGCATGTCTGGCTCAATGCTTCGTCAGCACTGACCAAATCACGTTGCTTGCAATAAACATCTTTGTAAACGCAACATTCTTGGAGTATGAGCCTGCTACCACAGCGCTATCTCGGTGATTATATTCTTGCTGTTGCCAGCACCTCTTTCTCCTCTCACAATACGTGCACCAGGCTTTTGTTTTTGTTTTTTGCTTTTTTTCTGCTATGCAAGTGACCATAGCTTAGTCAGAAAAAAAGGAAAGCAAAAGGGATTGTGGGTCCCTTATGTAGATGGTAGAAAACTGCTGAGAGGCGCTCTTTGAAGAGGGTTTCAGCAATAAAAGTTTGTCTTGTACAATACCTTTGAATACGTCCAAAAAAACAACGTGATGGGTGGTAAGCAGGTGGCAAACTTTTAAAGACGATCCAAGGCAGCTCCTTTGTTTTTAAATCCTTGCTGCTTTTAAAACTATTTGAAATAAACACATTTCGGCCATCATTAGGGTCAACTAGAGATGACTGTTTGCCCGTCTTTAACCCATTTTGGGTGGGAACACATTATACTTTAGCCATTGAAAAAACATCAGATCTACAATGGCACAGCAGGCCACCCAGTGGTGCGCTGTTAGCTAGTAGGTCTGCTGTTTTTGGAAAAATGGTGAAAATGTGGCGCTCCTACTGGTCAAAGTAACAGATGTGTTCCCCATGAATAGAAGACATCAGTAGGAATGGGAAGGTTATTAGTAAAAAAAAAAAAAAAAAAAAAAAAAAAAAACACAACAACAACAATAAAATCAATTCTGGAAGTAATCAGGAGCCAGAATTGATGAAATGTGTTGATCAAAACCAGGGTTATTATAGTTATGGATTATTCATTTTCAGTTAGTTTTAGAGCGGGTTTGCTAGTTTTTATTTAGTTTTTATTTTGGTGAAAATATTTAGTTATAGTTAGTTTTAGTTTAGTTATAGTTTTAGTTATTTTATTTTTTCTGTGCTTTGGTTGTCAGGTATAGGATTAAAAATGTGCCAAAGTAGGAAACGGTTGGTATTCAATCCTTGCTTTGAGTTTCTTAGTAGATTGGATGATTCCACTCTCCCACAAGAACACAATTTTTACCCCCAGTGTTATGGAACTCAGTAGTGGATAGAAGATCTAGAAGCATCTCCTCCTCATGCTGGTCACCAAAACATTTTGAATTTAAAAGCTTTTTAAAAACTAAAACTAAGGGCATTTTGGGTAGAATTTCAGTTAGTTTTAGTTAGTTTTCTGAACCCACAATACAGTTTTAGTTTAGTTATCATTTTTTGCATTCAGTTTTAGTTTTTATTAGTTTCAGTTTTTTGAATTCTAGTCTTCGTTTTTAGTTAGTTTTAGTTAACTATTATAACCCTGATCAACAGTGATAAATGTGCATTGCATGTTGTTCAACAGGATCAGAACAAGGACATGCAGGAGAAGACAGACTCCCTCCACAGTGAAAAGGAGTCTCTGGCGCCATCTGCTGGACAGAGCAAGCCAAACAGGTACATGATCTTTAAGTCCCAGTGAATTGAAAAATACGGTTTTCCACATTTCTAGACCAGGGGTTTTCAACCTTTTTGACACCAGGGACCACCATTTATTCAGCATTTGAGCCACGGACCACCATTCGACGACAGTTTAGCCCCAAAGACCTAAAACTAAAGGATTCTTTTGGTTTTGTTCACAATTCCAGGCTGGATTTTGCAAACAAAACAGTGTAGACTTCTTAATTAAATAGTGCTAATTCAGATGATGAATATTTTAACTCTTGAGGGTGTGAAAATGAAACCAAATGGACCTAAGCAAATTTCCATCATTTAGCCTGGGGACCACCTGGAACCCTCTCAGGGACCACTGGTGGTCCCAGGACCACCTGTTGAAAACCCCTGTTCTAGACCATATCCGTGATCATTATATAGCCATACCCAACAATGCATGCCCAGAAAATGGGAAATCTTTCACCTTTGTGCATCTGCATATCACAACTCCATAAACATCGATTGTTAATGACTTCCTGAAAATGAAAACGTGCTAGGGGATGGCGCGTCGAGGCCCACACCAAGAAAAGCCGATAGAAATGAAGCTGACTTTTGTGAATTGCCCTACACAAACACGGGCCATTCTGGCATCCAGACAGTGTATTGGGTGTTTGTACTGGGTTTAAACATAATCATCATGTTAGAATATACTGTATACAGTATATACTGTGTGTGTGGATATAATATAAAGGGTCCATTTGGTTTCATGTTTACACTGTCAAAGAGTTGGAATCCTGGAATCCTCTCAGGGACCACTGGTTGGTCCCCGCACCACCTGTTGAAAACCACTGGTTTACATGAAATGTGCTTCACAGAGTTTTCCCCGCAAACAAACGCATTGATTTGTGTCATTTTTTTCCTCTCTCTTTTCTTTAGATCCTAAAGCAAGAGCTCAGGGAGAACTCGAGGACCACCCACTTTTGTCACTTATTACTGCCTGAGGGAGCGTTCATCGTAGTATCCTGGGTTCCAGCCTGCATTCCGCACTTTTGAAATGTCACTTCGCAAATCAGTCTGTCCAGGAGCCTGTCCCCACAGGTAGGCGGGGCATGTGAAGGTCGAAATGCAGCCGAGGCTTCTGATTGGTTCTAATTCGCGTCCGTTTGAACACCATCCAACCAGAAATAACGTGGCGACGCTTACAGGTAACGTTACAGGGAAATGCGAGTCAAGCACGCTCTGGCCAGACTTATTTGCGAAGTAACATTTCAGATGTGCGGTAGTAGCGGTACGCGGCAAATTAGGTTGGCAACCAGGCTATCATTGTAGCGCACTGCTGAACTTACAGAATGTAGTCTATGTACAGGAGGATCTACATTCTGGCAGGCACAGGGTCAACGGAATCTGCCAATTGTAGGCAAACATGAAATCACTCAAATCAAGGAAACATTAAGTTACCAATGTGCACTAATCTGTAACAACAAAAAAGTCGCCGTGGAATCCTTGTGTGTTTGCTTTTCTTCGCTCGGTAATACTTTAATCTTATTAAATTCACCACCACCACCCCTCTCAGCTGATCTGACGAGCTGGTAGAGCCGCTCGTTGCTTTTCTACACTCCATCAGTGGGCAGTTCTCAGCCCGCGGGACCCCGCTGACTTAACACGTAATCCGCTGTTGCCGAAGGTGTTTGTCAATCAAAAAGAGATACAACCACCGCCATCGCCTTAGATCTTCGGAAGTCTTACCTTAATAGTCCAATTGTTGCTGTTGTCCAATTGATACGGTGCTAATGCTAACGGCCGTTAGCATCACTGGCATCGTCCTGCTAGCTGCTGTAGACAGTTCACACAGGATCGCTGCATCGCGCCCATAGACGTCCTTTCTATCCATTTCTGTCAATTGTCTGTATCTCCTATTCCTTATCCCAGTTGGCATCTTTGGTCAAAACAACATATATTACCCTGTGGAGGTTGCCATCTTACTCAGGGGTGAACAACGGACGGATCGTCAACATCCTGTGCGCTGGTCTAAAATGTCCCCCCGGAAATGTGAAACTCTGGGTCTTTGAAATATGAGTTTAACATTGGAAAATACTGGCGGCAGTCACTACTAAAAAAAAAAAATACTGGTGGATTAGGGTGGGTTCTTGGGGCCGGCCGGTGAGCCTGGTGATGCCTTGCATGGTGACCAGGTGTGTACTGTATTTCCGTGGGACGGTCTCTCATTTCCATAGACTTTTCAGGTGTCCCACAAACCGAGACGCTGTCCCATATTCTGACTGGCAGGCACCAGTCTTTTCCTGGCCACATCACCAAGTCGGACATACCACCCATGACCAGAATTAGCATTTCAACCAGAGGGGGTTTTAATAAATAAATAATAGGCCATATTAGGTCGAAAACGACATCAAGGCTTTATGTAACACGTCGGTAACTCTGCACCCATCCTACCCTTAAATGAAATAGTTTGGAACTGCTCACCGTACTGCCGCAGCTGTCTCTCCACGTGATAGCCATGTCCCTGGGTTGCCCCTCAGGGGCGTGTATTAGCTTTTCTAGATTATATCGCCTCTCCCAGGAGCACGCCCGGGGTGGGATCTTCAGATCAGAGGGGTGTGTGTGTAGCTAATGGCTGAATTAAGCTGTGTCACACAGATCAGGTCTCACAACTCAGCGGAAGCAACCAAATCAACGACCCAGTGTGAGCGTTTGTGAGTCTGCCTTAACCAGACATCCTGTGAATTCATTGAGATTATTGCGACATATTGTTTGGACAGTGCTGAGATATACTGCCACATGCGTATTTATTATCCAAGTGAAGATGAGCGCCGTTTCTTTGTGTGTGTGTGTGTGTGTGTGTGTGTGTGTGTGTGTGTGTGTGTGTGTGTGTGTGTGTGTGTGTGTGTGTGTGTGTGTGTGTGTGTGTGTGTGCGTGTGTGTGCTGTGTGTGTGTGTGTGCGCGCAGGGGTGTAGTGGAGGGGGGACGGCGTCCCCCCACTTCTCACATCTAAAATATTTTTGGGTCTGAAAAAAATCATTAGCATGGTGAAATACATCTTGATGACATGATCAAGATCTGTTTCACCATGTTAATGAGTTTCTTTTTGGTTCACATTTGTACACTCTCAGAAAAAAATAAAATAAAATGGGTGGAATTCCCCTTTCAGAGGCGTCCCCCCACTTCTAAAAGTACCACTACAGCACTGTGTGTGTGGTGTGTGTGTGTGTGTGTGTGTGGTGTGTGTGTGTGTGTGTGTGTGTGTGTGTGTGTGTGTGTGTGTGTGTGTGTGTGTGTGTGTGTGTGTGTGTGTGTGTGTGCGTGCGCGTGTGTGTGCGCGCGTGTGCGTGTGTGTGTGTGTTCCGTGTGCCGAAAATACAGCAAGTCAACCTGCTAGTTTTGTAGGCCTGGCTGTATTCGTCACGCGACACCCGACCGTACGACCAACTATAAATGGAGTGTTTACAGTGTCGTTTATGTACTGTACACGGTGTTGCTACAGGAGGGTGGAGGTGTCGTTTGGGCATATCTTACATTAAGAAAACCTGCCTGTGGTGCTGTGGTTATATGCTTCTTTGTGTTGATGTGAAGAAATGCTCCGATTTGGACTGGACTCAGTGGGATTATAGATTGTTCGACACTCTCTGGGGGAAAAAAAGAAAGAAAAAAAAGACTGCTTGAAATTGATAAAGGTTCTAATATAATTGATTGCTGGGTGAAGGAAAATGGAAGATCCACAATAGTAGTAATATCCACAACAGTAGATGCGCCTCGAATCGATTAGAACCAAATGAAAAAGGTTGATTGAATCAATGAACTAATGGCATTAGTTCAATGAGTCAACCATTTGATTTGGTTGCATCTTCTTCTGGAACAATGCATCTTTGTTCCTGTATTACCACTTTGTCCATCAACCTGGGCCAGGGTGGATCTTATCTACTTCACGTATGGAACATTTGTAACATTTGGTTTTGTACTCAAAACCTGCCTTGTAAACACGGTCAGTACCGGGACGAATTAGTGACATCTTGGTTGTGGTCAGATGATATGGGTTTGATCTGGTCTAGTCTTGAACGTCACTGAAGGACTTCAGTGACTCTAGTGACGTTCAAGACTAGACCAGATCACATCACAGCCCATATGTGGATGATCTTTATGTAATTTCCAGGACGTCTTCACCAGTTGACATAACAAAGCTGGGCTAGATCTGAGTGTAGTTATGATTGATTTAAGTTTGTCTGGCCTCAATCTGACTCTATGATTCGTCCAGGGGCGTTCCATCTTTAGTGGACAGGATTTGTGTAGGTTGAAATCAGGTGATATTCTGCGGCCAGATTCGCCTAGTCTTGGATTGCCTTGATCTGGACACAATGAAGACGTCACTAATTCGCCCTGGTTGTGTGTTTGCTGGGTTGTTTTTCCAAGTCTCTTATACCTCAGGTGGTTCAATACTGTACATCTCCTAAACGATTCCATATGGAGCCATGTTTAAGTCTTTATAAAGAATCCTACATAGTGTGGATCCTGTGATCCTGACGCAGACTTCAGAACCTTTTTCAGTTCCAAGGAGAAGCTTTTTTGTTGTAAGAGTGTACTGTACATGCATGCTGTACTGTATGTAATAGGCTTTTACTTAGGATGAGTGAGGGACATGAAGTGTAGCAATAACTGTTCTGGAACATGTTTTTTTTAATATATATACGGTCTTATACTGCACTTTTAAAAGCTTGTGCACCTTTTTCAAGGTGTCCATCAAACACCAAAAAGGGGTAAAGAAAAAAAAAGGTTCTGTACGGTTCTATAGCTTGTTTTGTATAGAAGAGTCCAACATGGAACCAATAGTGTACTGTAAAGGGTTCTTTATGAATGCACCTGGTTTTATTTATGTATTCATGCAATGTTCCTAAAAAGTGACCCTCTTCAATTGGTTTAATATGAATTAATCAGGTTACATGGTACCATTTATGTAGTGAGCTATACATCTTTTTGCAGTTCCATACAGAGCATTTTTCTTGTCTTTTTTTTGGTTGACATTGACTTTGTATTGTATTTGGTCACTGACAATCAGTGAGATTTGTTCTTTTTTATTGATTTGATGTTGTTTGTCTTGTGGTTTGTTTTATGGAAAGCGTAAATAAGCCATTTTGTTTTTTTTGTTTCCATTCATTCCGTTACGTTAAAACAAAAGTAGCACCTTATGATTACTTTTACATTCACATATTACGACTGCTGCCAGAATGCAGAACTCGTCCATTCACGATTTAAGGAAAGTTTATTTCTTGGCCTGCAATTGCCGTTAACCTTCAATACAATGACAAGAAACTATACATTTTCAATTTTATGGATTGGTTTTCTTGAGAGAAAAAAACCCACAAAGTATGTGTCTGTGTTGGCTGTTTAACGGAATATATGGAAATGCATCAGTTATAATGTTTTCTCATCTAAAATAAACCCTATGCAAACTCAATGACGGTACTGAACTGTAGTGCCTTCAACTGGACTTTCAAATAAAATGTACATTTTGTTTGGGATCGGACCGTTCCCATGTCTGGTTTTTGCCACCCTCCCTTTGCGCCAGAGGTTTTCAACAGGTTGTCCGGGGACCACCAGGGGACCACCAGTGGTACTCAAATGCTGAATAAATAGTGGCCCCTCCCTAGTCAAAAAATCCTATAGGATTCCAATAGAAAAGCCCTATCAGATTTTGGAACCATCCTATTAGATTTCCAATAGGAATCCAATAGGATAATATAATCCTATAGGATTCCCCCCAAAATCATATAGGAATCCTATAAGAAAATCCTATATGAGGAAAAAAAAAGGATTTTCTTATAGGATTCATAAGATCTTATAAGATCCTATTGGATTCCTACTGGAAATCCTATATGATTAGTTCCAAAATCTGATAGGATTTCTCTATTGGACTTTTCTAAAATCCTATAGGATGTTTTGACTAGGGCTGGTATCAAAAAGGTTGATAAAACACTTATATAGTGCCTTCATCTGAGGTGCTTAACACACACACACACACACACACACACACACACACACACACACACACACACACACACACACACACACACACACACTCACACACACTCACTCACACTGATTGCGGCGTAAAACCATCCACCACCACAATGGGAGAAATTTGGTGTTCAGTGTCTTGCCCAAGTACAATTCGAGCCGGGATTCGAACCGCTGACTCATTGGATGACCTGCTCTACCCCCTGGGCGTATTGGACTGTTTCAGTTGACATCTTACATAATAAGAAATAAAATGTGAACTTTGCTTTAAGCATTAGACGGTTTAATGTAGATCCGCCCTACATGCAAGACTGTGTAAATAACTAGGTACAGTAAATAAAGAATGCTCTAATTTTTAAGTGGATTACACACACGCTGGAATGTTTATTATGAGGGTGCCACACACTCTCACTCTATTGTATGAAACCTTAACCAGGTTCAAACTATTAATCATTCGCATCATATCATATATCAATAGAATAAGAGCACTTCAAAGACGTTTCGAGAGACAGCGGAACTCTCAACTCTTACACTATCAAGAGTTAAAATATGAATCGTCTGAACTAACCCGTTTAATTAGAAGACTAATGGTCATTTAGATTAAACATGAGATGTCTCTAAAAGATATGGCGTCAGTCGCTAGCAATCACTGCGATTGACGAGAGGGAGGAACCAAGGTGGAGAAATGGACCAAAGATCAGAATCTGAAGTGGGCTGAGTGGTGTGTGTGAACAATTTCTTGCCCCACCCCACCCTCACCTGGCTGGCAGAAAACATGAGAATGCATTCGCGTAGGCC